>CM062817.1:467725127-468399956 GCA_031772625.1 Pinus tabuliformis
AGCTAATAGTAGAGTGTCAGAGATAAGAATGGAAGACAGAAAGCAGAAATCATATATTACACAGACACCTCCCCGGAAATGGCGCTAAAAAGTGAGGACCGCCAATATTTCAACAAGAATGTTGCAACTCCTGGGGCTACCAACTTTACTTTATCAACCTGGGGTTCGTACAAACTTGGAGGTGATAGTGTTGTATACAAAAGTAAAAGTGATGGGTCCCCTCTTTGCCACTATTAAGCTGGTGATAGACCACTAAGGTTTTTCAAACCATACTTCTATTGATTCAAAATAAACTTGATTACCAATGAGGAAAAAGGGAAATCTACACTAGAAGAAATCTTGTCTACTGCAGTAAGGAAAAGGACTAAAATCAAATGCTTAAACACAAAATTCATCTAATCTAACTACTAAGATTCTTTGCTTCAAGAGAATGCTAAATTATCATATGTGCAATCCTACTATCCTAGGCATGCAATTTGGAACACCAAACATTCTACTGTTGTGCATGTAAATGAACAAAATAACTACGTTTTTATTTTTGTCTTTTTTGTGTGAAAGGGTGAAAGCTAACTTCTTTTGGTGATGCGGTAGGTGGATTAGGGATGATGATGGATGTTCAGATGGCTTGGGAGGCAAATAGGGATCCTTTTCTAGCATCCTAGGGACCTTTTCCACAATTCAGCCTCATAATAGGCCACTACAGGTCAACCTACAGGATGTCCTAATGCATCCTACAAGATGTCCTATATTCCTATAGGATCCCCTGTATTCTTATAGGATACAGTCGAGATCAAGAGGAGGGATTTGGAATGTGATGCAAGGCTTAGGGAAGGTGAATGGTGGGTGAAATGAAGCAAGGGAGTGCCTAGGACTCCTTTAGAACTCAAAAACATAGTTGTGAGATGGTTGGATTTGCTCAACAAACTTGGAGAAGTATTCTTGTGGAATGATGAATTTAGTGAGGCATTTAGTGAAGGAAAGTGATAACCATGGATGGATAAGGTTAGGATGGGGTTGCTAATCATGAAATCTGTTTGTACTATTGAAACTCCTCTACTACATCAATAATTAACACTTATACATAAATCATGTAAACAATAAGGATTTCAATTAACTCAGGAAAAAATAATTTCATGAGCTAGCTTCCTATTTCATGCATGGGAAATCTTGCAGAATAATATAAAACCTTGAAGAGATCTAATGGAAAACTGAAGATAGAAGAAATGACAATTAAATCCTATTCTTGAAACTATTAAAATGCTGACCTAAGTAACAGAAAACCCTAAATTCCATGTGAAATCTGAATTCTGTCTTTTTGGGGCTGCATAGGATTTATATACTCAAACCATGGTCCTTGAGGGGAGGAGTGAGGCCAAATCCACCTACTAACAAATTTTTGATATTTATTTATATTCTTAAGTTAATCCTGAAGTAATGGATAAATGGAAGAAAACTAATCAAATCCACAACTACTTGCAATGAAATGATGTTTAAGGACAATTCAACCATTAATCTATAAAATGATCTAAACATACAAATACAAGAAGAGGAGCCTCCACTACTAGGGTTGGGCACTAACCCAAGAGCTTCAGCCCTCTGGGTCAACTCAGGTTTGGATCAAGGAAATGTTCATTCTCATTATCAAAACAAAAAATTACATAGCAATGTCTTCCACAAGTCTTGAACTTGAAAATGCCTAGTGTTTTTACATCAAAAATTTGAATCCTAATGAGGCTCTAGGCCTCCTTATTTATACAACTAAAGTCTCTAATGACTTCCTTAAATCTAGGGAGGCTCGGCTCCGAAACTCAAGATGAACTAGCTCTTTAACTCTCATTGGCTCGAATTCCTTTTGATCTTCATGACTTAGCTTCTTGTAACTCTCTAGTGTGATTTGATGGAGGAATATTTGAATGAGTGAGAATTAAATGAGGAGGATCTATCTTCTACAATCTCTCCTCCTTGTCTCATTCGAGTTTCAACACTTAATTAGCAAAACTTTCCATGATTTGCTCTCAAAACCCTACAATCAATGCACATTAGTCCGCTAGGCATAAGATCTCACTTTGACTCATCTCATTAAACAAAATATAATCAAAATATGTAAGAAATTATGAGAAGAGTTTATTTGAATAAGCTAGGAGGTATATTAAAGTCCATATAGTTACCCAATGATGAGGCTCATCAACTGCATGCAAAGAGAACTCAGATTTTCACTATTACCATGATTTAAAATTGGATTAATATTCAAGCTTGATAAATGAAAAAGGTTGGACTTAATCATTACACCTATATTAAATATCTCAAGTATTTGGATAATTATAGTAGCAATATGGGCAAAGGAAACCTAAAAGGCTACACTAGAACTAATAACTCTACAATGTGGAACTTTGGTGGAGTGAAGCGTAATACAAAAAGCTAACCAACAATTAACATGTTAATAAGTAGAATGGTTGACTATTAATTAGTTACTTTTTATTGTGTCTACTTATCGAGTGATGAGAAGATTAAAATTCTACTTATTATATGTTGTGAAAGTTTTTCAAAACTTAAGTTATTGTTGAATTCTCTTGTGAGGGCCCAAAGACTTTATACCATAATTTAAACTTGATACTTGCATAGTTGAAATGTGCATAGTAGAGCGGGAGAAATAAACAATTTGGTAATGCTTGTGAAGTAGGTTTATTGCATCGGAAGTGGGATACTATACCCACATTATTGATATATTCAATTTGATACAGGGTAGTGCACCTGTAAGAAGAATACATATATCATTGAGGAATGAGAAGGTTCAAATATTAAATTCCTCCACATAAGAGGAGTAAATCATATAACAAGCTTAGGAAGAATAATGGATATATTATGTAATGAAAGTTATGAAGAAATAGGGAGGTGAATAAGTGATTGGATTAAAAATTTGATGAAATTTAATAATATGGTCATCATATCATTCTACTCATATTAAAATCAAATTATGAGTTGTATGATTTCTATGCAAGGACATAACTTAATAAAATACAAACTAATGTCAGTAAAGATAGTCCAGTCAAGGACATAACTTAATGGAATAAAGTTTATATGTATATAAATGTGAAGGAAAGAAATGTTGAACCTTTATGAGATAAAATGTTAAGTGTTTTATTTCCATAGATCATGGAAAACATCAAAAATAAAAGTATATAAATGGAAACTATATAAATCATCAGGTAAGAAGTCCATGACATACTATCAACATTAACATAAGTTGATGGTTAATTAAGTGGGTTCCATCCTAAAATAAATTCTCAAGGTTTTGCCTAGGGATATCTATTCATAAAGGTTCTCATGAAAAATCGTTAAGCTCATGAAGAACATGTCGTTGTATGAGACTATGTAATTGGAAAAAATTGTCTCTCAACTTAATATTTGATTGGTGCATCTACATGTAATGATGCAATCCATTTTGGAATGTAATTTTGCAGTTGGGGAAAATTATATGGAAGGGAACTTAACCTTACCAGATTACTATAGTTAGTAATATATGCATATTTCATTGGACATGTATAGTTTGGACCTACAAGTGTCATTGAGTAAAACAATAATTGTAACTAAAATAAATAAGAAGCACAAATTATATATTCAAATCTAGACTGAACTAGGGTCAGAGTTATAAAGAGTATGCACACGTGCAATACAACTTACTGTAAGCATGAAGACATCATACATGAACAAATTTATGACCTTCATAAGTAGGTCAATGGAGCTGACACCCAAAAAGTAAAAATACATAATGGAAGCAGCTCCTAGTGCTTCTCGGTTTATAGCAATATTAAGATTAGGATAACATTCTTAATAGTTCACTCAATTCCAATGTGTCGAACTCCACAACATGGATGTGCATATCAATCCAAATATAAATGGATTTATGTTAATAATAACCCATAAATAGGGACCTTTCCAATTTGCAGCAAGAGAAAATATGCTTTCAGTAGAAGGATGGTAGATCTGGAAAATGTACTTCTTGGGAAGGGATAAGGTTACAATGATATGTGTGTATATATAAACAAACTATACATGCTTATAACAATAGAAATGACAAACAGATTGGATATGGTGGTGCTGGATAGAGAACAATTCATAACAACCAAATGAATAACAAGAATGGTACACTAGATTCGGAACATGACTGGTCCGAATTAATAAACCAATATTTGGTAAACCAAAAGTTTTCACATTAATACAACCTATGGATCTTAGGCTGGTAGTAAAATAATACATGCATCAAGTAAAATGGAACATATAAAATGTTCTAGACAAGGAAGAAATAGGATAACAAATCAGGCAACAACTTGTTGCTAAAATAAGAAGATGATGGCTAAAGTGGCATTGGTAATCAGGATTGTTGTGCACCAAAGATATTGGGACAACCGTATAATATGAAATGCATATTTCCTATCCAACAATCTTGAAGAAATATTCTTGTATGATTGATTAGTAGTGTTTTCTAGTTTTGAATAGGACAACATAACATCTATTGCATAAACAACGAGGGAATTCATGTTAATAAATTTGATAATTGATAAATGAGTTATATTCTCTTTGTTTCCAGGGGTGATTTAATGTTAAAATGAGGTGTTAACATGTAAATACCCTAGGATCACACCTTGGTACACATAGTGCCTAGAAAACTTGGAGGGTGTGGAATTGAGAATGTATGGGAAATGTATGTAATTGCATATTGATTGTTCAATTGGTTTTGGACATACACAAAATTATTCATGGCCAACAAGGTGTTGGAAGAAGTATAAAAAGAGCAATAATAAATCATATGACATGATTAGTTTAAGTGTGAAGTACCTTTGAGTACCCAATGATTGTTTCCATGTTTAAAGATAGAGTTAATGTTTCTATTACACTTCAAAGATAGCATCGAAGTCCATACTATACTAACTATCCTAGTCAATCGGAGTTCATATGCCATTATCGTTAACAACTTGTCTAAGTGACAGATTTAATCCCAAAACTCAAAGTTATTGGTATGATAAAGTTGTAGTATGCATGATTACCTCCATGATACTATTTTGTTGAAATTATCCTTCCACCACAGGATATATGAAAAGGATTAGCTAAATAAAAGAACTTGAATACTTGATAGAAGAATTATCTACTTATGCTCTTGTTGCAAAAATTGAAGAGGTCCATGAAATTCTTTATTCTCCAGTCGACCAACCAAGCACGATTTGATCAGACTTGTCTAAAGGTAATATGAATAATTGAAGAAATTTTTAGCATAACACTAACATGGTTGAAAACATGTGGATAAGGTATATGTCATGCAGGTGATGCTATGGACATTGGTATTGTGTACAAGTTGTACAGGTGGTACTGTGTACAAACGGTACATATGGTACTGGTATGGATGCATGTAGTGCATGATGATATATGACATATAGTTGTATATGTGTACTACACACTATGTGTAGGTGCACACGGTTGAGGAGAAGGCACTCGGGGATTGCCAGGATGGAAACCGATCCAGAGTGCAGAAGCAAGACAAAGGTGGAAACTAAGAATTGGTATTGGGAACTAAGGATAAGTATATGTATTTTGTTTCAATCTGAGTATACATATGACATATGACTCTACTTTATGAGGGTTACATATAAGTTATGATTTGATGGTTATGCCTGAGCTAACTTAACATGATATTTTATACATGTCAATTAGTCAAATGTGCTAGTTTGACTTGTTGTTACTAATGCAGGGAAACTGCAGGAAGCAAGTGTTCGGCAAGAATACAAAGCATTGAAAGAATGCATTGGAATAACATGGATTTCCTTCATGGAGGGCAACATAACCCATAGTTACTCAAATAATAGCATTGTATATCAAGTTATGATATTAAATGTGGTAAACAAAGTTGAGTTTTTGCATCTAAAATCTCTCACAAAATTTATTGAAACAAATGTTATAGGTAGAAATGGAAGGAGAATGGATGGTAGAACTCCTTTGTAACCGATACATATCGAAAGATCTAATTTAGATGGCAAGGCCATGGGAGCCTAAAAAATTAGAAACAACTACTTGTGAACAAGGAATAATATTGTAAGATGCAGTAATACACCGAGGATGGTGTAAATTTAAGGGGGGGAGTATGTAACACCCCTCCATTGTATGTAACACTCTGCTAACCTAAGCTGAGAAAAGATAGGTCCAAGGTGAAACAATGAAAGTAAATACTTTATTGTTAATAAATAAAAATAATGTAAAACGCTTGGAAAAACGCGACACCAAGAGATGCAGTTCTTGCCAAATAAAATCCCATTGGTGAATGGGAATGGATAAGGCTTCCATGAAAAAACTTCTAGATAAAATTTTAGATAAGCTTAATGGATTGGTAGATAAATATCCATTAGGTTTCTTAGCTGTAAAAAAGATGATAACTTTAACATAAAAGCCTTGTAGTAGTGAAAGACAAGATTTTATGGGAAAAGCCTCGCGAGGGAGAAAGGTGAGCAAGATAAACATAAAAGACTTGCAGGAGAAAAAGGAAATCTTTTATGGGAAAAGCCTTGTGGGAGAAATAGGTGATATTTTCCAGGAAAAGCCTAGGAAAATGGATTAAAACATCCACCTAAAAGTGGAACGCCGCTAAAGGAAACCATATCATCAATGAGTGTATTCAATACCCATTGAAGAGATCAACAGAGGTAATTGATCCATGGCAATAACCCTTGATTTAGGGGTGAACTGGAGGAAGTTAGTTCTAAGTTGGGTGGTGGTGCTCAATTTTCCAAGTGACTCTCTTTAGCTAAGCTAGTTTACTTCAATTGCTTGGGATGTATTGTATGTGGACCTTACTCTTTTTGTTGTCTCATCTTTAAACTTATGAGTACAATTGCATGTGTCATCTTATGATTCATTACTCTTGATGTTATCAAATTTGTGAGTGTATGATGCATGAATAATATTTGTTCTTGAGATGATGGAATAATGGTGAATAATTATGCATGAGACAACTATGTAGGAGGAGTAATTATGTGTTTAAGGTGTGAAACTATATATTCTAGGGTTCAGGTTGTTTATGCTATGCATTACGCTTCATGAGGTGAATTGCATCTGTTAAGGCTCATTTAGCTAATTATTCATATTGCATAAGTAATACTTTCAACTATGCCAGTAGGAATATGATCATGATTATGGCAATGCTAGTTACGGTATATTCATGATAACATTCCATTAATGCTTGTGTTGAATCCTCATAGAAATGAAGTCTCGATGCTCAAATATTATTGATTGAATGCCATGATTTATTCTATTCTCCAAGTTGTAATTTATGCTTAAGGGTTGATCTGGAATGTAAGTCTATTAATTGAATCTAAAATTCCACATCGTGGATCCAGTAGAGCATAGAAGGAAATTGTAGTATTGTGCCCAGGGGGTATGTGACAGTTGTCAGGAATAAGCTTAAGTTCTATGGAGGCGGGTAAAGAGGAAGATTTTTAGGCCTTAGTTACGACATGAGTAGATTATTTTAAAGGGTTCTTTGAGAGGATTTTATAAGAAGATCTCGATAAGAGATTGATGCAGGAGCATCTGAGAACCCTTCATTAAAATCAAAATCCAAAGATATGAAAGAGGAAACGTGGACAATCATTGTAAAGCAGGGCAAATCCTGTTTAAAACAGAGCTAAATTGATGGAATTGATAAGGCTTGAGTTAATGTAATTATCTTCCATGTATGCGTATAGAGAGATTTAGGGGATTTGATTGAGCGATTGTGGGAGAAACTCATGGATTGTGAACGATCGCTCCCTTTGTAATTTCCTATATAAAGAGAGTCTATGTTGTGTGATAGATATAGGAGAGTACACAATGTAGTCACAAGGTAATTTGTGACTAAGGTCGAGAGGCCTTAGCCTGCAATTGAATTCTGTATATAATAGAAATATGCGTGTTATGTGTATTTTTGCATCTCTGTGTATGTTTACTTATAGTTATTTACTAAAAGTTAATAACATGCGTGTGCGAGTATAAAGGACGAAGTTCCTATGAACTTCGCCTTTAAAGAGCATAAGAGATAAATGTGTGTGTAATGCGAGTTCCATCGAGAAGCAAAAGAGAGAGTCATTGGATAGGGAACAGATCAACAGAGGAGAGGTGTTCAATCGGAAATGGAGTCGATTGAATAGCACAACGGAAACCATCAAATCGGCCAGATCGAAGGATATTAAGTGCTAACTCTTTATTAAGCTGAGTTCCTTTAAGTTTTTATTTAAGCACGTGGTGGTATTCAGCCAGTGGTAAGTAGTTTCTCGCGTGGCCTAAAGGTGGGAAGTTGTATTTTTGAATTCTACGCAATTAACCTTAGCGGTTGACACGTAACACATGAAAAAAACTTTTCTTGCGTGCTTTCAGAATATTAATCGTTGGGCCAGTTGGAGCGCGAGATCATGTGACAGCCGTTGGATCGAGCAAGGTCACATTGACAGTGGAGATCATCTAGACAAGCTAGCAAATGGATGACGCGACAACTGTCTGATGGAAGAAGATCTATGGTGATCGTGTGGTAACAAGTGCTGAAGTATAATTCGTCTAGCGGACCTGAGAAAATCATTTAAAGGAGTTTAAGGTTCCAAAGGATCGGACCGTCCGTTTAATGCAGATCATACGCATATCGCGTGCAAACAAGCGTGGCCATTAATTCCAAAAACGGACGTGATGAGGGTTTATACAATGGGATTAAAGCCTCATTGGGTTCCAGCAATCCAGACCGTTCGTCGGTTGATTGATCAGACAGTAGTCACGCTCGAAAGTGCGTGCTGGTTAACATTTCTAGCAGATCTAATATGTTATCAAAGAGGGTTAAATTTATTTGAGTTCCGGCCATCAACCATTGTTGGTTGATTGGTCAGGTTTTTTTGTAATTCCGCTGACTTGAAGGCTTCTGATATATACATGGACCCATAACCGACAAGTCCACATGTGCTAATTTTGTAAAGATGCAACTTTGCTACGTAAAAGCGGCTGAGCTGTCATCATTTTTGGTATCAGAGTAGAAGAAGATTCTGCGTTCAAAAGGAGGTGTAGTTATGCTGAAGATTGGAGAGTTTTTGATCTTTATATTATCGTACAGATAGCAGGAGAAGAAGGTGAGAATATTGCTGCAACCTAGAGCAAGGAGTGCTCATATGGGTCCAGAGAATAGAGAACCAGATAGATGTCGAAAGAATAAGCTTAGAGGAGAGAAGCTTGGTGAGGTATCATGTAGTAGGGAGGACTTGTTACTGCAGAGGTTTTGTTGCAACTCACAGAAAGATAATAAAGGCAATTCCATAGAGGATGTAAGTAGAATTGCTATGGGATATAGAAAGCATATGACCAGGAGGTCATAAATTTTTGTACCTCGGGAGTCTGATGCAGGAGTATCTGTGCACCCTTCATTAAAATCGGAATCCAAAGCTATGGAAGAGGAAACGTGGACAATCATTGTAAACCGGGGCAAATTCTGTTTAAAATAGATCTAAATTGATGGAATTGATAAGGCTTGATTTAATGTAATTATCTACCATGTATGCATATAAAAAGATTTAGGGGATTTGATTAAGCAATTGTGGGAGAAACTCATGGATCATAAACAATCCCTTCCTTTGTAATTTCTTATATAAAGAGAGTCTGTGTTGTGTGAGAGATATAGGAGGGTACACAATGTAGTCACAAGGTAATTTGTGACTAAGGCCTAGAGGCCTTAGCCTGTAATCGAATTCTGTATATAATAAAAATATGAGTGTTATGTGTATCTTTTGTGTCTGTGTATGTTTACTTATAGTTCTTTACTGTAAGTTAATAATATGGGTGTGCGAGTATAAATGATGAAGTTCGTATGAACTTCGCCTTTAAAGTATGACAGAGATAAATGTGTGTGTAATGTGAGTTCCATTGAGAAGCAAAAGAGAGAGTTGTTGGATATGGAATAGATCAATGGAGGAGAGGTGTTCAATCGGAATTGGAGTCGATTGTACAACATAGTGGAAACCGTCAAATCGACCAAAGGTGTTCAATCGGAACTGGAGTCAATTGAACAACATAGTGGAAACCGTCAGATCGGCCAGTGGTAAGTAGTTTCTCACGCGGCCTAAAGGTGGGAAGCTGTATTTATGAATTCTATGAGATTAAACTTAGCAGTTGACACATAGCACCAAAAAAAAAAAAAACAACAACAACAACTTTTCTCGCGTGATTTCGAAATATTAATCATCGGATGAGTTGGAGCACGAGATCACACGACAGGTGTTGGATCGAGTGGGGTCACATTGACGGTGGAGATCATCTGGACAAGCTGGAGAATGGACGATGCGAAAACCGTCGGATGGAAGAATATCTACGGTGATCGCGTGGTAACAAGCGCTGAAGTTTAATTCGACCAGCGGACGCAAGAAAATAATTTAAAGGATTTTAAGGTTCCGAAGGATCAAACCGTCCATTTAATGTAGATCGGATGCGTATCGTGTGCAAAGAAGTGCAATCGTTAATTCCAAAAACAGATGCGATGAGGGTTTATACAATGGGATTAAAACCTCATTGGGTTCCAGCAATCCAGACTTTTCATCGGTTGATTAATCAGACGGTAATCGCACTCGAAAGTGCACGCAGGTTAACATTTCTAGCGGACCTGGTATGTTGTCAAAGACGGTTAAATTTATTTGAGTTTCGGCCATTAACCATTGTTGGTTGATTGGTTGGGTTTTGTTGTAATTCCGCTGACTTGAAGGCTTTCGATATATACGTGGGCCCATAACCCAGAAGTCCATGCGAGCTAATTTTGTAAAGATGCAGCTTTACTGTATAAAAGCGGCTGAGCTATCATCAAAGATCCATCATTTTAGATTCATAGTCCTCTATGTTCATAATGATAGTAGCATTGCCTTTTCTGGCTTTAAGGACAAGGATGTGAGGGTTATCATTGATACGCTTGATGTCTTGGACCTCTTTTTTAGAAATATTAGGTTTAAGAGGTTTAGAACAACATATAACCCTACCACAATCTTGGTGAATTCTTCAGCGATGTGTGAAGGAAAGTTTTGGGGAGTAAGCTCAATGTAACACAAAATCTCTTCTAAGGGGATCTTGCGAAGAACACAAACGAAGTTGAACCCTTTTTTCAAAAGTTCTAGGGTGGAGAGATCAAAATCTAGTGAGGAAAGATTCACAAGTGATGAGGATCTAGAAATGGGAGATGGAGTGAGATAAAGATAACCAAGAGAGAGGAGTAAATGGTATTTGAGGAAGAATTGAGAAGAACATAATCTAAATCACTTAAATGAGAGGGATTATTATTATTAGGGGAATTTCTATTATGATTATGATTAACCTAAAAGGGGGAATTAGTAAAAGAAACGATATTATTATTGATACTTTGAGAATTGTTAAGGGATATTTGATTAAAAATTACATTAAAATAATTCTTATTGAGAGAGGGATCGATGGTGGATTTCCCATTAAATTGAATTGAGCATAATACAAATGGTTAGGGCAATCAATAATATTACAGGAATGAGAGTTAACTGAACATGAGATGTGAGATGATACATTAGGAGAGGAATATATGATACATTAGGAGAGGAATTTATAGACTGGAGTGAGGAGGAATTAAATAAATGGGGAGAATCCGATATCACAAAAGAATGACTGAAAGAAATTGAGTTTTTAAATTTTTGATAAGGGTGTCATATAACACGTCCTCTTTGAAAAGCAATTAGAAGAAATGTAAAATGAAGGTGGGCTGGAGATAAGAACAGATTCATAGTTCATTAAGGGGGTCGAGGTTTGAGGAATCATAGTTCAACGCGAAGGCTAGGTTCATGGCAGAAAGAAAGGGAGGTTTTTGAGCTACTCCTTTTTGCAGAAGGGTCGTAGTATTCGCTATAAGATGGGAGCTTGAAAGATGTGTATTATTTGTTAACGGGGATCCCGAGAGATGGATCTCAGTAGTAGTAGGGTTTTGATAAGAGGTGGAGAGGAGTGAGGGGGATCACAGACTTCCGCTTGGGGATGGAGCCGAGGGTGACAATTGAGGATTGCAGGTAGAAAAAGTTGAAGGAGTTGGTGGAGGAATGGACTAGGAGGCGGGAACTTGAATGCTAGATGTCGAGCCACGCACCTCTAGATCTCTGGATGAGTCGGTCTAGATGTTCTGGGTCAAACCATTACAGGTACTGAGGAAGATGGGATGAAAAGAATTCAAACAATGACAGGAAATCACTCAACGATGAAAAAGGTTAAGATTTGGATAGGATATTTTAACTAAAAATGAGCACAATTCAATCAAATTCCAAATATCAAAACGGATAAAAGAAGAAAGCTTCATGTGAATAGGAAAAAAAAATAGTAACAATTTGTTTAATTCATACCTGGCATATTGGGTTTTAGCATGTAGGATGGACATGCTAATTTTATATAAAATGTGCGCCATATCTTTACTTTTTTTAGGAAAATGTAGGCGGGTGAAAGCGGGCAAGATTCCTTGGTGTATATATATATATATATATATATATATATATAATTTCCTTGGTCTGACTTAAGTATATTATGACTAGGCACGAAGAACAATATGGAAAAAAACTCTAAGCACAACACTAAGTGAATACTTATATACATATTTCATCATTATAGTTATTATGTATAATGCTATAATATTTAGAGATTATCACTAGTTTCCTTTAATGTTCGAGGATATAATTTTTGGGTTGATTTATATAATGGCTGGAGATTTAGATTCCCTGTAGACAATTGAAAAGTCTAGTAACTGAAATTATGAACACTTTGTAAGCTAAGTTTATAACTTTTGTAGGATTGCACATACCTTAATTATTCTAAGATTTAATAATTATTGCAACAATTACTAATCATGATAAGATCAAAAACATTATTTCATTACTTACAAACTACATGTAGTAATTTTAAAATCATATTGTAAAAAGTTTTTTTTTTTGGAAAGTATAGATATATGCTGGGTGTAACACCTGTAACTACCGTAGTCTCAACTTATCCTCATTTGAAAAGGAAAAAGAAGTGTTCATTATTAACAGACTAATAATAACCAGGAATGTGATCTGAGATTATGAAGGAACTCACAAAGTTAAACCGCTATGGTTATTATGGTTGGTATATACAAAGCTACTGAAACACGAGGTATGTTAAATAGTCCATGTGGGAGTAGAAGCAAAAGTAACAGAGAAATATTGTCAGATTTAAACCCAATTATATTATTTTTCTAATTTATATTATTTTGTGCCAAAATCCCTAATCTAAAGTTAGGAGGGAGTATAACTCATCTCGGCCTGGAATTATCACCTAGGACCTCTAGAAAATAAAGACTAACAAAACATGTCTAATACACAACTCGTATGTTAAATTTCCAAACAAGAATAAGAATAGCATTTAATACGATATGCATGGAAAGGATTAGCTAAAGTAAATCCCATAATAGTATTAGTAAGGATGCACCAAATGTGGATGGAAAAATAAATAAAAGTGATTCAATTTCAGACATTTGCTCATTTAAGTAACCATAATACTGATAGTAAAGAGAGAATCCATTAACTCAACTCACTATAGCCTAGGTGAAAAAACCTTTAGTTAAGAAAGTCATAGCCTATAAATACCATAGCCAAAGGAATTTAAACATAAATATATGAAAATTCCAGAAAGATGGAAAAATAATACAGTTAAATTACCTAGGACGAAGAAATCACCATAAATAGGCCATACATTAAATTCTTCCTTGGGAAGGATAGATACTCTGCAGGCACAGAGAGGGAACATAAAAAAGCAAAACAAAACAACATGTCTTCCAATTCGTATTACATAATATTTTTTCTCCCGGAAAAATTTGGATTGTGTTGTACACTAAATTAGGACACAGACGGTGCCACAGACACAACAGAGCATCGCGAGTACAAGCCTAGAAAACACAGTAAGCCAAGTATAAATAGAATAATTCCAACCCTTATTTCATTACTAGATGTTGTCATCATAAGATAACAACCACTAGAATAAAAAAGGAAAAAAAAATACCAGAAAGAATGCTTAATTATGCCATTGGCTATGTGTACTAAGAATTGGGCACACGGGTATCTATCGCATAGAACATACATTCTAGAATATTTGAATTGTAGCAATGAAAAGAAAACGCCATGTGAAATATTGGGAGGCATGGCTAGGCTGATAGCATTGAGATGAACGAGTTGGTACAATATGTCTCCAAAAGTCGGCCAATTTTCTATAAAGGAAAAAAAAACACAAGACATGTAGGTGAGCCATACATATAGATTACAGAAATTGAAATTTAAAATGTAATACAATCACCAACAAACCTCATTACCTGATAATGTAGGCCAGTTCAGGAAAAATGATGGATACCTCGTTGGGCTCCAAATCATGATAGTACCCTTCCAACTTAGCTACATCGAAATAACGTAAGTGTCACATACCATCGTGGCACAATACCACCAATTACCTACTATTCTCCACTGGATCCACAATGTGGACTCTTGGGTTCAAAGAATAGACTTTAATACTACCTTCCAAATCGACCCTTATCCATGTATTACAACTCAGACGAACAATCAAACCTATGCATTTAGCAAGACAAGATTATGCATAAAGACTTCCTTCCTTTGCTAACTCAACATCAACATTAATGGAAATGTTATCATAAATATATTGTAGCTAGCATGATCATAGTCCTACTACCATAGTCAAATGTATTTCTAACATATATATCTTATGTAATATGAATAATTAGCTAAAAGAGCCTCATTGGATGAAATTTCCTCCATGATGCAGAATGCATAGCATAGATGACCTGAACCCTAGGCTATACAATTTCAAGACTTAGAACATAATTATTAATCATACATAGTGTCTCATACATAATTATTCACCACTCTTAAAACAAAGATAGCACAGAGGTTTAGAGATGTATTATGTTCCTTCACTAACTTAATTATGATTAAATTTAGATTTAATAGTTATCCCATGCATCCATATATAATCATCTCATAAATAAAGTTAGTAGATGCAATTCTAGTTATGAATAGTGGTCACATGTAGATTCTACCATTAGTAACATGTATGAGATAGCTTCTTGACCAAGTATTACTAACTACCTACTATGTTCCCATCACTAAATCTACACTAGGATGCAATAGGGGTCACATGCATAAGAATTCAATCATACTCATAATAGAAATAACACATACAACTATACAGCTGAGCTGAGGGGCTCAACAACATAAAAATTAAGGAGCAAAAATACAGTACATCCCATGCAAGTGGTTCAGGCAAGAGAAATTGGAAAGAAAGTCACTTGGAGAATCGAGCACCGCCACCAAACCTAGAACTCGCATTCACCAATTCACCCTCGAGCCAAGAGTTCTTGCCATGGATCAATTGCCTTATGTTGATCTCTTCAATGTGTATTTAATACCCTCTTTCATGATATGGTTTCCTTTAGTGGCATCTCGCCTTTGGTTGGAGATTTTTATCCATTTGCTTGCAATTTTCTCTGCAAAGCTTGCCTTTCTCTCCCACGAGGCTTTTCCTCATAAAATATTGCTTTTCTCTCGTGCAAGGCTTTTATGTTTTTCTTAAACTTAGCATCTTTCTCCAGCTAAGTAGCTTAATGGATAATTATCTCCAAATCCATTAAGCTTATCTAGAATTTTATCTAGAAGCCTTATCATGAAAGAATTATCCATTCCCATTGGCAAGAATCCCATCCCTTGGTGTCTCTCTTTTCCAAGTGATTAATTTATTTTATTAATTTAATAATAAAGTATGTACTTTTCTTCTTACACTTTAGACTTAGCTTAGCTTAGGTTATCAGAGTTTTACATACAATGGAGGGGTGTTACATACTCCCCCCTTAAATTTACACCGTCCTTGGTGGATTACTGCATCTTACAATATTATTTCCTCATTCACGGGTAGTTGTTTCTGAATTTACACGCTGCCATAGCCTTGCCATCTAATGCAGATCTTCTGATATATATCAGTTACAAAGGAGTTCTACCAGCACATCTCCTTCCATCGCTACCCGTAAAAGTTGCCTCACTCAATTTTGTGAGAGATTTTAGATGGAGAAGCTCAACTTTACTTACCATTGTTAATATCATAACTTGATATACAGTACTACTATTTGAGTAACTACGGGTTATGTTGCCTACCATTTAAATATGATTCCTCATTTTAATTGTATTTGAATAAATGCATGCTCTTCCCATGTATTCTTCTAATGCCTTTGGGTTCTTGCCGAATACTTTCTTCTAGCAGTTTCCCTGCATTAGTCACAACAAGTCAAACTAGAACATTTGACTAATCAACGTATATAAATTATCATGTCGAATTAGCTCAGACATAACCATTAAAATCATAACTCATATGTAACCATCATAAAGAATATTCATATGTCCTATGTATACTAAGACTGAAACAAAATACAGATACTTATCCTTAGTTCCTAATACCAATTCTTAGTTTCCACCTTTGTCTTGCTTCTGCACTTTGAATCGATTTCCACACCTGACAATCACCTACTTCTTGCTCTTCAACCAAGTGTACCTCCAAATAGTGTGTAGTGCACACATACAACTATATATGTCATATACCATTATGCACTACATGCATCCATACTATTATCATATGTACCGTTTGTACACAATATCATCTGTACAAGTTGTATAACATACCAATGTCCATAACATCACCTGCACGACATATACCTGATCCACATGTTTGCAACCGTGTTAGTATTATGCAAAAAATTTCTCCAATTATTCATATTACCATTAGGAAAGTCCGTTAAAACAATACTTGGTTTGTCGACCGGGGAATAAGGAATTCATGGACCCGTTCGACTTCTGCAACCAAAGTATAACTGGAATTTTTTATGTCAAAGTATTCAAGTGCTTTTACTTTTTCATGTATCTTGCGATTGGAGGAAATTTACAGTAATGATAACATAGATGCATAATACGACCTTACAAAACCAATAACTTTGAGTTTTGAGATTGAATTTGTCCTATATACAAGGTTTTAACAAGAGAAAAATATGACTTCCGCTTAATCATAAAGAAAACTATTGACTATGATGGTTAGTTTATCAACCTTAACTTTGTCTTTTGCCAAGAACATAATTTTTTGGTACTCAAAAGTACTCCACACTTAAACTAATCATGTTATATGACTTACTATTTCTCTTTTTACACTTCTTCCAACACCTTGTTTGCCATGAATAATTCAGTGTAGGTCTAAAACCCATTGAACAATCAATATGTAAATACATTCATTTCACATACATGAGTTATAAATGAAAGTTACAATGTTTTCAATTCCACACCCTCTAAGTTTTTAGGCACTCTGTGTACCAGGGTGTGATCTTAGGGTTTTTACATGTTAACACCTCATTTTAACCTTAAGTCACCCCTAGAAACAAAGAAAATATAACTCATTTAAACATGAATTCCTCTGTCGTTTATGCAATACTTGTTACGTTGTCCTATTCAGAACCAAACAACCTTATTAATACAGCTAGATAGGGAGACTTCTTCAATATTGTTGGATAGGATGTAGTGTTACATTTCATATTATACGGTTGTCCATTTATTAGATACCCAATATATTTGGTGCACAATTCTGATTACCAGTGCCACTTTAGCCATCATCTTCTTAATTTAGCAACAAGTTTTTGCATGATTTGTTATCCCTTTTCTTCCTCGTCTAGAACATTTTTTATGTTCCATTTTCCCTTGATGCATGCATTATTTTACTACCATCTTAAGAGCATAAGTTGTATTAATGCGAAAACTTATGGTTTACTAAATATTGTTTATTAATTCAGATCAATCATGTTCTGAATCTAGTGTACTTCTTACTAGTCATTAGGCTACATTTGAATTGCTTTATTTTTAATTCAAGTGCATCCAACCCCACCATATATAATCTGCAAGTATACTTTGTTCATATAAAGTAGAAGCACATAGATCGTTTTAATCTTATCACTGTCTCACTTCCCCTAAGAAGTACATTTGCAAGTTCTACCATCCTTCTATTGAAAGAATATTCCTCTTGCTACAGATTGGAAATGTCACTATTTATATCTGGATTGATATACACATCTACGTTGTGGGGTTCAACACATTGGAATTGAATGACTTGAAAATATGTCATTGAAAATATGTCCTTGATCTTGTATTAATTATTGTCTCTCTGCTATTAATCGAGAGCCTTAGGAGCTGCTTTTACAGTCCCATTTAGTGTTTACACTAGGTGTACTTTTGGGTGTCATACTCATTAATCTAGTTATAAATTTTTAATGTACGATGTATCCTCCATATGCATATAGTGAATTGTATTATAGGTGTACATACACTTCACAATTATGATTCTAGTTCAGTCTAGATTGGAAATATAACTCGTGCCTCTTGCACCACTCAATTACAATTATTAGGACATTGCTTTATCCAAAGAGAACCTATAGGTTCCATCTTATTAAATATGTATGTTGTTATAGAATATCAAACTAATGACTTAATACAGTTTAGTTCCATTCAATAGGGTATATTATTAGCATTTTTGTTTTTTTTCAATAAGGTGAATTAACAAGACTATATCCAAAAATGAACCACATCATTACATGTAGATGCACAAAATATTAAATTGAAAGACAATTTAAAATTACATAGTCTCATACCACATATAGAGACCTTCCTTTCACTAGCTTAACGATATTTCAGGAAAACTTCCTGAATAATACAATTTTAAGAAGACCTTCAGAACTGTTCTAGGATGGAAATTAATTAACCATCAATCTCTTGCTAATGTTGATAGAATGTCATGAGCTCTCTTCCAGTAATTCCATCTATATATTTTATCTTTGACCTTTCCTCGTGTTATCCATGATCTATGGAAATAAAGCACTTGACATTTTTTTTTATTTTTTTGTTTGTGAGTTATCTTATAAGAGTTCAATGTTTCCTTCTCATATTCATCCTTTCTTAGGATCACTGTAAGTATTGACTTTATTTCATTAATTTATGTCCTTGACTGGACCGACATTAATTTTTTTTATTCCTTGTGTTCATACAACTCCTAATTTACTTTTAATCATAAGAAAAATAATTTTAGGACAATATGGAAAGAGAGATCTATTAATGTGTAGTTAAACATAGAATACCAACTTTCTTTTTCTACCATTACTCTTTTCAACACCACCTATTTTGCAACTGTCACAAATTTTTTCATTTCTCCGTCTTTGTTATGAAATTCTAAGAATATGTGAGCATCTTAGTCAGATTTAAGAGCATTCAACAATAACTTAAGTTTTGACAAACTTCCACAACTTATAATAAGTAGAATTTAAATCTTCACTTCGTTCAATAAGTAAGCACAATAAAAGGTCATTAATTTAATATTCAAAAAACAACTAACATGTTGATTATTTCTTTGCATTACTCTTTACTCCAACATTGTTTCAGTGTAGCCTTTCAGGGTTTCTCCTCCCCATGTTGCTACTATAGCTATGCAAAGACTGAATAAATTCATTATAAGTGAAACTTACTTTAATTAATGAATTATAAGATAGATATAGTTTAAGAATCAAATACCCCACATATTTTGAGTTTATTCTTCAAGCTCGATTATGAATATCTAGCATCTTAATAAGTTTTTAACACAGGTTAATTGTGAGAATCTTGATCCATCCATGCATGTAATCATATCAATTCAACTCTTTGTAACCACTCAAATGAGCCCTACATGCAAGCCATACATATATGTAAGCATAGACATGTAATCACGTCATTAGTATCCCCTTCAAACATAATGTAAATTTGCAGCTCAAGCATTCATATTCTTCTATTCTAAGCATAAAACAAAATTATTCATACGAACTCTACACACTCTTCTGTGTAGTTTTTTTATACCCATAGCACCCCAAGTCTATTAAACTTATTTTCACTACTTAAATAAGTATGCAGACTATAGTGTCATTGTCCTTATGAAAACCATGGCATATCTATCAACATGTTTTGGTGTTTTTCATACATTAAAGTGTACCAAATAAAATATACAATACCCGCCACTACCAATAGGTATTTGCCATGGTTTTTTTTTACTCTACATGGCTTTCCAATGTACAAAGTCATTTAGTTATAAAATTTCAACTCATGCAAATTATTTTTAATTGAATACATATTTTTTTCAATTATTTTCATACAATCTTCCTCTTCTTGGTTTCCTTGGCTTGTGATAAAAGGAAGTGATCAAATTTGGAAACTAGGGAATGAGCTTATAAATATTTATTGAAAAGAAACATGCTTAACCTTCTTACCCAAATCTCTAGTCGTCAAAATACAAAGTTTCCATTGATATTGTACCGTAAAAGTGTAAGAACATCTAATGTTCTCTGCAGCAGATTGCTTAAACAACAATATCTTACTTTTTGAGGCCTTTCATTCTACCTACCAATTGTAGGACACCTTCCAAAAATGATCCTACATATTTAATTTGCCACGACACATAAATTTTCTCCTGCTAAGAAACTAAAATCAAGGAATATAATTATTATCTCGTATTGTATGAATCTTATATATATTCCCAATTTTCTAACTCAAAGGCTAACCTTAGTTCATCCCAAAATTTGAGGTGGCACATGTTCCTTATTGATGCTCTGCTTTGGCTGAGAAGTGATGAAAACTCTGATGTTTCCAGGTTTAGTACCCTTGAAGCCAACATGAAACTCCAAGAAAGTTAGTTGATGACTTGTGCTCATAATGTTCCATATAAAAAAATAATTTTTCATTAAAATACAACATGTTGTGGATTTTAGAGTTATGGAGGGGTTCTCTTACAGTGGAATCCTACCTTGACAAGATATGCGACTTACGTTGAGGGTAAGGAAACAAACTTGAAATTTGTTGGGCTTGTCCGGTGCATGTTCAAACTGTGTTGTTGACGGTAGTGACAGTCAGTGAAGGGGGGGGTCACCGAAAGGATTGATTTAATTATTGATCATCCACCATCTTCCCATGACATCTCGGGTGGCTTGAACATCAATCAAGTAGAACTTGTCCATTCCCCATTGTTCTTGGTGCACTCAATTGCTCAAAAGTTTGGTAGGTCAAGCTATCTCACCCTATAGACAAAAATGAACACTTGCATGTTGCAAGAACTATGATACATAGTACATATAGCAACACCAATGAGCACGCTATCATCGAGTGCATGTGTACATAGATGATGTATCACAAACAAAGAATATTATTTAAGGAATTTTCCTGGGTGAATGAAGTATGATTTCGAATGAGTATGGTATTATTGATTTCACCTACTCTTTCTTTAAACTGTCATGTCCCTCGTCATTACGCGTAGGGAGGGTATGACGTTGAAGGGATTTTTTCCTTATGTGTGATTATTCCTATTCTAGAAATGACTCTAGATTTATGAATACAACAAGAAGGATTTGTGGGATGGCAATAAGGATAATGCTTATTAACTGAATGTTCTTTTTTTAAGGCATGTCACCAAATGGGCCTTATCCTATGAATGCTTTTATGGCAATACAATTCATCAGTAAACACCTTCAATTTAGCAGATAATGCAACCAGAGAGGGTGGAATTACTGATTGGAAAGGGAAACAGATGAATTTCCTCAGTTAATCAATTTGAAAATTAATTTTGTGCTTTAAATCTAGCATCTAACATTTTTTTCTCTTATACCTCGAGTTCTTTAGAGGACAACCGACCATATCACAACCATATTATGCGTACACTAATATCATACCACTATCTCCTTCAACTATGGGAGAAAGAAATAACCAGAAGTTTAAACTCGCCAGAATTACGTTGAGTATAACCACCTCCATCGCGCTCACAATACCATTCTTGATCTTTCCATGCACTGCCGATGTGGAGGCTATGCTTATTTTTTTTGGAAGAGAAGTATGCTCTTCCCACTTCAAGATTATGTGATTTACCCATGTCAGACTCGGGACATCTGTGGGCTTCTGACGATGGATTCTTTTGTCTTAGAACCCCACAGATGTTTGTGATTGAGTGCTTGTTGGTCAACCCTCTTTTTTCCTCAGACTACTTTATTTTGACTATACCATTATCTAACAATCTACCCCCCTTGGATTCAGGGAATTCGTTGTTTCGGGGGATTACCTTTAATGAAAAAACAAGAATTTTCAAATTTGTATTGTGTGATACATGCGGTGCATTGGTCTACATCTTATGGAAGATAATGTAGCCAGGTCCAGATAAGCAGGAGGTGTGACTTATTCCCCATAATTGTGAGGAGTTTAATGGTTTCCAGAATAATTGCAAATAAACATTTTTTTTTTTTTTTTAATTTCCTGTCATTTTCTAAATGAAGACAACTAGGTAAGGGTCAACCCTTCCCTCTTTGAATTTATTCCATGTATGTAACTAAATTTACGCAAATATGGACAAGATATAGAGGGTTTAGCTAAAGCAATACGACAAGAGCATAAATTTCAATCGCATTTAACAAGGATTTTATGGAAAATACCAGCAGTTCAATCACATATTGGTGATTTGGAAAATTAATTTTACCCAGGGGCAATCAAACTTGGACCATCCAAAGTCAATTACGTGATTCCGCCATCATATTTCATAATACAATCAATAAAACCTTGCAACTATAGATCTTATGGTTATGCAACTGAATATTAAATATTTTGGCCACACACTAATAAATTGATTAAGAATAGAATGAATTTCCTGTTCTCCATTGGACGTCTTCATATCATTTGACACACTCGATGATAAAACTTTTGGGTCACATATTGTTGAGGAGAAACATTTGGTCAAATATGTAGAAGACAAACACATCCATAGAAATTTGTGTTACAGCATGTAGGGTTGAAACCTTAATCACATTTTATAATTCTCATAGATACGTCGAACTACTTTTCAAACCATAACTTTTACAATCTGAGTTCTCAATTACTTTTGGTTTCAAAAATTGTCTTCCAATAAATCATTTTCAAATTTAGATTCAAACTTAAGGAATTATAATTTCCTTAAGGCACTAGTCTAGAACTCATTGGAACAAAACCCAACAACTCATTTATATCTTATAGAGGTGGATTGTCCCATAGGCCAAAATGTTTGAACTTAGAGCTCTGAAAGCATTTCACATACCCCTGTGGCACAATACCACCAACTACTTGCTATGCTCCACTGGATCCACGATGTGGAATATTAGGTTCAATGAATAGACTTTAAACTACCTTTCGAATCAAACCTTATGCATGTATTACAACTCAGAGGAACAATCAAACTTGGGCATTCAACAAGACAAGATTATGCATAAGACCTCTTTCCTTTGCTAACTCAACATCAACATTAATCAAAACGTTATCATAGATATATTGTAGTTAGCATGATCATAGTCCTACTGCCATAGTGAAATGTATTTCTAACATCTATATCTTATTTAATATGAACATTCAGCTAAAAGAGCCTCATTGGATGCAATTGCTTCCATGATGCATAATGGACAGCATAGATAACCTAGATTCTAGGCTATAAAATTTCAAGCCTTAGAACATAATTATTAATCATAATTAGTGTATTATACATAACTATTCACCACTTCAAAAATAGAGATATCACTAAGGTTTAGAGATGTACTATGTTCCTTCACTAACTTAATTATGATTAAATTTAGATTTAATGGTTATCCCAGGCAACCGTATATAATCATCTCATAAATAAACTTAGTACATGCAATTCTACTTATGCATAGTGGTCACGTGCAAATTCTACCATTAGTAACATGTACAAGATATATTCTTGACCCAAGTATTACTAACTACCTACTACGTTCCCATCACTAAATCTACACTAGGATGCAATAGGGGTCACATGCATAAGAATTCAATCATCCTCATAATAGAAATAACACATAGAACTATAAATCTGAGCTGAGTGATTAAACAACATAATAAGTAAGGAGTAAACATAGAGTACATCCCATGCAAGTGGTTCAGACAAGATCAATTGGAAAGAAATTCACTTGGAGAACCAAGAACCACCACCCAACCTAGAACTGGATTTCACCAATTCAGCCCCGAGCCAAGAGTTCTTGCCATGGATCAATTGCCTTCTGTTGATCTCTTCAATGGGTATTTAATACCCTCTTTCATGAAATGGTTTCCTTTTGCGGTCTCCCACTTTTAGGTGGATATTTTATTCATTTTACTAGGCTTTTATGAGAAAATATCTCCTTTCTCTCCCGCGAGGCTTTTCCTCATAAATCCTTGCCTTCCTCTACCGCAAAGCTTTCATGTTTTTCTTAAAATTAGAATGTTTCTCTAACTAAGTAGCTTAATGGATATTTATCTCCAAATCCATTAAGTTTATCTAGAATTTTATCTAGAAGTCTTATCATGAAAGAATTATACATTCCCATTGGAAAGAATCTCATCTCTTAGTGTCTTGATTTTCCAAGTGATAAATTTATTTTATTTATTTAATAAAAAGTATTTACTTTTCTTGTTACACATCAAATCTAGCTTAGCTTAGGTTAGCATTGTTTTACATAAAATGGAGGGATGTTACAAAAATACAGAAGGTTACTGGCAATTTTTAACTCTGCAGGGGAATGAATGCAGTAACACATAGTGTTAGTCCCAAAACTAGAGATTAATAAGTAACCCCAACTTTACCTTCTTGTTCTGATCCCTAGAGTGGTCGACCAAGGGATATCAGCGCTCATGTAGAAAGAATTAAGACTAATGATAGAAAATATCCAATCTTTGGAAGTAGGTATCGAAACTTGTAGCACGAAATAAACCCCAAACGAGTGTGGAGTGAAGTGTTCCAGTTTTCACGGTGTAGCTAAGAAGACTGTCCCAAAAAGTGGAAGACAACATCAAATAAGGCCACCATTAGAAAACCCTCCACCAAAATAAAAACATAGTGAGGAGGAGAACAACTCAAAAAAAAATTAAACCACAGAACATAATGTTACCTAAGGGAATGTCAAGTTGAGTGGTTGGGTAACCACATGTTTCATTACCTCGATGCATCCACTGTTAGCCATACGTTAAACAGGGTCAACACTTGATGCGTCGATGACACTAGGCAGAGGAAACACAGAGGAAAGAGTGCTCTATCAGAGGGATTAGGGTTCCAATTGTTTAGGTTTGCAAATGAGTCAATCTAAACCTTTTAGGTTTGTAAACGAGTCAATCTAAACCCTTGCTGATCATGCCTCATTACAGTCATCCATTTGTGCCACAATGGTCACACGAAGGCCATGTGATACAGGAAATCGTGGAAACAAACAATTTTTGGGTTAAAGTTTGAAGGAGAAATTGTACATAATTTCTAGAAATCATAGAAGATATATTACTATTTGTGGATTTTAGGACATAGGAGTGATTGCAATCTTGGAGTATACTTAAATTGATTGAACAACTAAAATTAAACCATAGGATGTTGTATAACCTATAAGGTGTGTCTTGTAACAAATATATGTGTATATAATTACTCATACCAAGCTATTACTGACACATGAAAAGGACTAGTAAATAGTAATGCAACTTTAAAATGGTATGAATAAGCCCCTTGCATTATTATATTGAAATTCAAGATAGGATGCATTTCTTAACTTTGGTATGAATATGAAGAAATTTATCTATAATATATGAAACCACCTATAAAGGGGAATTATGCGCATGGTACATATGTGCTTGAATATATATATAGGTAGTACTAAATGAAAATCATGCATCTAATATAGGAATAATAAGAATGTTAGATGAAATAACAGGGACATAGTATCAATGCTATAAGGAAAAAAATGATTATAATGGGAGTTATCACACTCCTCAACCTTACTAGTTAGAATATCTTTTGTGGGAAACCCTTCAGAGCTTAGTCATTATGATTAGTTTGACAGTGGGTTTTCTTGTATGAAACTCTTGAACTTATGTCATTTTCCCTTTTAATATTTGTTTTCCTTTCTCGAATAGTGTACATAATTATAAATAATGATATGTTGAGGGTTGTTGTAGATTTGGCATGAAAACCCTCATGGGTTTGGTAACTTCTGTTTACCTCAGGGTTTCTAGTCCAATGTTGTAACTCTTCATGTAAACTTCCTTAACAATTTTTCTTCATAAATAAGGAATTTTTTAGATTTCATGTACTTTTTCACAACAATGTACCAAATTTTCTTGTAACCATGGGCTTTCCCAACTTGGAATGGATTGACCCTCAGGTAGACTACTACCTGTCTACCTTTACATTCCAGTGCCTTATTTTACTTGTACATGAAGTTTCATTTTACTTCTTGTTGTGGTATTATAAATACCCTTTCACTATTATTTGTTGGATATTAATCCCATCTACCGAAACTAAATGCACTGTTTGCACCATACCTTGAAAGTACAAGACAATTCAAAATACAAATTTACCTTTAGCTTGAAGCAATGTAAATTAAATGAGTTTCTGAACTGGTGTACAAGCTCCCCCGTCCTTGCATTATATACAACATTCAAATTAATCCGGATTTAAACACGAACACAACAAATTACAGAGATAACCATAAACACAAAGATGCAGCGGAAATAATACTTCATTTCATTAATGTAAAATACTTAAATATGCTTACAAACAGAAATAGAAATAAACCAACTAGGGTGCTGGTAGCTTATCTCTGAGAAGAGATGTGGCAGCTACATGCCTTTGAACTGCCTTACAATGAGGCTCAAGGGCCTTTTTATTGTTGAAAAATAAGAGAAAACCCTAAACAACCAAAACCCTAAACCGAGGAGATGTAACACCAAGAGTTTATGGGCCCCGTTGGGGTGAGTTGGATAGCCAACTTGTCGGGGTCGCAGCTTGGTCATATTATCTCCGTTTGACGCGCATGATAACCCGTTGGAAATATCTCTCAAAGGACTGCGAAGGAAAATACGATTTTATACATAAAAATGTCGTTTAGGGCCTCAAAAAGACGAAAAAGACGATTTCCAAAAAAAACGTCGTTTAGGGCCTCAAAACGGCTCCAGAAGTTTAGGAACCAAAAACTGCTAAAAATAGTAAACTGTGCTACAATTAAGGAAACTAAAAAACTGAAAGAAGCAATGGTGGGGGTCCAAGTGGAATTGGCGGATGGCCACCAATATCCACCTGGATCATTCCTCCCCCCTTAGGAAGCAATGGTCCCCATTGCATTGAGTTCCTCCATGAGATGAGGAAACTTCTGTTGAACTTGGTCCCTGGTGAGCCACTTGCCCTGGTGAAGGAGTTGTCCTGCTTTGACAACTCGATACAGTAGGATATTCTACTCGTGAGTGTGCTTGATCTGTGTGTCCATGATCCGATCAGTTGCAGCTTGTTCCATGAAATCTGGATTTAACTCTGTGGGTGTGAGATGTTTTGCAATGTCGGATGTGTCTAGTAATGGTGGAAAGTGGCCGAAGGCGGTCCACATTGAACACTGGGTGCAGACCAAGGAATGGGGGAATGCTGAGCTCAAATGAATTGTCTCCCACAACCTTGGTAATGGTGTAAGGACCATATCGGAGTGGTCTAATTTTCCGATAGGCTCTGGTAAGGTGTTCCTTTTGCAAATGCAAGCAGACTTTGTCGCCCACCTGAAACTTGTGTGGCACCTGATGTTGATCATGTCGCTGCTTGTACTTGGCATTTGATTTCTCCAGAATGTCATGGACCTGCTCATGAATATGTTGGATGTGCTCAATGAAGCTATTTGCCTTATCTGTTTCAGACTAGACATTAGCCGAATCTGTGTGAGTAGCTGCAAATGGCATGGCCACATCAATGGGACATAGTGGTTGGAATCCCAAGCCCACCTGAAAAGGGTTGTGGCCAATCGAGCTGTGGAGAGCCCGGATGTAGGTGCTGAACATAGGGGAGGCTCTCGTCCCATGTGCGTGGATGCTTTGAGTTGTACATGCACAGAATGTGTACAATCATCCTATTGACAACCTCTGTTTGGCCATCAATTTGAGGATGGAAGGTTGTGGACTTAGTGACTTTGGTGTCTAACATCGACCAGAGACTGGACCAAAATGTATTGAGGAACCTATTGTCTCGATCTGAGATAATAGACTGTGGGATCCCAAAGTGTACCCACACTCGTTCAAAGAAGAGTTTAGCAGTGGCTTCTACTGTGATATTCTTCTTGCAGGCTGCCATATTGGCCATCTTTGAGAACCCGTCGACGACCACGAAAACATAGTCATTTCCATGCTTAGTGGAAGGAAGGATTGACATGTAATCCATGGAGATGGATTCCCAAGGTCGACTAGGGGTACACAGCGGGGTATAGAGGCCTTGCTTCTTGATGGTTGGTTTGGAAATGGCGCAGGTAGTGCATGATCTGATGTACTTCCTAACATCTTGTCGAAGATTCGGCGAATAGAAATACTTCTACAGTACTACCACCATTTCTCGACCTTGAAATGCCCAACAGCCTGACTGTAGTGTGCTTCCCTAATCATCTTGGCACACTCGCTTGAAGAAAAACAAAGGTGAACAAGGTGGCATAATAAGGCATCCTGGAGGTGAAAATTTGGAACATGTTGACCCTCCAAGTGTGTCTCGTATGTGTTGCTAAATTCTGGGTCACTTTTGTAGAGAAGTGGCCAATCAGAAGTCTCGTTCCCACAAGAGTTGAGCACAGTTGTTAATGCCATGATTGGTGGTTGACTATGGAAATCTGCAACATTATTGGTGCTGCCCTTCTTATACTTGATATTCAAATGGAACTGTTGCAGGTATGTGGACCACTTCTAATGGCGATCATTATGCAATTTCCATTGGGTCTGTATGAATTGCAGGGGTTGGTGGTCTATGTGGATGACCGTTTCCTTCCCCAAAATGTAATGCTTCCATTGTCAGCCAACCTGCACAATGGAATACATCTCTTTGTCATAAGTGGGATACTTCTGGACTGTGTCTGAAAGCGTCTCACTGTGATATGCCACTGGATGCCTATGTTGAGCAAGGACTACCCCAATAGCATAGTCAGAGGCATCTGTCTCGACCTCAAATGGTTGTTGCCAGTCTGGTAATGCGAGCATTGCTGCCAAGAAAAGGCGATCTTTCAACTCTGTGAATGCCTTCTGTTGAGATTCATACCAAAAGAATTTTCTTTCGCTCCTCCCTTGGTGACTTGACTCAAAGGCCAAGTGATATGAGAAAATCCCAACGCGAACCTGCGGTAGAAGTTGGCAAGACCTAAAAAGCTGTGAAGCTCTGTTAGAGTGGTTAGAGATGGCCAATCCTGAATGACTTGGATCTTGGTTGGATCCACATGCACCCGATGTTCATCAATAATGTATCCTAGATACTGATCCTGGGTCATGCCAAAAGTGCATTTCTCCAAATTGGTGCATAACTTGTGTTGCCTCAATGTTTGGAGAACCTATCGGATGTGTTGGAGGTGCTTTTCCCAACTCTGGCTGAAGATCAGGATGTCATCCAAGTATACCACTACAAATGAATTGGTGAATGGCCGCAAGATGTCATCCATTAGCCTCATGAAGGTTGCAGGAGAATTCATCAATCCGAAAGGCATAACCAACCATTCAGAAAGGCCCTCCTTAGATTTGAAGGCAGTCTTCCACACATAGGAGGTTCGATTGGTACTTGGTGATATCCTTACTTCAAATCGATCTTGCTGAAATATTTTTCCCCCTTAAGTTGGTCCAAGAGGTCATCAATCTGTGGGATCAGGTACCTATTACGAACAGTCATCTTGTTCAGCCCCCGATAGTCAATATAGAGTCTCCAAGTCCCATCCTTCTTCTGTACCAACACAATCAGGCTCCCATAGGGTGATGAACTCAGACGCATGTGGCTTTTCTATAGCAGCTCCTGAATCTCCCTCTTGATTTCATCATTCGCTAGAATGGAGCGCCGATAGATTGGTCCATTGGGTAGCGATGCACCTCGGATCAGATCGATGGAGTGCTTGACCTAACAGTTCAAAGGAACCCTTGTGGGGTGGGTGAAGATGTCCTCGTACTCCTCCACGACCTTGTCCATCTGTAGTTGTCGTGTGGAGGGGCCCTGTATGGAGGTCATGGCCACCGTCTTCTTCTTTCCTTGAGGGCGTATCATCAGGAAAACAAATTTCCTGGTTTTGGAAATGAGCTTACTGCATTATTTTGTAGTAACCAAATAGATGGCGATAGGCGGTGCTACCTCCGGCATCCTGTACAACTTATTTCCAAAAGTAACAATAACAACACGAGGACTTAATTCATACACAGCATGTCGCTTCCACAAGTATGGTTTTCCTAACAATACATCACAAACTTCAAGGGGAGCAATGTCACATCCTTGAAGGGCTTGATGTTGTATGAAATGCGACATTGTTGGCTCACACGAAGATCCCGTCCTTGGTGAAGCCACCTGATGGTGTACGATTGTGGATGTGATGTGGTCGGTAAGCCCAGCCGCTTCATGACCTCTGGCGAAATGAGGTTCTTTTGGTTCCCGCTATTGACTATGAACTGTAGCGTGGAGCCCTTTACCCACATCTAGGAGTGGAAGAGATGCTCCTCCTCCTCTGGATCTTCGAGTTCCTCCTTCTAGATCTTTGTGGTGTTAACAGTGTCGTTGGGCTCTGTATCGATAATCTGCTTCCCTTTTTCATTCCCCTTGTCTGGTTCTGACTCAGAGTCGGAACATGAATCTGATTCTGAAACCTTTAGCTCGGCCACCAGTGTCTGCTTGGCCCGACACTTACTTGTGTTGTGAGTGGAGCTATTATGGAACTCACACCACTTTCCCATGTCCTTTTTCGGCTTCGCGGCGCTGTTCTTTGCTTGTAGATTTGGCGAGTTGTCTTCGGCCACACCACCTTGGCTTTATCCTTTGTTCTGTGGTTTGGGGGCATCTTTCCCTTGCTTCAAATTCGCAGATCCAAAGTCTCGGTTCTTCTGTTTAAACTTTTGCTTGACCTTGATGGCATATCGGTATGCCTTGCCAAGCGAAGAGATGTTCAGGAATTTTATTTCTTCCTAGATGTACTTGTGCAGGCAGTCGCGATATTTGAGTACCAAATGTTGCTCTGAATCCTTGATACCCAACTTTTTGCGAAGGGTTTGGAAAACATTGGTAAACTCTGGCACGTCTTGGTCCCTTCCCTACCGCAGTGTGGTCCACTTTATGTATTAGTCCTCATAGCTTCCGATAGGGTAGTACTGCTCCTTGATGGCATCTCGAAATGAATTCCAAGTGGGTGCGACTAAAAATAGTGAGCTTGTAATTTCATCCTTCTGCTCGCAGTAGGTTTCCCACCAGTCCTTGACGTGGGGGGGGGCGCTTTGAGAAGAGCGAAAATAATCTTTTCCGGACTGGAAAAATCATGAACAGAAAAATAATACTCTAGCAGATTTAACCATTTATCGACGGCATTTGTGTTTATCTGACCCTCGAATATGGGGATTTCAAAAATAACTTGTACCTTAAACGGTGTGTCGTTTCCAGAGTAGCTGTTGGAAGCCGATGCGTCGCCCCTGGGTAGCCACTGAAGGATCTGGGTAAATTTGTCCATCATCACGTTCCTTTGTCACTCGAGGGCTTCTTCGAGCAATATTTTGATAGGATCTCCTGCCCCCTCATCTTTCTTTTCATCCACCATTAGAGGCCGTCAGGATTTGTGAGCTTGGTCTTGCAAAGGTTCGACCAGTTCAACCCCTAACTCCTTATATCCCGACCTCCTTGGCGACATGCAAAGAAAAACAGAGAAAAAAAGAAAACCACTCTGATATCACTGATCCAGATTTAAACAAGAATGCAAAAAATTACAGAGATAACAATAAACACAGAGGTGTAGCGGAAATAATACTTCATTTCATTAATGTAAAATATTGAAATATGCTTACAAATAGAAATGGAAATAAACTAGCTAGGGCGATGGTAGCTTATCTCTGAGAAGAGATGTGGTGGCTACATGCCTCTGAACTGCCTTACAATGAGGCTCAAGGGCCTTTTTATTATTGAACAATAAGAGCAAACCCTAAACAACCAAAACCCTAACCCGAGGAGATGTAACACCAATTGTTTATGGGCCCCGTTGGGGTGAGTTGGACAGCCAACTTCTCGGGGTCGCGACTTGGTCATATTATCTCCGTTTGGTGCGCATGATAACCAGTTGGAAAGATATCTCTGAGGACTACGATGGAAAATACGATTTTGGATCAAAAATCTTTGGCAGTAGATTTCCAAAAAAACGTCGTTTACGGCCTCAAAACGGCTTCGAAAGTTTAGGACCCGAAAAACTGCTAAAAATAGTAAACTATGCTACAATTAAGGAAACTGAAAAACTGAAAGAAGCAATGGTGGAAGTCCAAGTGGAATTGGTGGGTGGCCACCAATATCCACCTAGATCACAAATCTTTGTAAATATATGTGCAAAGTTAATGTTGTTGTAAATGTTTGAGTGTATTTCTCAGTGTAAGAACAAAAATAACACATGGAATGGTGAAGTATTGATTAAATACTTTTTCTAATGATTCGTCCTTACACCATACATGAAATAAAATGTATATGTTAACAAAATATAATTCATAAGTTGGTTTACTGAGAGTTTTTCTTGTTCATTGAATGTCTATATTGGAACTAGTTGGGCACGTGAAAAACATATTTTACTATGTAAAAAACAGTTTCAACTATCTAAAAAAATAGAGTGTTGGAAAGCATTTATAATCATGGTGTTATCTAGTGTTTTACTGTGTTTAACTCGAGCTTCAACCTCCACATATTTATGTTGAAGATGTATTTGTTGCTATGAAATAGAAATTATACATTATTGTTGTAGGCTCATTCGTAAATATTTAGTACTAGTTTTACTTCTCATTACTTTCTCTTACTATATTATGGACTATTCATAATATATGAGAATTTCAACTCTGTGTTATTAGTGGTGTTATTTCATTTTCCTTTACTGTCATGTTGTATCAAACTAGATGTCAAAGATTTGGCTTCACAACAGATTTACTAGAGAAAATTTATTAGTGCAAGAAGACGAGGGTTATCAACAAAGAGTCAAAGTTTTTATTAGTAAAAAATAGTAGTTTCAAGCAAAAGCTTGACAAATACATGGATTCCTCAATTTAATGACGAAAACTATGATTACTGGGAAATTACAATGAGTCATTTATTATATTCTCAATACATATGGGATTTGGCAAAAAATAGATTCTAGGAACCAGCAAATGCATCAACATGGAATGCATTGAAACATACAAAAAACAATTCGTTAAGAGACAATAGGAAGAAGGACTCTAACACCCTGTTCTACATATTTCAAGTTGTGCATGAAAGCATATTTCCAAGGATTGGAAGAGCAACAAAATCCAAGAAAGCATTGGACATTCTTCAGACATCATATTAAGGCACGAAAAAGGTGAAGACAACAAAATTACAAATGTTGAGTAGAGATTTTCAAACAATATGTATAAAGGAGTTTGAAACAATAGAATCATTTTTCACACAAGTTAATTGATTGGTTACTGAAATAAAATCTCATGGTGAGATGCTTGAAGAAAGGAGAATAGTTGAAAATATTTTCAAATGTTTACTAGCAATGTTTGATCCTATTATTGTGGCCATAGAGGAGAGAAAGAATCTCTCATAATTCTTAATGGATGAGCTTCATGCTTCGCTGATTTCTCATAAACATAGGTTGAGCAGGACAACAAACTCTTAAATGGAACATGCCTTCAAGAAACAAGTCTAAATTGGTCAAGTTAGAGGCAAAGAAAGAACAATTTCCAGAGTTAGAGGAAGAATTCCACGAATAGGTGGAAGAATCAACTCTTAAAGCTCAATTGGAAGATGCGACACTCAAAATCCAACTCAAATCCAAGCCAAAATCAATAACAAGGTCAAATGTATCATAAATCTCAAGTCCAATGTCATTATTGCAAGAAGTATCGCCATTATGTAAGTGAATGTAAAAAGAAACAATATGATATTAATAATAAACCAAATGGAAATTTTAAGAAAGAAAATCATAATCCAAATAGTATGATTTTAGCATGCAGTGTAGCACAAGAGAAGCAAAAGGATGTAAGGTTTCTAGATTTAGGTTGTAGCAATCACATGATAGGGAACACGGAAATGTTTTCCAATTTCGATGACAGTGTAAAATATGAAGTCACTTTAGGGACTGATAAAAAAGTGTGAGTCATGGGTAATGGAAGAGTCAATATTCTAACTAAGAAGGGTGTTAGGTAAAATTGACTCGGGGTTTGAGTCAAGGTTGACCTGGTTAAATAGTAGTGGTTTTGGGCACATGGTATAATGTACCCATGGTATTATGGTCTGTGTTATTTCATGTAATGGAGCCTATAAAAGGTTGGGAATACTTCCTTGTAATGTAGGCCTGGAGGTGAGCAGTGAAGACTCACTTGGCCGGATTGGTTAGGGTTTTTGTCCAATGTTAATGAGATCTCATTGGGTTGGGTTTTTCCCTGGATTTGAGGTTTTCCTGGATAAATATTATGTGTGTAATATTTATGTGTATTCTTGCCAGTTATTTTAATAATATTTATGTGTATTATTGTTGGTTATTTTATTATTCTTCTCTGTAAATATCAGTAAATCTCAGTAATAATTTTTCTCTTTGCCATAAATTTCTTAACAAAGGGGGAGAATAAGTATATTTCATATGTGTATTTTGTTCTAGGAATAAAAGACAATATAATAAGTATTGGATAGTTCATGCAAAAGGGATACAAAGACTTATTCAAAAATGGAGAATGCACAATATTGGATAAGCTTCAAAGCAAGAAGTTGGTTGCAAAAGTTCAAATGACAAGCAATAAAATGATTCCCCTAAAAAATAAACTAGATTTGGAGGAAGAAGGTGCGCAAGAACATCTGTCAATGAATTTACAAGAAGAAGAAAGAAAAGTTGCAATGGTCACACAAACAAAGTTTGAAGCATAAATAAAGTATGAAAGTTGGTTGTGGCATCTAAGATTAGGGCATCTTAACATTAGAGGTCTAAACTTCCTACATATGAAATGCAAGGTAAAGTGATTTCCACTAATAGAAAAACTAAACAACTTATGTGAAGGATACATCTTGGGCAAGCAACCTAAAGAATCATTTCAATAATAAAGTCAATAAGCGAAAATACATTTTTGGAAATCCTCCATTCAGATTTGTGTGGACTAATGCATACACCATAAATTGGTGGAACCCTTTATTTCTTAACACTCATAGATGACTATACAAGAAAAACATGGGTTTAGTTTCTAAGACATAAAAGTGGAGTGTTTGAGTGATTCAACTATCTGAGAACTAAAATAGGTGGTTAATGCATCTCAAATGATTTCGTACGTTTTTGCAAGGAGCATGGAATTCACAAAATAATCACAAGGAGGCATACACATCAGCAAAATGGTGTCACAGAAAGGAAAAATAGGACAATTATGGAAATGTAAAGGAGTATGTTGAAGGAAAAGCATTTTCCAAACGATTATTGGGCTGAAATTGTAGCTTGCGTAACATATATTATAAATAGATGTCCAACCAAAAGTGCAAAGAACATGATTCTTGAAGAAGCATGGAGTGGAATAAAGCACAATGTCACTCACATGAACGTGTTTGGATGTGTGGCTTATGCATGTCCCATATGAGCTAAGAAATAAGTTTGATATCAAGGGGGAGAAATGTATATTTTTTGGTTATAGTGATGAAAGCAAGGTATACATGCTAAATAATCCAATAACCAAAAAGGTCATAATTAGCAGAGATGTGCAGTTCATAGAATAGGAAGCATGGGATGGAATTTTGGAGAAGACAATCAATGTAAAAGAAATTATACCATAAGAAGACAAAGATGAATTAGAAATAACAAATAATTCATCAATGGTGGCTCCTCCTACACCCTTTCAACCTCAACAAAGTAGTCATCAAGTGACATCATCAAGAAGAAATAGGATAATATCGCACATTTAATCAAATACTCCTCCAAGTGTGCAACAAAGATAAGCAACTCACTATTCTCCAAGCTCAACATCAAGTGACATATCAAGTCCATCTTTCCCAAGCATGAGAAAACAAAAATTTGGAAAGTTTAGTGCGATATATGAGCAAAATGAAAGTGACAGTATCGCATGTCTGAATTCACTATTTCCTTTATTTTGCCATTTATATGATCTAATTCATTTTGAGCATGAAATGAAGGAATAAAATGGATAGTAATAATGGATGAAGAAATAAAGGCAATAGAAAAGAATGACACATGAGAGTTAGTAAATGTTCCATAAGGAAAAAAAGTCATAGGTGTGAACTTTGTCTATAAGACGAAAAGAAATGTTGAAGGAGGGATTTAAAGACATACAACAAGTTTGGTTGTCAGAGGATACAAACATTAGCGTGAAAGAAATTATACAGAGAGGTTTGTGCCAATTGCAATAATGGAGACATTGTAGACAATATTAGGAATTGTTGCTCAATATAAATGGAAGGTATATCAAAATGGACATGAAATAATCTTTGTTGAATGGAGTGATGAAAGAGGAAGTGTGTGTGGCACAACCACCAAGCTATAAGGTTCAAGTCCAAGAAAATAAGGTGTATATACTAAAGAAAGCTCTTTATGGGTTGAGGAAAGCACCACACACATGATATAGTAGGATAGGCACTTCTTGGACAATGGCTTTAGAAAATGTGACATTGAAGGTACTATCTACTTCAAAGAGAGTGATGGCAATCTTGTATTTGTCATTTTATATGTAGATGATTTGATTTTTAAAGGAAGTGATGATCTCCTCGTCGCCGATTTCAAGGAATTCACGAAAAGTGGGTTTGAAATGATAGATTTGGGACTGTTAAGGTATTTTCTAGGCATTGAAGTGAAACAAATGGTAGATCACATCTTCATTCCTCAAACAATTTATGCTTCAGACATCTTGAAGAGGTTTAGAACGCATAACAACAATACTTTTCCAACTCCAATAACCATGGGTTTGAAATTGAGTAAAGAATATTGTAGCAACAATGTCAATTCGACACTATACAAAACTATGGTTGGCAGTATAATGTATTTAACTGCAACTGGGCCTCATTTAATTTATGAAATGAGTTTCATTTCAAGATTCATGGAGACACCAAAGGAGAGACATTGAAAATCATCTAAAAGAATATTAAGGTATGTTAATGGAACTAAAGAATAAGGCATTTTGTATACTTCAGTAAATGATTTTAGAGTGTTTGGATACACTGACAGTGAATGGGCACGAAGTTTCGATGATCGAAAGAGCACATCAGGCTATGTTTTGCATATGGTTCTGCAGCCATTTCATGAGATTCCATGAAACAACCAATAGTTTCAATGTTGAAACCTAAAGTTGAATATGCCACAACAACAACGACAACATATCAACAAATTTGGATGAGAAGAATGTTGAAGGAATTATGGTATGAACAAGAACGAACAACAATAATTTATTTTGAAAACAATTATTCAATTATGTTGTCCAAGAATTTTGTTTTTCCCAAAAGAATAAAACACATTGACACAAAGTACCATTTCATTAGGGAGTTGATCAACCATGGAGAAATTATTCTGAAGCATTGCAAGTTGAAAGAGTAATACAATGACATTTTCACAAAATAATTGGTAAGGGAAAACTTTGTCCACCTAAAAGACTGTCTTGTTGTAAACTTGACCACTGAGTATGTGTTATGAACTCGTGGCAAGTGTGGGACGATTGGGTCATTAGTTGGTCATGAAAGTCAAGCATGTAATTTGAAAAACAATGTACTACAGGCTGCAGAGGTTGCAAGTGTCAGCTCATCGCTTAAGGCTACGAAGAACAAAGGTGAAGTAGATGGAAGTGAGACGTTTTCAGAACACTTGTGATGCAGACAGCGTACAAAGAAGTTGCAGATTATTTTTCATGGTTTTGGAGGACCAAAAGCTCCTCAGTGGGGAGGATTGATCCAAGTGGCTCCAGACACAGGCATAAGTCCCAGAGGACTCAGGAAGGGTAAAAAAATCATAGTGTTTGGATTATGCTCGAAACAAGTTCACGTTAGAGAGGGACCAAGTTCAGCAAAATATTCCCAATCTCATCATAGGCACTCGACACAATGGGGACCATTGCTTCCTAAGGGGGGAGGAATGATCCAGGTGGATATTGGTGGCCACCTGCTTATTCCACTTGGACTCCCAACACTGTCTCTTTCACTTTTTAAGTTTACTTAATTGTAGCACAATTTACTATTTTGGGTAGTTTTCTGGGTCCTAAACTTCCGAAGCTGTTTTGAGGCCCTAAATGACTTTTTTTGGGGGAAACAGAGAGACCAAATTTATCTCAAAATAGCTTGACAATTTGTTTTTGGCCTCCTCTTCAAGATCTTCAAAAAGAATTATTATGATAGCCAAACAAAGATCGTATGGAAAAGTTACGACCCCAGGAAGTTGATGTACTAATTTACCCAAATGGTCCACAATTTTGGCACTTCATCTCCTAGGGTTAGGTTTTTGGATGTTTAGGGTTTTCCATTGTTTCTCAATAATAAATAGGCCTTTGAGCCTCATTGTAACACAGTTTAGAGGCATGTACTCGCCACATCTCTTCTCATAGATAAGCTACCATTGTTGGAGCTAGTTTATTTCCATTCTGTTTGTAAACATATTTCAGTATTATGATATTAATGAAATGAAGTCTTATTTCTACTACAGTTCTGTATTTATGGTTATATCTGTAATTTGATATGTTCTTGTTTAAGTTCGGATCAGATAAGTAAAAAAAAGGGGGTCTTGTTTAAGGTATTTTTTGTTAGTTTAAGTCAAGTCCAAGTTATGAATGTAAAAAGTTTTATTTTGTTGAATGAGACTCACAATATTTAAATGTAAGAGTCCAAATTAATGAAAGATTTTATCTGAATAAAAATAATTTATTATAAAAAATATAATAAAAATACTATCACATAATAATAGTAAATACAATAAGGCAATACAATTTTAGGAATTAATTTAATTTATATAAATAAGATGAAATTTGAAAAAATCTATTTTATCTATTACTTAATTTAGTATAATAAAATAATTTATCTAAATAAAAATAATTTATTATAAAAAATACAATAAAAAAACTATCACATAATATTAGTAAATATAATCAGCGAATATAATTCTTAGTAAAATTGTGATTTTTAAAACTTATTAATAATAATTATTAATATATAATTAACACTACAAAATATTTTAAAAATAAAATATTGTTATTTGATTATTTTATGTAACATCAACAAAATAACAAAATCAGTAATATTATTATTTGAAAATTAAAAATATGATATTAAATAACATTTAAATAATTATATTTTAAAATTATTTTATATTAAAAATTAATAATGAATTAAAAAAATTAATTTCATATTTAAAAATTAATAAATTATGTAAGAGTTTAATGGACATAACTATTATTAAATTTGGAGAAAAAAAATATGATGTTTAATAAAATATAAATAACTATTAGACATTTTAATTTCAATATAGAAATTATGGAGGAAATAAATTAATGGATAGAAAAATTTAACATGTTAACTTGGGTTTTGCTTAAACCAGCCTAGATCCATCTTAATTCAGATCTATTTATATAGGTTATATTCCACATGAATACCATGGGAGATTTTTGTTTTATTATTATTTTATTTTCGTAGAGTTATTTTTATTTTTATTTTATTTTCACCAACTTAAAATGTTGACGTTACATTACATCTCTACCTTACTAAACTGGAAAGCGCATATCAAAGCAATGCTTAAGAAAATAAAATCTATCATATTTACCTCATTCCAATTTTTGATGTCTTTATGATTTATCTATTAATTCATTTTTCATATAATTACCTAATATACATGACAATTAAATAAATATATTTTAATATTACTCATAACTAAATTTTTAAAATAATTATTTTTCATATAATTATTTAATCTATATAAAATTAAAATAAATTTATTTTTAACATTATTATTATTATTTAAAATTAACACCAATAAGAATTAAAACTAATAACCTATACTATAGAGTACCTTAATAGTGCACCTTTCCCACCTTTCCCTAAAATTTAATATAATTATTAATTAAATAATTAATAATATAATTTACAATAACTAATTATAAATAATTAAATTTATTATGAATATATTATTTTACATAATATAAATAAATAATAATAAAATATTATTAAGCTCAAAATTACCCTTCCCTAAAACTTAATATAATTATTAATTAAATAATTAATAATATAATTTACAATAACTAATTAAATTTATTATAAATATATTATTTTACATAATATAAATAAATAATAATAAAATAGTATTAAGCTCAAAATTATTAACAAAATAAAATTATAATATTAACGAATATTCAAATAATAATAACAAAATCATTTTTATTAAAAAATAATTTAAAAAATTTAGAATGATAAATTAAATCCATCCTTTAATTTATCAAAAAATAGCAAAACTCTTTGATTCTTAATATTATCAATATTTGGACAATCCAATCACAAACAAGTATTCTTAGAAAATAATTATTAGAGTTACAACTTATAATGTGAGCTCTAAGCCCTAATTTGGCGTGTGGTGTTCGAAGGGATTCACACTACTTATAAGCTGTCCACTGCGCGACTCATTTAATGAGCCGTCTTGTCTCTGGCAACCTCACCTCTATCCCATTCCAATTCATCATATTTCTACGGAGAGTTCGCATGATGAAGCTTGCTTGATTAATCCTCTCCTCTCACTCCATACTTGCTACAGTCGCTATGTGCAGGTGATGATTTTATAAACTCTTCCGTGCTGGTTAACGGTTCGTTGATATCGTGCCATGCGTTTGTTACCAGCGTACGGACGACCTTCGGGTGGCAAAGTAATGATTTGAACCTCTGCTTATTCCAAACGACAAATACCACCTTTCCTTATTGGCATGTGCATTAGTTATGGGATTGGGGCCTATTTCAGAGTTCCGTATGGTTATAGGGCCAGTTGTAAAGTTTGATTGGCTAATTTGTCTAGGTGCAATTTAGTTTTCTGAATATATATTTAGCTTGAAATTAATAATGAGTCTAAGAGGTTTGTGATTCTTTCATACAAGTGCATAAGTTTTCCTTCCCAAAAAAATTTAGTTTTGAGAGCAAGTAAAATTAGCCCTCTGATCCCACTCCATACTCCCTAGAGTCGCTATGTGCAGTGATGATTTTATAAACTCTTCCGTATTGGTTAAGGGTCTATTGATATCATGCCATGCGTATGTTACCAGTACACGGAATTTTCGGGTGGCAAAATAATGAGTGTGATGGTGTCTGTGTGAGGTTGAGACATTGACACAGGAGACTGAGAGAAATCTCTGGATGCAAAGAAACGAGATGCCGGGTTCGATGAGTGACTAATATGTTCACATCTCTTTCACCGCTTTCATTTTCGTCCTAATTTAATCGTTTTTTGGATGCATCTTGCAAATTAATTTGTCCATCAAATTTTGAGTTCTGATTTGTGATTTTCTGATATTAATTTATAACCACGGGAAGAAAGAATTACTGTACGGGGCATGACCATCAGGTAGCTGTCGTTTCTGTATCAGATAGTTGTCTTTTCTGCCTCAGTTTCTTTGAGCCCTTTTACTCTGCAATTCGAATTCGATGCTCTAATTATCATCATTTTATTTTTGACTGTTAGAAATAGATTTGGAGTGTTATAGTTTCTTTAACTTAGATTTAAAAAATAAGAAGACATTTTTTTATCCACTGTCCCACATATGCATTCTGTACCTGAAACAAATCCATGAGTGTTTTCCTTATACACTCTGTCCCTGAAACAAATCCATGAACGTTTTCCTTTAATTGTTTGGGCTTTCTGACGTCATCTAAGGGTAGGTGGCTGATATCGATGACACCTACACCAGAAAATCCATGGAATTCTAGCGTCGATACATAAAGATACATGGAATAAGATTATAGCATCGATACATAAAGATATTGACATAATAAGCAAACTGATTCACACTAATAAGCACTCTATAACGCCATAGTTTGAGATCTTCTAGTTCCAGATTTGAGTGAAGCGATGGAAGCAGCGCTATCTTCTCGCTCAGAGCAAAGACAAGAAACCTCCAGCAACAGGACGAGAAACATCCGAGCAAGCATCAGTGGTCAGTGGTTTGACCAGCAAAGCTGGGAGTTAGAACATGGACGCAGGGGCAGCAATTAAAGAGAGAGAGGTGGCGGGAGAATTAGATGGAGTGGATTTTGTTGTTGAATTAATTGATCCATGAGTTGTTGTTTCATTTCACCAGGTGGCATTTGCGGGTTTGGAGTCAGGGTCAGTATCTATAGTTTTCCAGTTTTTCATAATTTTTCTCCCGACTTTATCTGGAAAATTTTCCCCTATTGATTTAGCTTGTAGGAGGCAGAAACAATTATTATTGTTATTATTTTGTTTATGTCTGTTGTCAATGTGAGATTAATGTCCCACAGCTAGAGAGCAAGTGCATGGCACAGAGGGAGAAATTCATGAACAATAGCAGAGAGGGAAAATTCCTTAAGCAGAGGTATTCATTTCTGGTTTGTTGGATAGTTGCAGAAACAGGCCATCACAATGCCCATTCTTCTTCTGATGGGATGGATGAGGTGAAGCAAATTTCATTTCCTTATATCAGCAACCATTGCCATTTCTAATTCTCTGGTTTTTTATTAGTAACCTTAATTATTTCTATAATTTTTTGCTAATGCTGTTGGTTTGTTTATTTATTTCCTCTTTCCAACTTTTTTTCAACTATATAGAGAGCTTGCATGGCATTAGTGCAAAGGGCGCAATAAGATTTTATAAGGTATTCAAGGTACACTGAAGCTCCTTCCCAACACCTCCTTGTTTGTGCTTATTTGTGATTTTATTATTATTTGTTTTTTAAATTAACAACAATTGTATTTTGTAAGTAATTTATTAATTTATTGTATTTTGTAAGTAATTTATTAATTTATTTCCAAAATTTTATAGGCTAATAGTGCTTTTCTTGTTTATTTATGTTTGCTTCCCACATCCATGTTAGCATATAGAAAGGATAGAGGACTGAGTGCCAACGGAGGAGCTAACACCACTGTAAATTACGGAATGATCACTACTGCTACAGAACAATGTTTTTAAGGTACTCTGCAACTGCTCCTTAATATCTTCTGACTTGCTCGTATTGTAATTGATAGCATTTGTTTGGGGTTAGAAATACTAAAATTACTCTAATCAGATAAACAAACTGTTTGAATAAATAACACGCTCCATCTTAGGGTGTCTATATAATCTTAAAACAAACCCAATGATTATCGTCGATTCTAGTCCCAAATATTGCATGTTTTTAATCTTCAAATGAGATATATTAATGTGAATTACAATTAGGTTAATGAAAATTACATGTAATGTAATAAAGGGGAGGGAACTGAGTTTAGTTATTTTTGTTTCAGATTAGTTTGTTTCATACTTAATTTTACTACTCTGGGGTTATTTCCTCTTATCAATTATTAAATTTTGGGTTATTTTTTCTTATCAATTATTAAATCTTGAGTTATTTCTTTTTAACAATTATTAAATCTAAAAACTTAGTCTTATTATCCTTGTGGTCATTTCCTTTTATTAATTACTAAGGTTCCTTTCATCAATTGAGTCATTTCCTTTTATTAATTACTAAGATTCCTTTTATCAATTACTAAATCATTAATTACTAAAATTCCTCTCATCAATTAATAAATAGAAAAACTAAATAAAAAATTATTAAATTCATTTCCTTTCCTTAATTATTAGATTACTCTCATCAATTACTAAATCTTAAATTTAAATTTGATGCTAAGTAATTATAGAAGTAACTATGAAGTTTATGTTCACATGTCATTTTTCTCCAAAATCAATCATAAAGAAACAGAGCCTTAAGACTACAGACAAACAAGATTAGATTAGAATAAAACAGTCTTAAGACTCCAGACAAAGAAGATTTGATTAGAATGTAAATCCTCTCCAAAATCAATCATAATGAAACAGTCTTAAGACTCCTGGCAAACAAACAAACAGTTCAACATGTTTCATTTAAGGGTGTTTGATTAATCTTAAAAATCCAAGAAACAATTCGGTAAATTCTAAACCCAGATATTGCATTTTGGATATCATTAAATGAAATCTATTCACTTAAATTGGACCTGAGAATTATATGTGAAACAGGAGCAGGCTTTACGAGATATTATATGTAGGATTGGACCTGAGCAAATAGTACTTCTTTCACACTTTGTCTTACTCCTTCCGAAGTCATTTCTACTAAATTATGGAATCTGGTTAATGAAGATTGAAGTACTCGACGGAGAGAGTGTTTGATAGTTTTTATTACCATATTATCAGCGGTAAATGTGATTATTTAAGTCGGAAATTCTGATACTGTGAGTATTTCTGATACATAATGATTAGATCAATGAGCAAATTGGACCATAGGCCTGAGATTTTTTATTTTTTTCCTATTGCATTTTTGCCCGACCTTTTCAATTTTATTGCTAAATCTTCCTTAGACATGGTTGCACTGCCATTATCTAAATATGAATTAGATCAATGAGCAAATTGGACCATAGGCCTGAGATTTTTTATTTTTTTCCTATTGCATTTTTGCCCGACCTTTTCAATTTTATTGCTAAATCTTCCTTAGACATGGTTGCACTGCCATTATCTAAATATAGAATTAGAAAGTTATTATATCTTCTTTCCTTTGGAGTTGTGGCTATGGGGATTGAACGTGATTTAGAAAGTTATTTTCACTGGAGTCGTGGCTATTGAGATTGAACTTGAAACCTTTGCCTCTCAAAAACCACTCATCCATTCGTTAAAACCACTTTCCTTTTTGTTTACTCATTTTAGCTAACGTGTACAATGAGGCATCGTCACAACCTACATTATTTTCTCTAACATGGTGAGACCTAGTGCTTACATTATTTTCTCGAAAGTGTACGGTGAGACGTGGTCACCCACGTGTTAGCTAACGTGTACAGTGAGGTGCCGTCACAACCTACATTATTTTGTGTAACATGGTGAGACTTGCTGCCTACATTATTTTCTCTAACATGTATGGTGAAACCTGGTTACCACCAACGTGTTCAATCAGATAGTGTAGGAACGATTTGAGTATGATATAGCTATTACTAGTGTATCAATGCAACATGTCATTTGTACAGTATTTAATTCGTTGCGGTAAGATGTTGTAATGTCCAGTTTTATGAGCATTCAATAAAACAATTAAAATAAAATTAGGTAAAATAATTAGTTGCAAGTTTTGCTGGTTTATGATTTAATTTATTTATGATTTTGTCAATGGTATATGGTATATGTAATTTTTTTATTTTTTTTCAGAATAAAAAGAGATTGTATCTTTCTTAGTGCTGGATAGATCAGGAGTTAAGATGGATCTAGGGTGGTTATTGAAGAATAATCATGAGTTGAAATCAAGAATAAGAAATTTTATCTATATCAATAAATTAATTGAGTGGAGAGACGCTCTACAACCCAATATAGAATAGAGGTTGTAATGTCCTATCCTATAAACATTTGGACTAGGTAAAATTAAATAAAAATAAAAATTAAATAAAACTAGGTCCATCTTCACTCCGGATCTACCAAGCGAAGAGAGGATCAAATATCTTTTCACTCTAAAAGAAGTTTGCACTTTGATCCCTCTAGGCGCTTAGTAGATCTAGGGTTAATATCGTGGGTTGAAATCAAGAATGAGAAATTTTAATTATATAGATGAATTGATTTAATATGAATGAATTAATTTAATTTATATAAATGAGATGAAGTTTACTAGAAAAAAGTGTTTTGAGAAAGGTCTTTTGTCTATTAGTTAATCTAGTATAATCAAACATATTCTCATAATAAAAAATAATTTAGTATAATCAAGTACAATAAGAATAATTTGGCAATACAATTTTTTAGTAAAATCTTGATTTCTTAAGTCTGTTAATATAGTTAGTAATAATAATTATTTATATATACTTAACACTTGTTTACACTACATTTATTAAATATTTTTAAAAAATGGTGTTGTCTAAATTCTCACTTGAATCTGGCAATTTTTTTCTTAGATTGTGAAATTCTCACCTGAATTTGGCAATTTTTTTTCAAGAAATTTAATCTTGGGAGTGTTTAGACCATTTTTTGATGGTGGAAATGGATTCAACACTATCAAAAAAACCTCCAGACACCCAAAATTTGAAGCTTAATGGTTGTAACAAAAAAATTCTACCATTTTTCAAAATTATAAAATTTCAATTATTTTCTCAGTAAATTTGTGGCGTCATTATGCTACAACATACACATATAAAACACTGATATTTGATTATTTTATGTTATGAAAAAAAAATAAAAAAAAAATATCATTAATATTTAAAAATTTAAAATTACGATATTAAATAATCAATAAATATGTAATTTAATAACGAAAATAAATATGTAAGAGTTTAATAAAGAAAATTTTATTAAATTTAGAAAATAAAAAACATAAATATGAATTATGATATTAAATAATATTTAAATAATTATTGACATGTTACACTATGTTGGAATAAAAACATGAATTTTAAGATTTGAACTCAGGGAAGTTTTTGAGGTGGGAGCGAATAACGCTTCTGGCGGGAACCTGGTTTGAGCTTGCAAATCTTCCAAATGGCTGCTGCGGAGGGGGTCTTCCCCTCCCTCTCTGGATGTTGATTCCGCCTTCCAATCAATGGTCGCCTCCCTTCCAAAGGGCCCACGGCCTGTTGCGGTTGCGTCTTCCAAGTTCGTTAAGAAGAACACAGAGGTTAAGGACGTCTCTCTGCGGGACGATGCACGTCGCAGTTCTCTGGTTTATTCGGAGAAGGCATTAATTGGGAAATTTATTGCTAGGTGGTCTTCACTTTGATTTATGGAGGCTTGGATAAAGAAAATCTGGACTTCTTTGGTGAAAGGTGAAATTGCTCTCTTCCTTGTAGGTAATGGTTTTTCATATTTTTATTTGAAAATAAAGAAGTCGTTTTTCGCAAGGGATCATATTTCTTTGGCTGTATTTAAATAAATGGATAAATGGACATTAGATTTTAATCTTGATGTCGACATCATGACATTCTACTCTTGGTCGAGCTACCTCGTTTCTTTTTCTCCTTTGGGAATTAGAATTGCTTTTGGGCTATTGGTAATGGAGTTGGGAATAATGGAGTTGGGAAATACTTGGATAAGTCTAAACTAAAAAGTTTCCAAGCAAAAGGATTATCAACAAAAATCAACCTAAATTTGGGAGAATAGAAGCATAACCAAGTTTTATGCTAGAAATATTTAAATAATTATTAAACAGTTTAATTTAGATATGGAAATTTGAACAAAATAAATTAATAAATAGATATATTAAATTGGATTTTATTTAAATAATTTAGAAAATAAAATCTATCATATTTACCCAATTCAATTTTTATTTATAATATATTATTTGTTATTTACTTATTATTATATATAAAAATATAAATTTATTTATAAATATTGTAGTATATATACTCTTAATATCACAATCAAGATGATTCAAAAGATTAGTAACAAAACTAACACTCTCCTTATAATTCTATCACACTCATAATTTTATCACAAAAAAATTATTGAAATATATCCAACATAAAAAAAAACACAACAAAATTGATTTTATTATTTAAAAAAAATATTACTCGTTCAAAATTGCTTAATCTCTAATAATATTTTAAAAACTAATAACTTATTTTGTTATTATTAAAATGTAATATTATCTAAATCTTATAATAAGACTTTATAAAATAATTTTAAAAACTAATAAATTATTTTATTATTATTAAAATGTAATATTATTTAAATCTTATAACTATTAATAAGATTTTATAAAATAATTAATAGTTAAATAAATATAATCTTTTAAAAAAATAAATAGAAAATATGTTCACATAAACTAATAATGTAACATCATATATCAAATTAATATTATATTAATCTAAAATTATTAAATTTAATAATATTAATATTAAAATTTTATTATTAATATTAAATTTTATTATAATATATAATACATATTATTAAATTAAAATAAATTTATTTTGATGTCATTAATTAGATTTATTAATAACAGAATTTACAAAATAATTAAATTTACCCCTATATAATAACAAAATATTATTAAACTTACCCCTATATAATAACAAAATATTATTAATTTCAAAATTAATAATAAAACAAATCATAATATTAAATAATATTCAAAATTAATTTGATTAATACTTAACTTTGAAAATTTAAAATAGAAATGAGAAACTTCAATCCTCCTTTACCGTATAAAAAAATAAAAAACTCTGATTCCGAATATTATCGATGACATATTTGGACAGTGCAATCACAAACAAGGAGCCACTGTAGTGGCGCTAGTTCCTGCCGGTTGAGATTTAAGTTGTGTTTAATTTGCATTATCATTAGAGCGGGTTTGCATTACTAGTATGTTTTAGGCATGTTTACTTGTATTAAGGTTTAGTGAATTGAATAGCGAATTGTTGTATGGACTTTTTGACTTTATGCAAAGAGTAAAATATAATGAACTTTGCGTTTGTTAAATAAGAATTGTGATAAATGTAAGATTAGTTTTAGATGTAATATTCCAATGTGTCATGATTTAGAAAATGTGTAGATTAATAATTAAAATGTAATAAAATTTAAGATTGAATCATGGAAACTTTGACGGGAAAAAACTATAAAAGGTAATAATAATGCATTATAATGTATGAAGAATTAAAGAGTGTTAAAGTAAGTTATGTATTTTAATGGTACATAAAAGATAGAATTTTGTTATTTTTTTACATTTGAATATTATGGAAATATTTATAAAATGATAATGACCAAATAAACATTATTATGAATATAAATTTGATAATTAAATCCGTGGTGAAGAGTGTTCAATATTTAGATAAACGATTGTTGGAAGTCAAAGAAGAACTTAAGCATGTAAAAATTATGGAGTCTTGGACCCATGATTGAAAGATTAGATATCTAGTAACATGTTTGGACATAAGCGATACCATTCAGGTTGATGTCAATGATTGGTGAATTATTTCATGGTCAAAAGAACAAAAGATATATTTATTTTAAAATATTGTTTATCATAACTTTAGTGTGAATTTTAAATTTCTCCAATTACAAATTAGCAAAGAAAATAAACCCTGTATCTAATTTCTAATTAGTAATTTGTTGCATTTAATTAATAATTTGTTGTGATGCAAAAGGACATGACTTTTGGTCTTTTTTATAGCTTTGGGTTAGCAAATATTGGATCTAAGTACAATAGCAAAGCAATTTTGATAAGTTTATTTTATAAATTAAAAACTAAAATAAACAAATCATGATCTGCAAGAAAATATTCATTATCTTTTGGTGTTGTGAAAGGACTTACATCACAGATAAACAGAGGCCATTAAACATAGTTGTTTTTCTATTTTGTGATTATCTTAATAAGGGGGCATAGTTCAATATAATTCATTTATTTGGCATAGCATAGGCATAGGAGGTATGATGACATATACAATGACGAAAATTGAGATAATTGAAAATAATAAAAAAATGGAGATTGACTATAGCACTTCAAATTACTCTATTTTTTAGTTAGAAATAATGTTTTGGCGGCTTGATTTTATAAAAGTTATTATGTTATTAAACTTTATACGTGGTGACAAGAAAGGCTTGCGTTGGGATAAGCTAATTATTGCAGGTTAACACAACTAGGAGAAATGATATTACATGTTATAAATTATGAAAGTCATATTCAATTAATAGTGTTTTAAAAAATAGATAAGAGTTCATTTCAATGTGGGAATCTTTTTATTCAAGGAATTTTATTTCTTTGTGATTGGAAGTGTAATTTTTGCATTATGAATACTGAATAATAAAAATATTATACGAAATTTATAGTTAGTTAAAACTATAAATAGTTTAATAGTTATAATTAAATATGAATGGATAAGCAGTATTTAATATTATATGGCTAATTTAAATTATAAAATGCATTATTTGTTTAAACATTAAAGATAGAGTGTGATATTATAATTAAATAAAAATAAATAATAACAATATTTTTATATTGGCTGAGAGATATTGAAATTTAATTATAATTGACATGTGTATCATGATTAATAATAGTAAAAAGTGTTTATCATAATTAACATTGTTGTGATGCTAAGGCATGGGCCAATGTAGTTAACAAATATAAAAAATAAACAAACCCAATTATTAAAGAAATGAGTTCAACTAAATCAAATTGAATTATAACATTGGTTTTCTGCATAAAATCAAATATATAACAGATAAAGATGCCAATTTATTAAACATTAGCATACTGAATCAAGAGCCATAGAGACAAAATAAAAACTGCCAATGCCAATTTTTATCAACTAATAATTAATGCATTAAACATTAGCATAATGAGTCAACAGTCATAGAGACAAAATAAAAATTGGCAATGCCAATTTTTATCAACTAATAATTAATACAACATTTGACTAGATGAATGTTCAGATACAAGATGATCATTTAAGAACATAGGATTTGTGTTGTAACATTTTGTCATTCTGTCAATACACTCTCATTTTGTCAGCAATGACAGCACTTCATTCCAAGTTTGCATGTTTCAAAAATTTCAGTTGAAGGGGATGCCAAGGAATTTGCAGAAATTTATGCTTCTTTATACTAGCTTAACTGCTGAATTTTAACAAGATCATTTCCGGACTTTCCTAGAATGGCTGCAACTGTGCATTCAGATGTTACAACTTCAATTGTAGTTGTTGTGATAAGCTGACCAGTTGCTGTTACACTACCAAAGGTGATATACAATGCCAAGGACATTAGTACAGAAATAGTGATCAGCAAAACCACTATGATAGCAGCAATTGACAAAATTTTGCAAATGTTGTGTACCTTTCACGAGTGAGATCATCATCATGCTCTGTCACGAATTGCACTTTATATCATCAATTGCACTTGCTGATGCATATAAACTTGTTGAGTCAAAACAGTAGTCAAATTATGCAAGACTGAAATAACATGGAAGTGTAACCTAAAACATCTCAACTCAATTTTGCATTTAATAATATCTTGATCGATAAATGAAACAAAGATGTCTGGATATGGTATTTGCAAAAAAACCTGAAATAGTTGCAAACAGAAAGAACCATCAAATAGTTGCAGATTGTACTTGCCTTTTGTGAGGAGGGAGCAACACAATTTCAAGGCCAGCATGTTTCTGCATTTTGTAATCTGTAAAAGAAACAGTTGGTTAGAATAAAATGGTAACATTGTAAATTGAACATAGGACATATTTGAGAGGAAACATGTTAAGGAGTTATGTGAACTAAGGCTTTTTCTGTAATACTTATGGTTGTATAAGAGTAAAACAGATCTGTAATACCTGAACCAACTGATTACTTTCGAAAGCACAGTGAGCAAGGCGTTTTCTTGGTAATATTCTAATATTGGCAGTTGTTGTGTGCTTCATTTCAGAAGTCATTGCAACAGTCCTGCTAATTAGACAACAAGATTTCAAAATAATGTCAAGCTAAACAAGCAGAACAGGAACTCCACCAACAACAAACACAAATTCCATATTCATGCTAACTAGTTAAACATGGCATTGCACAAGGAGAGATCAAAAGCATGAAGCTACAAAGCCATAGACTTCTGAAATAAGGTTTCGACTTCAAATGATGTAAAAAATGAAATGGGTTCGGATAAACTTACTCATTTGAATTTCAGCATTGAGTCCGAGCAAGAATACCAATGGAATGAGTGGAAGCTACCAGAAATGTACATTAGCCATTGTGTCCTTTGTGCGTTGTAGATTGGAAACCATGTGAGCATTGTTCAGATTGTAAACTGCAAATCATGTCAACAGTCTCCAGATATATGTCATATTCAGATGGTCTGTGGGATAAATTGTTTCCTCGTAATGTTACCAGATTTTATGCAAAGCAGTTATCCTGTAGCATTTGTTTTGAAAATATAACTCTACATTTGACTTTGAATCAGATGTGTTTAGCAACATGGAAAAAATTTAAGCAAATTGTAGAGCTAACAGTAAACAGAAACATAGGTAATATAAAACAAAACCTTTCGAGCCCAAAACTTTCATTTGGCTTAAGGTTATAATGCTATTATAATGAAAAATCATGCATATCAAGCAACAGTTAGCAATTGATCGATTGCATATAGTCCCAGGTAAGGAGTAATAATTCCAAATGCATTATGCCATTATTGCATTTTCAAACAACATATATTCATTTTAAAGTGCATATAGTTTGATGCTATTTATAAAGTCTAGCTTCAAGCATGTTGTAGAATGCCTTCGATCTCAAATACAAGACAGAAACAGAAACAATACAAATAGACATGTATAAAGACTTTCTAGGGTTGTTTCCTGAACGGTTAGCTACACTATGCAAGAAACAAAAACTAACATAGCATTCAGCCATAACATACGAGCAGACAGAAATGACTAGCCGATTCAATATACGATTTGTCATTTAATCAATCTATGGAATCTTTGCTGTTTGCAGTCAGCAACTGTAGATACAAAATTATTGCTCAACTGATGTTGCATTTGCTATATTCAATGATATAGTTTAAACCAAACATGGCAGTTTTTAAGATGTGACAAAAATATACATACAAAAGCTGACAAGACAATCTCTCGTTGTCAAGCTTGAAGCATGATGCAGAATGTGTTCCATTTGAGATAGAGAACAGAAACAGAAACATTACAAACACATATGGATAAAGACTTTGTAGCCTTTTTTGAGATAGAGAACAGAAACAGAAACATTACAAACACATATGGATAAAGACTTTGTAGCCTTTTTTGATCAACTGTTGCATTACATAATCTTTGTAAATGACTCAAAATTGCAAGTCAAATACTTGTATTATCGTGAGACCATAATATGAAGAAACATGTCCATATTACTTTTGCATTTGTTATGGATCTGAAGGCTGCCATGCTCCTGGATTTTGTAATATGTATATCAAATGGTTAGTTAGAACAAAAAGATAACACTGTAAATTGAAGAGAGGACATATTTGAGAGAAAACATGTTAAGGCATATGTTGATATACCTTCCATTTGTTAGTTGACATGTAATAGCTCACTATCTTCATTGAGTGTGAACTTGCTCTGAATTTTGAAGTCACGTAAAATGTAAACAGTGGTAGCTTTCTGTTGCAAATATGTCTCATATGACATTGATTTTAAATCAGGAAGCAAGTCATGTAATAAGGGCTCCCTGATAATGCACTGGACAAAGTTATTTGTAATGGATTCTATTACAGCATTTATACAATGCTTGTAGACGAAAGGGCAATTATCATTGCATTGTGAACAGAAAATTGTTGCATTGGATATTGCTATGGATGAATTCACTGGGCAGTTACAAATTCCACAAACAGGTTCGAAAGGAGTTGAATATGGATTTGTTGTGGTCAGAATACCTTCGACCTGTTTATAAAACATTCAAACGTTAATTTTCATTATTACATGCGAAATGCAAATGCAGCAAAAACATTATTATTGGTATACTTACAGCATAGGTAGATGTAGTTAGTTTTGTGAGATTGTTGAGTGCATCTGTGTTCAGTTCAGTCATGAACGTTGACTTCGATGCTCTGAATATTGTTTCTGTTGTGTTTACCTTTTTTGTTAAATTTTTGAAAAGAATAAGCAGAAAGTGTCCTTTTTGCAATTGTTTTTCGATTGAGACGAAAAATTGTTCATATGTGTCAAAGAGTTGCAACTGCAGAACAGAAATTGCTATGTATTGAAAAATACAAAAAGTAATATGCAACTACATTGTTCGTATGCATTGAAAGATTGCAATTGCAGAAGACAAATTACAAAAACTATGGACAAATTAGAACAACTATCTATTGAAGTGATGCATGTTATTTACTGACAATTAGGAATAAGTAACATCTGAATACGTACAGTTGCATTGTCGTCTTCAGAATCTCCGTCTTTGATATGCAGTATGTAATGCAATCCAACTCGTTTGGCAAGTGTTACGGCAGCAGCGATTGTTCCAATTGGGTACATTTCTTTTTTGTTTGCAAATTGCCTAATGGTTGTATTGGGAATGAAATGATATTCTTTGCAAACTTCAGGTACAGTTTCTATGATACTTGATTCAGTAAGCAATATTATTTTGTCACAGTCACCGCGATCATAAACACTTTTAGGCAATATCCTGAAGTTTGTAATTGAGATGTTGTTGCCTTGCAAAATTTTGTGTTCATGTCGCTCGACCAAATGTGCAGGTACATTCAACGTTATAGTCATCATTCCTTGATCATCTGTCAAATCAGCTCGCAATACTTGACGTGATTTGTTTGCTTTATCAAGGAATGCACTATAGACAACCATTATGTCTCCAACAAATAGCTGCCCAGTTTTACGACTATTGAGATCTTCAATTGATACTTTAATTGGCAATATCTGTTTTTGCCTATTAAAATTGCCTAGTTAGAAATTGCTATAAACATTTGTAGAATACTATGTTTCTCCTAAAGACTGAATAACTAGAAATAGATTAGAGTATTGTGTTTGATATGCATACCTTTTTGATGTATCATTTTGCACGTTTGTTGAATGAGGTTTGGCTCCGATTGTTTGAGTTGGACTAACACAAGCAAACGCATGGTTCAATATGGTGTGGATATTATGACATGTATTTTGTGATAAGCAATCAATAAAGAAATTGTGATATGTAACCTGTACATGTCTTCTTGCTGCATTGTTTGGGGGAACTTACTACTAGTGCTTTCTTCACTCGTCCAAGATTTTCTAATTTATATACATTTAAATATAGATATGTAAAAAGAGAAGATATATATAGTAAACACTAATCTGACATATATACATTTAAATATAGATATGTAAAAAGAGGAGATATATATAGTAAACATTAATATTTTAAATAGAAAATAGCATATTTGTATAGTTGTCATACATACCTTTTCAAAGCAAGTGGTTGGTTTGCCTTTCCTAATTGACTTATGTGGTCTATTTCTTCAGTTTTTTGTTTTCCTTTTTCAGCATTTATGCTATGTTATAGAATAGGAACATATATTTAGTTCAATTTCAAAGAGCATATAGAAGTAAACAGTTAACAAGGAACATTAAAAGCATAGAACCATACATATGTAAAGATAGAATGGATATATACTAAACATTAACATTGTAAATACAAATTGGCATATTTGTATAGTTGTCATAAACATGCCTTGCTGAACATTATTATTCTAAATACAAATCAGCATATTTGTATAGTTGTCATAGACATACCTTTGGAAAACAAGTGGTTGGCTTGCCCTTTCTAATTGCGTTATGCATTCTATTTCTTCAATTGTTTCGTTTCGTCTCTGAAGATTTAGGCTATGTTATAGAATAGTAACATATATTTAGTGCAAACTAGAAGTAAAAACTGAACAAGAACATTAAAACCATAGAACCATACATATGTAAAAACTAAAAATAGAATGCATATATACTAGACATTAATATTCTAAATACAGATTACCATTTTTGTGTGGTTCTCATAGACATACCTTTGGAAAACAAGTGGTTCGTTTGCGCTTTCTAATTGGCTTATGCATTCTATTTCTTCAATTGTTTCATTTCCTTTTTCAAGATTTATGCTATGTTATAGAATAGCAAGACATATTTAGTACAAGTCAAAAGAACATATAAAAGTAAACTTGAACAAAAAGACAAGATCCATAGAAGAGGAAAGGCAAAAAGAATATACTCTGTTTGTTTATGTTGCATGTTGTTGTTCTTTTTTCTTGGTCGTTCTGTTCAATTGAAAAGGGTTTTACAAGCAGAATCTGCATGCATAAATAGATGAGCTCATATCTGCAAATTTATGGTAGGATAGTTGTGTTGGTTAATTGAAAAGGCTGTCTTTGGAAAAAGTTGCATTGATCAATACAGAATGGCATATATCTAAATGTAGAATAGAATGCATAGTATGTATGCTGTTATCACTTCGTTTACCACAAAAAGATATTGTAGTTTTCTTTAGTAAAATAGATATGGTAAAACCAATGAGGTATTGCAAAAATGCCAAAATTTGGAATTTTGTAAACTGTTTCATGTGTATATCATAGGTCAAGGACAAGAGATATTACATCATGGTCAGACCAATATGCATCCAATACGAAAATTCTATACTTTATATTGCCTAGATTTGCCCAAACATGGTCAATCAATGATTTGTGCATGCTATTAGTTTTGTCAACTAGGAAATGAAGATTGTTGTTTTGCATGTAGGTTTCTAGTTGCTTTGTTTTTTGATTGCAATGCACCATATCAATATTGAAGTCCCCTAGTATAACTGTGATATTGTTCAGATCTAACTGGTATAAGGCTTTTGCAATGACGTTGAGGATATTGTTTAGGTTTGCATGTGGCGATGCATATATATTGAGTATTGCAATTTGCAATGTGTGAACTTTTATTTTTGCAAACAATGCTTCTACAAAGCAGTCTTCAAAATGGGTATGTTCAAGGATAATGATATTTTTCTTTATCAATATCATTACGCCATGCTTAATGCAACTTGAGATGCAATTGAAATTTTTGAAGTATTCATTTTGCATAGACAGCAACATATGTGTTTCTTGTAAGCACAAGATATCAGATTGCATTGTGTCATAGTCATTGCATATGTCAGTAAGATGCGCATGAAGGTTGCGAGTGTTCAATGAAAGAATAAAGATGGATCGCAATGACTGTATTGATGAACAGTCATATTCTAGTTGCCATTTTGCAGTGGTTTGCAAACGTTGCATTTCAGAATTAACTTTTTGCTTGACCTTGAAGTTGCTATGTTTAAGAGGATTAAGCAAATACAATGATTCTATGTTTCTGACACGTGATAATGCTGTGTATACTAGGCCATGCACTTGTACTCAAGTAGGGTCGAATGCAAGCCTATCCAAGGTTAAGCCTTGTGATCTATGTATTGTGCGTGCACATGCAAGCTGAATTGGAAATTGTTTTCGTATTTTCAATGGTGCCATCTTTGATGTCATAGGCATTGGTTTTGATATTCGCAATATTGGTGTCCAATCATCCGCTATCTCTGAAGTGTACAAATGACCTAGTTTTCTAGATTGTCGATGACCAATGTTAGGGTCATGGAACTTAATCCATAGAACATCGACCTTATTCGTATGGGTATATGCTTTAACTATTCCATCTGCACCATTCACTAGCCCATGTGCTGCATCATAATTGCAAGCATACATTTCAACTAACATGTTCAACTTTATCAAAAGCTGTGGTGGCAAAATCGCCGTATGTTGATGAGCTGTGAAATTGTCGTTATTCTCTTGATTTTCGTCAATTGCATGAATCAAAATTTCTTTGCCAGGCATTAGCATCAACATTTTGTTGTTATGCATTGCAACATCTTTGTTTTTGTAAAATAAGTAGGGAAATGTTGGATCATTTGGTACAGGGCGCATGCAACTTGTATTCATGTATGTTATATCTTCAGATGTTTGACAATTTGTTCGCATTCTATTTAACACTGATATGAATCTCTTATTTGTTTGTCGCATTGTCATATGCAATTAGAAGCACATGACATTATCCTTCCAAAAATCATGTGTTATTGTTTGATTGTTGATTGTTGGTTGTTCAAAAATAAGAGAGTCTTGGATAGGTTGAGCTTGATAGAAATCACCACAAAATATGATGTCAATGTTCCCAAAGTATTTTGTTTGGACATGTTTTATGTTTCTGAGTCTATTGTCAATAGAATATAAGAACCGACTTCCAATCATCGAGATCTCATCTATGAAAGCTACTTGCAATTCTTGATATAGCTTTGATAAGTTGTCCAATACTTCTTTGCTCAGCGAGAACAGTTGAGACTTGTTAAAAGGCATTAGCAATGCAGAATGGATTGTTGTTCCACTTGCATTGTATGCAGCTTTTCCTGTGTATGCTAATATTAGACCTTTTGGTTTCATAGGATCAGTTGTGTTTTGTGAATCATAAATTCGTATAAGCATTTGGAAAATTGCTTTTGCTGTGAGCGTTTTACCTACACCTGCTCCACCTGTAATAAAAAGGTAAATTGGTTCCTTGGGGTTTTTTTTTTTTAATTGCAATGTCTTTTACAATTGCTTGTTGTTCTTTGTTCAAGATTCTTCTAAGTTTGTAATATTCATTGTTCTCCATTAAAAATGGATGGGCAGTAATTTGAAATCCAATTTTGATTTTTTTCTTCATTTCAAATTGTTTTGGAAATTGCAAGTCCGATTGCAAATCATATTCCTCATAATGGGAATTGTTCTCTTGATTTTTCATATTCATTTCGTTAGTACTCAAAGAACTAATTTGCTCATTTGTTGCAGTCTCTAAATCACCCCATGTTGGATTGATGTTATATGTAAATTTGGCTTCATTAACTTGAATTGTTTTTTCATGTAATGTATATGCAGAGAGCCATGTAGGCAATTCTTGTTTCAATGTATCTTCACAATTTTCAAATGGCATATATAACAATAATTTCTCTCGACAAAAGTTTTCAATATCATTGTGTTTGTTATATTTGACAAATCGTATAACATTTGGTTTTTTCCTTATAGATATCGGTTTACCATTTTTCTTGTAATTTGATACAAATTCTGCAAGGCAGATTTTGCCAATGGAACTTGGTCGTCCAATGTAGTAGTCAACAATGGAATGGCACATAACATCTTCTGAATCATCAGGTTCTTGTTTCAAAAGAATAGGCGGTTTAAGCATAAACGTGCGTTCATCAACCGGAGTCGTGTTGAAAAATATACATTCCCTTGAACTAGAATTCAATGGCAATGAAAGTGCTATATGCACTGCTTGTTGAGCTGACATTTGTTGTAGATTGAGTAATGTATTTCCAAGTTTACGAATCATTTGCATAGCATCAATTTCATCTTTTTGATGCTCTTTCCGTATTCTTCTAAATGCATTTGTCATAGACTTGTCAATTTTGGCCATATATGAACTACAATATGATGCTGCAGCATATGCATTTAGCACAAATTGTGCATCTGTATTTGCATTCCATAAAGCAGGGATATTGTTTGCAAAACTGTTATTCCAAATGTGAGAAGGTTTTTGTTTCAAGAAAATTGTTGGTTGCTTTACTGTATGTTGCAATAGTTCTATGTACTCATTTTGTAGCAGCCCTATTTCTAGGAGGAAATCGTCATGTGATGTTGAATCATTGTAGTTTGTTTGCCCCAAGAATGCAAAAAACGATATTGACTTCTCTACAACTTTTGTATTTTCTGCATTGGTTGGTTCAATGATCATTGTTGATTTCATTGGTGGCATGGGGAAGTTGTATCTGCAATTTGAATTTTTTCGCTTCTTACAACTTTTTGTATGGTGATGTTTATGCAATTTAGCAACATCTGGCTCCAAATGATTTGTATTACAAGTGATGTAATTGTCAACAAACTTCTCAATTTCTGAGTTGCTTTCTTTTCCATATATTGGAGCATTCTCTATCCATAACAGTCCATGTTCATGTTCAGTTCCTCTATTTTGGAATTCTGTTACAAAATAGTAATCAGATATTTTTCCAAAGAATGTAGTATCTTGAGATATCAATCGCTTTATAGCATTAATTCTATGTCTATAGTATTGGCTACATGTGACTGGATATTTTCTTATAAGGTAGTCAATGTCATCATCTTCTAATATATCAATAGCACTTTTTTTTGCTTTATTTCTAAACAATGTGACAAGTGTATCTACTAATGGTTTCCATCGATGTTCTGCACTTGTGAATGTCACAAAGAAAGTTGGAGGGCCTAGTTGTCGTATCATTGCAAATATGTTTTTCCTAATTTGTTCCAAATGGTCAGAAGATATGCGAATGTTTTTGAAATCTATGTATCCAATGTCAGATTTCAATAACTTTTCCAAATTTGCTCGATACTTGACATCTTTTTCTAATATTTTCCTGCCTTTTAGTTGTCCCTTTCTTATTCGCACCCATATGCAAGAAAGCACTTTATCAATTATTATTCCATTGTCTTGAAAAACAAATTTGTTGTATGATATTGGAAGTCACCAGTTGCTTGTAACAATTCCCATTGCACAATTTTTTGGTAAGTAAACCTATTTGTGATGTCATGATCACGTGCATTGCCATAAAATAATGTTGGAAAGTTCATTTCTTCTGCATATTTGTCCTTGAAGATGCCTAATGGTCGTTGTCCTTCAGCAGGGGCCACTTCAATAATATTGTCTTGCAGATCGTAGATGCGTTGTGATTCTATTAATCCATGCACCAATGTTTCAGTAGGTGCTTCATTATTTGCATCACTATCTATATCACTTTCATTGTCACTGTTTGAATTTTGTACAATGTATTCATTATCCTCTTGTAAAACATGGGCCCAATTCTCATTTATACAAATGTTGCTAGCTTTATAAAGACTTCTAGAACATAATTCGTTCAATGCCTTCATGACAATAATGGGACGTACTTTACCTGTTTGGTATGCATTTTTGTATTGCAATCTTCTTTTCAATGCAACTGCAATTGTCATTGTATCATTTAGATATTGTGGCAATGCTTTTTGCACAATGTCCATATGAACTGGTACATTGATAATTGATCCTGTTAAGCCAATTTGTGACCGTCTATGTCCCCATTGTCTGATTTGTGCAAATGCAATTCTCAATGACACAAGTCTTTCTTCTAGGTCTAAAAGTATATTTACAGTTGGCAATGAAATGTTACATCTTATTTGTTCGGGTGCTGCAAATTGTGGTAGCTTTCCATTGTCAAGTGCTTTCTTGCAAGAAACACATATGTTTTCATTGCTAAAGGTCCTATTGTTCAACGTCAAATCCATATGCTTTTCTTGCAAATCTGTAGTGAAGAACCTAATATTTTTTGCAAAATGCAATTTGTTGCAAACTGCACATATATTCCTAGGCGTGTCTTCGACTTTTTCGATATAAATTTGTATTGCATTTTTCTTTTTTGACTTCTTATTAGAAAATGGTTTTTTGCATTTGTCATTGCATTTGCGTTTTGCACGTATGAATTGCTTTAGCTTGTGATAATTCAGACTACAATCCTTAGTTGGTTGCATTTGCTCTAAATGACATGCTATCTCAAATGCAATATTATTGCTAAAATGTACTTGAGATATACATTGCTCTTTTTCTAGTACATGCCCATGATGCAATTGATTACAAACATCATTTGCTTCCATGGACAATTGTTGAGAATTGTGAACATATTCTTGTATCATTGCATGATAGTGAATATGCGATGTATTTGTCATGAATGACAAGATCTTAACAATATCATTGCATCTTGAATAAGTGCAACTGTAGTTGACAAAGCTATTAGTAACAGAGGACCATACTTGGATATTGACTTTGAATATGACAGATATCCATTGCAGGCAAAATGGTCCGCCTTCCACTTGTCCTTTTTCATATGGCATTGCCATATTTATCAAATATTGTTGCCAATTGCTATTCATTGTATAGTGTATCGCATCAACTACCAGGTATTGTTGTAAACAATGCAATGCCTCTTGATTCTTATGCATAACTGCATTGCAAAAAGATTGCACAATGTAAAGTTGCAAAGACTCTGCATTGAATTCTGTTGCTACCAAATAGCAAATTGCATTAAAGAGACTGTCACCACAGTTATATGTCACTTGCTTTGCAATTGTGAGTCCATTTAAAAGCATATTATTTGCAATGTGCATCCAATTGCTTTCAACATCTTTGCAAATAGGTGATAGGTAGATATTAGACTCATTGCAAATGCAAATTGGAAACTTTTGGTAAACCAATGGTTCATAATGACCACTAACAGGATTTGCATCATGAAAGAGAATGCAATATGGAATTGCATTTTCATGTTGATTGAAAAGCAAATATCTCGTTTTTCTTGTCAATGACCAAACTGCAATTGATATATCTAGCCATTTAGCTAACCAACGTATGCAAAAGGTATCACCCCATAAACCTCGTTCAGATTCCTTTATATTTGTAGATGCAGAATAACGCATTTTATGAAGATATGTACCAATATCATTAACACCATGTAACTCGTATAGGAACTCAGGTGCTAGTTCATATTGATATGACTGTATTGCTTCAACGTCATTGTTCTTTAAGCAAAAAAGAAAGTGGTCTATTAACCCATTTTGCAATTCATTTGAAGTATAACGAAAATGTAGAAGCATTTCGAACGAGTCAGATAGACAATCTCCTACAGTATATGAAAATGAATTTAGTCTAAAAAGACCATTTCTTTTTAATACAATATCAATGTTCTCAGGCAAAATGCATTGCAATCTGAAATTGTAATTGTCAACATCTATTATTTGTTCCATCATTTGCAATTGCTTACCAGAGCTGGCTTTTGCAATTGTCTTGTACAGCTTTGCAAAAAAAATTAATGAAGTTAGCAAAAACTGAATGTGATTGTTTTGAACAAAATGTATGTATATTTAAAAAATACGCTATTGCATTAACTTGGTAAACAAATATCAAATTTTTAGCAGCAAGCCATATTTGTAAATAACAAAGAAATTGGAAATGCAAACAATGCAAAAACATAATGAAAAGAATGGAGCATAATTCTAAGAATATTTCTGCAAGTAAACAAAAGGCAACAATCGAAACACAAAATGAAGTTAACAAAAGGAAGCAATGCAAAGACAAAATGAACAAATGCAACAGAACTTTAAGAATATTTCTGAAAGCTAACACCATTGTCAATTGCATTTGTCAAATAAATTGACCATGAGCCTATTTATGAGTTTTACATAAGTGGTGCACCAATTCAACTGTCAAAATATAAAAAGTATTGTCTCTGATTTATGCTAGGTTGCAACTCTAACATATACCAAGGTAAAAAGTTTCCTGCTATTCGTTATCAGCCTATCAGAATGACCATGACAGGGCCGCCATATTGACATTTTTGAAAACTGGTTATGAAGCAACATATCTTCTCAGCCATACTTTTATCACTTCCTATGCTTAAGCATATCTCTATATCTATATTTTTTCATGGGACTGTTTATGGACATATCTAGCAGCTAATTTCTTATTAGACAAAACTCGCTTCAAAGCTCCCATATATGCTAGAATGACTATGATAGGGTTGTCATATTGACATTTTTGGAAATTCAACCAGATACGAGTAGTGCATAAGCATACTTCCATAACGCTTCTCAACAAGATCCATCATTATCGGACACTGCAGGTACAATCCATATAAATGATGAACATGTAATATGTTCAAAGAACGGCTTTGGCAAACATAGCAACAATCTGCCTAAGCAAATTGTCGCAACACTGTTGGCAATTGTGGCATGTGAAAGAAGATGCGCAAAAATTACAGATCTTTGATGATTCACAAACTGTGGTGAATCGGATGAATGGAACAAATCGATTGGATAATTATAAACTTCAACCTATATTTCAGGAGATTCGACTTGCTTAAACAGAGTATTTAACAGATCATGTTTGAACATGTTTACAAAGACAGGAACATGCAAACTGATGGACTGTCAAAAGCAAGATTATACTTGGTACCATGAGCTTGGCCCATTCAACAGAGAGTGGAAGGAGAGCTGATCGAATGTCTTTTAAATGTCAATATCTATATCTATAATTTTTTATGGCACTGTTTATGAACATATCCAGGACCTAATTCTTTATGAGACAAAATTGGTTTCAAACCTCTGATGTATGTCAGAATGACCATGACAGGGCTGTCATATTGACATTTTTGAAAACTGGTTATCAAGCAACATATCTTCTCACTCATACTTTTATCAGTTCCTATGCTTAAGCATATCTCTATATCTATATTTTTTTATGGGACTGTTTATGGACATATCTAGTAGCTAATTTCCTATGAGATAAAACTCGTTTCAAAGCTCCGATATATGTTAGAATGACTATGACAGGGCTGTCATATTGACATTTTTGGAAACTGTTTATGAAACAAGATATGTTACTAGCAATACTTTTATCACTTCCTATGCTTAAGGATATCTGTGAAATGCAGAAACATATATAATAAATGTAATTTTGTTTTCATAATAAAACAATTTTTTCTCTCTAAGGAGAACAAGGTACTTAAACATCATATCAGAACCAATCTGGTTATAACCAGCTAACATGACATTTTAATCTAAGGTTTCACTTATTGACAAAAAGTAATTAGTAGAATAACACCGTACCTGCAACGAAGCCGAGTGTTCAAATTCCTTCTCGTCCAGACCATATGCATGCACAAGCCAGCCTATGCCAGTACCATGAGAAAATGTGCAAATGACGAAATTGGTTAACAAAGTCTGCACACAAAATCCTCAGTATTCAACCAGAATGCCATTAACTCATAATGCTCAAATAACCATGGACTGTTGCATGCAGCTAACAGAAACCCTCAGTATTTAACCAGAATGCCATTAACTTATAATGCAGTACCCAAACTTAACCTCTAAACAATACGACCAAGAATCACAGTTTCACGCAGACATTTACCCAAATTTCTATAAAACCCATGCAACTAAGACAAACCCTCAGTATTCAACCAGAATGCCATTAACTTATAATGCTCAAATAACCATGGAATCTTTCATGCAAGTAACAAAAACACTCAGTATTTAACCAGAATGCCATTAACTTATAATGCAGTGGCCGAACTTATCAAAGCGACAGCACAAAGTTGCGAGATACAAGCCGCACCTGGAACAACAAAACCGCAACCAAACCTTTGCGACAGAGTTAACCGAGCACGCAGCAACCTCATTGTGTTTTCACGGCAGACAATACAACAAATACAAAGGAAAAATCGCAGACACCGTAGAGCTAAACAACCAAGTAACAATAATAATCCAAATGCGATTAACTTATAATGCAATAGCCGAACTTAATCTCTAAACAATACAACTAAGAATCACAACTTCACGCAGACATTTACCGAAATTTCCATAAAACGCATGCACCTAAGACAAGTCCTCAGTATTCAACCAGAATTCCATTAACTTATAATGCTCAAATAACCATAGACTCTTGCATGCAGGTAACAGCAACCCTCAGAACAGGCAGGAACCGCATTCTGTTTTCACCGCAGACAATACAACAAATAGAAAGGAAGAATCGCACAAACCGCAGAGCCAAAGAACCAAGTAACAATAACAACCCAAAGGCCGTGAACAAGGTAAAACCCAAATAACCATGAACTCTTGCATGCACGTAACAGAAATTCTTAGTATTTAACCAGAATGCCATACAGGCGAACTTACCAAAGCCACACCGAGCAGGCAGGAACCCCACCGCAGACGAAAAATCGCACAGACTGCACAGCTAAACAAGCAAGGAACAATACCCGAGCAGCCAGCAACCCCACCGCAGACGAAAAATCGCACAGACTGCAGAGCTAAAGAAGCAAGGAACAATACCCGAGCAGTGGGCCGTGAAGACAGTAAAACCCAAAGAGCGCGAAGACACTAAATCCCAAGCCGAACTTTCCAGCTTTTCGAGGAGCAACAGCTGGTTGCCGATCAGACCACCACAGTGCATGCCGACCACAGCTAAAACAAACCCTCAGTATTCAACCAGAATGCCATTAACTTATAATGCTCAAATAACCATGGGCTCTTGCATGCACGTAAGAGAAAACCTCAGTATTCAACCAGAAGACAAACCCTCAGTATTCACAATAATAATCCAAATGCCATTAATTTATAATGCAGTAGCCGAACTTATCCTCTAAACAATACAACTAACAATCATAGCTTCCCGCAGACATTTACGCAAATTTGCATAAAACCCATGCAGCTAAGACAAACCCCCAGAATTCAACCAGAATGCCATTAACTTATAATGCTCAAATCACCATGGACTCTTGCATGCAGGTAACACAGCACGCAGCAACCGCATTGTGTTTTCACCGCAGACAATAGAACAAATAGAAAGGAAAAATCGCACAGACCGCACAGCTAAACAACCAAGCAATCATAATAACCCAAAGGCCGCGAACAGGGTAAAACCCAAATAGCAATGGACTCTTGCATGCAGGTAACAGAAACCCTCAATATTTAACCAGAATGCCATACAGTAGCCGAACTTACCAAAGTCACACAGAGCAGACACGAACCCCACCGCAGCCGAAAAATCGCACAGACTGCAGAGCTAAACAAGCAAGTAACAACACCCGAGCAGGCAGGAACTCCACCGCAGACGAAAAATTGCACAGACTGCAGAGCTAAACAAGCAAGTAACAATACCAACCCAAAGGCCGCGAAGACAGTGAAACCCAAAGGCCGCGAAGACAGTGAAACCCAAGCCGAACTTTCTAGCATCTCGAAGAGGAACAGCTGGCCGCCGATGATATCACCACAGCGCACGCCGACCACAGCTAAGACAAACCCTCAGTATTCAACCAGAATGCCATTAACTTATAATGCTCAAATAACCATGGACTCTTGCATGCAGGTAAGAGAAACTCTCAGTATTTAACCAGAACACACACCCTCAGTATTCAACCAGAATGCCATTAACTTAGCCGAACTTACCAAACGCACACCCAGGAGGCAGGAACTCCACCGCAGACGAAAAATCGCACAGACTGCAAATAACAATACCCGGGCGCAACTCTACCGCAGACCAAACATCGCACAGACTGCACAGCCAAACAAGCAAGTAACAATACCAACCCAAATGCCGCGAAGACAGTAAAACACAGACGAAACATTCCCCAATCTCGAGGACGGACACCTGGCGAGCGATCAGACCACCAGAGCGCATGCAACCACGTGCCCCTCATGTGCGCCACGTGCCATTCGCCTCGATCCATGCGAAGCGCGTAATAAGACCCCCATTCGCTTCCGCCCCGTAAACCTTAGTCCGACTTAGGAAAACCATGAAATATTTCCAAATATCGCCGCGGTCAACCCAAAGTCAGCGATCTATCGATCGCTTATAGTCCCCGGCAGAGACTAATAAGTATTCTTAGAAAATAATTATTAAAAGTATAACTTATAATGGAAGCCCAGTTTGCGGTGTGGTGTTCGAAGTACAAGCTATCGACGGCGGGACTCATTAATGAACTCGTATAATGAAGGCAGTTTGATTAATCCTCTGATCTGACTCCATACTCGCGATGCGCAGTCATAATTTTATAAACTCTTCCGTACCCGTGAAAGGTCTGTTGATATCGTGCGGCGTGCCATGCGTATGATACTAGTGCACCGGACGATTGGCAAAGTAATGATTTGAACCTTCGCTTATTCCAAACGACTCCACCGTCGCCGCATGAGACAGATGCCTCTCTGCCACCTTTCCTTATTGGCACGGACATTAGTTATGGGATTGGGGGCCTCTTTGAGAGTTCCACATGGTTTTAGGGTCAGTTGTAAAGTTTCATTGGTTAATTTGTCTAGGTACAATTTAGTTTTCTGTATATATATTTAACTTGAAATTAAATTAATGATAAGGCCAAAAGGTTTGTGATTCCTTTTATACACATGCGAAAGTTTTCCTTCCCAAAAAAAATAACTTAAAGACCAAAATCTCATTGCCGTGTTAGAATCACCTATTATAGCGAAATCACATCATTTTCGCTTGATTATTAAATGCTTCTTTCAAGCTTATGCATACTCATATTTGATTTTGATTTGTCCTCATGACTGGTAAAGAACCTAGTCAGACCACCGCTAATTAATCTTTATTTAAAAACTTAATAAATTTAATTTCTAGATTAACTTATAATGTAAACATTGAATTGCTAACTTACAACAATTCATAGGTGGCCGTCATCACCACAAAAGCAAAAGGCATCACCTCCAAGAAAAGCAAATAAAGCAAATAGTATCTCATAGTTGTGTATGTGGTTAATAAGCCTTATGGAACGTATATCAACCTAATAAATAGAAATAGTGTCTTTGCATAAGAGCGTGACGGTGTTTGTGTGAGAGTGAGATCACTGACACAGGAAGAAACGAGATGCCGGGTTCGATCGACGGAGGCAGAGAAAATTTATACCCGAGACGTTGATTCGATGAGGGACTAGTATGTTAAAATCTTTGTCATCGTTTTCATTTTCAACCTAATAATTCGATTTGTTTTGGTTGCATTTGCAAATCATTTTGTCAATTAAAATTTGAGTTATGATTTGTGATTTTCTGGTATTAATTTGTGACCACATGAAGAAAAAATTACTGTATGGGGCATGGCTGGGCGGGCTAGGTAACAACAATTTCAAGTGGTCAGCGGTACTTAAGATTCATAACCATCTGTTAGTTGTCGTTTCTCCATTAGGTAGCTGTCATTTCTGCTTAGGTTTCTTTGAGCCCTTTTCCTCTGCTTAGGTTTCTTTGAGCCCTTTTCCTCTCCAATTCGATGCTCTAATTATCATCCATTTTTTTTTTATTTTTAGAAATAGATTTTGAGTGTTGTAGTTTCTTTAACTGAGAATTACAAGAAAACGTTTTTTATCCAGTGTTCCACATATACACTCTGCCCCTGAAACAAATCCATGAGTGTTTTACTTTAATTGTTTGGGCTTTCTGCCGTCATCTAAGGGTGGGTGGCTGATATCGATGATATCTACACCAAAAGAGTGGGCAACCCTCAAAAGATGCCCAGATTTTTCAAATTGACCCATGGAATTCCGTTATGAGTTTCATGTCCTTGCTTAATCTAATAAGATTATAGCATCGATCCATAAAGATATTGACATAATAAGCACTAATAAGTATAAGCACTCTAAAGGCAGTAATAATATTCACTCTGAAGGCACTAGCAAAGCCCGCCGCATAACGCCATAGTTTGATATCCTCTAGTTCTATCCTCTAGTTCCAGATTTCATTGAAGCCACAGAAGCAACATTACCTTCTTACTTAGAGAAAGGACGAGAAACCCCCAACAATAGGACGAGAAACATCAGAGCAAGTATCAGTGGTTTAAGCAGCAAAGTCGGGAGCTAGAACATGGACAACATAGGCAGGGGAAGCAATTAAAGAGATAGAGGTGGCAGTAGGGGGAGAATTAGTTAGTGGATTTTGTTGTTTAATTTATTGAACAATGAACTGTTGTTTTATTTCACAAAGTGGCACTCGGGGGTTAGTATCTATCTCTTTCATAATTTATTCTCCGACGTTATTTAGAAAGTTTTCACAATATTGATTTCACTTGTACGAGGAAAAATCAATTATTGTGTTTATGTCTGGTGTTGATGTGAGATTAACGTCCGAGAGCTAGAGAGAAAGAGCGCAAGGCACAGAGGGAGAAGTTACTGAAAAAGAGCAGAAACGGAAAATTCCTAGATTAGAGGCATTTATTTTTGGGCTTTTCGATAGTTGCTGCATATTGGCCAACACAATGTCCATTCCTTCTCCGATTGGACGGGTAAGGTGATGGAAATTTCATTTTCTTATATCAGCAGCAATTTCCATATCTAATTGTTTGGTTTTCACTTTAGTAACCTTAATTATTTCTAGACTTTTATTGTTAATGTTGTTGGTTTGTTTATCTATTTCTTGTTTCCAGCTTTTTTTCAACTATATAGAGAACTTGCATGGCATTGAGTGCAAAGGGAGGAATAATATTCTACAAGGTATTCAAGGTACACTGCAGCTCCTTCCCAACACATCCCTGTATGTGCTTATAAGTGGTGTTATTATCATTTGATTTCTTTAAATTAAAAACAATTGCATTTTGTAAATAGTCCATTAATTTATTTTTAAATTTTTATGGGCTAATAGTGCTTTCCTTGGATATTTCCTTCCAGCATCCCTGTTAGCATATAGAGAGGATACTGGAAAGGGAAGAGGGAGCACTACTATAAAGGAAGGAATGAGCACTACTGCTATGGAACAATGTTTTTAAGGGTACTCTACAGCTGCTCCTCAGTATCTTCTGCCTTGCTTGTGTTGTAGATGATAGTATTTGTTTGGAGTTAAAAATACAAAGGCTATTCTAAATTTAGTGATCAAAGAAATAGCGATGAGGATTAGGTTACATGTCAATGCGCTCTAAATTTCATCAGGTTACATGTCAATGCTTTCTAAATCAATCATAACGAAACATAGACGAAAAAGGGACTTCGAACAAACAAATTGTCTGAATAAATAACAATGTGTGTTCCATGTTAGGGTGTCTATATAATCTTAAGCTTCAAGCAACAAATCCAATAATCTTAAAATTCAAGAAACAAATTGAATGATTATGGCTGATTCTAGTCTCAGTCCCACATATTGCATGTTTTTGATCCTCAAATGAAATATATTCATGGGAATTATAGTTGGGCGAATGAGAATTACATGTAACAAAGGGGAGTGCAGCAGAGTTTGGTTATTCTTGTTGCAGATTACCTTGTTTCACACTTAGTCTTACTACTCCTGGGGTCATTTCCTCTCGTCAATTAGAATGAAAAAATATTTGATAGTTTATATGCCCATTTGCAAATGCGATTATTTATATTTATGATGAAATTTTTGGGTAGTTTGTGTTCTCCTAGTACATAATGATGAGATCAATGAATAAATTGGAGCATTTCCTTCTTATTTTCGAATCTTTAAATAAATTGTAGCATCATTCTTGCTTAATTTAGTCACTGATCTTTTTTTTTTCCGCTACTTTGTCTTCCTTCCTATCTTAATGTCTTCTCTTTCCTTTGTTTTTTCTTGCTGAACCTCGTCTTTGGCTTCCTTTGGCTTCTCTACATATTTTTCCATGCAGATATAGAACAATATCATTTACTCCCTCCATTAGCATCATAGCAATTGGGGATTGAACTTGAATTTTCTTCTCTCAAAAAAGCACCATCATCTATTCGTTAAAATCACTCTTCTATCTATTTATTCATTTCAGCTAACGTGTATAGTGGGATACATGGTATGTGGTGTATTTGGCGTGTTGGGTTTATTTATTTTAATATGGTAGTACCTAGTCATGACCCATGTGTTCAATTGGCTCAAAGCTTGGCGTGTCAGGTTTATTTATTTTATTTGATGTGTACGATGGGACCTAGTAATGACCCACATGTTCAATCGTCTTGGAGCTTGAGCATGATGAGGATGGTGTAGTGTAAATGTTTAGACTTATTGTTATGTGCTAATTGTCAATAGCCACTTAAAAATACAAAGTTATATTCTTAAAATTTTATTTTCTATTAATGAAATATTTTCTTCTTCTTTTTTCGTTTAATAGCATGTTTGTGACTTGCGATTCAAGCCCATGTCTAAGACATTGCAGCTTAGGAGCATTTAAACCATGAAAAACTTGCGATTCAAGCGCATGCCCAAGAAATTGCAACTTAGGAGAATTTAAGCCATTAAAATCACCTAGAGATTACACTCTGCTTGGGCCACACCATCCCTTAACATGGTTGGAATTTTTTTTTTGGTGTGTCCTCTCAACTACTATGAGTTTTGAACCTTAGTCACCTTATGGAATTAAACTCTCGAAACACAATCATGCTAGTGGGACTTTTTTGTATATTATTTGCTTGGTTATTGAAAAAGTAATCCTAGGTTGTAGGCAAGAATGACAAATTTGATTTATATTAATATAGCATTGAATGATCTCGATGAATGGGACACGTAAATTTAAATCTTGGAGCATCTTGAGTTGGACAACGTTGAGGAACAATGGGATATGAAGATGGAATATTACACTCAACTAGAGTTCTTTATGTGAAGGTCAAGAAAAAATGAGTAATATGTCTTAATGAATTTTTACTTTGAGTGTGTGAACTTTGAAGAACAAAAGAAATCCGATATTGAGTGTTGCTTTGAATGTTGATTTAATTTTTGTGTTTCTTCCTATTTGCGTAAATAATGGACTAGACATACATGAGGTCCTAAATTGGGTTGGATTTGGTAATTTGTAAGTGGGTGCATGTGCATAAAACAACATTGCCATATACCCATCTTGTAGCATCTTCGAATAGCTTTCATGACTATAAAAACTCTTCTTCCCTAACGAAAAGGGCGACATATATCTATTCTTTATAATTTGTCCAAGATGTAAAAGTATGAATAAGAAGAAAGAAGTGTTCGTTTGCTTTGAGCTCCATCTTACATAACTAGGGTATCGCCATAACTAATATATCTAGTGTTGATAATATTGGCGATATTTTGCAGTTTCTTTTGCTTTGAGCTCCATCTTACATAACTAGGGTATCCCCATAACTAACATATCCAGTGTCGGTAATATCGGCGATATTTCGCGAAATATCGCAAATATCACAATATTTTTCGGTAAACGATATTTTGCTTGGAAAATATCGTGATATTTTCCCTTTTGAAAATATCACGATATTTTTGCTTTTGAAATATCGCGATATTTTCAAAATATTGCCGATATTTTGCTAAAATCCCGCGCGATGACCCAAAATATCGTTAGGCAAGCACCCTCTTGCCAATATGTTTAATCTAAAAAAAATGAATATATTATGCATTTTTAATGTTTGTCGATATTTTATGATATTTTCATTGATATTGCCTAAAAGATGTTTTTAGGAACCTTGTCGTTATTTTGTTGATGCCAATATTATCAATACTAAACATATCCACTACTCACAAGGTAAATGATCACTAGTTTCCCCTCTTTGGCGAGAACAAAGCTTGAATTCTTGACTTGACCCTAACATAAGTTAGAGCAGTGATAAAATAATTCTCTATCCAAAGGTGAGTTCAATAATAATAATACAATTTTAGGAGAAAAGTGTAATAATAATAATAAATTTTTAGGAGAAACTAGAGTTGTAGGAACCATTTTCCGGCAAACGATATTTCGCCCGGAAAATATCTGAAAATATCGTGATATTTTCTAAATATTGTCGATATTTCGCCAAAATCTTGCGTGATGACCCAAAATATCATTGGGCAAGCACCCTCTTGCCGATATTTTTAATCTGAAAAAAATGAACATATTATGCATTTTTAATGTTTACCGATATTTTCCAATATTTTGTCGATATTTTCGCTGATATTGCCTAGAAGATGTTTTCAGGACCCTCGTCGATATTTTGTTGATGTCAATATTTTCAACACTGAACATATCCACTACTCACAAGGTAAATGATCACTAGTTTCCCCTCTTTGGCAAGAAAAAAGCTTGAATTCTTGAGTTGACCCTAACATAAGTTAGAGCAGTGATAATATAATTCTTTTTCCAAAGGTGAGTTCGATAATAATAATAAAGTTTTAGGAGAAAAGTGCAATAATAATAAATAAATTTTTAGGAGAAACTAGAGTTGTAGGAACCATCCCCCATTGGTTCAGGAGGCGGATTCGCATCACAGATGGATCCATGGGCAATCCTCGGGAAAAATCGTGATTTTGATTTTTAGAACTTCAGTTCCACCCATTTTTCTCGGTTCCTAGACTTTCAGAACTATGATGGTTCTGAATTGCAGTTCAACAAGCCTAAACCGCGGTTTCGACACAGTTCTCTAGAGCCAAACTGTAATTCCACCATGGTTCCAGAAACCACTCGCACAGTTCTGCGAGACTCTTTTTTTTGGAATTTTTGAACTGTTATGTGAGGAACCATGCTTCTTGGACACTCCCAAGATGCTCCCTTGATGCTCCCTATACGCTTCCTAGATGCTCCCTAATGGTAATGTTAAATTCTTAAAGTAAAAGTGACATTCTCCTTTATCTTTCATTTTCATCCCTTTTACTTAAATTTTTAACATTGCCATGAAATGACTCAAGATGTTTGAGAGTGGTTCCTATTACCCACCACCTGTGGGTAGTGTATATAGGAGAATTTTTTTCTCCTAGATTGTCCTCAGCGGGCAGGCAGCAACCCCCAGATAGTTCAATGTGCCATTTTCTCCGCCACCTGAGCCAGCCATATGGTCCCTCGCCCATTTATTATGAATGTATGTTTGAAGACGGACCTCTCGACCCCAAAGGTATGGCTTTTCATTAGTATAGTTGAGTAGTTTTGCTTACTTGTCATTCACACTTTTGCGCATGAATTTGTGTGGGAATTCGACAAAACGAGTGGGTTAGGTTTGTATTCTTGTCTCCATTGCCCGATTTCGTGGTTACCCTAGTCTAGTGGGATCTCCTTTATTGGCCATTAGCTTTATTGTTGGCACTACATGGGAAAAACCCGATTTTGGTTGCATGGTCTTGCTTCCCGACACCACCTACATTACTCCCTTTCCACTCATTTGAGCCCATTCATTTCTTTTCCCGTCGAGGTCCACATGTGTCCACTGGGTCCACATAGGGTTAGCGTCCCCCTCCCCTTGTCCACATCTTGGGTTGGGCTTGGAACAATGCCCCATAGGTTGATGTAGCTAAAAATAAAATAAAAAGCATAATTTGGCCACTCTCAACAGAAAATGTACCACAAAATGCAAAAGATGGTCGGGACATGCAAATTTAGTACGTGGGCAAAAGCCAAACATGAGCTTTACCCCTTATTTATGCCCATCACCCTGGTTCCTATGGGCCCTTGATGAACCCCCTCCATTATTAAGGAACCCGTGATTGTCCCAACCCCTGGTGGACGATGAATTGCCTCACCTTAAGGGGGTATCCACTACTACATATTACATATCATGCTCTCCATCCCCTGGAGCCCCGAGCAGTTATGAAGAAAAATTAATCAAAGGTAAAAGGCATATGAAGAAGGGTGGAAAAACAAAGGTCGGGGTAACTCATGTACCACGATTTGCTCCCTCCTACACTCATATACCCAGGTGTAGGATTCCCTGATTATAGCTACCTATGCACCTTGACATGTGGTTTGGATGATTCCCGGGATCCCCACTCTGTTCCATTATTATATCATCTACCACCTACCTCTTGAAGGATGTACTATGGACATGCCACCCCATTTAGAGGTTGAAACCACCTAATAGGGTCCTTGGTTAACCCCTTATTGAGCTTGGAGACACTTGTACATGCCAAAGCCCATTATGGAAGGGCATGCCACCATGAAGTTCCCCATTGATCCCATGATTTGTAAGCATTATTACTTGATTATTCTAATGATTTGTTGTATTGGAGGGCAAGGGGGCGCATTGGATCTTATGCAGGATTGCAGATGAGTTTTCATTTAGGGCTTGGTGTTCCTATACGAGATCCTAGCCCTCCAGAGGGCCACATTGACACTTGTAGGGTGAGTGTTGAGATCCATGGGCCTCCACCATAGCAGATATTACTTCATGGATCCCCAACAACGTTCATTGATTGCTTGTGTTCCACCTTTTGGATGAGGATGATGCACCTGGTCCACCATGCCCATCCGACTCCACAGTTGCGCCATACACTTGGAAGATGTTCCAGGATGCCTCTCGCTTTAGAGGGAGAGCTGATATCATTACTCTAGCCCTTCAGATGGTCTACAAGCATATTTGATCCATTTGGAGACCCATGAGGATGTTCTTGTGCCCCCACACCTACTTGGGAGCACCACAAGTTCTTTATTGGATACTATGTTTGGAGTCCATTTCTTCATTATGGCACCCCTTGGATTTCATTAGGCCTCCTCAAAGGCTCAACGACTCACTTTGTTGATCATTTGACCCTCTTGAGAGGCTTATATTTACATTATTGAGCCATTTGGTGGGCTTGTCACCAAAAGTTTTGTTATTATGCACATTATTTTATTTGAGGGGCTAAATTAGGCCTAATTATCTAAATCGAATTCATTAGGAAGTGTATAAATAGAAGTGAGATGATTCATTTTGATCATCATCATTTGGATTAGATCAATCTCTCTTGTGATCGGATTCATTAGGAAGTGTTAAATAGAAGTGAGATGACTCATTTTGATCATCATCATTTGGATTAGATCAATCTCTCTTGTGAGATTTTCACTATTCTTTTTGGAGGACGGAATTGGATGAATGGATGAATTTTGATATTTGGATCTCTTCATTTTTGTCTTGGAGCTTCACAATTGGCATGTAATGATGATTGGATATACTCTTTCTTACATGTAAGCACTCTTTTAGTGCTATTTAGTTACTTTCTTATGGCACATGCACGTTGCTGGGGATTTTTTCTATACAAGGAAATTTATTGCTTTTCTTATGCGAAATTGTAGAAATTTGTCTTTTTATAGCGTTGCATCATGTCATGGGCCATGTATGAATGAGTGAATATTCCTAGAGATGTTTTATTGAAATTTTATCTTGATAAGTCATCATATATTCCAAATCGAATTGTAAAGACCTTGAAGCAATTGTCTCATGCCCTAATGCCATGCGAAATTGTTCTAGAGGCCTCCTTGACTAGGTGAATCCATTCCAAGCATTGACATATCCTTGACTCCATTTCTCCCAAAGAATTAGGCACTGATCCTCCACTGGTGATCGCTCTAAAGCATATCTGTGTCACCTTCTTCCTTTCCTTCTAGGCCTAGCACCAATAGGTGACCTAGGGCATCAAATTTCTCACGATTCACCAACTCAAAAAAAATTGATCTCTTGCCCTCTACTGTGTTGTTGTGTCTCCTAGAAGCCTTCCAAATTTGAAGCAATTCCGACGGTGGGATTTTGAGATATTCCAATCCCTAGCTCCGAGATCGATTCTTTACTTTGGTTTCCCTTGGCTAGTTACCTCATTGGGATCATTGCATCAAAATTAGTGAAAATTTCCCCTTTGATCCCCTTATCCCCCTTAATTAGGTCAAGAACACTCGTGATTGATCAACTCCACCCCCTTGACCTAATTCTGGGTCCACTTGGTCCTGTGTGGTCCCACAAGTTACTAAAGATAATTTCACAAAGACCACTTGAAAACCAAGTTTCCACAAGGGTTTCTAAGACTAGGTATTTCTTTTACAAGTCTTATCCACAAACCCTAGCCCTTGAAATCCCTTTTTCCCTTCCTAGAGAGCCTTACACCTTGCTTCTCAAGCAAGCAAACCATACAATTGAGTCTCTCTTGTGAATAGGCCTTAGGAATCACTCCTTATCCTTTACTGACTCATTCATCTTGTGATTCCTTTTATACCGGGTCTCCTTCCATCGGTGAAAGGATGTAAAGAGTAGGGAGCCTTAACTGAGGTGATAGTGGGCTATTGCTCCATTGTTTCCCTTTTAGGATCTCCTCCTAGGACCCTTGCTAGTTTGAGCGTTAACATTTTGGCACTGTTGCTGGGGAGGAAGCAGGTCTACCTCCCTAATGAATCATTGAGGAATTGATTCATTGATGCCATTTCTAATATTCCTCTGGCGACTTCCTTCATTGTCAAAACCCCTAGTTTACTTGAAGGTGACAATATTCCTCCTTTAACTAGGGCCCCTGCAAGAAGGGGAGAACAAACTCCATCACTTGTTAGAATTGCCCTACTCCCTGAATTTGAAAAGGTCAATGATCCCACCCCAAAGATGGCAACTAGTTCTGGCACTGACCCAAAAGAAGAACAACTCAAGATGACCAAAAGTGAAAGACATTTGGTTAGTGTCTTTGCTCCTTTGTAGTTGAGTAATGATCCCAAACCATTACTTGAGAAATACAATAGATGGTTGCCCAAATTCAATGGCAATGCTGCCATAAGTGCCCGTGACTTTGTTGAAGAATTTTATTGGCGCATGTCACCTAGGATGATTTTTGATGAGGATAGACTTATGATGCTTTTTGCTTTGTCTCTTGAAGGGTAAGAAAGAAAATGGTACCTTAGCCTTCCCCTAGCATGCATAGATGAATCTGACCAATTTGAAGACATGTTCATAAGAAGCTGGTCATGTAATGCACAAGGAACCTTCAACATTGAAAAGTTTTATCAAATAACTAGGGGAAGGGAAGATATCTGAGAATTCATCCAAAAATTTGATAGGGTAGTCAGGGATATCCCCGACCATTTGAAGCTGTGGGTGGCCACCTGACCTATGCATTAAGGGACAAGAAACCTTCAACGTTGGCTGAGGCTAAAGAGATAGCAATGGAAGTTGAAGAAAACTTACGAATCTCTAGAATGGATGTTAATGACCACCCTAAGGCTAACGCTGAGGTCAAAAGGCAAAAATCCAAAGATCAACATGAACAAACCCTTCTGGGCATCCCCAAAAATATGGAAAAGCTCAGCGAAGAATTGAACTCACAAGATAGGCTCTACATGAACAAAATCATTGCCTTGGAAAGGGCCCAAAAGTATAGCTACATCCCAAAAGGAAGCCCTTTCCTAAGAAGCAAACACTTTGGATCCAACTAATGCAGTTGAGCAAGATTTATCTTCCGAGGAGGAGCAAAGTGATGATGAAGAAGTAGATGAGCAAGCTAACCTTGTAGAATCTGATGTCTTCAACATTCTGGTAGGAGGTTTGTACACTCATCCTCCCATTAGTGAGGTCACCTTCAAAGAAGAAAGAGAAGAGTCGATCCTTAACGTTGATGAAAGTGGAAGATTCAAAGGGGTCCAATATTCACGAAAGGACAACAATAAGGACCCCACAATCTCCAAGGAACCCAACAAAGATGACTCAATTTCCAAACAAGTCTCCTCTAAGGAACCTTTCCTTAAAGATCCTCCTAAAAAGGATCCCCCAAAGAAGGTTAATCCCAAAAAGGATCCTCAAATTAAAGAAACCATCAAGAAGCAGGAAAAGGTCAAAGAGGTTGGCCTTAACATTGATCTAGAGACTACTTTAGGGAAAATGACTGTGACGGTTCCATTAAAGGAGATTGCAAAACTTCACAAGCAATAATTGCAAATCAAGAAATCCTTGGGTTTTGAAGAGGAAGAATTACCCAAATACTTGCAAAACAGTCACCTTCCCAATATAAACCTCGGACATGAGCCATTTGTGCTTACTTTAGCCATCCATGACCTCCTATTGCATAATTGTATGTTAAACTCAGGGGCTTCCGCAAACATCATGCCCCTAAAATTGATGAAGCAATTGGGTCTTACCATCACTCGATCATATAAGAAGGTATGTGGTTTTCACTCTAAGCCTGTGGAAGTGGAAGGCCTCATAAAAGACCTTAAGGTTTCTTTGACTATGAACCCTGATATATCATTGCTTATGTATGTTATGGTCATAGATATCCCTGATGTATGGGGTATGCTCCTATCAAGGAAGTGGGGAGACACTGTTGGAGGTCACCTCCAAATGGACTTGTCATATGCCACTATCCCACAATTTGATGGAAACCCATTCATCCTTTATAGAGAGCCTACTTACCCTTCTCATGTGATCAAGCCAGGATCGATCCCATACTACAAGACACATGAGATTGAGAAGCCTTCTCCCATTCTCCCTTCACAAGAAGTTTGTATTCTCAAGCGACCAAATCACAAAGGAAGCAAAAAATGGAAGCCAAAAAGAGAATACAATGTTGGGGATTTGGTCTTGCTTGATAAAAATCGAATGCCTATCGAGATCCATGGAAAAGTTAGGGAGGACTATTACTACATTGCTAAACTCAATGACAAACTTTGTCCGCAACCGGTCAAGTTAAGTCGTATCACCCCTTTCCCTAACACTTGGCATGTTAGAGTAGGATGCATTGCACACTGATTTTCTCATTAGAACTAACATCATGTTATATTTCTCATGGTAGATTTGCTGCATTTAGATTAAATTTGCATATTTTTACTTTTATGTTGATTTATGGCCTAACACCTAAGCATGGATGATCATAAGACACCACAAAAACATGTTGCCCCGTGTGTTTGGTCTTTGATATGTGTAGGTAATAGGTCTACGGTAACCAAGAGATTGTTGGTGTTCTCATGACCTCCCATTCGAGTACCTTCGCTCACTTTTTTGAGAGCTCATGTCCCAGTTGGAGCCAGATGTTACCCACCACCTGTGGGTAGTGTACTGTATATAGGAGAAATGTTTTCTCTTATATGGTCCTCAGCCGACATTCAACAACCCCTTGCAACCCCCAGATCGCTCAATGTGCCATTTTTTCTGCCACTTGAGCTAACCATGTGGTCCCTCACCCATCTGTTATGAACATGTTTGAAGGTGGGCCTCCAGACCCAAAGTATGGCTTTTCATTGGTATATTTGAGTAGTTTTCCTTCCTTGTCATGGGAACTTTTGGGCATGAATTGGTGGGGGGATTCGTCGGAAGGAGTGGGTTAGGTTTGTATTATTGTCTCCATTGCTCGATTTCGTGGTTTCCCTTGTATCCTAGTCCCATGGGATCTCCTTTACTAGCCATTAGCTTTAGGGTTGACACTACATGGGAAAATCTCGATTTTGGTTGCGTGGTCCTGCTTCCTGACACCACCTACATTACTCCCTTTCCACTCATTTGAGCCCCATTCATCTCTTTTCCCGTCCGGGTCCACATGTGTCCACTGGGTCCACATAGGGTTAGCCTCCCCCTCCCCTTGTCCACACCTTGGGTCGAGCCTGGAATGATGCCCCGGAGGTTGATGTAGCTAAAAAGAAAATAAAAAGCATAATTTGGCCACTCTCAACAGGAAATGTACCACAAAATGCAAAAGATGGTCGGGACATACAAATTTAGCATGTGGGAAAAAGCCAAACATGAGCTCTACACCTTATCTATGGTCGTCACCTTGTTTCCTATGGGCCCTCGATGAGCCCCATCCATTATCAAGGAACTCATAATTGTCCCAACCCCCGGTGGGTGATGAACTGCCTGACCTTAAGGGGGAATCCACTGCTACATATTACACGTCATGTTCTCCATCCCCTGGAGCCTCGAGCAGTTATGAAGAAAAATCAATCAAAGGTAAAAGACATATGAAGAAGGGTGGAAAAACAAAGGTCGGGGTAACTCATGTACCATTATGTTCTCCCTCCTACACTCATATACTTAGGTGTGGGCTTCCCTTATTATTGCTACCTATGCACCTTGACATGTGATTTGGATGATTCCCCTGTTCCCCACTCCGTTCCACTATTATATCATCTGCCACCTACCTAGTAAAGGATGTACTATGGACATGCCACCCCCTTTAGAGGTTGAAACCACCTAATAGGGTCCTTGGTTAATCCCTTATTGAGCTTGGAGACACTTGTACATGCCAAAGCCCACTATGGAAGGGCATGCCACCATGAAGTGCTCGATTGATCCCATGATTTGTAACCATTATTACTTGATTATTCTAATGATTTGTTGTATTGGAGGGTAAGGGGACACATTGGATCTTATGCAGGATTGCAGGTGGGTTTTCATTTAGGGCTTGGTCTCCCTATACGGGATGCTATCCCTCTTGAGGGCTACATTGAGAGCCATGGGCCTCCACAATAGAAGATGTTAGTTCATGGATCCCCAACAACGTTCATTGATTACTCGTGTTCCACCTATTGGATGAGGATGATGCACCTGGTCCACGATGCCTAGCCGACTCCACAGTTGCAACATGCACTTTGCAAATTTTCCAGGATGCCCCCCGTTGTAGAGGGAGGGCTTATATCATTACTCCAGCCCTTACAGATGGTCTACAGACATATTTGATTTATTTGGAGACCCATGAGGATATTCTTGTGCCCCCACACCCTCTTGGGAGCACCACAGATTCTTGATTGGATAACAAGGGGCCAACCCTTTGTCCACTATGTTTGGAGTCCATTTCTTCATTTTGGCACCCCTTGGATTTCATTAGGTCTCCTCAAAGGCCCAACGACTCACATTTTTTATCATTTGACCCTCTTGAAAGGCTTATCTTTACATTAGTGAGCTATTTTGGTGGGCTTATCACCAAAATTTTTGTTATTATGCACATTATTTTATTTGAGGAGCTAAATTAGGAATAATTAGCTAAATCGAATTCATTAGGAAGTGTATAAATAGAAGTGAGATGATTCATTTTGATCATCATCACTTGGATTGGATCAATATATCTTGTGAGATTTTTGCTATTTTTTTTGGAGGACAAAATTGGATGAATGGATGAATTTTGATGTTTGGATCTCTTCATTTTTGCCTTGGAGCTTCACTATTGGCATATAATGATGATTGGATATACTCTTTCTTACATGTAATTACTCTTTTAATGCTATTTTGTTACTTTCTTATGTCACATGCATGTTGTTGGGGATTTTCGCTATACTAGGCTGAAATTTACTGCTTTTCTTATGCGAAATTGTGGAAATTTGTCTTTTTATAGCGTTGCATCATGTCATGGGCCATGTATGAATGAGTGAATATTCCTAGAGATATTTTGTTGAAATTTTATCTTGATAAGCCATCATATATTCCAAATCGAAGTGTAAAGACCTTGAAGCAAATTGTCTCATACCCTAATGCCATGCAAAATTGTTCTAGAGGCCTCCTTGACTAGGTTCCAAGCATTGAAATATCCTTGACTCCATTTCTGGTAGCATCAGATGTGCTCTAAGTCTCAAGATTTGTAGCGAGACTTAGACACATGCATTCTCTAATACCTAGAAATCATTTTTAGGAAATTACCCCTGGAGACAGATTTATTAAAATAATTAATTATTTTTAATGGGACCCATTTTTAATGGGACCCTAAGTCTAAACTTAGGAAATTAAAATAATTAATGGGTATTAAACTAAACTGTGAGTGAAACTTCTAGAAGAAGGCAGAGATCAAGTCAATATGATCCTATCCATTTATAAGAATCTAATCTAGGCCATTGATTGATCAACGAGAGGATTATAAGAGAAGGCTTGATGGGCACTTGGAGAACACACTGAAAGAGTTCAGAAGATCGAATTTCTGAAGCAGAGCAACTGTTGATGAGAAATTTGAAGTGATCTCTTGGATTGAGGGGCAGGGATAGTATCTGAAGGGAAATATTTCTCGGTCGGAGAATACTCAACAAAGAGGGAAGAGGGAGATCCAGCAGTGGCAGCTCAGAGCTAGAGGGGCTGACGCAGAGGCAGAGCAGAACCCGAGAGGAAGTCCAAAAATTTGCTGAAGGAATCGATTGCAGAAGCTGGGAGCCGAGGTGTGAGATCGGGCGACAAAAATTGAAGTTCCTGGGCAGCAAATCTATCAGGTGGAGGAGTGAAGTTGTCCCCAGAGGGTTTGATGCTGGGCTGACGCAAAGACAACACAGAGGCGGCCAGAGATTTCCAGGGGCAGTCATTCACAGGCTGGATCATCTAGGATTTCCCGTGATATTGTGAGGTAATCTCACGGATCCCTCTGTCAGTGATATTCTCTGTAACTGGATTCCTGGGAAGGCATCTAGAAGTTGCATTCAGAAATTACTATTGCATAATAATAAAACCCTCAGAGCTGTTGCACTGGTTTTCCCGCATTGGATTTTTTCGGGGACATTTGTCCAAAAACAATTGTGTCACTTGTGTTGTATCTTTTCCTTGTTCAGTTTCTTGTTTCGAAATATTATTTTAAATAGTGAATGTCGCAGTTGTATTTACTTCGATATTTACCGTAGAACATAGTAAGTAACTTGTATGGATTAACAAGTAGGAGAAATAACATCAGTTTGCTATAGTAGAGATTCCAGGTTTAGGAATTTTGACATGGTATCAGAGCTGCAAGTGAAGCAAGAAGAACAGAGCTGAAAGACCCAGCGCTGAAAGAAGAAAGGAATTCGAAATTCCTGCAGAGGCAGTAATTTGAATCCCTAAGGGGTTTTGCGAGTTCAGGTCAAGAGGGCTGCATTTTCGTGGTAAATCTCTCTCTAAGTAAGTCGACAGAGGTAACATTTCTAGATCGAAATATATCAACGACAAAGGGAGCAGTGCAGCAGAGGATTCAACGAAGAGGGGTTTTTCTGGTGGGACGTAGCTTTTATGCAAGCAGTTGCTGGGCAGAAAAGACGTCAGAGGGAAGAGAGAGACACGGTTGAGGGAATTCTTCCTCAAAGGACTTCCAACCAAGGAGTTTGAATTCTCACTAGCTGAGCAGCAGCAGAGAGTGGTAGATCTACAAGCTCGAGAAGGGAGTGAGTAGGCCAGTCCAATGCTACGTAGAGGAGAGAGGAGGCTATTCGACTTTTCAATTGGCAAAGATGGAAACAAGTGGAGTGAGAGATAAGGACAGGTTCAATGGGGCATCCAACTATGAGATCTGGAAGGCAAGGATGTCGTGCCTTCTGGATGAGCATTTTTCCCAAAGCCTATGGCGACAGTGTGGTGGTTGTGCTCGCGGATCCATATTTGCTCAAGAAGTACAGAGGAGAAATGGCAAAGACAAAGAGAATGATCCTCGACGGAGTGAAGGATCATGTAGTCTGTCACATCGCTAGTAGAGGGACTGTTAAGGAGATGTGGGATGCGTTGTCTACGTTGTATCAGGGATCTTCTGAGCAGCAAAAGATGTATCTAGAGCAAAAGATGAGATCCATACAGATGCAGAAGGGGGAACACATTGATCTGTCCTCACAAAGCTTTAGGAGACCTGAGATGAGTTAGCAGTTGTGGTGTCTACAACTCAAGGGTCCGAGATCGTAAGACTGTCCCTAAATTCTATTTCTGAAGATTGGCAAGACTTTGTCTAGAGTATCCTAGGCAGGGGGACTTGCCAAATTGGGATGAGATGTGGGTGAATCTTAAGCAAAAGGAGTTGAGGAGAGACTTGGTCAAGTGTAAACTTGACGGAAGCAGCAGCAGTGGGTCGAAGCCCAAGGAGGAGGATGAGAATGCAACCCTTGCATTCAAGGGGCAACAGGAGCAGCGGAAGCAGAAGGACGTTTCGAAGATTAAATGCTTCAGGTGTGGTGAAATAGGTCACTACGCAACACAGTGTCCTCTCAGGAAGAAGGACAAAGATGAGAAGAATGATCTGAAGGTTGCGCCCGCAACTATCGAGGAGGAGGATTTTGCCATGACAGTTGAGATACCTCCATGAGGGAGGTGGCTGATAGAGATGTAGTTCGAAAGAGCTACAGTTGGGAAGGATCCTTGAGGAGCTTGCCTCTCGGATCAATTCCTTGCTACGAAAGCTCAAATCAGTAGTAGCAGGATGGACCAATGTCAGTTGATGTAGAGGAATGCTGAAGTGACAGTTGCAAAGTCTAGTAGCGCTAGAGACTGAGCAGCGCAGAGCAGAGTTGGCAGCAGTGCAGATGGCACAGAGAAGAGGTTTCAGAGGGTCAGCGCAGAGACTAGTAGCAGTGGGACTCCAACAGTGAAATGCATCTATTGAACACCAATTTAGTAATTTGGGATGTTTTTCCTTTGCTGATGCAGTAGTAGCAACAGTTGGAGAAGGTTGTAGTGCAAATGTAGTTGGCAGTGGTAGTGCCAGCAGCAGCACAGATGCAGAAATTCAGAGGGAGTTGTAGTACGGATGAAGTGTTGACAGTGGCAGGGTCAACAACAGTACAAATGCAACATTTGTACTGCTGTTGGTGGGCAGTGATGTCAAACATCAGCAACGCAGAAGGAGATGTTACAGAACAAAGGGATGCATCAACAGGTTGCATTGTTAGAGCGCATTCCTAGCTAAGAGGGAGTGTTGATTTCTGGTAGCATCGGATGTGCTCTAAGTCTCAAAATTTGCACGAAGGCTTAGACACATGCATTCTCCAATAACCAGAAATGATTTTGGGAAATTCCACCCGGAGAAAGTTTTATTAAAATAATTAATTATTTTTAATGGGACCCTAAGTCTAAACTTAGGAAATTAAAATAATTAATGGGTATTAATCTAAACTGTGGGTGAAACTTCTAGAAGAAGGCAGAGGTCAATTCAATATGATCCTAGCCAATGATAAGAATCTAATCTGGGCCGTTGATTGATTAGTGAGAGGATTATAAGAGAAGTCTTGATGGGCACTTGGAGAACACATAGAAATAGTTCACAAGATCGAATTTCTGAAGCAGATCAGCGTTTGGTGAGATATTCGAAGTGACATTTTTCTATGAGGGGTAGGGATAGTATCCGAAGGGAAATATTTCCTGGTCGAAGAATACTCAGCAGAGAAGGCAGATGGAGATCCATCAGTGGTAGCACAGAGCCACGCAGGGCCATGCAGAGGTAGCGAAAAGCCGAGAAGAAGTCCAAAAATTTGTTGAAGGAATCAATTACAGAAGCTGGGAGCCGAGGTGTGAGACAGGGGGGCAGAAATCAAAGTTCCTGAGCCGCAAATCGATCAGTTGGAGGAGTGACGCTGTCCCCATAGGGTTTGATGCTGGGTTGATGCAAAGATTGCACAAAGGCAGCCAAGGGCAGTCATTCAAGGGCTGGATCAGCCAGGATTTCCAGTGATAGTGTGAGGTAATCTCACAGATCTCTCTGTCAGTGATATTCTCTAGAACTAGATTGTCGGGAAGGCATCCATAAGTTGTATTCAGAAATTACTATTGCATAATAATAAAAGCCTTAGAGCTGTTGCACGGTTTTCCTACATTGGGTTTTTCCGGGGACATTTGTCCAAAAACAATTGTGTCACTTGTGTTGTATCTTTTCCTTGTTCAGTTTCTTGTTTCGGCATGTTATTTTAAATAGTGAATGCAGCAATTGTATTTACTTCGATATTTACCGTAGAGCATAGTAAATAACTTGTATGATTAACAAGTAGAAGTAACATCAATTTGCTGCAGTAGGGATTTCGGGTTTAGGAATTTTCACACTTCACTATTGGCATATAATGATAATTGGATATACTCGTTCTTACATGTAAGTACTCTTTTAATGCTATTTTGTTACTTTCTTATGTCATATGCATGTCGCTGGGGATTTTCACTATACTAGGCTGAAATATACTGCTTTTCTTATGCGAAATTTTGGAAATTTGTCTTTTTATAGAGTTGCATCATGTCATGGGCCATGTATGAATGAGTGAATATTCCTAGAGATATTTTGTTGAAATTTTATCTTGAGAAGTCATCATATATTCCAAATCGAAGTGTAAAGACCTTGAAGCAAATTGTCTCTTGCCCTAATGCCATGCGAAATTGTTCTAGAGGCATCCTTGACTAGGTGAATCCATTCCAAGCATTGAAATATCCTTGACTTCATTTCTCCCAAAGGATTAGGCATTGATCCTCTACTGGTGATCACTCTAAAGCATATATTTCTCACCTTCTCCCTTTCTAGGCCTAGCCCCAATAGGTGACCTAGGGCATCCAATTTCTCACGATTAACCAACTCAAGAAAATTCGATCTCTTGCCCTCTACTGCACTGTTGTGTCTCCTAGAAGCCCTGCAAATTTGAAGCAATTTTGACAGTGGGATTTTGAGATATTCCAAGCCCTAGCTCCGTGATCGATTCTTGCCCTTGGTTTCCCTTGGCTAGTTACCTCATCGAGATCATTGCATGAAAATTAGTGAAAATTTCCCCTTTGATCCCCTTCTCCCCCTCAATTAGGTCAAGAACACCCTTGATTGATCAACTCCACCCCTGTGACCTAATTCTAGGTCCACTTGGTCCTGTGTGGTCCCAAAACTTACTGAAGATAATTTCACAAAGACCACTTGAAAACCAAGTTTCCATAAGGATTTATAAGACTAGGTATCTCCTTTACAAGTCTTATCCACAAACCCTAGCCCTTTAAATCCCCTTTACCCTCCCTAGAGAGCCTTACACCTTGCTTCTCAAGCAATCAAACCATACAATTGAGTCGCTCTTGTGAATAGGCCTTAGGAATCACTCCTTATCTTTTACTTACTCATTCATCTAGTGATTCTCTTTATATCGGGTCTCCTCCCTTCAGTGAAAGTCCGTAAAGAGCAGGGAACCTTAGCTGAGGTGACAATGGGCTATCTCTCCATTATTTCCCTTGACCTAGTAGTTGCCCTTTTAGGATCCCCTCCTAGGACCCTTGCTAGTTTGAGAGGTAACAGTTCCAACCTCATCGGACTTCATATGAAGAAAATAGAATTTCTTATCCCATTCAAAATTAAACAGACTTAATAGTTTTTAGGATTTCAAGATCATTGGGATTGTGGCATTTCATTAGATTATATCATGTATGAGAGTATGTGATTGGAATTTAATCAAGAGCACGAAGCCTTATATGTACCCTAGTATTGATGGTGTTGATTGTTGAACTCCTTTGTCATAGCCTTTAGCAAAAATGTACTCTTCACTCAAGTCAAAATCATTGATTCGACATGTTAACCTTTTTCTACCATATTATAAGACTTGAATTAGGAAGATTGGTCAATGTTGACTAATATCCTTATAGAATCAAAGTAGAGGCAAGGTTAGACAAGAGGAGCGGAATCTAGATTCTAGATGGTTGATGCTCGAATAATTAATCATTATTGTACTATGGATGCCATTTGTATCTTGATTTGTGTACAATATGCATGCTTTGATATATTCTACAACTAATTTGGCACTTTGGATGTTTTTTTGAATATAGATGCAATTATATATGTGTGTGTGTGTGTTTTCGGGATGCTTTACTTCCGAGGATTTTTGGAGAATGATGCTTCCGATGCTTCGCTTCCAAAAAACGACCTCGCTTTGACCCTGCTTCATGCAACATTGGGAAAACCAACTCTTATGGAGAAATTTAATTATATCAGGGATATATTAAATGGACTTATTCCATAATCAATAAAAAAGAGAGACACTAGATGGTGGAAAACTACGAATATTCAAACCAAAAATATGTAGTAAGATCTACAAAATTATAGTGAAAATAGATGTGAAATTGTATGAATCTAGGGTTGAAACATATGTAAATCTGAAAATTTATATCCACTTATCAAATCTGAAAATTATATCAACAAAACAACCATGAGAGATAATATAATTACCCTAATTAAATGATTTTGGGCAAGAAAGATAGATTTCCACAAAATATAATTTCCAGCTCAAAATAAAGGTAATCTACCAAGCAATCTAGGGTTTCTAGGGCTGAAATTTTATATGCAAGTAATAATTTCCAGATTTACTAAAAACAAAAGGAAAACATGAAAATATAATTTTTTTGTTTAACTAGAAGAAGTGACCAGTGGCTACCTATCAATTTGCATAGGGGGTCAACTAAGGCTCTTCTTGAGAAGCTTAAGGTGGACTAAAAATATAGAGAGGGGTGAAGCACTCAAGCCCTGTGAAATTATTTTCATAGCTTAAGTGGTTTTAAGACTTTCAAATGGGAAGTATAAAACAAAATTTTTCACAAGACTTGAGAAGGAATCTACTAAGTAAAAGCTAAGAGAGCATATATCCAAATTTCGAGAAATATAACCATACTAACTATTTCAAAAGTAAACACCGCATAATTTTAGAGAAGGAATTTACCCAAAAATTCGCATACAAGACCATACATTGAACATTCATCCATCAAATAAGCATCCACATGAATAAGTTGTCCAAGAGAATGCTCTAGTTAACCATCCATAGCATCAAAGTAGCACCTATACTGAAAGTTTTCGGAGTTTCTTCTCCATAAGCTTCTAGCAAAGTTTAAAATGAGAGATTCTCTTATATAGAGAAGAAAACCAACAACATCCTCAATAGAATAGAAATAAAATCCTAGATCTAGTCTACACATTCATAAAGCACCATTATCTGACCAACTAACTAGGGAGATATAGTCAACAATACAATAGAGTATGAAGTGGTTATGCCACATATACAAAGGCATCCAAATAGAGGAAGGAAATGGTCAAAAGAGCCCCAAGTTTCCTCCTCAACCAAGGTAACAACCTCATCAATCAAATTGATTCCCAAAAGAGATGAAGTGACCCACATGTGTAGCATGTGAGAGAACCTCCAAGGTGGGTGGTTTGTGAACATTTTTAACTATTGTAGCAATTGGAAATTATTCTTCTAACTGTAAATTAATTTTGCAATCTATTTGCTATGGCAAACAACAAATAATTCACAACTGCAATTTTCACCATAAAACTTTGGAAAAATAAAAGCATTGGAAACTAAGAAATGCTAGCACACACATAAAAATGACACTGTTATTTTTGGGCAATTGTCCTTGGAAAAACCCACTGTGGGAAAACTGGTGCAGCAGTTGAGGGTTTTATTATTATGCAGCAGCAGAAAATATGAGTACAATAAAATGGACGCCAAAATGGTGTTTCTATCTGAGAGAAACACTGAAAAAATCACTGAGGGAATTTTACCCTCTTCTCCAAGCAATCCCATAACAAACTAAACCTTAGAATTGGCTCTCCAAACACTAATCTAGGAGCCTAACTAGTTGGAGAGAATCTCTCAACCAACTAGGCCTAAATTGACTCCTAACCATGAGGAACAAACTCAATCTAGAAAGGTAGGATTAAATCCAACTTTCTTGATTTTAATTAATTTAATTATTTTGGACTTGTAATTGTTTTAAACACATGAGAGTGACGCTAACATTCCCCCCCCCCCCCCAATGATAAGTCCAAAATAAGAACTAGGAACCATGTTCCAAGTTCTCATGCTGAAATTGTTGATCCTCAAAAACACTGCTTGGAAAATCGCCAAAGTTGGATGCTGAAAAAACCTTCAATCTGAAGAGAACATGAATCAACTGCAAGTTTGATTCATCTCTGAAAGTTGCTTGACGACTCCATCACGTGCCACTGCAAAAGGATCCATTCGTCCTTCAATCAGCATCCTTTGTCCACTGATAAAATGTTGATGATGCCCACTGGCGAATTTGCTGATGTCAAAACTGCTCACTATTGTTTGTTGAAAACTGCTCATTGTTGCTTTTTTTGTTGAACGCCCACTGACGAATTTGTTGATGATGCCCACTGGCTGATTTGATGAAGACTTCCCACTAGCTTCTTTTTCTAATGTTGTCGAGACTTTCAGTGTGACAACCTTCAATTCCATTATTATCATTTCCCTCCCTTTGTCAACCGAAAGGAGAGACAATCGACATTTGATTTTGGAACCCCCCCCTTCAGGTGTAGGAGAGTTTCACCATCTTCATTTTACTATAGAATTCGTCTTCATGTGAGGCTTAATCTTCGGTAACACATAAACAATTGTTTGACTGTAGATGACCACTTCCAAGGATCAATCCATGCGTAATTGATATTCACTCTGGGTGGTTGATTTCACTTGTAGCGTCTTTCGAATGAATGATTTTTCTTGCCACAATGGTGACAAGGATGGAGGTCAAAGCATTTACTTTCCATATGGCCATTTCGTTTACAATGGTTACACTTAACCATATTTTGATCACTGTCTAGAAAAATGGCACTTACAAACTGAACTGGCTTTGGGAAATCTGGAACAAACAAAGTGTTTTCTTTGTTGTATTCTAGGCCATGTCGATCTTTGTTGAAGGAGATTTCTTGCCAAGGTCTGATCACCTTCTTAGAAAGAATATCCTGCTGTTGTTCTTCATACTTGTTGTTGCTGCTAACATCCCGTCCTTGATTTATTAAACCTCCTGTGTCACACTGGGCATCAAGCATTAACAGTTCATCTGTTTGACATGCTGCATCAAACTGATCAATTCGATCTTTCGTACTACTTGTTGCATCATTAAGTAGTACACTTGGTTGGTTGAGATCACTTGTGTCACAACTTATATCAACTTGCTTGATTAGATCATCTGTGTTGCAACCTTCATTAATATGCTGAATAAGATCACTTGTATCACAACTTTCATTTGCTGTTGTGATGAGGTCTTCTGTGTCACAACTTACATCTGTCTTCTCTACACATTGTGCATCTAGTAAATCTTGCTTTTCACTTCACTTAATTTGGAGTGCATGAATGAGTTTTTCTTTCATTTCGAGCTCAATTTGAAAGTCTTTCGCTGCTTCTAATGTGCTGGTCATTTGATTGATTAAGGTTTGATTTTGCTTCAACTTCCATTCCAGTATTTCAACTTTGTTTTGTAACTCATGATTGCAATCTTGCAAATCTTTAATCTCCAGTTCTGCACTGTGAAGATGTTTTCCTCCTTTACTCATTATGACTTTTGACACGCTCGCTTGTACTTGCTTTAATCATTTTCACGCTCGCTTGATTTGCTTCAATTAACTTCACATTCGATTGAATTTTGTCACTCTCGCTTGAATTTTTTACTAGGATGAGGGTGTCGGATACCACCAAAAATGCACCCAAGAGAAATTCTTACAATGATTTGAATGACTCAGTTAAAAACAATGAAATCACTTGGCTTAATTGATTCCCTATCAATTTAAAGCTTGGGTGTCAGTTTCAACCGATAATGCACCCTTACAATTCAAATTAATTTGAATTTGATTACAAGCTAACTTACAAAAAAAATATTTGCAAGTTACACAATGACTAATTGTGTTTGAATGTTGACATAGAATTTGCTTGGAATTCTTGAATTTTCAACTTCATTAACTTGATTTGTCGTGCGTGAATTTGCTTGTTGATGTTGCCAACTTTGATTATGTGTTGTAGTTGCGCAAATGCATGTGATCGTTTGTGCTTGATTGAATGCTCGTTGCAGCTTCTTAATTTCAGGCCCTTTGATTAATGTGCTTTTTTCATTCACTTGCTTTAGATTCCTTGTGTGTGTTAGATAAGATAATTGTAGTGTCAAAACTAGACACAAAACATGCACAATCAATCAATACACAAGGTGTACCTAAGATCCCCTTATTCAATTTCGGGCGGATCTAGGATACTGCAACACCACAAAAAAATATGTCTTTATTAAGTATTTGAGTACATCAACCTTTCATCTTTACAACATCTTCATTGAAACTTCTCAAGCACAAAGTTTGAGAACTCCTTTGAGGCAAATTGTCTTCAAAAATTGGATGTTCACTAACTCAATCTTTCTCAAAGTAAAATATTACTTTTGATTACAACAATGACTTTCTCTTAAAAAAAAATCACTTATTACTCCAAATACAAAACACTTATCGCCCAAAATTACAAAAAAAAATTTCACCTTATCATTCCGCAAAATCACACCTTATCTTTCCAAAATAAAATTCTTAATGCACCTCTCTTAAAAATTACCTTATTTCTCCAAAACACTCCTTATTACTCCATTAATTTTATTAATGCAAATATTACAAATCTTAAAAAAAATATATAATCCACTTTTCACTTGAGAAGACTCCTCCTTATCACTATTAGAAATCTTTTAAAAAAAATTAAATAACCTTTATGCAGTCACTTGAAAAAAATGAATGGATCTCCTTAAAAAAAAATCAAAGGATACTTTAAAACAATGCATTAGGAGAAGTTAAAAAAAATTCAAAGCATACTTTAAAACAATGCATTTGGAGAAGTTACGCCAAAAATTAATTTCAGCGTATGCGTTGAGCCTCTGGAAGTAACACAGCCACGCTAAGTAACTCTTGGGACACGGGCATAATAGGCAGCCAACGGAGGCTCAAAACTCAATAGCAGCGATTTCAAGTAAGTTCTCCGTGCAGGTTCAAAACTCAATAGCAGCAAAGAAACTCGAAGCAATTCAGGATTAGCAAAATCCAAGGATCTACAGGGATATTCATTGTGTCTAAGTATGGAGTCTCCTGGCCAGAGCAACAAGAAGAGCGGCTTTGGATGTCCCTTCGTAGGCTACTTCCCTTCAGGATACGATCTACGTTGAACACCAAGAAAATTAAGTCCAAGCAACTGCAACTAGCCGCAAGGCTGAATGAGGTAAGCGTAGACTTCGTGGGCACCAACTATTCAGGAGAAAATTCATTGTGGCAGCCTTGCAACTATCTCATGTGTGTCTTTGACAAAGAAACCAACACTCTCAAGCTTGTCCCCATTTCCGGCGGAAGGATTTTCATAACAAAAAGAAAAGCAAGAGTGCAAGGAATGGAATAACGCAGAGAAGATGCCAAGGAAGAAATTGTCGAAGAACTTATCACTGAGAAATGGTAAATTTTGTTCCTGCAGCATGCGCCCATTGGCTGAAATCTTTGAGGAACTGCATCGAGAGTCGAGAAGATCCATGTCGAGGGGATTTGTGTCGAGAAGAATTGCGCTCAATGTAAAGAGCCCCGATCATGCTTCATATCATCAACGACGCCAATAAGTGCAGTCGCATGATGGCTGCTGCACCAGTGATCAATACAGCCGCGATGGGTTCTTGGGACTTGGTGGCTGCCACAATGGGATTTGGAAACCAGAGTCGCTGGAACTTGGCCTTGCATGCCAACAACGCTTTTACGCCATTTAATACCTTTCACAAGAGACTCAAATTATTGATCCATTCTCTCCACAGGCTCCTTCACATACATCTAGGATTTCCATTGCCTCCGATACCACATGTAGAATATTAAACAAAATTAACACACATGAAAAAATACCAGAGACATAGAAATGACGGAAAAGGCCTCAGCCTTACTATATTCCTCTCATAATGCAATGTACAAATAATGATAATAGCACAAATAAATACATGAGGAGAGGAACTTTGTCTCAAGATAGTACGTCTATCTTGGACACTATGGTTGAGCAAATATCTCAACCAAACACTAATCTAGGAGCCTAACTAGTTGGAGAGAATCTCTCAACCAACTAGGCCTAAACTGACTCCTAACCATGAGGAACAAACTCAATCTAGAAAGGTAGGATTAAATCCAACTTTCTTGATTTTAATTAATTTAATTGTTTTGGACTTATAATTGTTTTAAACACATGAGAGTGAGGCTAACACTTTACTTAGTTATCCTCATAGTCATGTAGGAAAAGTGAAGAGGTCTTACCCAGCATAGAGTTACCATTCCTTGAGCCTCTTTTTCTTACAACCCTTTCTCGTTTCTTTTTTTTTTCCTTTTTTATTTGCTTATCCAACCCCCCCGTCCTCCCCCAAAACCAAACTCCCCTTTTTAATTTGAGAATGAGACTTGGGCAAATTGAGATTTATAGCAAGGTGGCATGGCTCATGCATATCATATAACTTTAGTTGCTTCTATCTCGATCATTTTAGCTCTTAGTTTTTTTTAATAGTCCTTTTCATACATGGAACTTTTATTTTGGACCTTGCTACATTGGCATATGATAATTTAATCAACAAAGGGGAAAATGAACCTAGAGATTTGGATAGATGATGATTGGGTGGTTAAGGCACTCCTTGATGTTAAGGTCATGTGTTCAAAACTCGTGGGTAGTCCCACCTGCTTAACCAACAAAAAAAGAAAGAAAGGGGAAGATTCAAATGCATGAAAATGGTTATGGAATGACAAGGCTTGGAAAATTGGCTAGGGAAAATGACTTGAAACACCTACCTAGGTTGCTAGTAGTACAACTTCACTCATAAGGTAACACACTTATTTAGAGGCAAATTATGAACACCCCATAGTACAATCTAGTAAGAGAAAATTTCGACTTTATGAACCATTATAGAATATACCATTGATCACCATGTCCTATGACACACATATGAAGAACAACATCATCATGTGTGAGAGAAAGAGGATAAGGTGCAACATTATGAGATTCATCTGAGGACATGATGGAACAACATTTAGAAAATATCTATGCATAACCATAGATCTTAGTTGTGGGGCTGTTGCTTGTGATAAAAAATCACAAGTGAATCAATATTCTAGTTACCCCTATATGTTAGTGGATAACAAGGCCATAATTGGTAAACGCCTCAAAACAAGTAAAAGTTTGCTAGACCATAATCTAAACAAATTCTCCATTTCAAACAATGTATCGTCTAATCAAGAGCTTTTATTGGGGAGAATCTTTACTAATTGCACAAGGCCATTTTCAACTAACAACACATGGGAGCTATAAGGCTTGATACCATGTATCTTCCTATTTTGAAATTTTCTATTACCTCAATCCATTCAGTAGTCTATACTTTTCTCTTCTTTCACATCCCCCTAGCTACTACTTCATCTCCCTCAGTGTCCACCTTGAACCACCATATTGTTCAATGATGGGGATTTAGATTCTTATTCTTTCCACCTTCACTAGTTCCTCCCTCCCCTCTCCCATTTCTCGTCTCTTGAGTTAGTTTCATCCAAATATGATATGCTCTCCTCAATCATCTGGGAATTGATCATTATCTCTTATCCTCATGTCACTAGATCTACCTCCTTGTCTCCCAATTCTAAATTGTACCCTTTAAGTTACTGGTATGACGAGGAGTGCAAAATCCACTATAGGGAGCTCCACCACACCTTCTTGCATGATCTTGCTTCCTACTCTTAGTTACAAAAATCCTACTATTTCCCCCTTTTCTACAAGAAATGTATCTTCATTTTCTAAAGGAGACATGAACTGGACAATGCCCTTTTTCACTCTCCCTTACTACTCATGCCTCCCTATAGACCTTGATCCCCCATCCCTTTTCACCCATACGACCATGATATATGACTTTGTTGGGTAGCTTAGGTTATTGTCTCTTTCTCCCCATCCTACAACTTCTTGTTTTTCTATATAGATATTAGGTAGGGTATGTGGGAGTTGAACACAGTGGAACAATAGCTGAGGAGGGATCTTAGGTAGAATTCTTCGAACATGGTATTCATTTTCTCTGGATTACATTGCTAATTTATGAATCATGTTGGTTGCTTAAGGTTCCTGTGAAAATTCCTTGAAATGTAGCAACTAGAAATATTTCTTCTAACTAATAAATTAATTATGGAGTTTATTTTGTTTACAGCGAATAGCGAAATATTCACATTGCAATTTCTTCACCAAATAAAATACTATGGAAGCAAAAATAGGAATCGGGAAATGCTATCACACACACATAAAAATGACAATGTTTCTTTTGGACAAATATCCCCAGAAACACCCAATGTGGGAAAATCGATGCAACAACTGAGGTCTTTTATCATTATATGCAGCGGAAAATCCGAGTACAAACTAGATGCCAAAAACTAGCGATCCTACAGAGAAAATACTGGCAAAAATTTTGTGACGAAATTTTCCTCACCCCACCAACAATCTAGTACTGAAACTGGCCTTAGAAACACCTCCACGAAATGTTGTGCGTCACCCTCTGCGCAGGCACAAATTCGTATTGCCTTGATCTCTCTCTTAGCTGCCTCTCTAGTCTTCCACTAACTCTGGAAGTGTCTCTTCCAGCCTCTACAAATTTTTCCTACCTTCAGAACTCTGAAACAACCTCCCAAATCTACAAATCGAATTGCTTCCATGAGGCTACTGCGTAGCCCCTGCACAACCTCTTTTTGGCTTTCTTTGCCTCTGCAAGCTAATCTCTGGAACTAAAAATCCTTCTTCTGGATATTGCTAACCTCTTACAACTTGCAACTCATCTACTGGCTCAATCTCCACTGTTAAATCACTCTTGCTACTGGGAATTTGAACTGCCCAGGGAACTGAGTATTTGCACTAGTGTGTCCTCCATCTACCCATTGACCTCTTCTTGGACTCCAACAACTAAGATTAAAACTTAATCGATGGTTGAGATCATATCCAAGTCGATTTGTGTGAGTTTCTAGATAGTTCACACCTTTCTCAATTAATCACTATTAATTAACCCGTTTTCTTAAATTAGACTTGGAAAAAAATTTAAATGATGGTCAATTAATTTAATTGAGCTATTTGTATGTGGAATTTCTAGAAACAATTTCTAGGTTTTTGAGAGCTCCTGTGTTTTAGCCTTTCCACAAAGTTTCGAGACTAGAACACCTTTGATGCTACAAAAACTAACACTCCCTCTTAGCGAGGAAGGTGTTCAAGTGTTGCACTATTGCTACAACACCATGTTTCTGCATCATCCTCTATACACGCTGCTGATGTCCGACAACTATAGTTGCTTGCCACTGTCGATCAACCACTGCGCAACTTTGACGTTGCATTTGTGCTACTACTGACATTGCACTATACAACCTGTACTACTTTCAACTCTGCATCTGCATTGCAACCCAACTAACACTCCCTCTCAACTGTTGTTGTTGCCACTGCAACTATACTAACTGAGAAGCATCCAAAATACTGAATCAACTATGTCTCTGTGCTGCAACTGTCTCCCGAGTCTCTGACTACTACTAGCTTCTGCACTGTCTACTGGGAAAATTGCACTTCTATTGATTCTACAATGTGCTTCTTGTATTGCTATCAACATTGCCTTGCGCTCCTCAGCATATGACTGCAACTAGTCTGCAACTATCGCTCTAGAAATCACTGCACCAAATGACACTGATCCTCCTGCTACTGAATATTGTGGGCCCCTGTAGCAAGGTAATGATCCATGAGAAAAAACCATCCAATGTTTACGTCAATGGACCTTGCTCAAACCTTTGCTCAACTTTGGAACTAGAGCCCCACCTCACGCTTGGAGGTATAGCTGCAAAAATGGCGAAATCTTCCTCTAGCCTAGAGGAATGTTTATTTGTCTCTATTGATGTTGTCGCTTGATCCTTCTTCTCTTTCTTTTCCTTTTTCCTCTAAGGACACTGAGTATTGTAGTGGCCGAACTCCCCACACCTGAAGCACTCGATCGTTGACAGATCCTTCTTCTTCTTCTCTCCCTGTGAGCCTTGTCCCTGACTGGGACCTTTTGCTTTCCCTTTGATACAAGGCCCATATTGTCTTCTTCTTTTTCACCCTTTGATCCCTTGTTGCTACTGTCGTTGTTGGAGCTCTTTAATAGAGCTCTTCTCATCTCCTCCTGAGCAAGATCACCTAGGAAACACATCTCATCCTAGAATACTTTGGACGAAATTATCCTAATCCTTAGTGACACTGGTGAGGGCTAACCTCAGCATTTTTGTAGGTGGAGGCATCTCTCCTACAACTGCTAGATCATCTCGGATATCTTGAAGTCTGGATAGTCATTGAGGGCTAACATCCGATCCCATCCAAGCAACGTATCTCATCCTAGAATATTTTGGATGAAATTCTCCCAATCCTCAGTGACACTGTTGAGGGATAACCTCAGCATTTCTATAGGTGGAGGCATCTCTCCTATAGTTGCTAGCTCATCCCAGATATCCTGAAGTCTGGTGAGAAAGGGATCAAGGCCTTCACCCTTTTTCATCCTGGCGTTCCTTTGCTTTATTTTCAAGAACATCTTCTGTTGCTTGGAAGGATTCTGATATAGCCCTGAGAGAGAATCCCACCTCTCTTTGGTAGTGTTCTTGCCTGATATATGTGAGACTATATGTCCCAGACTCCATCCAAGATCATCTGCTTCGTCTTGGCCGTCTCCTTCTTGAATTCTTTCTGCTGATCAACATCAGTGGGTTCTGCCACAACATTTTTTGCATACATTTTCAGACCAAGCTCATCCAACAGGAATAACATCCCGACCTTCCAGATGATATAGTTGGACGCTCCTTCCAACATGTCTTGATCTGTAAGCTCGATGGTGGCCATCTCTGCAAAAACTCGACCTGGGATGGAAATATCCCTTTCACTTGCTCGACTGCTAGCTATGCTATTCGCACTTCCTTATGGAGTGAGAAGATCTGCTTGGCGCTACTGGAAATATTGGATTTCTGAACTAGAAACCCTCTGAGAGAAATATCCTTATGTGTGTGCACTTTCTCTTCCTTTTAGCACTAATTTTGCAACTGCAAATTGCTGTAAAACTTTGTGTCCAGACAAGAAATCTGCTCTGCGAAAACACTGAGTTGCTACTCCCTCTGCCTGCTGGAATCACTTTTCTGGACAAGTCGATTTTTTTCTTCCACCCTGCAACTGAAAATTGAACTCTCTGTCCAGCGATTCGCACTTCCTGGCTAGGCACTGTGCAGTCCAAATTTTTTTGGCATGCTTCTCCCTCTGAACAGCGAAATTTTCTCTCTTCCGCCTTTGAGCTTCCTGCCCGTCAAATATGCTCTAATACCATGTGAAAATTCCTTGAAATACAGCAACTAGAAATATTTCTTCTAACTGATAAATTAATTATGCAGTATATTTTGTTTACAACAAAATAAGGAAATATTCACACTGCAAATTTTTCACCAAATAAAATACTACGGAAGCAAAAATAAGAACTGAGAAATGCTAGCGCACATAAAAATGACACCGTTATTTTTGGACAAAAGTCATCGGAAAAACCCAATGTGGGAAAACTGATGCAATAGTTGAGGGTTTTAATTATTATATGCAGCAAAAAATCTGAGTACAAACTTGTTAATTTTAGGATAACAATGGTACGTTCTATTCTTAGAGAAATTTTACTTCAATTTTCTTTATTAGCCCAATATCATATCCAGTATAGCAATCACATCAACACGATAATAAAATACAGATAGAACATAAACAATAATAGTAGAAGACAAGCCAACACAAGAGGACACAAGATATGGCACCAGCCAAGGACAAACCCCAATGTGGGGAACCCTTGATCAATTCTTCTTATAATTCTTCAAAAGTTCAGCAAAGAGAGAGAGAGAGTACAATTTACAATATACACTTGCCCAAACTGATAAGTCAAAACAACAGAAACAGAAAGCCCTAACCAGAAAGTCAACGTTGGTTAACAGGGTTGAAATTGACCTCCAAAATAGCTCGGTCAACCTTGGTCAACTTGGCCTCCAACATAGAGATAATGCAGCCCAAAACAGTTCGAAAATAACCAGTCAAATCTGGTCAACCAAAGTAACAACCTGAATTAGGGAAGTCAATGCTCGTCAACGCAGGGGTCAAATTGCCTCGGTTTTTGTGCCCATAATAGTGGCTTGCCGAAATAGAAGTCTCCCTCACAAAACTAAAGTCAAATAGGGTCAACGTTGGTCAAAGTCAGCCCCCTGAAATTTTGGCCTCTTGAAATTTCGGTCAAATCTGGTCAACGCAACAACTAGAAAAGACACTCTTCCTTTCTCATGTGTGGAGAGAGAGAGGCCCAGAAATCCGTACCCAATCAAGATGAGAGAGAGAAAGATGAATGAGATGAGATGCCAAAATGAGGTGGAGGTACCTTGTATCTATATGCAACGTTGAAGGCTGGAGGAGGATAATTTGATGGCTGGCCGACCTTGACAATTTGTCCATAATCAAAATAAATTTATAACTCCATTTGTACATGTCAGAATGAGATGATCTTTGGATCAATCCTACACCTCTTGGAAAGAGGAATCCAAGAAAAATATCAGCTACCTCATAAGAGTTGTCCAAAGTGATGTTTGGCCCTAGTTTCCAAATTTAACACTCCCTCTCAACTAGGGAGAACATCACTTGCTAAACTGTCTAACAATTTGTACCATCCCTGTCACTGCACTGCACTACTCCTCTGCTCTGCTGAACCATGAAGAAAGAATAAATGATCGAGAATGTATCATACCATTCTCCACTGACCCGAAGTTAGTCTCCAACAACAGAGAGTGTGTCATACCACTTTTAACTAACCCGTAGTCAGTTTCCATTGATCCCAGAGCAATATCAACATCTTAGCATAGGGAGTACGGTAGTACATGATGCATCCATCGGTAGTACTATGGTCCCTATCTTCATTTCCCTACTCATTGGCTAGATGAGAGGTACTTACCATGAGTCCAGAACTACATGGGTAGGATGTGCCGGCAGGAGAAGGTAAACCATTCATCCTGCTCATATGCCAGAGGGGAGGGTGAACCACTCAGCCTATGCATATGCCACCATGGGGTATCACAGGGGAAGCTGAACCATTCACCCTGTACACAGCACACCACTAGGGGAGGGTGAGTCACCCTATGGTCGCTCATCGCTCCGAGAAGTACCCGAAGCCCCCCGGAGCTCCCAGAGTTGACTATCCATCTCATACAGGACCCTCATAAGAGGGTCTCTCCACGACTCCAAGTCGTTCACGGAAGGTTAAGAATTTGACCTTCTCGAGGGGCTTTGTAAGAATATCGATGAATTTCTTATCGGTCCCAATATGATGGAGCCTTATTGCTCCCCACTGTACCATAACCTAGATAAAGTGGTACCTGATATCAATATGCTTGGAGCGATCATGAAACACGGGATTCTTAGAAAGACTAATCCCACTCTGGTTGTCATAGAAGTTCACGGCAGTATCCAACACATGTCCAAACATCTCACTAAAGAGCTTCCTCAACCATACATCTTCACAGGAGGCCAAATTAGCAGCATTGTATTCAGCCTCAGCGGTGCTTAAAGCAACCGACTTCTGCTTCCTGCTCATCCATGATATTGAAGCAGAACCTAGATAGAAGCAACATCCTGATGTGCTTTTACGATCCACCACATTGCCATCCCAGTCTACATGAGAGTAACCATGGAGCCTCACATTCCTGGCAGTGTATCTCAGTCCACAAGTAATTGTGCCCCGGAGATATCTCAAGAGATTCTTGGCAGCAATCCAATGTATATGATGAGGATCGACCATAAACTGCCTCAATGTGTTCATTGCAAAACATATGTCCGGACAAGAGTTCACCAAGAACATCAAGGCCCCTATGAGTTGACGATACTTAGAAGGATTTCCCAAATCAAGCCTGACAACACTTTCACATAACTTCTTGAAGCTAAGTTCCATCAGAGTATTCACGAACTTGCATTCCACCATCCCAAATCTTTCAAGTAGCTTCACAACATATTTTCCTTGAGAAAGGAAAATATCCCCTGGCTTTTGCCAGACCTCCAACCCTAGGAAGTAATGCATCAGTCCTAGGTCCTTCATATCAAATTCGGAAGCCAACTCTCTCTTACATTGAAGAATAAGAGGGTCTGCACCTGTCAGAAAGAGATTGTCCACATAGAGCACCAAGATGAGAGGCCTATCATTCTCAACCTTAAAGTAAAGGTTTGGATCAACTTCACTTCTTGTAAATCCTAGCTTGATCAGATAGCTATCGATCCTCTCATACCAAGCCCGAGGTGCTTGCTTCAAACAATAGAGGGCTTTCTTCAACCTGCATACATGTGTCTGACGATTTTGAACTTCAAACCTCTCAGGGTGTTCCACATAGACTTCCTCCTTTAGTGAACCATGCAAGAAGGCAGTCTTGACATCCATCTAGTGTATATTCCATCGTTGCAAGGCAGCAAGGGCTATAATCGAATAGATGGTGGTGTAGCGAGCAATGGGTGCAAATATCTCATCATAATCTACACCTTCCTTTTTATAGAAGCCTTGAGCAACGAATCTAGCCTTGAACTTCTCAGCACTTCCATCAGCACCATGCTTGATCTTGTAGAGCCATTTAGAGGTGACAACAAATTTGTCCTGGGGTCTAGGGACCACATCCTAGACATCATTCTTCATAATTGACTCGTACTCTTCGTTCATAGCATCCTTCCATACTTGTTGCTTCACAGCTTCTTCGAATGAGCAAGGTTCAAACTGAATAATGGTGCTCGTAGTAGTTAAGTACCTTGGTACCTATTAGGCTTCTTGCTTTCACGAAATGTCCCATCTTTGAGAGTTTTCCTCATCCATGAGGGTCTCCTTTTAGAGGAGGAGGGCTCATGAGGAGGAGGATCAATGGGATCGACCAATGCTTCAACATCGGGCATCGACTCATCCTGTGAATCTCCTTGATTTCCTGCATCTGCTTGTTTGTCCTTCCTTGGAATAGGAAGGTTGCTAATCTTCCTTAGGGCAGCATCCTCATCGAAGGTGACATCATGAATCAACTCTATTCTCTTTGACCAGGCACATAGATTCTATATGCCTTCGAAGTTTCACTGTAGCCCACAAAAGTTGCTTTCTTCCCAGATGCCTCCAATTTACTTCTCTTTTGTTTCGACACATGAAAGTATACGGGACTATCAAAAATTCTAAAATGAGAAACATCAGGTTTCTTACCGGTGAAAACTTCTTCAGGAGTTTTGTAGTCCAATGCTTGATGAGGGCATCGATTTTGAATGTACACAGCAGTGTAAGCAGCTTCTCCCCATAGGAACTTTGAAAGTCCTTGATCATGGAGCATGGCATGAGTGGCTTCTATAATGGAATGATTTTTCCTTTCAGCAACACCATTTTGCTCAAGAGTATATCCAGTAGTAGTCTCCCTCTTAATGCCATCTTCCCTGCAATAGTCATTGAATTCATTTGACTCATACTCGGTTCCATTATCGGTCCTCAATATCTTGATCTTCTTCCCTATTTGATTTTCCACCAAGGTTTTGAAGGCATGGAACCATGAGAATATTTCGTCCTTCTTCTTCAAGAAATATATCCAAGTTTTGTGAGCGAAGTCATCCACAAAGACAACATAATAAAAATATCCTCCTAATGATGTCATAGGCAACATACCACATAGATCAGAATGAACCAATTGCAAAATGTCTGTGGTCTTGCTATCACTTGAGGGGAATGGTCCCCTTGTATGTTTTCCCTCGGCACATCCCTGACATACACCTTCATGCTCTATTTTGAATTCGGGCATACCTATAACCATCTTCCTTGCATCGAGTAGAGCCTTATAGTGAAGATGAGCAAACTGTGGAAATTCCTGAATCTAACACATCAGAAACCCCTACTGCAATATCTGGTTTATTATCTCCTACTTGTTATTTACATTAACAAGTTATTTAATAATATAAACATTGAAATAAACACAATTGCAGCTTTCACAAACATACAGATCAACAACTGAAATAAACTGAGACAACACAAGGGACACCGTTATTTTTGGACAATTATCCCTGGAAAAACCCAATGTGGAAAAAACAGTGCAGCATATAGAGGGTTTTATTATTAAGCAGATTCTGAATACAACTAGGGTGCCAAAAATGGCTCACCCTTCAGAGAATATCCTTGGCAGCAATACCTCTATCCGGAGACAGATATTCTGGTTGATCAGCAACTGGATGAACGATCCCACAACAACTCCGGTTATTCCTTGTGCTGGACAACGAAAGTTGCTCCACACACTCTCTGGAACTGCGTCACCCTCTTAGGGACTGCGTCACCCTCTCTGGCTCTGCGTCATCCAATCAGCTCTTAGTTTGTCCCACTGGATCACCTCAGTGCAGCCTCTGAAGCCCTCTGTGTCAACTGCGTTAGCCTCTACGGCCTTTGCGTCCTCTGTGCTAGCCTCCATAGCCTCTGCATCAATCCTTGCTGCCTCTGTGTTAGCCTTCCGAGGCTCTGCGCTGCCTCTTTCGGCACTCTGTTGCCTCTCTGATATGTATTCCTCGGCCTCCTGCCGAGCTTCCCCTCACTACAACTGATCACTTGTTCGATTTCCTCAGCAAACCTCGCCCCAGAAAATCGAACTCACTGATCTCTCTTGGTGTCTTGGTGTGTCTCCAACTGACCCTCAAGCCTCCTCTTATACTTTTCCTGTTAACGATTCAACGGCCGAGATTAAGTCCCTAATCAACGGCTAAGATTACATCTGGCTTGATCTTCATTATTGAGAACTTTCTCACCCATATTATATTAATACACGTTAATATTTTAATTTAACTAAGTTTAGACTTATGGTCTCATTAAAAATATTAATTATTTTAATATCTCTCCATCCGGGTGGAATCTTCCCAAACTATTTCTGGGTCTTTGAGATATCATCTGCCTTAACCTCTCCACCAATTTTCATGGCTAGAGCACATCTGATGCTACCAAAAATGAACACAAACCTCCGGTGCCACAGTTCAAATTGAAGAGATGTGTCGCAAGACATGGCTCCTAGTGGACTTCCTCCAACTTGATATAAATTGTCAACCTTGAATCCAAGAGTAAATTCTTCTTTGAAATTTCTTTTCCACACACGTACCTTTCCATCGATGAATGCCACCTTGAATCCTTTGTCTTCCATCGCCAAGATAGACACTTTATTCTTCTTTAGATTAGGTACATATATTACTTCTTGAAGATGAACGATGTTACCTTGATTCAATTGAAGGGTAACAGTCCCAACTCCCATCACGGGATAGGTGGCATTGTCTCCAAGGATAATTTCCAAATTTGTATCCTCTATCAAATTTGAAAGAGCTTCCTTGTACCCGGTGAAGTGCCTTGAGGCACCACTATCAATCAACCAATTTACCAAAGTATCTGGAGGAGAGGCAGTAGAGAGGGTAGATATAAGATAAAATTCCTTTTGCTTAGAATTTACAACATTAGACTCATCATACCTGGAGTTTCTTGTTCTTTTAGAAGCTCGATCATTTCCAAGTTGAGTAGCGGAAGCATTCCTTTTCCCTTTGTTCTTGAACCTGCCATTCCTTTGATTGTTGTTGTTGCCCCTGGAATGATTGTGATCATCATCATGAGATGTGTCCCTTCTATTTGGACACTCCCATAGTGACCAAACTTGCAAATGAAGCATCTTCCCTTCCTTCCATTTTTGAATCCCGGTCTTCCTTGACTTTGCTTCTTTGAACCTGCATTGTTCTTCCTCTTGGCATGAGTGGAGAATGTGGTAGGATTATTCCTATTCGAAGGCATCTCCAATTCCATCATCCTTGTTTCTTATTGAGAACATCTAGTCAACAATTTTTCAAAACCTGGAATTCTGTCGTTATTGAGAATAATAGTGTTGAACACATGCCATTTGGGAGGAAGACCTCCAAAGGAAATGAGAGTGAGCTCCCTGTCAGCAATAGCTTCACCAATCGAAAGAAGATCATTTTTGATCTTGGTAATCCTCATGAAGTAGGATTGAATATCCTCACCTTTTCCCTTCTTTATATCCTTCAGCTTGTTCTTGATGAAAATAATTTGATTTTCATTTCTTATGAATAGAATCCCTGATGATCTTCTTGGCTTTGACTTCACTCTTCTTGTACTTTGTCTTAGCAACAACCGATGCATTTGAAGGAGGTTCCAGAATCTTTCCCTGCACATAATCCAAGACATCTTTCTCTTCTAAAGTCAAATCAAGAGACATCTTCCATGCATGATAATCAGAGTTATCATGAAGCTTATCATCAGACTTGAAGTAGGATGTGGAGGCCATTGAGACTTGTTCTTGATCAGTGATTGCTCCTCTTAGTGATTGCTCTTCACTCTTGCTTGGGCTTTGTCTTCACCTCAGCTCTGATACCATGTTAATTTTAGGATAACAATGGTATGTTCTATGCTTAGAGAAATTTTACTTCAATTTTCTTTATTAGCCCAATATCATATCCAGTATAGAAATCACATCAACATGATAGTAAAATGCAGATAGAACATAAACAATAACAGTAGAAGACAAGCCAACACAAGAGGACACAAGATATGGCACCAACCAGGGACAAACCCCAATGTGGGGAAACCCTTGATCAATTCTTCTTATAATTCTTCAAAAGTTCAGCAGAGAGAGAGAGAGTACAATTTACAATATTCACTTGCCCAAACTGATCAGTCAAAACAATAGAAATAGAAAGCCCTAACCAGAAAGTCAACATTGGTCAACAGGGCTGAAATTGACCTCCAAAACAGCTCAGTCAACCTTGGTCAACTCGGCCTCCAACAACAAGATAATGTAGCCCAAAATAGTCCGAAAATAACCAGTCAAATTTGGTCAACAAAAGTCAACGCAACACCCTGAATTAGGGAAGTCAACACTGGTCAACGTAGGGGTCAAGTTGCCTCAGTTTTGTGCCTGGAACAGCGGCCTGCCCAAACAGAAGTCTTCCTCACAAAATTGAAGTCAAACAGGGTCAACGCTGGTCAAAGTCAACCTCTTGAAATTTTGGCCTCCTGAAATTTCGATCAAATCTGGTCAACATAACAACTAGAAAAGACACTCTTCCTTTCGCATGTGTGGAGAGAGAGAGGCCCAGAAATTCGTACCCAATCAAGATGAGAGAGAGAAAGATGAATGAGATGAGATGCCAAAATGAGGAGGAGGCACCTTGTATTTCTATGCAACGTTGAATGCTGGAGGAGGATAATTTGATGGCTGGCCGACCTTGACAATTTGTCCATAATCAAAATAAATTCATAACTTCATTTGTACATGTCAGAATGGGATGATCTTTAGATCAATCCTACACCTCTCGGAAAGAAGAATCCAAGAAAATATCCGCTACCTCATAAGAGTTTCCCAAAATGATGTTTGGCTGTAGTTGCCAAATTTAACAAAACTGAATGCCAAAAAATGGGAATTATACAGAGAAAATACCGGCAAAAAAATTTGCGAGGAAATTTTCCTCACCCCACGAGCAATCTGGCATTGAAACTGGCCTTGGAAACCCCTCCATGAAATGCCTTGCATCACCCTCTGTGCAGGCACAAATTTGTACTGCCTGGATCTCTCTTTGAGCTGCCTCTCCAGTGTGCCACTGACTCTGGAAGTGTCTCTCCCAGCATCTGCGAATTTTTCCTACTTCTAGAACTACAAAATGATCTCTTGAATCTACAAATCGAATTGCCTCCTAGAGGCTATTGCACAACCTCTCTGTGGCTATCTTTTCTTCTCTGCAAGTTACCCTCCGGAACTGGAAATCCTTCCTCCAAAGACCATTGACCTCTCCTGCCACCTGCAACTCACCCACTGGCTCGATATCCACCATTGAATCACTCCATCTACTAGGAATTCGAGCTACCTAGGTCAATGCGTATCTACACTGGTGTGTCCTCCGTCTACCCATCAACCACTTCTTATAATCTCTAGTTGGGACTCCAACGCCAAGATTGAAACTTAATCGATCGCTGAGATCATCTCCGAGTTGATCCGTGTTAGTTTCTAGATAATTCACACCTTTCTCACTTATATACTATTAATTAACCAATTTTCTTAAGTTAGACTTAGGAAAAAATTTAAATGATAGTCAATTAATTTAATTCAGCTATCTCTAGGTGGAATTTCCAGAAACAATTTCGGGGTTTTGTAGAACTCTTGCGTTTTATCCTCTCCACAAAGTTTTGAGATTAGAACACTTCCGATGCTATAAAAACTAACAGTTCTCATAGAGATAGCCCCACCACACCATTCACCTGATACACAACTTAATGTTTAGAATTGGTCTGAACATTTACAGGATGATCATGGTGGGGCACATTTTCTCCAAGCTCTATGTTATAACCCTTCATTTAATGGTATCAGATTAGTTTGAGAGACGTCACTTGAGGGCTAGAAGGTAGGCAGGTTTTTGTCTTGTGCATGAGATTATTGACCATATTTTCATCCTTAAGGCCATCATTAAGGAGGTGAGACACCACTCTTTGAAAGTCTCTTGCTGCTTTGTGGACTTTCTGAAAGCTTTTGACTTAGTTCCAAGGATGACCCTCTTTAGATGGCTTCATGACATTGGCATATCAGAGACCCTTATCACTAGTCTCATGCGCTTGCACGAGTTCATGGATGTCTTCTTTTGTATACATATTATGGAAAAATATAGCACCCTAGTACTGGCTATACCAGATCTCTAGCAAGAATGGGATCCATTACCACTGCCACTTTAATAGTGAATTCCCTTCTTGTTTTGTGGGGAAATGTTGTCTCCACGAGGGAGGCTTCCTTGGACTAAGAGATTCTAGGTCAAATGGCTTGTCAAGGAGCTTGAATTTTTTGTACAACCTAGAACAATCTTTAATAAAGTATGGATCTAGGTGGGATGAAATAGCGAGGTTAAAGAATTGTTGGATCATGGTAGGCTTTGAAGAATGCTCAAATAGATCCCCAAACACTTTTTATTCCAAATTTAATGATTTACAAAAAGTAAAATGATGGAGAATGGGGGACCAGTGCCTTGGTTCATTAATCAATTTCTAGGCATATGGAGTCAAAAAATAAGTGAGTCATTTGTTGAAGACCTTGGATGGAGTGGGAGAGAGAGAAAGATAACTTCTCATTCTTAACCCTAGTGACCTTCCCAACTAGGGGACTTAAGGTCAAGGAATGCTAAAGATAGTTTCCTTGATGGATATTTGGAGACAAATTTTGCATAGCCAAAAATAAGAGTTCATAAAAAGATCTTGCAATTTTTAATATGGCACATGACAAACCCATATTTCAGTAATTTCATCCCAAATAGAACATAATACTCGCAATAAAACATCAATATTCATCCAAGCATCACTTATCAATTCGAACAAAAGTTCCTTTATTCAAAACATATCTTCCCCAAGACAAATCGTCGTGCTTGAAATATCCAAAGCCAAAACTTAGAAGGAAAATTTCAGAAATTTCAAATTGCTATGGGATTTCTCCCCCAAAACTTCATGAAAATATGAGAGGAATTGCACCTCTATTTATAGAAGAGGTGCTGAACTTCCCTCGTAACAAAATAAAAATTTTCTGAGTTAAAATCCCCTAAAGTAGCCTAAGCGCAAAACCCTATCTACAAATTGATTAATTTAAGATATTACAAATTGGGGCTTTTAAAGCCACATGCACAAAATCTATGGGCAGAATCCCCCAAAAGATGACCCTTCTAGTTAAATGAAAGGAAAGAGAGTGGGTCTGGTGCAACATCCAGCCTCCAAAGGCCCTTCAACAACACACCTTATTCCACAAGCTTTTAAACCTGTGATCCATCACACTTTAGTCACCTTTAAATGTGGGTGCACAATCCCACCAATGCCCAAAATATCATCCAAGATGGGTTATATTGTGGTGCAAGCAACCATCTTCAAATTGGGCACCTTTTCATGGTACAGAGTTGATCTTCAATATGGGTTTTCCATCCTTAAAGCCTCTTGAAAGGTCACTCAAAGCACATAGAGGTCCATCAACCTCCCAAATTGTGTCCAACAAGATAACCCATAACCCCTTTCAAAATGGATATTTTGGCTCCAAGACTGCATGTGTCTTCCACTTTGCTACCCAAAGCCATTCTAAATTTGCATACAACCTGTTACCCCCCAAACTAGCAGGGTACCTAAACGGGATCCCTAATGGGCAATTACTAGGCCAAGGGAAACAAATGGAGACTTAGCCCACTGTCACCTCGGCTAAGGCTTCCTACTATTTACGGACTTCCATTGATGGGAGGAGACCCGATATATTATGGAGTCACTAATGAAGGATAAATCAATGAGTGGATGTGGAGTGACCCAAATGATTCCCTTTCTAGAAGAGGTTGAAGGATAGAGCTTGCTTCCTTTCTAAGGAAGGTACAATGTCTCTAGGAGAGGAATGAGAGGATTTGAGGGTTAGGTTTAGGGGATATGAGTCGTGAAAAAATTTCCCAATCTCTAAAATCCTTATTGAAATTGGTATTCCGGATGGTTCTTGAAGAATTGTCTTTTCAAAGGAATGGGACCACACAGGACTAGGTGGACCCAATCTAAGATAGGAGGAAAGAATATGGAAACCAATGATGTTCTTACCCTAGACAAGGTGGGGGAAGGATCAAAGGTGTTGAATTAATCCTATGAGGCACTAGCCTCGAGGATGCTAGGACAAAGTTTGATCTTAGAGCTATGGCTTGGAGTTTCTCACAACTGCACTGTCGGAATGGCCTCAAATTTGGGGGAGGTCTTGAGGAGACAGCAGCGCACGAGAGGCTAGGAGATCGAACTTTTTGGAGGGATAGTTTTCCAGGAAAATGATGCCCTAGGTGATCCTCTTTGGCTAGACCTAGGAAAAGGTGAAAGGGTATGATTTTAGGTGACCACCTTTTGGTATATCAGTGCCTTAGTCTTGGGAGAATGGAGTCTATGATGAATATGAGTGAGGAGCTTTGATTCCCAGTCAAGGAGGCCTCAATGCTACTTTGCTAGCCTTCTAGGCTAAGTCACATGACACGAGGACACGAGACATGGAGGACACATAAATACGAGTATTCAATACGAAACGCAGCGACCCAGAAATAGGACACGAGGGACACGTTTTATCTATATATATATATACCTAAATATAGTATTAAGCGTATTGCAAGTGGAAATGCAGTATTTAAAACTGTTAAAAATAAACAGTGGCCTGTGGGTTGAAAAGCGTCTGACATAAATGATAATCATTATTATATTATCGTAACATAATCATTTGATTAGATGACAGTGGACAGACTTATTTATATTTGTATACCGGCCCTGGAATTTGACAGCGTAAGCTGCACAGTGCACACACAATCAAACACATTTTTTTATGGGCTTGCTGCTTAAGTTTAATTGCGTCTATGGCATTATACATATGGTCTACGGACCACGGCTTACCTGAACCAGTGAACCTCACACATGCTGCCAAGTTGCCAAACCTTCTAGCGGCCAAATGGCTCCACGAGTCCACGGAGATGACTCGGCTCCACACGACGATTATACATTAACGAAGGGCGATGACATCAGAGGAAAATGGCAAAAGAACCTTGAAAAAATAATTGTGTCGGCTTTAAACCATTGATTTCGTGGGGTACGTATTCAACTAGAGAAAAAATGTTAGGGCAACGTTTTTTAGACTCTGAATACTCGTTTTCCATGACTAGGACACGAAGAAAACGACCGAATACATTTTATGTTTTCCAGGACACGTTAAAAAAAGTTTTCGACATGTTTTAGGGCCGTTTTCGTGTCCGACGCATTAAATACGGGACACGGGACCTTGGAGGACGTGTCTTGTGACTTAGCTTCTAGGTTAAAGAGAAGCAGTTTTGCAGCTTCTATACTTCGAGGTGCAAAAGGTGATGAATTATCAAGGTAAATTAACTGATAGATTTACCCCTAGGAGATTTCATTCACATTACATGGCCCATACATTGAGAGATGCTATATAGAGACAAAATTCCACAATTTAAGTAGTAAATGCATGCAACAATTAGCCCTAAAAATAGCGAAAATCCCAATACAATGTATATGACAAAGTCAAACAATAAGAGCATTAAAAGCATGTACTTATATGTAATAGAACATATCCAACCATCCACATTTTGAAAATAGAGAAGCTCCAAGACAAGATAAACCAAATCCACACATCAAAATTCATCCATAAAGCTCCAATTCATCCTCTAAGAAAAAGTGCAAAATTCTCAAGAGAGAAAAGAGATCTAATCCAAAGTGATGATGAGAAAATGAACTCATATCACTTGTATTTATACACAAATTAGGAGTTTGAATTAGCCTCCGTGGCCTATATAAGCCCTAAAAATAATATAATGTTCTAATAATTCAACTTTTGGTGACAAACCCACCAAACTAGCTCATAAATGAAAGAATAAGCCTCTCAAGAGGTCAAATAATAATCTATGCATGTCGTAGGGCCCTCTAAGAGGCCTAATGAGGTCCATGGGTGCCATAATGAAGAGTAGGACCTTTAAAAGCAGTGGACATGTGGGGGCACACAAGTGTCCTCATAGGTCTCCAAACAAATCAAAGATGCATGTAGATCACCTGCAAGGGTTGGGATGATGGTGTAGGTGATGCCACATCATCGTGCAAATCTTGGATCATCTGCCAAGTGTATGGTGCAAATCTGGGGCCAGCTGAGCATGATGGATCAGGTGCATCTTCCTTATCCAATAAGTGAACCACGCGCAATCTTTGAATGGCTGTGGGGATCCATGAAGTGTTATTTGCTGTTGTGGAGGCCCATGACTCTCAGCGCACACCCTACATGTACCAATGTGGCCCTCTGGAGGATTAAGAACCTGTATAGGGAGACCAAACCCAAGATGGAGACCATCTGCAATCTTGCATAAGATCCAATGCATCCCCTAGCCTTCCAGTACAAGAAGTCATTAGAGAAATAGAGTAAATGAGCTTACCAATCATGGACCACAAGTGGGGACTTCATAATGGCCTGCCCTTCCATAATGGGCTTCGGGATGTGCCAATGTCCCCTAAACTCCAAATGGGGTTAACCAAGAATCTTATTAGGTGGTTTCTGCTTCTAAAGGGGATAAGATACTCAAGGTACATCCTTCAAAAGGTGGTGGCATGTGACAGATAGGTGAATGAAGTAGGGGATGAGAAGGATCATCCCTGGGTCACATGCTGGGGTACAAGGGTAGCTAATAAGAGGGAAGCCCACACTTGGGTTTATAATGTATAGGAGGGAGCAATCGTGGTACATGAGGTGCAACGACCTTGATTTTTCCACCCTTCTTTATATTCCTTTTTCCGTTTTATGATTTCTTTGATTAACTGCTCGGGGCTCAAGGGCTAAGAGCATGATGTATAAGATATAACAATGAATAACCCCTTTAAAGGTAGGGTGGTTCATTTTCCACTAGGGGTTGGGACTATCATGGATTCCTATATGATGAAGGAGGTTCATAGAACATGTAGAAACTAGGGTGATGCCCATGATGATGGGGTAGAGCTCATGTATTGGCTTTTGCCCACGTGATAAATGTGTTTGTCTTGGTCATATTTTGCATTTTGTGGTACAATTTCCTATTGAATGTGGCCAAATATGCTTTTATCTTTATTTTTAGCTGCATCAATCTCTGAGGGATCATTCTAGGCCTGGCCCAAGGCGAAGGCAAGGGGAAGGGGTGAGTTAACCCTATGTGGACCCAGTGGAGGAATGTGGACCTAGGTGCGAGAAATGATGAATGGTGTAATAATGAGTGGAAAGGGGGTAATATAAGCAAATAAGGGAGCAGGACCAAGCAACCAAAATCGGGTTTTCCCGTGCAATACCATCCCTAAAGCCAAATGGTCAGTAAAAGAGGTCCCACGGGTCTAGAATCTAACGTTAATATCCAAAAGGGTTCTACGGGACGGGAGCACAAACCTAGCCCATTCTTTCCGCTAAATCCCCCCATTAATCCATGCCCAGAAGTGTCCATGATAAGCAAACTACAATACTCAATTACCAAATGACAAGGCATACCTTTAGGTTCGGGAGGCCCACCTTCAAACATACGATCATGGCAGATGGGCGAGGGACCACATGGCTGGCTCAGGTGGCGGAGAAATGGCAACAATGAGCTGGCTGGGGGTTGCAAGGGGCTGATAGCTGCCGGTTGAGGACCATCTTTGAGAAAAAAAATTCTTCTAGGGATATCACCCACAAAATGGTGGGTAACACAGCCCAAAGGTCCTCTTCCAAGGTGGACAAGATCCCCAAACATATACTCTGTCACCACTTCCAATGTGGATATTCCTTCCAGCTGATCACACAAGGGACAACCCTCCTGTACCATCCCAAGGTACGCCAGCAACTCCAAAAGCCCCAAGGGCTCCTTTTTATTCACCAAACTTGTCTTAATCGAACCTTAAAAAGTGGACACACAACCCTGAAGCAAAACCCTGCTTCCATTGATCCCTCAAGTATACACCTGGAATCATCCATAAAAGGAAATCAAAACACTCTAAACTTCCCTAGAAAGGTGGATATGAGGGTCTCCAAATCATGTTCAAAAAAAATTCAAACACCCATCACCATCCATAATGACATAGATCAACCCAAATAATGCTTCAAATTAGCTTCATTAATTCTGATATTAATATGTCTGCTTCAAAACAATGGAGGTCAACCTAGGGTTTCCACATATGGGTCGGTTCAATTCTCTTATTCAGTTTATTTTTAGCTCCAAATTTTCAAAGGTCAACCCTTCAATTAAGGCCAGTGCCAAGACTTGTATATATATATATACCAGAGACATTAATCCTCACTCAACTATCTTCTGGGCATTCTGCAATTTCAGTTGTTCATTTAGACTGAATTTCTACAGGCTGGTCACACCTCAGGTCTGCTTTGAGTCCATATTAACTTAATCTGTTTTGAATCTAAGCCTGAGGCCTACTTCACACCAATTTCTAGTCATGACAGGTGCTCACTTGTAAGTCTATTCTGTGGACCTCCACAGGAGTCTGCCACTCCTTTTCACTCAACTCTCTAGATTGCTGCACATAACAAACATTGTACCTCTCTCATCCTAGAGATCCTCACCTAGATTAGTCATTTGTACATAGGTATGCTGGTAAATCTATTGACTTGCTGCAAAACATAATCAGAGTTGATATCTTCCAGTGAATCATCATTCATCATCTCCATAAATAAAAAGTTTGGTGAGTAAACGTAAATGGCCTCTGTAGTCCCGAGATAGGATTGAAAATAGCAATTTTGTTTCAGGTTCACTATTATTAGCACCAACATTATACAAAAGAAATTGTGTTCCTTCAGCCTTACCGATTTTTCGTTGCATGTGACATTCTCACCCGGAAAAGGGAAAGAAAACTTCAATTTGGGACTCCTGTAGCATCCTTATAAGGTGGCAACCTTGATTCCAGAGATTAAGACTGTCACCACACTCCTCAATTTAAATTGTTTCATGAGAGCTGGCAGATCTATATTGTAACAAACTTGGAAGTCTATTCTGTGCACCTCGACAGGAGTCTGCCACTCCTTTTCACTCAACTCTCTAGATTGCTGCACATAACAAACATTGTACCTCTCTCATCCTAGAGATCCTCACCTAGATTAGTCATTTTGTACATAGGTATGCTGGTAAATCTATTGACTTGCTGCAAAACATAATCAGAGTTGATATCTTCCAGTGAATCATCATTCAACATCTCCATAAATAAAAAAATTGGTGAGTAAATGTAAATGGCCTCTGTAGTCCCGAGATAGGATTGAAAATAGCAATTTTTTTTTCAGGTTCACTATTACTAGCACCAACATTATACAAAAGAAATTGTGTTCCTTCAGCCTTATCGATATTTCATTGCATGTGACATTCTCACCCGGAAAAGGGAAAGAAAACCTAAATTTGGGACTCCTGTAGCATCCTTATAAGGTGGCAACCTTGATCCCACAGATTAAGACTGTCACCACACTCAATTTAAATTGTTTCATGGGAGCTGGCAGATCTATATTGTAACAATATGATACTAGGGTTTGAGGCTATAGGAAGCAAGGTTTTTCAACATTCCCACATGTCCAGGATGGCAGTGAAGAGGATCGCAATACACTGCAGCAATCATACTTACCCTAAGGATTTCTCTCGGATTATCATAAATCTTTGAAGAATGCTTCAAAATTTTCCTTTGATAGTACCCAACCAAATGGTGGGTAACATCTGGCTCCAACTTTGGGGACAAGTGTTTTTCTTGGGGGAACTTTAAAGACTTAGAATTTCATCTTCATTCCAATATGTCTAAGGCAAAGTCAGTTACATCGTGTAACCACCTCATCATCTCCTCTATGCAGTGCCCCTTCTCTATGTGCTTTATCAATGTCCAAAGTAATGGGATGTCAAAACCAAAATACTTATCTGCTGGAAACTCTGATCCAAGAACATCAAATGACTGCTCTCTACCATGTGTAATGGACCTGTCATACTAGTTATCTTTCAGGGTGCATCCTACTGCTTGCATTTTTACAAGACAAGTCTTCCATAGATAAAAAAAACCCTTTCCAACTTTATTGACCTGGTTGCCATTTCGTAAATGGTCTCCATGATCATTCATTTCAAAGGGATGGGCATACTTGCACGAGTACTTTGATTTGATTGCTGTATACTGGCATTCACCAAATTTGAGAGGACTGATATGAAGATTCCCTTTATAAATATTACAAATGGGAGACTATTTAGGACAAAAGGAATACTTCCCATTTTGCAGCAAATTCAGATCAGTAAATTTACCATCAACCTCCAAGGTTCAAGTATTTTCACACATTTGTCAATAAATGTTATGAATTGCTTCTCACACTTGTTATTAATTATTGTGCATCCTGGCAGATTGCTTGGAATAGAAGACACCTTCTTATATAGTGATCCCTCATTTGCTTTGTGCAACCCGAGGTGCTGGCCTAGACTTTCATTCACACCTTCCAAAATCTTCTCGCATAGCAACCTGAGAGAAATAATCAAGTGTTATTTTTCCCCACGTTGGTTTTTTTTAGCATCGGAAAAGTGTTCTAGTCTCAATTTGTGTCAAAGAGGCTAAGGAACACGAGATCTCCAAAACCCAAAAAAGGTTTCACGAGGTAAGCTTGTGAAACGTTTCAATTAAATTAATTGATCAATAATTAAAATTTGCCCAAGTCTAACTTAGGAAAATTGATTAATTAATGGAAATCAATTGAGGATGATTGAGAATGCTCTAGAGACTCATGTAGATCAATTCTAAGATGATCTTAGCCATTGATGAGGATTTAATCATGGTCGTTGAGGCTCCAACAAGAGATTATAAGAGCAAATTGATGGGATGGCAAGAAGACACAAGTGAGGGACCGAATTATCCAGTTAGTCCGAATTTCCCAGTTTACAGTGATTCAATGAGGGAAGAATTCAAGCCAAAGGAGCATCAGTGATTGAGGGAACAACAAAGAGAATTTTGGAGGAATTTCCCAACACATTTCTAGTGCCGAAAAGGCGGGAAAGAGGGAGGCCGAATTGTTTTGCAAAAAATATGTCCAAGTAGTGCGAGTAAGCCAAAAACCCTAGTGCAAGTGCCAGGAAGAGATCGATTCAGTTGCTGAAGGCCTTGAGACCATCCAGAAGGTAGAGCGAGTCATTTCTAGGGGTAGAGGGGGATCAGACGGCCCAAGTGGAGGCAGTTTCAGGGGTCATTCAGACTTGCACAGGCCAACAATGTGAGCAGCCAGTAGGCAGTGCGAACAGGCCAGAAGGAGGGCAGTTGATTTGTAGAGTTAGTAATTTTCCCCTAGAAATTTTGTTAGATTATTTGTCTGAGGATTGCTAGTGAGGCATCCAGATTATTGTACTCAGAGTTTTACTGCTACATAATAATAAAAATAAACCCTCATATGTTGCACCAGTTCTCCCTTCTAGGTTTTTCTAGGGACCTTTGTCCAAAATAACTATGTTAATTGTGTGCATGAATTTCTTAGTTCCATTTTAATTTTCCACAACGTATTTATTTTGTTGTGAATATTTCAGTAGTGAGTTATTCGTTATTTTTCGTTAAATTAGTTAACTAAAGACAAATAAACTACTTCAGTTATAAGAATAGTTTCTAGTTATTGCAATCAAGGAATTTTCACACCCCAGTTTGAAGTTCATTTTCAACCTTATCAGCTATGCTAACATGGAAATCCAAAAGAAGAGAACAATACATTGTCGAACCTAAATCCATATCCTCAATAAAAGCATCACTACTCTCATCATCAAACATTTTTGGCTCAAGGTCCTTGTCATTATTTGGACCAAGGTGAGGTTCCAACTCCGTTTTTATTCTATCATGACGATTGACCTTCTCAATAGTAGCTTCCTTCTTAGCATCATATACTAGAGACCTTCAAAAATTACAAAATAGTATTTGTGCTTTTGGTCTAATAACATGCCAAGGGCTTCATCATTTGTAAAGTCAAATGCACACACATTTTTGACATCATCATAATGTTTAACCAATTCTTGGCCAACTCTGTCATATTCATCATATTGGTCAAATTTGTCCTTTATTTGATTGGAATAACACTTTCCATGATCATGTTTGCCCTGAATAACACTTGCTCCCTCCTAGCATCCTCCCATTTGTTTTTATGACAGTCATCAAAGCCCAGTGGCTTTTCAAAGCATAGTCCATTTGAATTTTTATTAACTCCAATAAGATTGTGGGCATTCGAAAACTCACATTTTCACCATATGTTGGCTTATATCCTTTGTGTCTTTATGGTGACGACCAACCTCTTTTTCAAATTCTGGAGGACAGTCAGAACATGGGAAATATGACTTGTCTCCACTTTGTGCAATGAATAAATCTACTTCAAGGTGTTCATTAGTGTTATTTTGTATTGTTCTGCTAGATATGTAGTGACCTCTTTGGTGATTGCAAGAGGATTGCCTTCCTCCTAATCTGGACTACCAGAGGACTGTCGTCCTCATAATCTGGACTGCCTTTCATAGCAACAACGTCGTAATTTTCTGAATTGATTTATTCTTGATCAAGAACACCAATTCCATTGCCCCTAATGGGACTGCAAGGTTGTTCTTGTTGTGGATCTGTGGTGATCTACTTAAAAACAACCCTTTCATCTTCGAGAGGAAGACACAACAGGTCCCGTTTTTGTAGAACAACTAACAACTCCTTATCATAATCTTCCAATTGTTCCTAAAAGTCTTCTTCTAATGCTTCGTCTTCCTCCAGGGAGGCTTCATTTTCATTTTCATAGATATCTTCATATCCCTCCAAAAGAGCAATGAGACCTTCCTACTTTAGGGATGACAACAAATCCTGATAAATTCAAAATTTCGTGATATTGGGCTACACCATTTGAGAAATATCATAATCAAATCAAATCCTTGAGAGAAGTTATAGTCTCTGGACTGCGATAGTAGTAGAGTCAACAACTATGATCTTGTCCCAAAGATTAAATGATTAACATTATCATTGTTAGTTTTTGTAGCATCAAAGGTGTTTTAGTCTCGAAACTTTGTGGAGAGGATAAAACAAATGAGATCTCCAAAACCCAAAATTGTTTCTAGAAATTCTACCTAGAGATGGATCAAATACATTATTAGCTGATTTTTAAATATTTCCTAGGTCGAAACTTAGGGAATATGGTTAATTAATCAGTGTTATTTGAGATAAGGTGAGAATTCTCTAGAAAGGAATACGGATCGATAGAAATTAATCTGGGCCCTTGATTAAGTTTGAATCTTGGTCATTGGTGCTCCAACAAAGGATTATAAGAAGAAGTCGATGTGTAGATGAAGAATACATCAGTTGTAGATACTCAGTGATCTAGGCAGTTCGATTTCCCAGTAGCAGGTGATTTAGCAATGAGATCGAGCTAGTGAACGAGTAACAGGTGGTAGAGGGGCAACATAGAGATTTTCTGGAGGATTTTCTAGTTCCAGAAGAGGCAAAAGAGGAGGTTGAAATTATTCTCCAGGAGGCTACATAGGTGTTGCGTAGTGCTTCAAGAGGGGCAGTTTGATTTGGCTGTGGAGCGGGTTGTTCTAGGTGTCGGAGGCCAGGAAAAATTCCAGAGGGCCTGGCCAGAGACTTCTAGCAGTAGAGACAGACAAGATGTTTGATTCAGAGGGAGTTCCGGGTTGAGCATGCAAGGGACTGCGCAGGGCCTACATAGAGGTTGACACAGATCATTCTAGGGTCAGTTTCTGAGCGTAGACTGAGCTGAGATTGCTTGGAGAGCAGGGTAAAATTCCCTTAGATATTTTGGCCAGTATTTTCTTTGATAGAAATGCCAATTTGGAGTCATTTTATTGTACCCAGAATTTCTGCTGCATAAAAAAATAAAACTCTCATCTGTTGCACTGGTTTTCCCAAGTTGCTTTTTTCTGGGGACGATTGTCCAAAGGTAATGGTGTCAAAATTTTGTGTGCGCTAGAATTTCTCAATTTCTAGTTTTCTATTTTGCCGCAGTATTTTTATGGTGAAAATTGCAATTGTGATTTTATTCATTGTTTGTCGTAGCAAATAAACTACACAATTAAATTTATAATTAAAAGAATAATTTCCAGTTGCTGCAATAGATGAAATTTTCACATGGTATTAGATCTTAAGTGATTAGTCGGGAAGCTCAGAAGCGGAGAAGGGAATCTCGCTATTCAAAGGGAGCAGCAGGTTGAAATTCTTAGAGGCTGTGCAATACTTAGACAGGCAGATCGAAGTGTTGGGTAGGGGTTCAATTTTCAGTTGTAGGTCGGAAGAAAATTCAGTTTACCCAAAATAGTGATTCCAGCAGTCAGAGGGAGCACCAACAACTCAGATTTTCGTTGACCATATTTATGGTTGGACGCAACGGTTTTGCAACAACAGAATCATCGTCAAGTGAAAGACGAATAGCACACATAATTGTCTTTTCTATGACCATGGACAAAATTGACATTGAATAGGCTTCATATTTGTCTTCCAGGTTGGAAGACGAATTTGCTTGCTTCTCAGGATCAACTTCACAGGGTGTCTGGTATATAAACAGTGGAGCGTCAACTCACATGATAAGGGTTAGAGAATATTTCTCTAGCTATAAGGAGGAGTAGATGGACTTCCACATTATGATGGGAAACAGAACGACGTGTACTCCAGTAGGGAGAGGTACCATTGATTTTTAGGAGGAGTCAGGAGCAAAAACCATCGCTACAGGTGTATTGCATGTGCGAGGATTGGGCATGAACTTGATTTCAGTATCCCAGTTACAGGATAAGGGATATGATATCCACTTTGTAGGGAACAATGTGTTTATCAAACACTCAAGCTGGAAGAGAGTAAGAAAGATTGGAGTTCAAAGCAACAGATTGTATAGGTTGCAGCTCGACTCTCCAATGGCACTAATCAACAGCGACAGTAGTAGTGGGAAGGAACTGAATGAGTTATCACATAGGAGAATGGGACATCTACACCATGGAGCACTCAAGATGCTCAGGGAAACAGTAACAAGGGTTCCAAAACTTGGCACGGAAGACAATGATGTGTGTAAAGGATGTGTACTTGGGAAGTATGCTAAGGCAACATTCCCAAGAAGTGACAGTAGAGCAGATGGCATGTTAGGACTTGTACATTCGTATATTTGTGGCTCGATGTCCACTATAGCTCTGAGTGGTGCCGAATACTTCGTCACCTTTTTTGATGACCATTGATGACCATTCCAGGAAAACTTGGATGTACTTCTTGAAGACCAAGGGTGAGGTCTTCGATCGTTTCAGGGAGTGTAAGGCTCTCGTGGAGAATGTGACAGGAAAGAAGATCATGGTTCTTTGCTCATATAACGGTGTAGAGTATATTGATAAAGACTTCACATATTTTTGTGTGAAGGAAGGTATCAAAAGAGAGCGGACAACTCCGTATAATCCACAGCCGAATAGGGTAGCGGAGCAGAAAAACAAAACCATATTTAGGGCTGCAAAAGCAATGTTATATGACCAGGATTTGCCTAGGTTTCTATGGGCAGAGGCATGTGACACAACATTGTATATTTTAAACAAGGCTCCTCATAGAGCATTGGGGAAGAAAAAGTCAGAAGGGGTTTTCACTGGGAAGAAGCCAGAAGTTACTCACTTCAGGATCTTTGCCAGCATTGTTTATTGCTACGTGCTAGATGAGAAGCGAACCAAATTGGATCAGACTGCAGAGAAGTGTTTTCTCGTTGGGTATAGCAAGACCTCCAAGGCATATAGGATCTACATTCCCAACAATAGGAAGATTGTAGTGAGAGGGGACGTAAAGTTCATGAAAGATCGAGCTTTCAAGAGATCTCGTGAGATGCCTACAGGTGATCAAAATTAGCCAGTTGAAGCTGCATTGGTTGAGCAGTAGGGACAACCAGTGGGACCACTAGTGGGATAGTCACAAGGATTCAATATAGTAACCTAGTACTAGCATTTCCTCAGGAGCAGAGTGTCCAGTGAGATCTCAGGAGACAGAGCAATAGAGGCAGGATGAAGAGGAGCTGGTTGAACCTCCCACTACTAGTTGTCGAGCTAGCAGAGAGGTTCGTTAGACATTGAGAGATGTAGAGGAGTGTTGGGTGCAACCCAAATTGGTCTAGTTTTGGTCAAGGACTTCGCATTTTGAGGAGTGGAGCATGCGGATTTCGTGAAGTCATATTTACCATGCGATGTTTAGGAACTTTGGGTTGGGTCAAAGCCCCTTATTTTGTAACGCGTATTGGGTGTTAGTTCATTGCTTTGTCGGATCCATGGTATGTGGACCATGGTATTGTAGTAATGAAATCTATATAAGGAGATGTAATACTTTGTTGAGGATAGCTAAGTCATAGATGAATCATTGATCATATCTTTTGTCTTTAGTTTGTATTTTGGGCCTTAAGAGAAGGCTTCGCAGCTGAGTGCGTGGAGACCTTGAAGAGTCTGCAGCTAGGTGCGCAGGTTGAAGAAGTTGTATGTATTGAAGATCTATCTTGATAAAGAAGAAGAAGTTTGGAAAAATCTTGTGTATTTGTGTTCATTATTTGTGTTTATACATACTGTTATGCATGCTTTTTACTGAATTATGTGAAAGAATATATGTTATACTATTTTCTAATATGTTTATGCAATAAGTACAAATCTGTGAAGTAAAGCATGACCGCGAAGTTATTTATGTATGTGAAATTGTAGATAGGTATAAAACATAAGTAAACGCACGGATGCCACAATGCGTGTATCCCTTTGGCTATAGAAACTTGGTTCTGCAACCTCCCATCACTGCTTCGGGTAAGACTGCATTTTGATTATAGGTTGTTGCCGAAAGGACTAGTGGTTGGGGGTTTTGTTGGTGCGCAGTACACTCTGAACCTGGGTCCAAGCCCCTTAAACCAACAAATGGTTCCATTGCCGGGACCGGGATCTGTTTGAAGGATATGTTTTGGCATCTGTAGAAGAAGGAAATCCAAGAGTGGGTTGAACAAAAAGAGCAAGAATTTGCAGTTCAGGAAAACAGAAACTCGCGAGTTCAGGAAAGCAGAAACCCGCGATTGTTGATTGAACCCTTGTTGCAGAGGTATCTCTATACAGAACAACACGAAATCTTCTTTGGTTCGTTTCACATTGAACTGTACTAGTGGGTATCAAAGTTGACTGAGCATAACACTTTTTTTAAAGGAGACGAACCTAAGGAGTGGAATCCTGAATTGATACAACGACTCAAGAACGTCAATAACAAGATCTCAAGAGTTGTTGATTTCTGGATCGATAGCATTTTGGGAGGATTTATTACTGAATTCGCAATAGACACGACTGTATCTTACAGCCAAGCAGAACAAAGATTTTTCAAGGGTCCGTGAGGTAAGTACCTGAACTCTTTGAAGTTGTGGATTAGAATTCTTTTATGTGAAAAGGGCATACTACAAATGCAGTCAGATTAATGTGTGGGTGAAGAGGGAATAAGTTTGAACCAAGACCAGGGTCTATGCGAAGTGGAAAACGATATAGAGTAGATCGCAAACCAAAGAACATTATTGAGACCAACTATAGCCCCTTGTTAGGAGGATCTGAGAGTGAAGAAGAAGGAAGTAATCCCACAACCTCGCGGTATCCCCCCTCCCATCTTGAAGATGCGTCGAAGTTAGGAGTTGAGAAAATTTAGGGTGTCTTTGGGATTCCCCATCCATCTACTCCCCTTGCCCCCCATCCCTCTCCCCATAAGTCCCCTACACCACCACCCCCTCCCCATAAGTCCCCTACACCACCACCCCCTCCCCCTCCACCTAGCCCCCTGAGAAGAAAAATGGTTGATGACATTAAGGTACCTATCTTTAAAGGGTTTGGATCAGAGGATCCTGACCAGTTCTGGTTTGTAGCTGATGCAGTATGGAAAGTGAGATAGATCATTGACGAAGATGTAAAGAAGGCGCGTCTCGTCATGACGCTGCGAGAAAGAGCACTGGCATGGTACACGAAGTACTCTGTGACTAATTTGGCTGCTTCGATGGATGATATTAAGAAAGCGCTGGTATCAAAATTCAAGAAGTCGAAGTCAGAATCACAGTGCATCATGGAGCTGAAGGAAATCAAACAGTGGGCTACTGAGTACATGTGGGAGTTGGATCAACGATTCAAGGTGTTAATGGGACAGGTAAGCTTTAACATCCCTCTCGAACAACATAAGGAGTGGTTTATAGTCGCGCTACTGCCACATATCAGGTTACCCTTGACGCAGCAGAAGATTGCGACTCAAGCTGAAGCATTGGAGATTGTGATGAAGCTGAAAGCTCTGCCGATCGGAGATACTCATGTAGGAGTACAGTAGATTCAAAGCCAACTAGCAAATTTGACCTTGGAATTGCAAGATCTCAAGAAAGGTAAAGAAACCAGATCAGAAGTATGGTGTAAAAAATGCAAAGCAGAGGGCCATTATAAGGATCAATGCCTTGTGTTCAGAGATTACTTGGCAAGTGGAGCACCTAATCCAGTGAACCCAAGATCAAGTTTGTGGTGCGAGATTTGTAGAATGAGAGGCCAACATCACTCTAAAGATTGCTACTTATTACAGAAGTACATACAGACCCCAAAACAACTAACTTTTGTAAATCAGGAGGCCATGATGAGAGAAATTGTCGAAGTTATGACTTGATGATGGAGTGCACTATCGATGCTTATAGACTGCAAGCTGAAGGACATACACACGTGGAGCCAGACCAACATGCTGGTCGAGGAGGTTTCCAAGGACGAGGAGGACGAGGAGGCACTGGTCGAGGACGCAGCCAGATTATTTGTTATAATTGTGGACAGGCAGGACACTTCACAAGAGACTGTCGAACCCTACGAAAACCTTCAACTATTGTAAGTCTTTTGATCACGTGATAGAAGAATGCCCCATCCTTATCGCGAAGGTGTAGGAGAAAAGGAACCAGCAGCCCACAACAAATCTTCAAATGATGACCGTTGAGCCAAGGAAGGATGAATCGCGCATCAGTATTGTAACAAGAAGTGGAGCTGCGACTGGAAATGATAAAGTCGATGGGAAAAAGGAAGTTGAAGCTACATGGGTAAGAAAAACTACTGAAAAAGCCCCTGCATTTGATATTCAGAAGGAAAAACAAGTATTCATGGAGGCAAGGCGAAGCTTTATGGATGATGGGGATTCGACTTCTATTGCATAGCCAACACAGAAGAATAATTGCGAGATAGTACCAGTTGCGACACAAGATGTGGATCCAGATATTTTGAAGTCTTTTTTGCAAACTTGCATGAAATTGTTAAGAAACCAGAAAGCTGTGGAAGGATTGCAGGAATTGATAGACTCTTGTGCTTCTAAGGAAGTACCACAGAGTGAGATGCGCGTAGTAAACAACCTACATCGACACAAGAAGAGGATTGGAAAAGAAATGAGGCTTACTACATAGATTGGAGAATATGACATGGATCAGGTTATCTTGGATCTAGGATCTGATGCCAACGTCTTGCCGAAGCATACTTGGGAATTGATGGGTAAGCCGAAGTTGCAATGGTCACCAATCCAGTTGAAGATGCTGAACCAACAGAAGATTGTTCCTCTAGGAAGGTTGTCAGGTATCATGGTAGACATTGAAGGAGTGTGCACTACTACTGACTTTGAAGTGATTGAAATTGTGGATGATAGTAATCCCTATCTTGCATTGCTTGGATTGGATTGGGCATTTGCTAACATGGCTATAATTAACTTGAAGAAAAGGCAAATGATATTTGAAAGCAACAATGTGAGAGTCATTGTTCCATTAGATCCATCAGAAGGAGCAAGGTATACTGAACCTGTTAAAGAGGAGTACAACGCAGACGACATTGACAACATTTACTAGATAACAGCAAAAGGAGAAGAATGGATCAACCCTACTACAGATGGAAAATTGGGTTGGGAGCTAGACAATTCCTGCACTTCAAATTCAGAAGAGGAATTAGAAAACTAGAAAAACAGGTTACATGAAGTGTCTATGGCGATGCGCAAGGATCACTAAAGTAGTATGTTGTATGACAGTAGAGGTATGTGATTTACCTTTTTATGATGGTTTCGGTAATGTCGATACTTTCTTTAGAGATTATGAAAGACAGGTACCAGAATGTCAGAGATTGTTAGCTCTAGATTTAGCCCTAAGAGCTACGCTTGCTAGATGGTGGGGTACACATAAGAAGAATATAGGAGATTGGCAACAATGTCGAAGATTGATGTGGGTAAGGTTTGGTCAAGTAGAAATAGAACTGGCAGATAAGTATGATGGTCAAACTGATCCTAGAGAACACATACAACTCTGTATGACAGCATGGGAATAAATTCCGCAAGAAGAATGGGTGCATGGATTCATCCATACCTTGGAGACAATTCCTCAGAATTGGTATTTGGAAACAAAACTACGACATGGTACTGCAAGTTGGGCAGAGATGGTTGATGGATTTATAATGACATTTAGTTTTGAAGATGATTGTCCACATATAGATGTAGCCCTTCAGATAGTTAAGAAGATTTTTGAAAATAAATTCTATTTATATGGCAACCTGATTGGGCCACGCAGTTACATAATGTAATGGAATTCTACAATATCACTGCAGAAGAGGAGGAAGATCCTCGCAATATCGACATCGTAGAATCTGAAGGTCACCACAAAGTGAATGGACCTGAAATAGGGATGCCTGATATAACGAAGCCATTAAAGATGAATAAGGTGAACATAGGGTCAAAAGATGAGCCGAAGTTCGCAACAATAGGAGATTACTGGGATGAAAACACAGTCAGTGAGATAACATATCTTTTGCATGAGTACCAGGAGTTGTTTCCCACTAAGTTCTCATATATGAAGGGCATAGTAGGAGACTTGGGAGTTATGAAGATCCCTTTGAAGCCTGATGTGAACCTTGTCAAGCAGAGACCTTATAGACTAAATCAAAAATATAAGGAAAAAGTGAAAGAAGAACTAGCCAAAATGTTAACAGCTGGGATCATCGAACCTGTCGAAGAGTCTGAATGGGTGAGTCCCATGGTGGTTCAAGAAAAGAAGGCAAAAGGGGAAATCAGAATTTGTGTGGACTTGAGGAAATTGAATGATGCATGTCTGCATGAACCCTTCCCTACACCATTTACAGACGAAGTATTGGACAATGTAGGAGGACAAGAGGCCTATTCTTTCACAGATGGCTTTTCGGGTTACCATCAGATCAGAATTGCACAAGAGGATAGACATAAGACAACTTTTGCTACAGAATGGTGCTCTTACCAGTACACATGATGCCTTTTGGTTTGAAGAATGCTCCTGCCATCTTTTCTAGAGTTGTAGTTGCAACCTTCAAAGAATATATACACAAATTTTTGGAAGTTTACTTCGATGATTGGACAGTCTTTGGGATGTTGAAGAAGCATGTGGCGAGCTTGAGGTTGATGTTGGATACATGTAGACAATACCAGATATCATTTTACTTAAAAAAGTGCATCTTATGTGCACCATTTGGTACACTGTTGGGACATGTAGTTTGTAAGCAGGGATTAATGGTGGATCCCGCGAAGATCGCAGTTATTGTGAACTTGCCAGCACCGAAAACAGTTGAGACAACTGCGCACGACCCTGGGACACACTGGCTATTACAGAAAGTTTATAAAAGGGTATGTATAGATAACTGTGCCGATAGAGAAATCGCTGAAGAAAGATGTGACTTTTCAATGGAGCGAACAGTGCCAGAAGAGCCTGGATGTACTAAAAGAGAAAATGGTGACTGCGCCTATTCTGGTTTTCCCGGACTGGAATAAGGAGTTTCATGTACATGTTGATGCATCTAGCATAGCGTTGGGTATAGTACTAGCGCAGCTAGGAGCAGGAGAAATTGATCACCCCATAGCATTTGCAAGCAGAAAATGGTCCAAGGCAAAGAAGAACTATAGCACAATAGAAAGAGAGGGGTTAGCTATGGTATATGCATTACAAAAGTTCAGGCACTATTTGTTGGGAGTGCATTTCAAGATGTTCACCGATCACTCTGCGTTGAAATATTTGGTGAATAAGCCTATTTTAGGAGGAAAAATTTGTTGATGGTTGTTATTGTTCCAGGAGTATGACTTCGAGGTTGTAGTGAAGCCAGGAAGATTGAATGTCAGGCCTGATCATCTATCAAGGATAGAGACAAGAGAAGAACCCACAAGTATTGAAGATAACCTGCCTGATGTGTAGTTATTCGCAATCAGAGTCGCAGATGATCACTTCGCGGATATTATTCAGTTTCTAGCTACAGGAATGGCACCCGCGGAGTACACTATGAAGCAAAAGAAGGAGTTGGTAGTCAGAGCAGCTGATTTCTCATTGATTGTTGGACACTTGTACAAAATGGGGTCGAATGAAATACTGCGTAGATACTGTTGATTTCTGGTAGCATCAAATGTGCTCGAAGTCTCAAAATTTGTAGGGAGGCTTAGACACATGCATTCTCCAATACCGAGAAATTGTTTCAGAAATTCCACCCAGAGACATTTTTATTAAAATAGTTAATTATTTTTAATGGGACCCCAAGTCTAAATTTAGGAAATTAAAATAATTAATGGGTATTAATCTAAACTGTGGGTGTAACTTCTAGAAGAAGACGAGGATCAAGCCAAAATGATCTAAGCCATTGATTAGAATTTAATCTAGGCCGTTGGTTGTCCAACAAAAAAATATAAGAAGAGGCTTGAGGGGCACTTGGAGAACACATAGAGGGAAGATCAAAAGTTCAATTTTTTGAAGTAGAGCAGCTGCCAGAGAGATTTTTGATAGTGATCTTTTGCAGTGAGGGGTAGGGATAGTATCCGAAGGGAAATCTTTCTCGGTTGGAGAATACTCAACAGAGAAGAGAGAGAGAGATCCAACAGAGGTAGCATAGAGTCAGAGAGGTTGATGTAGAGCCATGCAGAGGCAACGCAGAAGCCAAGAGGGAATTCGAAAAATTGTTGAAGGAATCAATTGCAGAAGCCGGAAGCGGGGGTGTGAGACTGGGAGGTGCAAATCGAAGTTCCTGGGCAATAAATCGATCAACTAAAGGGGTGACGTTGTCCCCAGAGGGTGTGACGTTGGGCTAATGCAGTGGCTGCGCAGCGGTAGCCAGGGGCAGTGAATTCAATCGTTGGATCAGCCAGGATTTCCAGTGATAGTGTGAGGTAACCTCACTTATCTCTTTGTCAGTGATATTCTCTGTAACTAGATTGTCAGGAAGGCATCCAAAGATTGTATTCAAAAATTACCACTGCTTAATAATAAAACCCTCAGCCGCTGCATCGATTTTCCCAAACTGGGTTTTTCTGAGGACATTTGTCCAAAAATAACTGTGTAGATGTGTTGTATTTCTTTCTTGTTCAGTTTCTTGTTTTCACGCTTTATTTAAATGGTGAAGGATGTAATGTATTCGTTTCAGTGTTTACTGTAGGAAACAGTAAATAATTTTGTTCAGTAATTAACAAATAGAAGAAACATAATTAATGGATGCGGTAGGATTCGGGGTCACCGAATTTTCACATGGTATCAGAGCTGCAGGTGAAACAAGAGAGCAGTGCCGGAAGAGCCCAGCGCTGAAGGAAGTCTAGGTGCTGCATAAGAAGCAAATCAAATCCCCAGAGGGATTGGACAGTTCAGGCTTGGAGGATAAGATTTTCGTGGTAAATCTCTCTCTAAGTGAGTCAACAGAGGTGTAGGATTTTGAGATCGAGATTTGTTAGCAGCAGAGGGAGAAGTGCAATAAAAGCTTCAGCTAAGAGGGGTTCTTGGTGTGACACAATTTTTTGCAGGTAGTTGCTGGGCAGAAAGACGTCAGAAGAAAGAAAAGACACTTGAGGGAATTTCTTCCTAAGAGAATTCCTAGCTAGGGAATTCGAATTCTCATTTGCTGAGCAGCAGCAGGAGAGAGGAGGTCATTCTAATTTTTCAAGTGGCAGAAATGGTAGCTAGTGTGTTGAGAGATCATGATCGGTTGGATGGTGCATACAACTATGTGATCTGGAAGGCAAGGATGTCATGCCTTTTGGATGAACATTTTCTCAAGACCTACGTCGATAGTGTGGTAGCTCTTCCCGCGGATCCAGATCCACTCAAGAAGTACAAGGGAGAAATGATGAAGACAAAGAGAATGATCCTCGACGGAGTGAAGGATCATGTGGTCTGTCACATCGCTGGCAGAGGGACTGCCAAGGAGATGTGGGATGCATTGTCGACGCTGTATCAAGGATCTTCCGAGCAGCGGAAGATGTACTTAGAGCAGAAGATGAGGTCCACGCAGATGCAGAAGGGGGAACGCATTGATCTGTTCCTTGCAAAGCTTTAGGAGACCTGAGATGAGCTAGCAGCTGTGGGGTCTACACCTCAATCTTCCGAGATGGTAAGACTAGCCCTCAACTCAGTTTCAGAGGAGTGGCAAGTATTTGTCCAGAGCATCCTGGGCAGGGAGAACTTGCCGGACTGGGAAGGAATGTGGGCAGCTCTTAAGCAAGAGGAGTTGAGGAGAGACTTGGTCAAGTGTAAACTTGACGGAAGCAGCAGTAGTGGGTCGAAGCCCAAGGAGGAAGAGAATGCAGTGCTCGCATCTAAGGGGCAGTAGGAGCAACAGAGGCGTAAGAAGGACGTTTCGAAGATTAATGCTTCAGGTGTGGTGAATTCGGTCAAGTGTCCTCTCAGGAAGGACAAAGATGAGAAGCATGATCCGAAGGTTGTAGCCGCGAAGATTGAGGAAGAGGAGTTTTCCAGGACAACACATGCATCTCTAGGAGGGAGGTGGGGTGATTCAAAGTTGTAGTTCGAAAGGACTGTAGATGGGCAGGGTCCTTGAGGAGCCCTCCTCTTGGATCAATTCCTTGCTACGGAAGCCCAAATCAGTAGTAACAGGATGGACCAGTGTTAGTTGGTGCAGAGGAGTGCCGAAGTGACAGTTGCAGTGGCCAGTAGCGCCAAAGACTGAGCAATGCAGAGCAGAGTTGGCAACATTGCGAATGGCATAGAGCAAAGGTCAGCCACAACATAGAGGCTTCATAGGGTCAGCACAGAGACTAGCAGTAGTCAAAACTCTAGCAATGAGATGCATCATATTGAACACCAGTTCAGTAATTTGGGATGCTTTTCCATTGCTGATGCAATGGCAGTAACAGTTGGAGAAGGTTGCAGTGCCGATGCATAAGGACAGTGGCAGTGCCAACAGCAGCACGGATGCAAAATTTGAGAGAGAGTTGTAGTACAGATGCAGTGTTGACAGTGGCAGGGTCAACAGCATTACAGATGCAACATTTGCGCAATGGTTGGTGGACAGGATCTCAGACATCAGCAGCACAGAAGGAGATGTTACAGAACAGAGTGATGCTTCAGCAGGGTGCATTGCTAAAGCACATTCCTCGCTAAGAGGGAGTGTTGATTTTTGGTAGCATTGGATGTGCTCTAAGTCTCAAAATTTGCAGGGAGGCTTAGACACATGCATTCTCCAATACCCAGAAATTGTTTTGGGAAATTACACCCGGAGTTAGTTTTATTAAAATAATTAATTATTTTTAATGGTACCCTAAGTCTAAACTTAGGAAATTAAAATAATTAATGGGTATTAATCTAAATTGTAGGTGTAACTTCTAGAAGAAGACGAGGATCAAGCCAAAATTATCTAAGCCATTGATTAGAAGTTAATCTGGGCCATTGCTTGTCCAACAGAAAGATATAAGAAGAGGCTTGTGGGGCACTTGGAGAACACACAGAGGGAAGATCAAAAGTTTGATTTTTTGAAGCAGAGCAGCTGTTAGAGAGATTTTCGATAGTGATCTTTTGCAGTGAGGGGCAGGGATAGTATATGAAGGGAAATCTTTCCCAGTCGAAGAATACTCAGCAGAGAAGAGAGAGAGATATCTAGCTGAGGCAGTGCAAAGCCAGAGAGGCTGACGCAGAGCCACACAGAGGCAGTGCAGAAGCCAAGAGGGAATCCGAAAATTTGCTGAAGGAATCGATTGCAGAAGTTGGAAGCCGCGGTGTGAGACCAAGTGGTGCAAATCGAAGATCCTAGGCAACAAATCGATCAGCTGAAGGGGTGACGCTATCCCCAAAGGGTGTGACGCTGGGATGATGCAGTGATTGCATAGAGCAGCCAGGGGCAGTTCATTTAGTGGATGGATCAGCCAGGATTTCCAGTGATAGTGTGAGGTAACCTCACTTATCTCTTTGTCAATGATATTCTAGGTAACTGGATTTCCGAGAAGGCATCCAAAGATTGTATTAAGAAATTACTACTGCTTAATAATAAAATCTTCAGTTGCCGCACCGGTTTTCCCACACTGGGTTTTTCCATGGATATTTGTCCAAAAATAATTGTGTAGATGTGTTGTATTTCTTTCTTGTTCAGTTTCTTGTATCCGCATTTTATTTAAATGGTGAAGGCTGAAGTGTATTCGTTTCAGTGTTTATTGTAGGAAACAATAAATAATTTTGTTTAGTAATTAACGAATAGAAGAAACATAATCAGTTGTTGTAGTAGGATTCGGGGTCACCGAATTTTCACAGATACGTCCTTGAACATGAAAGACAGATTATTCTGACAGAAGCTCATGGAGGAGTTGCAGGTGGACATTATGTAGGAAAGGCCACCACGCAGAAAATATTGAGAGTTGGGTTATGGTGGCCCACAGTACATAAGGATGCAAAAGAATTCTGCCAAGCATGTGATGTATGTCAAAGAACAGGGAAGCCATCTAGGGGAGATAAGATGCCACTAGAACCACAAGTAACTTTGTAGGCCTTTGACAAATGGGCTATTGAATTTGTTGGACCTATCAGTCCACTAGGGAAAAGGACTGGTGCGAGGTATATAATCACTGCAACTGATTATTTGACAAGATGGGCCGAAGCACAGCCAGTGAAGGATTGCAGCGCAGAAACTGCTGTGAAGTTCATCTTTGAATATATACTGTCTATATTTGGCTACCCAAGGATTCTGATGAGTGACCAAGGGACACACTTCTTGAATAAGACCATTGAACCATTAACTGAGGAATTTCAGGTTTACCACTAGAAGAGCACTCCTTATCATCCTCAGGCAAATGGAATAGTGGAAGCTTTCAATAAGATTCTGGAGAATGCATTGACCAAGGTATGCAATGTGAACAGAGATGACTGGGATCTGAGGATTCCAGTGGTGTTGTGGGCATACAGGACAACATGCAAGAAATTGACAGGGCAGACACCTTTTAGGTTGGTATATGGACAAGAGGAAATTATGCCTATGGAGTACATTGTGCCAAGTTTGAGGATTGCAGCGTTCACAAATATGTTAGACCCTGACATTATGAAGGAAAGGATGTTGTAGTTGCTAGTTCTAGAAGAAGAGAGATTCAAAGTAGGGTTCCATCAGCAAGTACAAAAAGCAAGGGAGAAAGCCTGGCATAATAGGCACATCAAGAAGAAGACATTCCGAGAGGGAGATCTTGTACTATTATATGATAGAAAATTCGCGAAGTTCCCAGGAAAATTTAAGACTCATTGGCTAGGACCATATATCATTAAGCACATCTCTGATGGTGGTGCAGTTCAACTTGCGAAGTTAAATGGTCAGATGATTCCAAGATGAGTGAATGGTAGTAGATTGAATGTATATAGGGACGACTTTGTCCTTGGAACTTCTCATTGAAAAACGAAGGGAAGAAAGTCTTAGTGCAACCTGCAGTTGAATGTGGGCACGAGACTATAAACTAGTATGCTGAAATGGACTTTGCCGAAGGCAGACTACTGTGCGATACTCAGGAGTACGACGAAGTCCGAAGGAACTACGACGGATAAAGGATGATTGTGCCACATGGGAAGGTTCATTGAAGTTGGCCGAAAATATGATTGTTGGAAGGAAAAAGCTACTGTTAAAAGGAAGTTGTCATTAAAGGTCGTGGGAGAAATGCATTTATGAGGCACAACTGGTTGAATCTAGCACCATACACACATTAAATGAGCAAGATCTTAGCCAATCATTGGGCTGGAAATTCAAATTCGTTAAACCATACCCCGCACCACATTTTACACTTTGCTATCTGGAGAATTTGAAGAGTTGCAACTAAGTGTGAGAGAAGTGAGTTACTGCATGTTTGAGAGAAGCTTTGAGGAAATTTCTAGAGCATTTGCAAAGAAAGGGCTAGCAGGAGTCATGGAAGCATAGGGTGGTCAAACCACAGCAAACCCATGTCCCAAGGTGTGCGAGTTCGCCGAGCAAGTAGGTACCCATAGAAGCATGACCACAAAAGAAACAAGAAAAGAGGCCAGTTGAGGTCTCTGGGGTAGAGCTGAGAACATCCTCGAGGAAGAAGACATAGAAGGAAGTGCGAACAAAGAACAAGGAGGACAAGGGGAAGAAACCTGTGCAAAAGGGGAAGAAACCAATCTAGCAGAAGGAACCACAGGAGATTCATGACAGTGAGGAAGAGGCCGAGGTGCACTGAATGGAGACAGAGGGCGTAGAGATTCCCTCTGTGCTCCCACCTTACATGCCACCGAGAAAACTGAGTGCCAAGCCAATCAAGGACCCAAAAGATGCGAAGTTTGGCACATTCACTCCATTGCTACTGGAGGAAGTGTCATTTGACGATGAAGTGTTGGGGAAGATCCCACAGTTGAAGATGGAGGACTGGGATTTCAATGATCGAAGCAAATACCCACAATTTGAGCCGAGCAGATACTTGCAATAGGCATATTACCCAAAAAGTGGAGTTACAAGGTTAGAGCCACATCGGTGGGCTGTAGGATTGCAGAGAGCAAGCCTGTTAAATATGCTACTTGTGCCACACTTCGATAGAAGCACATCCAATATAATCTGTGTGACAGCTTCTCGCATTAGTACATGATGGATGCCTCTGGCTGGGGACGAGGATCCCGATCGATGAAATGTTGATCAAAAGGATTATAGGACTGCCTCACCAAGGAAAAGACCCCGCAGAAGAGTTTGTGGGCAAGAATCAGGACAAGGCGATGGCACAGACGATGAAGGATAAATTTGGAATAGTGAAGAAATCATGCGGGTATGACATTAACTCCATCGACGACCAAGGGGTGTGCTTCGCCGTGCACATCTTAGCAGGGAAGATCATGCAGAAGTGCAGAGCAAATGAGGTCCTCGCAGCCGTGGTTTCTTTGGTTGCGTAGTGCAGTGTTGGGGTCTAGTTTAACTGGGCCGCCTATTTATGTAAGGAGTTTTTGGAAGACTGCAGGGAAGCACAAGAGGACGAGAAGGTGTTTCATTATGCATGGTTAGTCATCATCATTATGCTAATTGCATGGAAGGAGTCAGAGGACTTGCAGTTTCCTCTCGTTGAAGTAAACGCTTGTGAAGTCGCGAAGTATGCCTCCCTTTGGCATACTAAGGAGCCGTCGCGTGCAATGGAAAATAGGATTTTCTTTGTACTGCTATCAATGGATTTACACATGGTGGTGAATCAACACGTCTGTATAGGAAATAATGCAACATCGCGGACTTTAAAGCAAACTTCCATCGAGTCTATGTGAAGGAAAGGAGGGACTCGACGAGGACATGGAACCCATTGCCATATTTAGCGACCGAGGATGACTTACTCGCAGTAGTACAACGTTGCTCAGCAGAGTGGATGACTCCACCCAGTGAAGAGATTGGAATGGAGAAGGGTACTCCGCAGGATGCAGGTCCGAGTGGAAAGGATACAGAAAAAGAACAAGGCACGGAAGAGACAAAGCCAAAACAGGAATATGGTACTCAGGAACCCCTCAGCGATGGAGTACCATAGGAGTTGCCATTCATCATTAAAAAGAGGGTACCTATAAAAGACATGCCGAGCATGAGGAAAAAGCAGAAGGCGGACAAATCTAGGGGTGTTATACCACTTGTCCTCACTAATGGGGACATCGACGAGATTGGGGAGAAGGTCCAAGAGGTAACAACAAAGACTTGGGATAGAATTGACGATCGCTATAGAGAGATCTTGGCCGAGGTTCAGCAGGGTATCGCAGAATTGAAGGCACTGCCATACACAACGAGACAACTAGAGAAGACGACTCAACCATTGCAGGTAGAGCGATGAATAGAGACAACATTCGAAGTTAGGATTTTGCAGGTGCCAGCTGGAGCACTACAGTTCGAGTCACTGAAGGATAGGGAACAAGCTAAATCCTGGAGCAGTGTCAACGCGAACATTTTTGCGCTGCCGATTCAAGTACTGCATGAATTCCACCAGAGCATAACAACTGAGTTGTAGGAGTGGGAACAACGAACTTCGTTGTTGACCAGTCAGGTGGAAAAGGAGAAAGCTTTGCTGAAAAAGGAGTTGGAGCAGTTGGCTAAGCAAAGAGATGAGGCATGGCAGCAACAACAACAACTGGAAAAATCCATTGCAGACACTTGTAGCACAGTTTCAGAAGTAGAGGTCCATGAAGAGGAGCCACTAGCAGAGAAGGTTGCAAAGCTCGCCCTCGCGATAAAAGAATCAAAGAATAAGCTCGCGAAGATGAAATTTGAATATGAAGTGTAGATTTCTGAGCTACAAATAAGGCTGCAGCCAGCCACGCCACCAGAAGTATGGGAGCAGAGGGAGAAGGATTTAAAATATGCATTGAAAGGCATCTCCGACACAGTGGCGGACTGTGGAAAATTACTAGATGACACTATGCAAATTTGGACCTCATTGCAGGAGGATCCAAACATTCAGAAGATCAAGGAGGAGTTACAAGTGAAGTAGAAGTGGCAGGAAGAGATCCTGGCAATTGCGAAGACTCTACCAATCTCGTAGAGGCTTGCCAGCATTACTGAAGGAAAGAACCTCCAGAAACAGATAGAAGATCTTCGGAGGAAGGAGCAGACCTTGCAAGAGAGGACACAACCATGGCAGGACAAGGCCCTCCAACTTTTGCAGGCAGTGGATGGAAGACTCAAAGAGTTAAAGAAAAGGGAGAATGAAGTACTGCAAAAGATTGTTGGTCCAACTACAGAGGCATTGCTAGAGGAGGTGCACTGAGAGGAGAAACGAGTAATAGAAATACTCCTGCAGTACAATGCAGTCTACAATGGTATTATAACGAAGATCAAGGGCATTGTAGTTGAGTGACTCGGGACTAGTCACATGTGAGTGTTGGGGGCCTATTGGGCGGAGCCCAACTTGGTCCAGTTTTGGTCAAAGACTTTGCATTTTGAGGAGCAGAGCGCGCGGAGTTATATTTATTGCGCGATGTTTAGGGGCTTTGGGGTGGGTCAAAGCCCATTATTTTGTAACGGTATTAGGTGTTAGTTCATTGTTTTGTTGGATCCATGGTATGTGGACCATGGTCTTGTAGTAATGAAATCTATATAAGGAGATGTAATACTTTGTCGAGGATAGCTAAGTCATAGATGAATCATTAATCGTCTTCTGTCTTTAGTATGTATTTTGGGCCTGAAGAGAAGGCTCCGCAGCTGAGTGCGTAGAGACCTTTAAGAGTCTGCAGCTGAGTGCACAGAAAACCTGCAGCTGAGTTCGTAGAACACCTGCAGCTGGGTGCACAGGTCGAAGAAGTTGTATGTATTGAAGATCTATCTTAATAAAGAAGAAGTTTGGAAAAATCTTGTGTATCTGTGTTTATACATACTTTTATGCATTCTTTTTATTGAATTATGCAAAAGAACATTTGTTATACTATTTTCTGATATGTTTATGCGATCAAATTTGTGAAGTAAAGCATTAGTGCGAAGTTATTTATGTATGCGGAGTTGTAGATAGGTATATAACATAAGTAAACACACGGATGCCAGAGCGCGCGTATCTCTCTAGCTACAGAAACCTGGTTTTGCAACCTCCCATAACTGCTTCGGGTGAGACTGCGATCTGTGTGCAGGTCATTGTAGAAAGGGCCAGTGGTTGAGGGTTTTGTTGGTGTGCAGTACATTCTGAACCTGGGTCCAAGCCCCTTAAACCAACAAGGAGTTTATTGGAGATCCTAGGACGAACAAGAGAGAGTGCAGACAACCTGACAGATATCAAGCATTGGTAGCTCAGGTTGTAGAACGTTCCAGCTTTCAGTAAGGCACACAACATCAGGTGTGGGTAGATTCCATGGTAAAATAATACAACTCTATCATGACGAACGATGTTTGGGAGGTGGTATCGAGGCTTGAGGATAGGTTTGTTGTAGGTTCTCGATGGATCTACAAGATCAAGTATGCTACAGATGGAAATGTGGAGAAGTACAAGGCTAGGTTTGTGGCAAAGGGGTATGCACAAAAAGAAGGGATAGATTACGAGGAAACCTTTGCCCCAGTTGCTAGATACACGTTTATTTTGTCAGTTATATCCCTCGCAGCTCAGATGGGATGGCAGATTCACCAGATGGACATCAAAACAACATTCTTGAACGAGGTGATAGAGGAAGAGGTGTACATAGAACAACCAGAGGGCTTCGAGACTCATGAGAGGCGCACTCATGTGTGCAGACTGAAGAAATCTATATACAGGCTCAAGTAGTCTTCTAAGGCATGGTATGGTCGGATTGAAAATCACTTGTAGCAGATGGGATTCGTCAAGAGTGACGTAGATCCCAACATTTACTATTTGATGGTAGAGGGTGAGCCACTCATCCTAGTATTGTATGTCGTTGATCTCTTCTTGACATGATCATCAGGGCTCATAGAGGACTGCAAGAGGAACTTGGTAGTAGAGTTTTGATATGAAGGATTTGGGGTTGATGCACTATTTCCTAGGATTGGAAGTGTGGAAAAAGGATGGGGAGATCTTTCTTGGGCAAGGAAGATACGCTACAAATATTTTGAAGAGGTTCAAAATGCAGGATTGTAGACCCATGTCTACGCCAATGATCACCAACTAGAAGAAGATAGATGCATCAGATGACAAGGATGTCGACCCCACCCTGTATAGACAACTTATTAGCTATCCCTTGTAACTAGTCAACACTAGGCCATATATATGCTTCGAATTCAATACCCTTAGTCAGTTTATGGTAGAATCGAAGAGGGTACATTAGGCAGTAGCGAGGCATATTTTGAGGTCTGTGTGACACAGTCAAGTATGGGTCGAGATATACCCGAGGGGATGACGTCAAACTATGTGGATTCACGGATGTAGATTGGGCAGACAGTTTAGTGGACAAGAAAAGTACCTCTGGGTACTGCATTAGCGTTGGATCATGGATGGTTTCTTGGTGTAGCAGGAAGTAGAAGTCAATAGCACTAATCTCTGTAGAAGCAGAGTGTATGGTAGCAAGCACAGCTACATGCGAAGCTATATGGCTTCTAAAGCTGTTAGTAAGCTTGTTTAGGTAGAGGATGGAGGCGACCAGTGTCTACTGTGCTAATTAGAGTTGCATTAAGCTCTCTGAGAATCAAATGTTCCATGACAGGTTGAAACACATAGATATTTAGTGTCATTTCATTAATATTGTGTGCATCTTGGAGCGGTCCAGCTACAGAATGTTCCAACAAAGGAGCAGGTTGCAGATATACTCACGAAAGCTCTAAGGAGAGCTAAGTTCGTCTATTTCAGAGAACATATATGTATGGTGAAGAACCCGTTTTAGTAACAGGGACAAATTATTTTGGATGCTTCTCAGTTGCAGTTGTTACAATTGCAATAGCAACAGATAAGATGGAGCTGCAGTGCAGATGCATGGTTAGTAGCAGTGTGGTAGTGTCAGTAGCATCACAGATGTAGCATCAGAGTTGCGCAGTGGTTGGTGGGCAGTGGCTAGACATCAGTGACGTGACAAAGCAGTGATACAGAGACAGGTTTTTGTAGCAGCAGTGGTGCAACACTGTAACGCCTTAAGAGGGATTGTTAGTTTTTGTAGCATTGGAGGTGTTCTAGTCTTGAAACTTTGTGGAGAAGGTAAAATCTCCAAAACCCAGAAATCGTTTCAGGAAATTCCTCCTAGAGATGGATCAATTAGATTATTAGCCGATTTTTAAATATTTCCTAAGTCTAAACTTATAAAATATGGTTAATTAATCAGTGTTAATTGAGATAAGGTGAGAATTCTCTAGAAACTCACACGGATCGACATAAATTAATCTGGACCCTTGATTAAGTTTGAATCTTAGACGTTGGTGCTCCAACGGAGGACTATAAGAAGAAGTCGATGGGTAGATGGAGAATACACCAATTGCAGATACTTAGTGATGTAGGCAGTTTGATTTCCTAGTAGCAGGTGATTTAGCAGTGAGATCGAGCCAATGATCGAGTATCAGGTGGCAGAGGGGCAACATAGAGATTTTCTAGAGGAGTTTCTAGTTCCAGAAGAGTCAGAAGAGGAGACTGAAATTATTCTCCAGTAGGCTACGCAGTGCGTCAAGAGGGGCAGTTAGATTTGGTTGTGGAGCGGGTTATTTCAGGTGTTGGAAGTCGGGTGTTGTCGCGCGGATTGGCACGACAACGCTCAGACCGGGGGCTGTCACTCTGATCCCCGATCCCTCCGTTTAAGCCTGTTGCCCGCGGCTAAGGGGGGTAGTCCCTGTGAGATGATGAGGCCAACTGTCGACCAGTTGGTTGGGAAACACGAGATACGATATAAAAAAAGGGCTCGATGGATTTGGTTAATTTAGCAGACCAGTGCCTTAAGAGATTGTTATTAAAATGATTACTTGTTAAATGATATAAAAAAGGTGGACCATGAACAGCAATCATCTATCATCAGCGAAAACACAATGCTCTTAAAATGACAAAAACGATATCCAGCAGCTAAAAATTTGAAAAGATGAATACTTTAAATCACCACGAGAATCATAAACCATCAACCAGATATCAATTTCGCATCTCGGCTTGAAAACTTTAGATCTCAGCAATAAAGATATAACGTGAAAGCTCCTGAGACTTGCAAAAATAATTTCCCACAAATTTTTTTTTTTTCAAAATTTTTAAATCTTTTTTCAAATTTTTTTTTTTTTTTTTTAATGATTTTTAATTAAAACAAAAAATCTAAACTAAGGAAAATTTTAAAACTAAACTAAACAAAAAAAATTAAATTAAAATTTAAAAAAAAATAAAAAAATCTAACAAAAACATTTTTATTTTTTATATTTTTTATAACAAAACATAAATCAAAATCTAAAAAAACTAACTATAGCATAAAACTAACGCTAACATTTTAATTAAAACAAAACTAAATAAAAACTAACATAAAAAACTATAAAACGAAACTATGAAGTCTGCATATATCCTAAACTCAAAAAAGGTGCATACGTTAACAAAACTAAGGAAATCAAATTCGAATTTATACAAAGGACTTTAAGAAAAACGAAAATAAATCAAAATTTTAATTAAGATCCTAACCTAAAGTGCAAAACGTATTGCAAACCCAAAAAAAAAAAAAAACGAGTTACCTGCTGCCGGCAAATATGGTTTGATGCCCACGCAAACGTTAGAAGAACAGGGATACGTTTTCAGGATATCACCTGCCCCGATGATGAGGACGCTAGATAAATTGCAGTGGTTTGAGGATCGAATAGAAGCTGGTTTTGTTACCTGGAACTTCCACGGATTTGCCCAGAATCGTGACGCAGGGAGCTTGTCGGTGGCAGAAGAAACTAACAGCGTTGAGGAACACCGTGTGTACATACGCCCTGAGCAATGCGATCCAACAGCAATCGAAAACCACAACGCTACACGCCACTGCTACGCATTGAGACAATTACACCAATCTGGCAACTGAAAATCGTTTTTTATTTCGAGTTTCTGGCTGGAAACACGTCGATTGAAGCCGGGCCCTTTTTTTTTTTTGTTATATGTGAATTTCAACAGATCAAATACGGTGGTGTACTTCGTCGTGGAGCCAGTAGAGATCAAAATTTCGATGCCAATGATTCGCTAAGAAAAAGATTTGCTGAATAAACCTGGGTTCGTGGATCTGGGTATACGGTGAAAGGCACAGCCGTAGGGGTTGACGGATACGTTTTACCCTCAGCGTATTTTAAAAATCGAACTGACGTTGAATTTACTTGGAGCTCACGGCAGAAAGCTCTGGCCCCTTATGCGTGCGCAAGATGACAGCGGCAATCTGGTAACGATGCTTGGATGGATCCGACGTCGAAAACTGAGACTAAAATCTGAAGCTAGTCAGCCCAAAAATAATTTCGAGATTTTTTCATGTGATAAAAAAAATCCTAAACCCTAAAAAAAAAACTGCATGAAAGAAGAATTTGAAACCCTAGATCAGAAAATTAATGTACAAACTTGGCCCCTTGACAGCCAGATTTAGCAGTAAGCACAGAAATATTTTTAAAGAAAAGAAATTTCAGATTGTCACTGTGAAAAACTTCAGGAATTCTCTCATGCAGATCAGAAAAATAAAACCGAATGATAGACCCAGGATCAAATCCAGCTGGGCTCTGCACAGAAAAGCCAGTGGGAGTCGGCTGGTTCAGCCTAGAACTTCCCTAAACGCCCACAATTTCCTTCAGAAAGGTTTTCCTGCACATCTCAAGCAACCATCAGCAAAGAGAGAGAGAGTGCTGCTAGATCTCAGGAAACAATGGAGATACCTGCCATTATTTCAGAAACCCTAGCAGCCCTCAAACCCTAGCAGGTGGACAAGATACCTGTGCTCACACTACTCTAAAAACAAGCTATGATTAATGGCTGAAAACTGAAATATGCAGAAAATTAAAGATCTCACAGCAATTCCAGAGAGTAACACCAACACGATTTGGACCCCAAAGTCTTCTTTATTAACCAGAAAATCAGATTACAAGAGAGCTTTTTCAGTACAGACTCACAGATCAGATGCCTTGAAATGACCCCCTAAGACCCTATATAAAGGAAATGATCCTAACGGCTAGTTCGAGTGATCCATGTAGAAATGATCTCGACCGTTGATGAGGATCAAGACATCTCTTGATCTCATCCGTCGATTTATTAACTTAAAATATTATTATTTTATTAGTTAGGGTTTTTGCTTCATTTTTTAATTTTTTATTATTTTATTATTTTTATTCATTTTTTTTAATTTTTTAATTCATTTAACATGGATCACTGAACTAAGCTTTCGGAAACATCACCTAGGACCTAGGACTTAGGACTCATGAGGGGATTTAAAACATTTGTCGACCCTCAGGACACATTACATCATGACTTTTACAATTTACATCTCAAGGGGACAAGCCCACTTAGTACAGACCCTCATAAATCACCCAGCTTTGCGACACCACGATAATCTAGCAGATCAACACACTAGGATTCTCCTAAAGTTCTAATGACAAAATCAATCCCGGCTTTGGGGTTAGGTTTGAAGGAAAACTCTCCCGATCCGTGGATCGGTGAGACGAAAAACCTTCCGGGACGTAGATTATCATCAGAAAGTTAGGTCCACCTAGGCAAAATACATACATGACTCATGTCTGCTAGGATTATTTACAATTAATACATGCAAACTGGGTTTACAATAAAAAAGATCAAGCTGCTGATGATGGCAGGATGGCACGGACATGCTGATCAGGTGCTGCTTCTTTCTGTCAAGAAAAGCGGGGTGCACTGCATGGGTAGTTGACCAGTAGAGGTCAACATCTGGCTCTACTTGGGGACACGTTGCTGCTTGCAGGAATGTGAGAATCCAGAATCTGCATCCATACAACAGAAAAAATAAGTAGCGTCCATCAAAAAATCAGCGTATACGTTAAGCACAATAAAGATAAAAAGCTCTTCATTTATTAACTATCTAAAGCAGAAACGAAAATGCGGAAAAAACAAGGAGTAGAGTTAGAAATACGATACAAAGGATGCCCTACGGCATCAAATGTGTTCAATATAGTGCATACTGAGCATTTGCCTGCTTTCAGGCAAATCTGTCGGCTGCTTGTCAGATGTGCCATGTCCAATTTTGCATATGGTAGGACTCTTTCCTATCCGAAAGTCAAGCTGCTCGCGGCCGTCTGATGCGTCAAATCTTCTTCTCATTTTCTTCCTCTTGCGCTTTTTCTTTCTGGCAGGATGAATTACTGATGAGGTGGAACTTTCTGTTTCAAAACTATCAGAGGAAGTGTGTAAGATATGCATGCTAAGTCTTTTTGTGTCTTGCATCTGATTTTTATCGTTTTTAAGCTTATCTGGATCATCTTCAATTAACCACCTAATGACCTCCTCATAATAAGATGGAACTTGTTGCGGCAAATGAGAAGGCTCCGGGTTTCTCTTATCATTTGACCATTGTTGAATCTTTTGAACTTGTATTCTAATGGCATCCATCTGACTAGAGCATTCATCCCTTATGGCACTGATTTGTATGGCATGGTGTTCTTGCATGTGTTTTATTACTTTATCATTCTTTTCCTCTATGTCCATCAAGCAATGTTGCATGAAATTTATTTCTTCTTTATGATTCGCTTGCATGTCAGCCAACTGATTGTTATGATTGAATGTCATAGAGTCAATTTCCCTATCATGATCAGCTTTCATGGTCACCATATTCTCCTCTAAGACTAACATCTTGCTTTGCATGCTTCTAATTTCTGTTTCATATTTAATTTTCATGGCCTCAATTTCCTTAGCATGCTGATTTTGTGTAACCTCCAACTCCCTATTACGTTTTTCCAGGTGGGTGCCTAAAGTTTTAACATCATTGATAAGACTAGTTTGATTGCTTTCCATGTTTCTTACCAGCATCATTAGATCTTGTATAATTTGCTTTTGTTCTTCCCTTTCACTATTATTTGTCCCTGATTTTTTACTATCATGAACTTGATCTGCAATATTTCCAGTGGATGACACATTCTGACATGATGAATCGTCTTGGGATCTTTCAGCTGGACCTCTTATCAAATTACTTTCATTCTGTTGCACAATTTTAGAGGCAGAAGGCAAGCTGTTTGGATAACCATATCTATTTTTAAAAGCATCGACAATGTCTTCTAAAGAAGTGAAAGATTCCTTTGGAAAATTGTTAAACCAATTCAAAGCATCATCTTTTAAAGAAAGGACAAATAGACGCATTTTGATATCTTCATGATTAAACTGAGGGGATCTACAGTATATGATCATGATGCGAGTAAACAAGACTAGATGATTTCTAACAGCGATTGGATCACCACCCGAGAACATAGGTAACTTAGGAATGGCATCCTTCGGAAATTCATGGAGACGTTCAGTAAAACGACATGGCTTAAATGAATAATCCATGATGAATGATAAGGGATTAGATGAATGATAGAACTAGATCTCTGCTCAAGAAAATGAAAGAAGTGGAGTCGCCACTTGAACAATAAATCTGATTCTAAGATCCAAGAAGTAATCAACAAACAGATATGCAAGAGGCTTCTTGTCTGGAAAAAATGAGAAAATGGAGTCGCCACACAAACAAGCAACAAACCCAAGAGATGTTGCTGATATGGGATGAAAAGATGCCAAAAATATTGAATCTGCCAGCTCAACTGAGAGATGCGAGATGAGAAGATGAATGTCGATGAAACCCCAGGAACAGAAAAACTCTGTCCCCGGCAGCGGCGCCAAAAAATGTTGTCGCGCGGATTGGCACGACAACGCTCAGACCGGGGGCTGTCACTTTGATCCCCGATCCCTCCGTTTAAGCCTGTTTCCCGCGGCTAAGGGGGGTAGTCCCTGTGAGATGATGAGGCCAACTGTCGACCAGTTGGTTGGGAAACACGAGATACGATATAAAAAAAGGGCTCGATGGATTTGGTTAATTTAGCAAACCAGTGCCTTAAGAGATTGTTATTAAAATGATTACTTGTTAAATGATATAAAAAAGGTGGACCATGAACAGCAATCATCTATCATCAGCTAAAACACAATGCTCTTAAAATGACAAAAACGATATCCAGCAGCTAAAAATTTGAAAAGATGAATACTTTAAATCACCACGAGAATCATAAACCATCAACCAGATATCAATTTCGCATCTCGGCTTGAAAACTTTAGATCTCAGCAATAAAGATATAATGTGAAAGCTCCTGAGACTTGCAAAAATAATTTCGCACAATTTTTTTTTTTTTCAAAATTTTTAAATCTTTTTTCAATTTTTTTTTTTTTTTTTCAATGATTTTTAATTAAAACAAAAAATCTAAACTAAGGAAAATTTTAAAACTAAACTAAACAAAAAAAATTAAATTAAAATTAAAAAAAAAAAAAAAAAAATCTAACAAAAACATTTTTATTTTTTATATTTTTTATAACAAAACATAAATCAAAATCTAAAAAAACTAACTATAGCATAAAACTAACGCTAACATTTTAATTAAAACAAAACTAAACAAAAAAACTAACATAAAAAACTATAAAACGAAACTATGAAGTCTGCATATATCCTAAACTCAAAAAAGGTGCATATGTTAAAAAAACTAAGGAAATCAAATTCGAATTTATACAAAGGACTTTAAGGAAAACGAAAATAAATCAAAATTTTAATTAAGATCCTAACCCTAAAGTGCAAAACGTATTGCAAACCAAAAAAAAAAAACGAGTTACCTGCTGCCGGCAAATATGGTTTGATGCCCACGCAAACGTTAGAAGAACATGAATACGTTTTCAGGATATCACCTGCCCCGATGATGAGGACGCTAGATAAATTGCAGTGGTTTGAGGATCGAATAGAAGTTGGTTTTGTTACCTGGAGCTTCCACGGATTTGCCCAGAATCGTGACGCAGGGAGCTTGTCGGCGGCAGAAGAAACTAACAGCGTTGAGGACCACCGTGTGTACATACGCCTTGAGCAATGCGATCCAACAACAATCGAAAACCACAACGCTACACGCCACTGCTACGCATTGAGACAATTACACCAATCTGGCAACGGAAAATCGTTTTTTATTTCGAGTTTCTGGCTGGAAACACGTCGATTGAAGCCGGGCCCTTTTTTTTTTTTTTTGTTATATGTGAATTTCAACAGATCAAATACGGTGGTGTACTTCGTCGTGGAGCCAGTAGAGATCAAAATTTCGATGCCAATGATTCGCTAAGAAAAAGATTTGCTGAATAAACCTGGGTTCGTGGATCTGGGTATACGGTGAAAGGCACAGCCGTAGGGGTTGACGGATACGTTTTACCCTCAGCGTATTTTAAAAATCGAACTGACGTTGAATTTACTTGGAGCTCACGGCAGAAAGCTCTGGCCCCTTATGCGTGCGCAAGATGACAGCGGCAATCTGGTAACGATGCTTGGATGGATCCGACGTCGAAAATTGAGGCTAAAATCTGAAGCTAGTCAGCCCAAAAATAATTTCGAGATTTTTTCATGTGATAAAAAAAATCCTAAACCCTAAAAAAAAAAACTGCATGAAAGAAGAATTTGAAACCCTAGATCAGAAAATTAATGTACAAACTTGGCCCCTTGACAGCCAAATTTAGCAGTAAGCACAGAAATATTTTTAAAGAAAAGAAATTTCAGATTGTCACTGTGAAAAACTTCAGGAATTCTCTCATGCAGATCAGAAAAATAAAACCGAATGATAGACCCAGGATCAAATCCAGCTGGGCTCTGCACAGAAAAGCCAGTGGGAGTCGGCTGGTTCAGCCTAGAACTTCCCCAAACGCCCACAATTTCCTTCAGAAAGGTTTTCCTGCACATCTCAAGCAACCATCAGCAAAGAGAGAGAGAGTGCTGCTAGATCTCAGGAAACAATGGAGATACCTGCCATTATTTCAGAAACCCTAGCAGCCCTCAAACCCTAGCAGGTGGACAAGATACCTGTGCTCACACTACTCTAAAAACAAGCTATGATTAATGGCTGAAAACTGAAATATGCAGAAAATTAAAGATCTCACAGCAATTCCAGAGAGTAACACCAACACGATTTGGACCCCAAAGTCTTCTTTATTAACCAGAAAATCAGATTACAAGAGAGCTTTTTCAGTACAGACTCACAGATCAGATGCCTTGAAATGACCCCCTAAGACCCTATATAAAGGAAATGATCCTAACGGCTAGTTCGAGTGATCCATGTAGAAATGATCTCGACCGTTGATGAGGATCAAGACATCTCTTGATCTCATCCGTCGATTTATTAACTTAAAATATTATTATTTTATTAGTTAGGGTTTTTGCTTCATTTTTTAATTTTTTATTATTTTATTATTTTTATTCATTTTTTTTAATTTTTTAATTGATTTAACATGGATCACTGAACTAAGCTTTCGGAAACATCACCTAGGACCTAGGACTTAGGACTCATGAGGGGATTTAAAACATTTCTCGACCCTCAGGACACATTACATCATGACTTTTACAATTTACATCTCAAGGGGACAAGCCCACTTAGTACAGACCCTCATAAATCACCCAGCTCTGCGACACCACGATAATCTAGCAGATCAACACACTAGGATTCTCCTAAAGTTCTAATGACAAAATCAATCCCGGCTTTGGGGTTAGGTTTGAAGGAAAACTCTCCCGATCCGTGGATCGGTGAGACGAAAAACCTTCCGGGACGTAGATTATCATCAGAAAGTTAGGTCCACCTAGGCAAAATACATACATGACTCATGTCTGCTAGGATTATTTACAATTAATACATGCAGACTGGGTTTACAATCAAAAAGATCAAGCTGCTGATGATGGCAGGATGGCACGGACATGATGATCAGGTGCTGCTTCTTTCTGTCAAGAAAAACGGGGTGCACTGCATGGGTAGTTGACCAGTAGAGGTCAACACCGGGAAAATTTCCAGAGGGCCTGGCTAGAGACTTCCAACAACAGAGACAATCATGAAGTCTGATTTAGAGGGAGTTTCGGGCTAAGAGTGCAAGGGACTGTGTAGAGGTTGACGCAGATCATTTCAAGGGTTGGTTTCTAAGCTTGAACTGAGCCGAGAGTGCTTGGAGAGGAGGGTAAAATTCTCTCACATATTTTGGCCAGTATTTTTCTCTGATAGAAATGCCAATTTGGCGTCATTTTATTGTACTCAAAATATCTAATGTGTAATAAAAATAATAGCCTCATCTGCTGCACCGGTTTTCCCAAGTTGGGTTTTTCGAGGGACGATTGTCCAAAAATAAAGGTGTCAAAATCTTGTGTGTGTGCTAGAATTTCTCAGTTTACAGCTTTCTATTTTTCCGCAGTGTTTTTATGGTGAAAATTGCAGTTGTGATTTTATTCATTGTTTGTCGTAGTAAATAAATTGCACAATTAAATTTACAAGTAGAAGAATAATTTCCAGTTGCTACAATAGATGAAATTTTCTCAATCATGAAATCCTCGTCCTTCTTTGAATTTTGAGATATGTCCCATAAATGACAAGACATGGGGGCAACAACGCTAGGATTACTATCAAATGTTTGAAGCTTCATGTACAAATTTGGATTAGGGTTATTTGGATATCCCGGCATGTTCTCAACATCCAATGTTGGATACAAAACATACAAATCCCAAGGAGCCATTTTTTTTCCACAAAAGACTTCAAAAATTGAAATTTGCAATTTCATACCTTTACACAAGTTGGTAAGGTGAGATGTTTGATGCCTTTAAATGGTGCTTGTCTTACCTCTTAAGCATTGTCTTTAAAATCTTCAAAGAACAAGTACTTTTTCTTCCTCAATGGAGTCGCCAGATGAGTAAATTTATCCTTGATTTTTTGATGAGCTCATTCAAAGAAATTGAAGCATAAACTTTGGATTACAAGGTGAAGGACCCAACTCCTCCCTAGCAACAACACCAAAAATGTTACCACAAAATCTAGCACTCTAGTACTAGGTTGTACCGGATCTCTAGTGATAATGGAATCCACCACTATTGTCACCTTAGTGGCGAATTCCGTTGTTGTTTTGGTGGGAAGATGTTATCCCCACAAGGGAGGCTTCCCCAACAAGAATTTAAGTTAGATGACTAAGGGATCTTAGGTGAAATGGTGTCTTAAGGAGCTTGAAATTTTTTTACACCCCAGAATAATATTCAACAAAGCATGCCTCTGGAAGTGATAAAATATCACACACACAAAATAATGGACACTGATAATTTTGGACAAATTGTCCCTGGAAAAACCCCGAAGGGAAAACTAATTTTGCAAATGAGAGAATTTTTGTTATTCTTCAGCAAATCAAGGGTTACATAAACTGCTGAAGAATAAAACTAGCAAGGATTAAAACTGTTAAAAATATGCGACTGTGGTCAAATTCCACTTTGGACAGCGCCCTTGACGGAGATAATGATTGCATTGAATTCCTCTTTTTGAGAGTACTAAAATCGACGTAAAGATCACTCAAATCGGATAAGGGAAAGTGTACTTGTGAAGAAAAGGCCACATGTGCATATTTGATAAGGTTGGCCTGAAAGCAAAGTGGACCACCTTGAAAGGCTATAAATACAAGTTCCCTATATCTCATTTAGACACAATAATGAGACACTCTTCTATCTTGTTTTTGGCTCGCACGGTCTGAGGCTCGCTCGCGGAGTATCAAGTTCGCTCTGAGGTGAAATTGCAGGGTTCGAGGCTCGCAGGCTCAACACAAGATGAAGTCGACCATAGTCGCTCGCATAGAATCTTATCCGTGTGACTGGAGCCTTCCAGTCATGCGAACAACTCTCCATCCATGTGACTGGGGGTTTAGGGTTTCTGTAGTCCAGATCTGACCCCAGTCGCTTGCATGCTAGGGTTAAGGGAGCAATTGGGAAAGCCATAGTCGCTCGCATATCTCCTCCTCCGTGCGACCAGGAACTAAAAGATGAAATCTCAGTCTTTTGAAGATTTCGTTCGGTGACCGCAAGTTTCAGCTATTGACTGCAGATAGTGATAGCTCATTACAAACTTCAGAATTAGGGTTTTGAGTATATACATTGTCGGGTTCATTTCATGGATGTTGTAGTTTTTTCGCTAGTTAGTTTCATAGATGAATATATATATCATTGTACTCTCTTTTTTTGAATAATTTGATGACAATCTATTAAGAAGAATAATTTGAAAGGGTTTTCCCCATAGTGGGTTTTTCCCTGGTCTCTGACCAATCCTGGTGTCTCTATGTGGGAATGCTTTTCTTCTATTGTTCGTTTATGTTCCGCTGCGTTGATGATGATGATATTGTTCTTTCTACATAGTTTCATATGATAATGAATAATGATGTAAATCTAAATAATGTTATGATGTTATCCAGTGAACTTAATTTGTTAATGAAGAAATGCAATTATCAAAGAAAAGAACAATATAGCCCTATGAAAATTAACATGGTATTAGAGCTGGGTTGAAGAAAAGTCATGGAGATCACCCCCATGGAGATGGTGATTTCTAGTAGCATCGGATGTGCTCTAAGTCTCAAATTTTGCAGGGAGGCTTGGGCACATGTATTCCAAAGAACCCAGAAAGCGTTTTGGAAATTCCACCCAGAGATAGTTTTATTAAAATAATTAATTATTTTTAATGGGACCCTAAGTCTAAACTTAGGAAAATAAAATAATTAATGGGTATTAATCTAACTGTGGGTGTAACTTCTCGAAGAAGATGAGGATCAAACTGAAATGATCTTATCCATTGATGAGCTTCTAATTTGGGCCGTTGAATGTCAACGAGGAGATTATTTAAGGAAGCTTGAGGGTCATTTGGAAAACACACAGAGAGTTCAAAAGATCGAATTTCTGAAGCAAAGCAGCTGCCGGAAGAAAAATTCGAAGTGAGCTTTTGCAGAGAGGGGTAGAGGGATTTTTGGCTGGAGTATCTTCTCCGGAACCAAGGATACCTCGCAGAGAGGTAGAGAGACACACAGAGGGCAAATAGGGTGACGCAGAGCCAGGAAGGGCTCACGCAAGCCCCACGCAGAGCAGCGCAGTAGCGTCCAACGCTGAAGTCTGAGTTTGTTGAGGAAGTTGATGCTTCTGAGCCGGGAGGGTTGGAAAAGGCTTCTGAAGGCAGATTGATTCTGAGTTGCGCTGACGCAGGGCCGACGTATGGGCAACGCAAAAGTAGTCGGGGAGCTCATGGTTCAGTGGCCGGATCAGCCGGGACTTGCAGTGTAGAGTGAGGTAATCTCACCAATTTCTTCTACCAAGTGATTTTTTTTGTAACTGGATTTCTGGGAAGGCATCCAGTGGTTGTATTCAGAAATAATTCAGCTTAATAATAAAAACCCTCAGATCTGCTGCACTGGTTTTCCCGCATTGGGATTTTCCGGGGATATTTGTCCAAAAACAACTGTGTCATTTGTGTGTATCTTTCTCTATTGTTTAGTTTCTTGTTTCGACATATAATTTAATTGGTGTAGGCTGCAGTGTATGTATTTTGATGTTTGTCGTAGGATACTGCAAATAACTTTTTCATGTAAATCTAACAAGTAGGAGAAATATCATCAGTGTTGCAGTAAGAATTCTCGAGTTTAAGGAATTTTCACAGCAGACAACTTTGATGGAAGCAAGAGAAGATGGGGGAGACCTAAAAGAATTCTAGGGTTTGAAGAAAACCTTAGGCAATTTGTGTATTAGGGTTTGATGGATATTATGAGGTTAGGGTTTGAGAGAAACCCTGGTTTATGGCAAAGATTTGAGATAGTAAACCTTGCATGGTCAATGTGAAGATGCTCAAGCACTTTTGACAAATTTGATGAAGCCCTAGATGGGATAGTCTCTAGTAGGCATGGTTGTTGATAAAGTTGATTGAAAGCAATATTGTTATGTGGACAATGGTCAGTGATGGCTCTTGAAGGTCGGTTCAAGAGGGAGAGGATCACCTCTCATTGAAGATAAATATTTCTTGACTTATGATGCTCCTTTATGTCTTTACTTTTGTCTAGACTTATAGATTTGATTATTGTTTTGATCATTACTTATACTTCCTGCATGTATATTTGAATATTTGGATGTTTCTAATCTCCTTGATGAGATGTAATAAGAGGACCTTTCTTGAGGATCATTTGAGATGCATGAAATAAAAGTTAGAGCTAGAAAAGGTAAAGAGGCACCTGATGAAAAGATGACTAAGTGCTACAAGCTGCCTATGTCAAATTAAAAGGTGCATAGGTATTTGAATACTATAAGGTATGCATGGTATATTGTTTCAATGTTATGTTTGAGTTGTAATATTAGCAAGCCCCAAGGTATGATGAGAATGTCTCCTTCTCAAATGGTTCATGCATGCATATGAAAGTAATTTGAATTCATGGTTCTTATGATGAAATGGTGCACTTGGTATTGAACAAGTATCTTACTTCTTGATCAGGATGAACTTCTTGATTTTATGAGGTTATTTAATGTTGATATTTGATATAGTGGCATACTTGATGTTTGGTTAACATCTATCATTTTTGAATATCTTGATCCCATAAAGAAGGTTAGCACCTTGATTCTAGTAGATGGTAACTTGACACTATTTGTTTGTGAAAAGCATGGTAGCCATGATAATAGAAGTATAACAATGAGATTGATATTCAGGATCTCTTGTTGGCCATGGTTATGTTTTGATGTGTTTAGTAATTATGGCATATGGTAAAATTGAATGCCTTGACTTGATGTATTTAGTTACGTGACAAAGAAGTAATGAATGTGATCATGATTCTTGAAGTCTACTCTCAGTAGCTCTTTGACACCATCCCTTGATGACAGATTGATGCCATGATGAAGTAGTTGATGATAATATAACCATGATGAATAAGTGATATGGTTTGACTTTATGATCTAACAGATCTATTGATGCATGATAGCATTATAGACAGGTTGATGGCATGAATGAAGATGACTGAAGTGGATTCCCATTTAGAGGGAGAACCTCTCCATAAGATCCTTTCTCCTATTGTCATTTGCATTATATACTCTATACTATTGAAGTATGATTTATGGGCAAGAATAGACAAATATCTAACATTGTTGATTTGCAGCAAAGTTCTGATCTGAGGTGAGAGAAAGTTTTCTCTTACTCTAAGCCTTAGTCGCACGAAAGAAAGCCTACGGGTGTGACTATAGCCTCCCAGCTGCACGAAAGTAAGCTTAAGGGTGCGACCGAGGCACTAAGACAGTTCTAAGCTAGGGTTTGGCAGTTGGGAAGCCACAATTGCTCGCATAAATCTTTAAGGGTGCGACTATAATCTCCCAACTGCCTGCAGGGAAGGCCTATGGGTGTGACTATGCCTGCTGGACACAAAAATGTGCATGAAATCAGATGTTCACCTGAAGGATGTCAGTCCTACAAGTGTGGAGTAGACAACAGAAAGATCTGTCAGTAGGGAAGTTTGAATGTTTACTATAATATGAATATATAGACTGAACTTGTGTTTGTAGGTGACTGAGACATGCATATAGATATGTCATTATGTTTGAAGTTTGTGCTACCAAAGTCTGACTAGATTTGGCTGATTGATATAGATAAGCAGTGTTTGGAGTTTTTCACAAGATGTCTGATAATGATTTAGAACTTTGACTTGATGTTGAGATATGTTCTGGACTATAGATCTCACTATGATAGCGAATTTTGGATTTGACCTGATGACTAATGATTTGATTTGACGACTGATTATTTGCCTTGATGACAATGCTATGTGGGTATAGTGACTTTCAGTGACTAATATTGTTACTCGATAATGGTTTTGTATTGGCCTCCTCGTTCTTAGCACAATGGTTGAAATATTGATAGTTGTGATTCAGTATGAAGCAATCTCTTGATAAATTGATGGAACCTGCATGACTTATCCTTGGTGTATGCATTTGCATTTAGTGACTTATATTATGACCATAAGGATGACTTGATTTGATATTGCTTCACAAATGGAAACTTGTTGGCGGCATAACAATAGATGAAGTCATGACTTGATGAGAGCTCTACTTGTCACTTCATCTAAAGAATTTGATACAAATGATATTGATGAGTTTGATATTAGTTTTGATCTGACAACATTGATTTGTGTAAGGCTAAGCATATTGGTTTGGTAAAGAGTTATGTTTGCAGAGAGCATTGTATGAAGCAAGATCCTCGATCTTGATGTGTTCACATTGACAGTTACTTGGTGAAGCCAGGATGATGTGTTGATCCAAACCTCTACTCCAGAAATGTTCCAAGGTATGATTTTGGATTTTGGTTTTGGTTTTATATACTAATGGTCTACTATTGACAGGTAATGAGCCTCTGATGATCTAAAAGGGAGATGGTTTCTGAAGCTCGAAATGATGAATTGATTTCTGAAGTTGGGAAAAGGTAATTGTTATTGCGAATCTATTGAAGAATTATTGGAAAGTGGAAATGCAAATCCTTGGACACTCCAATTGAATTTCAAGATGTTGTGAAGAAATATTGTTGAACTCATCTTGGCAACCAACAGTTGATTGAAGCATTGATGTTCCGTTTTGAACACCTGTCCGTATATATATATATATATATATATATATATATATATATATATATATGATGTGCATAGAACCTGAATGAGTTCATGATTGATCTGCTTCACTCACATAGAGTTTCCATCGAGCATCCTTCGATATATTTGCATGGGATGATCAATTTTTGGTCTAAGACATTCCTCCTGTGATATGTGACTACTTGGATGTACTGATGATGATTAGGATCGTTATTGATGAGATGAGCACATTTGGATGCTACCTTAGTATGAGATCTTCTATGATATCTTGGATGAGAGGTCCGTAGCACGATCGAGGTTGAGTACAATGTTGCTAGCATGACTAGGTATGAGGCAGGATGAAGAAGCTCCTTAGAGAGCCGTCTGAGCAAGATCTGGATATGATATGGATACATTATGATAACAAAGACTGGGAACCGATTGGCAGAGAATCCCGCATATAGTTGGGACTGAGTTACCTTCATATATTGAGACAGTGTTGTTGTACGAGACAACTGCTATTGAGACATGTTGATTACTAGATATGAGTACGACGATATGTTGTTGATCTATAGAAAGCATCGATGATCGAGGACATTGAGCCAAATGTTCCTCCCCTATTTGAGCTCCTAGGGTGAGGAATTGAGATAGAGGGCTCCTGGGGTTGAGGGAACTTTGGACAATAGGGTATCACCCTTATCTGTTACCCATAGGGTTGGAGTAGTAGCTTACCCTATCTTGGTCTTTGCAGAGTATAACCCAGTTGGCATCATACCCACAAGCTGGGCTTGTTGGGAATGCCGCTTCCCGTTTGGCCAAGGGTTGAGAGTGTACAACCCAAGTCGATTATGATGTAGGTGTTCTACCACATCACTGCTTAGCGTCATTGATGGGAAGATCAGCAGGCAATAGGATTGGGTTGAGATTTTCTCCCCATTGCGGTTCCGGGTTGAGAATGAGCTCCCCACTGTGATTCCCGGGTTGAGATGTGATCCCCTGTGTGTTTGGATATCTTATTGCTCGATATGGGGTCGTAGTAGTAGCTCCCCCATAAGATTTTGGGTCAAGATGTACTCCCCGATGTGGTTCGAGGTTGAGATATGCTCCCTGATAATATGCTCTCTGATGATGATGCAAGTCATAGATCTGACTCCCCGACGATATTCCCGGGTAGTAGCCCGCTGACAGAGATTTTAGGTAGTAGCCTGCTGACAAAGATTTTGGGTAGTAGCCCATTGACAGAGATTTCGAGTAGTAGCCTGTTGACAGAGATTCCTAGTAGTAGCCCGCTGGAAGAGATTCTGGGTAGTAGCCCAATGGATAGAGGTTGGTAGATTGAGCTCCCCTCCGATGTCAAAATTCTTCTTCTTTTAGATTAGAAAATGTTCAGCATATGAGTAGGGACAATCAAGAGATAAGCAGGAATAAACAAGAGATGAATCGAGATGATCAATGATGATACAATATGATGAGATACTTGAGATTGGATATGATGACAGGATGACATGATGATCGATGGTCTAATATTGGCAGGTGGAATTCTCCCTAGTTGATAAGGAGTGTTAAAATTATGCAACTGCGGTCAATTTCCACTTTTGAAAGATCCATTGATGGAGATAATGATTGAGTTGAATTCCTATTTTCGAGAAGACCAAAATCAAGCTAAAGATCACTCAAATTGTATAAGGGAAAGTGTACTTATGAAGAAAAACCCACATGCATTTTTGATAAGTTTGACCCTAAAGCAAAGTGGACCACCTTGAAAGGTTATAAATACAAGTGCCCTCTACCTCATTTCGAGACAATGATGAGATACTCTTCTATCTTGTTTTTGGCTCGCACAGGTCTGAGGCTCATCTGCAGAGGATCAGGTTCGCTCTTAGGTGAAGTTGCAGGGTCCGAGGCCTGCATCTTTGATTTAGGTTGTTGGGCCCTAGTCGCAGGCACAACATAGGATGAAGTTGACCCTAGTTGCTTGCAAAAAAGCTCATCCGTGCGACTGGAGCTTCCAGTCGCATAACCAACTCTCCATCTATGCGACTGGGGGTTTAGGGTTTTCGTAGTCCAGATCTGACCCTAGTCGCATAGCCAACTCTCCATCTATGCGACTGGGGGTTTAGGGTTTTCGTAGTCCAGATCTGTCCCCAGTCGCGCACATGCCAGGCTTAAGGGAGTGACTGTGAAACCCATAGTCGCTCGCATGCCAAGATTAAGGAGTGAATGGAAAAGCCATAGTCGCTCGCATATCTCCTCCTCCATGCGACTAGGAACTAAAAGATGAAATCTCAGTCTTTCGAAGATTCTGCTTAGTGATCGCAGGGTTCAGCTGTTGACTACAGACAGTGACAGTTCATTACAGACTTCAGAATCAGGGTTTTGAGTATATACATTGTTGGGTTCATTTCATGGATGTTGTAGTTGTTTTCCTAGTTAGTTGCATAGATGAAGATATAGATCACTGTACTCTCTTTTCTAAATCATTTGATGATGATCTATTAAGAAGAAGAATTTGAAAGTGTTTTCCCCATAGTGGGTTTTGCCTTGGTCTCTGACCAATCCCTGTGTCTCTCTGTGTGAATGATTTTCTTCTATTGTCCTTTATGTTCCGCTGCATTGATGATGATATTGTTCTTTCTACATAGTTGCATATGATAATGAGTAATGATGTAAATCTGAATAATGTTATGATGTTATGGGGTGAGCTTAATGTGTTAATGAATAAATGCAATTATCAATGCAAAGAACAATATAGCTTGATGAAAATTAAAAAAAACAGATCATCTCAGGATGAATTCTGCATGAGCCTATTAGACTGAATACATTGATTTCCAACATCAAAGATATAAAGCATGAACCATGAATTCTATATCAATGACATCCCATTCTAATACAGAAGAGAACACATAATGGAGAGGTTGAAAGATTAACAACACTAGGAAAATTGGCTGCAATCATAAACAAATGAATCTCTAGACAAAAATTCACATTCCCCTATAAATATTTTTCATTAAATTCTAGAAAAAAGGTACACAACACACAAGGCTTTTCTCTGCCAAAATCCGAACCCCTGTTCATTACAAAGACCTTGTCTTTATAGAAAATTTACAAACTACAGCCAATTTTTTAGTAAGGACTTAATTACAAACTTCTAAAAATAAAGAGTGCATATCTAATACAACAAAATACAATACATAATCTTATTGTAAACTCAAAAATATTCTGTATCTGAAGATATAACAGTTTGTTGGAATCACGGCTAGAAACTAGGGTCAAAATTGATGACTGATATCCTGCCTAATTTTTCTATAACCTGTGCCTCGTCATCATGCTTAATATGGTATATGTTATGAAATGTATCCTTTTGGGACTATCTCATTTGCAAATTGCTCTTGATCGTTACCAAAAACCAATTTTTCCCAGCGCTAACCAATCCACTGATATTCTATCAAATCAGGATAAGAACTGGGATCTTTGATGGGCTGGTTCTCAGCGCTCCATAGAAATTTGCACACAATTGCGCTGACACTAAAACTGTCAGCGCTCATCGAAATTCTTGCAGTGAAAATCGTTGACAGGCTAGTTATCAGCGTTTAGTCAAAACCTCATCAGAATGGTTGGTGATCAAAATTGTACTCTTAAAACAACTACCTGAGTGTGCTACCTGCTTCCAATAGGATATCAACATTAGACTTTCTCTGCTCCTTAGTTTTTTGGGCGTTTGTAGCAGCTTTTCTCCTTGAGCGTTTGGGCTTTTTAAGTCTCTTTGAACTTGTAGACTCTTCCCTATTTATAATTAGGTCTTTTTGAGGAGTGTTTTCTATATCAATAACCTCTTTCGCCAACTCAGGGTTTTGTTTCAGCTTAATATTCAGTCTGAGTTTATTCCATGGTCTTGTGTGTGGCCTCCTTCCACCTCTATAAATTTCGGCTAAGGTGGGTTCTTTTTCAGGTTCTGTCCGCTCTGTCTCGGGTTAAATGGTTTTGCCCTTGACCTTCTCTATTGGCCTAACAACCTCTGTTTTTGTAGGGAAAGGTACATGGGGAGAAGGCACATTTTTCATCTCTCTCAGCCTCGCACTCCTCCTTGTATAAACTTTTTCTAACTCGGGAACTAAAGGAGGAACAGACTTTGCTTTTTTCTGACTCTTGGTTTGCATGGATGATGCCCCATGTTCTAGGATTTGTGGTTGTTTAACTTTCTTCTTACTTCCCTTCTTTTTGCCTCTCTTTGGTTTGATAGTTTTCTACAAAGCATCCCCAAAAAAGAAAGTGCTCCCAAGTCCTATTGACCTTTCTCAAATGATTTACAATCAATAGTGAAATTAAACCCTTATGATATATAAAATGAGAGTAAACATTAGGTCTCTCCCTAACCCTTGAGACATGTGCTTCAGACTTATTAACAGAAAGTAAGGGGCGTTCATTTTGACCTGTCTTGCGATGTGGGAAAGGAAACGGAAATGATATAAATTGATCCTGTTAAAGCGTCCCTCACATGTGAAATAGGACTATGTGATGCACAAGAGAACATGCCACTCATATTTCAACCAGGATCTTTGGATCTTTGAATGCCAACACCTACCCTTGTATTCATCCTTCAAGAAGAACGCCACATCAATTCTGGCTAGAACATGATTTTAAAACCTTTCTCTTCGTCCACAAGGAGGCCTGTGGCTTCTGCGATTACCTCCTCGGTAACTGGGAAAGAAATTCCTCCAATCTTAACTTCCTAGCCACTGAAACCCTCAGCGAAGGCCCTGGCAACACCATCATGGTAGTCTGTACAGGAGAAGAAAAACTACTCCCATCCTGCCTCTTGAAAACGTTGATGAATTTCTGGATAAGCTTGAAGCAGGTCGAGTCCTTTGGGTTCTCCTTTGTACAGCGAAAGAAAACTTGCTCCCATCTTGCCTCTTGAAAACGCTGATGAATTTCCAGATAAGCTTCAAGTAGGTGAGGTCCTTTGGGTTCTCCTTCCCTTAATTTCCACCATCAAACACTTGCACTGGAAATGGGAGTGGGATTCAATCTCAGGTTTCAGGATAACCAAAACTTTGTTCTCTTGGCGTAAAACACACAATAGATTAACCACACGTTATATTGATTTTCACCATTTGAAACAAATAATTTCAAAGCGTGGCACTCGGTAAATCATATAATGAACATAATTGGCGATTACAGAGAATTCCTCCATGCAATTATGACCTTTAACTAAGAATTACCTCTTGGTGGCGGAACCATGTCCTGTGAAATCCCATTCACGTCGTATCACCCTCCGCTTAGTCAGTGCTTGCTTGATCGATTACCGTTCCTCCACTGACATGTGCTCCATCAACGTCTTTTAATCTTGACCATCCAAACTTAAAATTTCCTTCGGGTGTTGATCGTCCATCTGTTAGTGTTTAATTTTCCAATTTTACAGATTTGCGTTGCTACTTTAGTTGTTAGTGCATTTTTATTTTACAAATCCACAATAATGCTGATATTTTATCTGTCAACGCTTTTATACTATTTTTTACAAATTGGCGTTGACACTAAAACTGTATAACGTGTGGTTAATCTATTGTGTGTTTTACGTTAAGAGAACAAAGTTCTAGTTATCTTGAAACCTTAGATCGGATCCCACTCCTGTTTCCAGTGCAAGTGTTTGATGGTGGAAATTATGGGAAGGAGCGAAAGGTTACACAGAGGAGAGCCCAAAGGACTTGACCTACTTGAAGTTTACCTGGAAATTCATCAGCGTTTTTGAGAGGTAGGATGGGAACACTTTTTCTTTTGTTGTACAGACTACCATGATGGTGTTGCTAGGGCCTTCGCTAAGGTTTTTGATGGCCAGGAAGTTAACGTTGGAGGAATTTATTTTCTTGTTACTGAGGAGGTAATCACAAAAGCCACATGCCTCCCTATGGATGGAGAGCGAGGTTTTAAAGTCATTTTCTGGCCGGAATCGATGTATCCTTCTTATTTAAGGATGAATACAGGGGTAGGTGTTGGTGTTCAAAGATCCAAATATCTTGGTTGAAAGATGAGTGGCATGTTCTCCTGTGCATCACACAGTCCTATTTCACATGTGAGGGACGCTTCAGCAGGATCAATTTATACCATTTTTGTTTCCTTGCCCACGTCGCAAGACAGGTCAGAATGAACGCCCCTTACTTTTTTTTAATGAGTCTGAAGCACATGTATGCAAGGGTTAGGGTGAGACCTAATGTTTCCTCTCATTTTATATATCATAAGGGTTTAATTAAACTGTTGATTGTAAATCATTTGAGAAAGGTCAATAGGACTTGGGAGCACTTTCGTTTTTGGGGAGGCTTTGTAGAAACTGTCAAACCAAAGAGGCAAAAAGAAGGGAAGTAAGAAGAAGGTTAAACAACCCCAAAGCCTAGAATAGGGGACATCATCTATGCAAACTAGGAGTCAGAAAAAAGCAAAGTTTGTTCTTCCTTTAGTTCCTGAGTTAGCAAAAGTTTATACATGGAGTGTGAGGCTGAGAGAGATGAAAAATGTACCTTCTCCCCATGTACCTTTCCCTATAGAAATAGAGGTTGTTAAGCCAACAAACAAGGTCAAGGGAAAAACCATTGAACCTGAGACTAAGCAGACAGAACCTGAAAAAGAACCCACCTTAGCCGAAATTTACAGAGCTGGAAGGAGGCCACACACAAGACCATGGAACAAACTCAAACTGAATATTACGCTGAAACTAAACCCTGATCCAGCGAAAGAGGTTATTGATATAGAAAACATTTTTCAAAAAGACCTAATTATAAATAGGGAAGAGTCTACAAGTTCAAAGAGACTTAAAAAGCCCGAAAGCTCAAGGAGAAAAGTTGCTAAAAACGCCTAGAAAACTAAGGAGGAGAGAAAGACTAAAGTTGATATCCTATTGGAAGCAGATAGCACACTTAGGTAGTTGTTTTAAGAGTAAAATTTTGATCACCAATTTTTTTGATGAGGTTTTGACTAGACAATGATAATAGCCTGTCAACGATTTTCACTGCTAGAATTTCTATGAGCGCTGATAGTTTCAGTGTCAGCGCGATTTTGTGTTGACTTCTATGGAGCATTGACAACCAGCTCGTCAGAGATCCTAGGTCTTATACCAATTTGAAAGAATATCAGTGGATTGGTCAGTGCTTGGAAAAACTATTTTTTTGGTATCAATCAAGAGCAGCGTTCAGATGAGATAGTCCCAAAAGGAGAAATTTCATAACATATACCATATTAGGCATGATGGCGAGGCACAGGTTTTAGAAAAACTAGGTAGGATATCAGTCATCAATTTTGACCCTAGTTTCTAGTTGTGATTCCATCAAACTATCATATCTTCAGATACAAAATATTTTTGAATTTACAATTAGATTGTGTATTGTATTCTATTGTATTTGATATGCACTCTTTATTTTTAGAACTTTGTAATTAAGTCCTTACTACAAATTTGGTTGTAGTTTGTAAATTTTCTATAAAGACAAGGTCTTTGTGAATAGGGGTTTGCATTTTGGCAGAGAAAAGCCTCGTGTGTTGTGTACCTTTTTTTCCAGAATTTAATGAAAAATATTTAAAGCAGGGGAATGTGAATTTTTGTCCAGAGATTCATGTGTTTATGATTGCAGTTAGTTTTCCTAGTGTTAATCTTTCAACCTCTCCGTTATGTGTTCTCTTCATGGTTCATGCTTTATATCTTTGATGTTGGCAATCAATGTATTCAGTCTGATAGGCTCATGCAGAATTCATCCTGAGATGCTCTGTTTTAAGCCTTGAATGTTACCTTTTCTTCTTTCATATCTATAAATTGTGAAGTCTAGCAATGATGGACTACCATGCCTCTGTGATAGGCTGTCCTTGTATAGTTTGAAGATTTCATTAATTTCACTATGACTCCATCGTCCATTGGTGTTTCCTTTTTCCCATACTCCAACCAACATCAACAACTTTTACATTAATTTGGTGTAATATTCCAAAAAGGAAATAACAATGATAAGCAAAGGAAAATACACATACAACACAGAAATATTTACACAACAATTAAACACCCATAAAATTAAAACCAAAACTGTGCCAAACTGAGCCATTTTATTATCAAGAGAGTACAAATATATAGAATGTGTGCACCTGGGCTTGCCAAATCAAGCTAGGCAATTCCAAGTGAGAATAATGTTGCCATGGATGCAAAGAAATGATTTCTCCTCAAGCTCTATGTTGACCCTGGAAATTCTGCAATTGTTGGCTGAAAGAAACCCTTGTTTGAGCCTCCAAAAGTGCTCTGAAAATTCCGCCAAATTAATCTTGGATTCTCCACCACTAACCCAGAAAAACCAAGAAAGGGTTTTGGCAAATTCTATTGACCACCTGGGACCCAAAATTTAAGGTCACTCCTCCCCCACTGGCTACCCAATAATTCTACTATTTGGGGCACCAAAACCCCTCCAAAAATTTTGCAAAATTAGGAGCAGACTCCTTGACCCTTGACCAACAAAACCCATAAACGTTTTGGGCTAATTCCGACTTCCCGGAATTTCCCAAAATCGGTGCTACGCACTCCTTGGCAGAAACTGTGCCCCCACAAACTACAACTGTTGAATATGTCACTTATCCCTCCTCAATAAGCTATAGAATGGCCCTGTAATTTCCCTTGGGAATAACTGAGAGAAATCTCTTCTCAAACCCGACACAAGAGAGAAGAATCTAGCCCATGAATTCTGCCCAGTGACACTTTTGCACAGGCCCAAAATGATGAATTTGGCTCTCCTTGGAACAACAACTTCCAACCCTTAAATTATCCACAATTGTTGGTCCACCCTTAGTGAAATTTCTCCTAAATCCTCTGGCCAAATTACCCCTTGAAAATCCCTCAGCTCGGTGGTATGATTTTGCTCCTGCATCCTTCTGGAAGTTCGAACTCGCTGAAGAATGAGCTGAGATGCCCCACGAACTCCAGTGAAATTCCTCCCCACTAAGTTAAGAAATTCCCTCTTAGGGTGACACTCGAAGTCCAGCGAAAAAGAGGTTGGAATTCCTGCTTGGAAATTTCTTTTGCTAAACAGTACTGGTTTACTTGGCTAAACGGCTCAAGAAAACTTGTTTTCAAGTTAGATTGGCAAAAGATACCAAATGGAGGCCTCCTTTCCTTATTTATAGAAGTTGACGCTCTTTCTCTTGCTGGACCCCGTATTCCACTAACTCGCACCCCCTCGCTTCTTTCTCTCTCTTCCTCCACAAGTGCGAATTATTTCCAAGGGTCGAATTGCCTCCTTTTTGTGGTACCCACATTCCACCAAGGCTGAAATTTATCCTATTCTCCTAAGTCCTCATGCCTTCCATGTCAAAATTGCCTCCAATGCTTGAATTTCAAAATTGTGCTATGCTTAGCACCTCCCAAAAAATCTTCGTTGACCTCCTGAGATGGAAAAATCGGAATTAGGGACATTACAGTCCTTCTTGCCAAAAATTGTTTATCCTCAAGCAATGCTCGAACAAGCTCTCTCTCCCTGCTGACCTAACTATCACTGCAAACAATACTAGGGTCCCAAATGTGCCATTGAGTCATCAACGAATCTCTAGGGGACCAAATACTCTCCATAGAAATGAACCGCAATGGAAGATTCACATGACCTCCCCCTGTAGAGACCAACTCGTCCCTAAAGGTGGTTGAACTGCCAAGCCCTGTAATACCGGGGTCCCATGCTAATCTCAAAAGGATACCACCATGTTGAAATTGTGCCACTCTGACTATGGTCAACTACCCATAATACTCATACTGTATCCTCCTCTCCTAGAACCTGATGGCATAGTATCTGTGGAGGCCAAGCACATCGCTGATCATAAGACCACCCATGTGAAGTGTTATCCCATCTTGGGGAGTCCTTGAGAGGTATCATGCCTACTGCCAAACTGAGACCCAACAAAATACTTGGATGTCCTTCCCTAGTGGGAACCCTCTCTCCTATCTCTTAAGTCTATGAACCAACTACTCCATGGACCCATACTAATCTCGAAGTGAGGTCAACGTGTAGGCATTGCGCTAGTATGGGCATGACTGTGACCCCCTTGTGCTCTTACAGATCCATCCACTCTCGTAATCCTATATCACAACCCCAATAAAGGACAACTCTATAGTGCTGAAGACGATCTTGCCAGGGCATCCCATCAAAGCCATCATCTACCAATCCTCGTCTAGTATTTGGCCGAAACAATAGCAGGGAAAGCTCTCCTTGGCCCAGAGTGATAATCTCGACGATCCCCAACCTGACCTCCTAAGGGAGATGTTGTCCTGTCATTGTCATCTCTATGATCCCTCCGGAGAAAGGTGGTCTACTACCCCAATGGGTCCCTGGAACCCAAAGCCAAATTGAAATCCCATTGCTTCCAATTCTTGTCGCCTGCCACTGTGTAGTATCGATGTCCAATGGGAACCCCAAATGACATACAACTAATCCTTGAATGCTACTAATAGGCAGATTTTTGATGCTCGTGACCAACTCAGTGTATGTAGATCTGTCCTGCTCCAGCCAATCATCACCACTAAGTCTGTCATCTGCACCCTCGGTAATGTGCCAATACAATGTCTGAAGCCCGGATACCCACTGGAAAACTACCTCAGCTATACACGGTATCCCTTGCTCATGCAAGATCCCAACAAGCCCTACTGAAGTAGAGGCACATGTCTCCCCCATGATCAGCTCCCCAAGTGTGGGCTCAGAGATGAACGGTATACCACCCTTGCAGAAGATCATCTCATCTCCTAGCCCGTGGCTGCCAACTCGCGTACCGACCCTGCTCCTCCACCGGGGAATCCCTATTGTGTCCCTGATGCACTGAATCTCATAGAGTCGTCTCAAGCAAATCTTCCAAGTCCCGCTACCCACAATGTAGGCCTCAATCAGACACAAGAAGGCTCCCCTAAACTGCTTGCAAGGCCAATGAGTGAGAGATGCTTGGGTTCCGACGAGTATGGTCGAGAACCAGTGTGGACACTCCTGACCGACCTTGTGATCAAACCGCTCTCCAAACCTGGGTATGTCCCCCTCAATGGCATGCCTAACGCTCTCGTCAAGTAGTCTCCCTGCTAGCAGCACTCTCCCTGCTAGCAACACTCTCTCGGTCTGCAGTGCAGCCCTGCATGTTGTTGCATATAACCATGTAGCCTCATGCCCCTGGCATATAACTGCACCCTGTTGCACATCTCTATGCACCGCTGGACCTTGCTACATGTTGTTGCATCGCTTCGGATCAGTTGGTGTCCTTCCTGTATCGATGCGTTCGTGACACTATAAGGAAATGCACTGCGTGTGAACTGCTCCTACACCCCAATGTGACCCTGCACACCACTGCACACCTCTGTGCACCTTCGTGCCCCTCTGCATATCGCTGCACACCGTTGCATGCCCCTATACATCCCTGGAAGCCATGGTCTAAAACAAAGTCAGTAAGTATCAGTCTACATCCTGTCAGTATCACTGTATCCACTCTCTGATCTCCATAACCTCGGATAAGTGGACCTCCCCTCCTGATCCTCCCTGAGAGATCTAACATGGGAATTTCCCTATGTACCTGTGGGGGTGTCCCTAAGGTGCTGCTCCTCGGTGACCCCTGTGCCCCATATATCTATGGGAAATCCTCCTCTCCATACAAGGAACTATCTGGTGGCCTGTCGATCCACCTCCTATGACAACCTCTTGCCAAGGTAAACTGACCATCCTATGCCCCCACACACGGCCAACATGCCAAGAATCTGTTGGTTCTGCCTCATCAACTTCTCCATGATCTTGCTAGCCCCTCCCCACAACTGGCCAATATCATGCTCTCATACCACTGTAATGTTACCAAAAGGAAATAATAGTGATAAACAAAGCAAAATACACATACAACACATAAATATTTAGACAACAATTAAACACCCATAAAATTGCACCAGAACTGCGCCAAACTGAGCCATTTTATTATCAAGAGGAGAGTACAAATATACAGAATGTGTGCACCTGGGCTTGCCAAAGCAAGCTAGGCAATTCTAGGTGAGAAAAACGTTGCCCCGGATGCAAAGAAATGATTTCTCCTCAAGCTCTACGCTGACCCTGGAAATTCTGCAATTGCTGGCTTAAAGAAACCCCTGTTTGAGCCTCCAAAAGTGCTCAAAAAATTCCGCCAAATTAATCTTGGACTCTCCACCACAAACCCAAAAAAACCTAGAAAGGGTTTTGGCAAATTCTACCGACCACACGGGACCCAAAATATAAGCTGACTCCTCCCCCTTGGCAGCCCAATAATTCTACTGTTTGGGGCACCAAACACCTCCAAAAATTCTGCAAAATTAGGAGAAGACTCCTTGACCCCTGACCAACAAAACCCAAAAATATTTTGGGCTAATTTTGACCTCCCAGAATTACCCAAAATCGGGGCTATGCCCTCCCTGGTAGAAACTGTGTCCCCCATAAACTACAACTGCTGAATATGTCACTTATCCCTCCTCAATCAGTTGTAGAATGGCCTTGTAATTTCCCTCAGGAAGAACTGAGAGAATTCTCTTCTCAAACCTGGCACAAGAGAGAAGAATCTAGCCCACGAATTCTGCCTAGTGACACTTCTGCGCAGGCCCAAAATGATGAATTTGGCTCTTCCCAGAACAACAACTTCCAACCCTAAAATTCTCCATAATTGCTGGTCCACCCTTAGTGAAATTTGTCCTAAATCCTCTGGCCAAATTACCCCTTGAAACTCCCTCAGCTTGGTGGGACGATTTTCCTCCTGCGTCCTTCTGGAAGTTTGAACTCGCTGAAGAATGAGTTGAGTTGCCCCACGAACTCCAGTGAAATTCCTCCCCACTAAGCTCAGAAATTCCCTCTTAGTGTGGCACTCGAATTCCAGCAAAAGAGAGGTTGGAATTCCTGCTTGGGAATTCCTTGTGCTAAACAAGCCAAGAAAACTTGTGTTCAAGTTAGATTGTCAAAAGATAGGCCTCCTTTCCTTATTTATAGAAGTTGGCCCTTTGTTTCTTGGTGGATCCCATTTTCTACTAACTCAGCCCCCTTTTCTTTCTCTCTCTTCCTCCACAAGTGAAAATTATTTCCAAGGGTCGAATTGCCTCCTTTTTGTGGTCCCCACATTCCACCAAGGCTGAAATTTCTCCTATTCTCCCAAGTCCTCATGCCTCCCATATCAAAATTGCTTCCAATGCCTAAATTTCAAAATTGTGATATGCTTAGCACCTCCCACAAAATCTTCGTTGACCTCCTCAGATGGAAAAATCGAAATTGGGGACATTACATCTGGCCATAGAGTGTTTAGTAGACCTGCTACCGTTGTGACCTATGGTAGTTGAGTTTGAGGAGAGATCCCCCTTTGAATTGAGGGGCCAACTTCAATCCCAAAGCGATTAGAGGTTACCTTAGAGTTTTTCCTCGACAGCCAGGGTTTTCTCTAAGTGATAACAAATATGTTGTGTATTGCGATGACCCAAGGTCAAGATGCCAAGAAAAGGTTTCCAATAATAGGTATTAGCAAGATAAAGGTGCATGAAACCTTCGACAAGCCCTCAAGTTGAAGCTATCACCAAACTAGGTTTTTATCTAGGGAAAACCACTAGGGCAAGAGAAATTATGGATGAAAATGGAAGGAATGGGAACCAATGGGAAATGATTTTGAGGTAACTACTCAATCCTATATGTTGAGACCTTCCAATACCCAAAAATCCTCTTCGTAGCAAATTCACCCTAAGCCCTAGGTGGTTGCTTGGCCTTAAGAGGGTTGAATTTGAGAGGGGGGAGAAAAATAATTTTTTTGGATAAAAGTTGAGTTGATCATCAAGAGACATGGCCAGTGCCTAGTCCTTGGGTTGATGGAGTCTATGGAGGTGATATATTAGCTAATCCTTGCAAGGGAGTAAGAATGTTTGACGCCCTGATATAAACCCTAATTATTGCCTTTGTGAGGGATTGAAGTCATTTGGGAGAGCTAAATCAAGTTTCACCAAGTAAAATGTCATTCATATTCCATATATGAGTAATGCACACGATGAGGCTATTTAGATTCTACGCGATTGATTTTCAATAAATCAGGACACAATAGAAAAACTATGGATAACCATTACATTCCATACACTAGACATAATCATAAATATTATTAAAAAATAGGCATGTTACCACAAAATCTTGTCGGCCCTAAGGAGGGAAATCCTATAGGACAAAGAGCTAGACTGAGTGCTAACAATGTGACAATGGCCCATTGTCACAACCAAGGTCCCCTCCTCTTTACGAACTTTCACCTATGGGAGGAGTCCTAGTAGAAGAATAATCACCTTCGATAGATATTCTAGGGTTTGAGGTGATGCAAGAGGGACTCTCAAGGAATGCTCAATGGTTGCAATATAAGGCTTTAAAAGCACTTCGCACTCTATGAGAGACCTAATAATGGATTGTGCAAGATCTAGGGTTATGTGAATAATCGTGGATGACAACACTCTTGAGATCAAGGAAACTAGAAAGGGCTTCTTATGTTGTACTTCACCCAGTAATAGGCTCATACAACCCTCAAAGAAGTCCCCAAGTTGAGGAAAAACTAGCTAGGGTTTTCCTCTTAGGGCAACGCCTAGGGCAAGATATTTTATGGATGAAACCTAAGTGGATGCCCACCAAACTTTGAGGTCATGTAGCCAAGACCATAGGATTGATGTTTACGCTCTGAGATTCTGGAAAAACCTCCTCCCTAGAATTTCTTTCTTAGCCCTAGTTAGTTGTCCTACCTTGAGAGGACCTAAATTTAGAGAGAGAATTTATGGAGAAAAAGTGAAGTTGACCACCAAGGACTTGGATTAGTGCCTTGTCCTTTGGGAATATGGAGTCTTAGGAAGCTTAAGATGAGTTGAATCGTCTCTAAGGAGGCTTAAAATTGATGCCCTAGGTACCAATTTTAAGCATTTACCCACTTCAAGAGATAATGGAGTTTCATGCATACTTAACAGATTTTCCTCCTCTAGGAACATTCATTGCATGCCATACATTGAGTAACATATGCATTACTCAACCAGAAAGCCTTCCAAAAAAATTAAGTTTCAATAATTAAGGCTCAATTAGCACATTCTATAAGCAACAATTCCATATGTTAAACAAATTCAAGAGAAAAATTGCATCAACACAAGGCATTTACAATATGACATGCAATATACCCATCCAATACTCAAGAAGTAGCTCCAAAGAGGAAATGTGAATTAGTTCCATACATGGAAAGTCATCCACAAGGGTCTCTAATAGCTAAAGAAATAAGTGTGAACATATCTCAAGAGATTGAGTCCAAGAGTGATGATGATGAGTAGCTCAAATGAGCTCTCTGTGAAAATTCCTTGATTGCAATTATTGGATATTATTCTCCTAGTTGTTAGCAGTGTAATTGTTTACAATAATTAACAAATAATTGAGATTTGCAATCATCACCATAAAAATACGTCGTGGAAAATAAAATTAGGAACTAAGAAATAGATGGACACACATAACAATCGACAAAATAATTTTGGACTAAAAAGTCCCCGGAAAAATCCCGAAGGGAAAACCAGTGTGGTAGATGAGGTTTTATTTTATTATGCAACAAAATAGAGAATTACAATTGCCGACCTCCCTAGGTTAGCCCCAAAATTATATCTCAACTGGGAAAATTATTTTTCCCTCTCCCTAACTCAATCTGGCCCTCACTTGGAAACTTGCACTCCATAGCATATTCACTCAGCTAGACTGGGAGTACGCATTGCTGCCTTAAAACTTCCCTGGAAACCCATCTAGTTGATTCATCCTGCTTTTTTCCGCCTCCAAAAACAAGTCACTAGGCCTCTCGATGCTAGATCCAGGCACTAGCAACTAAATCGAACCTGTCTGGGCAACTCGCTTTGGAAATTGGGAAAATCACACTATATAACACTACCTCTCTGCTGGAAATTTTGGCCTTCCTTCCCTACTGCTGGAAACTGGAAAAACACTAGAGAATTCTCTAGATATTCTCCCCCGCTACTTCCTTTATCGCCGATGCTCTCCTTCTTTGGCTCGAACTTTATTCCTTGCTAAATCACGACGACTGGATAGCTCGATCTGCTAAGGTAACTCACTCCCCTCTTGTGTCATTGTCCATCTCATTGACTTTCTCTTATAATCTCTCGTTGGAGCTTCAACGACCATGATTAGATCCTCGTCAACAACTAAGATCATCTCAGACTTGATCCATGTCATTTTCTGGAAGTCTCTAGAGCATAAATCGATCTCCTTAATTAATTCACTTTAATTAACCACTTTTCCTAAGTTAGACTTAGGAAATATTTAAATGATGTCTAATTAATTTAATTAAGGCATTTTGCAAGCTTATCTCGTGAAACCTTTTTTGGGTTTTGGAGATCTCGTGTTCCTTACCCTGTTAGACACAAATCGAGACTAGAACACTTGTTTGATTCTACCAAAACAATCAAAACTAATGTTCCCTCTTAACAATGAAGGTGTTCTCTCCACTCCAACATCTCCCCTTTGTAGTCAGACCACGTTGTTGGTGTTTGACATCTGTAACATACAGCCATTGTCCGCCAAGCTACTGTGCGTACTTTGATTCATCTGTTAACCTTGTAGATGAACCACTCTACATCTGCGTTGTTGTTGACACTGCATTGTGCCACCCTGCATTGCTGCCAACACTGTTTGACTGCATCTGATCTCATGCTATTGTTGTTGTTGTAACAATTGCAACTGAGAATTGATCTACTATTGCAACTGAGAACTGATCTATTGTCCCTACAATTGGATTTTTCCCTTGCCCTTGAGTCTCTGACTACAAATAGCTCTACTCTATCTACTGAGTATTTGACTGTGCCCAACTGTCTCTACACCCCTCTAGTATCTTACTATAACTAGCTCTGCAATATCTCTCAAGATCTGATTGCACCTTGATGACATCTCGATCCTCTTACTACTAAATATTGTGGGCCCTCGTAGCTAAGGTAATGATCCATGAGGAAACACCGGTCTGATGTTGTGCCTCCTCAGACCCTGCGTGATCCTGCAACTCTGAAGCCTCATGCTCCTCCTCCATCTGGAGGTATAGCTGCTATAAATGCGAACTCCTCCAGCTTGGAGGTCAACTCATCTATCTTTGTCCAAGTTGTCATTTGCTCCTTCCCCTTCGTGTCCTTCTTTCTCTTTGGACATTGGATGTAATATTCCTAACACAAATATTAAGTGAATAAGAGAAACATGCATTATAACAACTAGGAAATTCAACACATACAGAGGAAATCAAACACGAGAAAATTCACCAAAACTCTGAGTCGTTTTATTAATTTCTGAGCAAAATGAACTACAAATGAGTATGGAAAGAGGAACTTGGGCTTGATACAAGAAGCTAGGCAAACCCCAGGTTGGAATTGTGATGCCCAAGTGTTGGAATGACTCCACCAAAAACATTTGTGCTGAAGTAGAAAATTACTGCCACTGTTGTTGTAGGTGTGCTGAGATTTCGACCCTCAAATCTACTCCAAAAATTCTGCAAAATTAAATTTAGGCCTTCCACACCAACTCCAACAAAACCCAAAAATATCTCACGGGCCTAAGTGGTGGAAATGGTCCTGAAGTGAACTCCGCCCTCCTATAGTGATTTATGCTACTAGATGCTGACTGGAACACTGATTTCGGCTAGAAATATTGCCCAGAAAAATCTGCGAAATTAACCCCAGGCCCCTCTCACCAAACCCACAAAAACGTAGAAGGGGTTTGGGCTGAGTCCAACATGCCTCGGTGACCCTCAAGAAGTGTGTGTCGCTCCAACTGGGATGAAAAATGCCTTGCAGAAGGAATATTGTTGTAGGATGCCAATTCAATTCCTCGAAAATCTCCTCCAACCCCTAGAACCACTCCTCCAATCTCCTTATCTCTCCTTGCGAAACTCCCATGGAATTTCCCAACTCTCTATGTTTTCGTAGTAGATGTCCAGTGTCCCCTGTGGATGCCTAGATTTTAGACAATTTTTCCCTCCAAAACACAACACTCTTAGCCCTACAAAATACCAAGAAGAGACTTGCCCTTCTAATGGATAAATTGCTGCAAAATCTTTGGCCTAATCTCCACTTCTTGCTAGCTCCTCTCAACCCACGAATTCCCTTTCTGCGCCCTAGGAAAAACATGCCCATGTTGATGAATGGTCTACAAATTAGCTCCTCAAACACGTGGAACAAACTCCATCTTACTCTCATAGGGTGACACTCGAAGTTCACCGAAGGTGGAGGTGGATTTCTCGCTTGGGAATTCCTTGTGCTAAACAACACTGGTTGTCTTGGCTAAACAACAAAAGTAAACTTGTGTTCAGAATTAAGTTGACAAAATATAGTAATGAAGGCCTCTTCTCCTTATTTATAATTATTGTCCTCCTTCTCTCCCATGGTGTCCCCCACTCTTTCTCTCTCCTAATTCGCACCCCCTCCTCTTTTCTCTCTCCTCCAAGAGTGCGGTGCCAAATTTCTCTCTCTTGTGGACCCCACGTTCCAATAGAGCTGCAATTTCCATTTTTCCTCCTAAGTCTAACTGTGCCAGAATTGCCTCCGCTTCCAAAAATGTCTCTAATGCGTAAAATCAAATTTGGGGATATTGCATTGGGTGGCATAGTGGCCAAACTCACCACACTGGAAGCATTTGACCTTTGACAGGTCCTTTCTCTTGTTCTTGCCTCCCTTTGAGCTTTGTCTCTGATTGGGACATTTCTTCACCTTTCCCTTACTCGCAAGTGTTACATTCTTCTCTTCCTTCTCAGCCTTCGGCTCTCGTCTACTATCGCTGGTAGAACCCTCGACAAGACTGAGCCATAGCTCCAGCTAATTGAAGCCATCCACAGGCATTCCCAATCTAGATTTTTATCTCGTCCAGTAATTCCCTAAATGAAAGTTGTCCATTCTTTGAAAAGGCCATTTATAGAAACTCGCACAAATTGTTTGTCATCAGGCTTCTCTCCTAAAACTACTACCTCATATTGGACATTCTGTAGTCTAGTGAGATAGGAAGTAATAGCTTCACCCTTCCGCATGAGAATCATTTTACGATTCTCTAATGGATCCTGGTAAAGATTCACAATGGCCTCCCACATGTCCTTTGTCGTATTCTTCTCTACAATGTGTGGGACGATATGATCTCGAACTCCGTCTAGGACCATCCTCTTAGCTTTGGCCATATCCTTCTTGTAGTCAAGATATTTGGATAGGATCTATTGTTTCGGCTACAATTATTATCACGAACTCCTTCATGCCATGCTCATCCAATAGGAATATCATCTTGGCCTTCTCGACACCAAAGTTAGAAGCTTTGTCAATTCTACCCTGATCTCTAAGACTTGCTGCGACCATCTCTGAGAAACTCAAATAAATTGGAGATTGGATCTGGAAATCTCCTTCTCCTTCCTGCTTGACCTTCCTTCTGCTACTCACACTCCTTGAGGAATGACCAAATCTGCCTACGGATGTCCTTCTCTGGCTAATACACTTCTAAGATTTGCTGCAACCATCTCTGAGAAACTCAAATATACTGGAGACTGGATCTGGAAATGTCCTTCTCCTTCGTGCTTTACCTTCCTTTTGCTACTCGCAGTCCTTGAGGAATGCGCAGATCTGCCTCCGGATGTCCTTCTCTGGCTAATACACTTCCTTCAGTTGCTCACTGAGACTACTCGCTCTAACTTTCGGATGTCCTTCTCTAGGAATTGGTACACGAATTGCAATCTCTACAACTCGAACTAGCTATTCTAGCAAACTAACACGACCTGCTGCAACTGGAAATCTTGGATCTCCTCTTAGAAACTGGAAACCCTCTGAGAAATTATGGAAATTCCTTTTCGGTGTACTTTTCTCTTCCTGTCCCTGCGCAAATTTGTCGCTGAAATCCTCGCTACAAAACTTGTGCGCCCAGATATGCTCAATGAATGAATTGATCTACTCATTGAAAATGCTTAACAACAACCAAACTGCTTGTTGGAATTTTGCTCTGGGCAAATCAAACTTTTCCTACACTCTTCTTCTGGAAATTAATTCTCCTACCTAGCGACTCGCACTGCCTAGGTGGCTTGCGCAGATCTGAACTTTGTGCTTCAGTTCTCCCTCTAAAACTGCTCGATCTATTGATCTTTCGCCTCTGATCTGATCTTCAATGCTCTGATACCATGTGAAAATTCCTTGATTGCAATTACTAGATATTATTCTCCTAATTGTTAGTAGTTTAATTGTTTATGACAATTAATGAATAATTCACAATTGTAATCTTCACCTTCAAAATATGTTGTGGAAAATAATACAAGAAATGAAAAATAGATGCACACGTAAAAATCGACACAATAATTTTTGGACTAAAAAGTCCCTTGAAAAACCCCGAAGGCAAAATCGATGCAATAGATGAAGGTTTATTTTATTATGTAGCAAAATAGAGAATTACCACTGTTGGCCTTCTTGGCTCAGCGCCAAAAAATGTATCTCAACTTGGAAAATTATTTTTCCCTCTCCCCAACTTAATGTGGCTCTTACTGGGAAAAACTCGCACTCCCTGGAAAATTCGCTGAGCGAGACTAGGATTACGCACTGTTGCCTTTGAATTTCCTTGGAAACCCATCCAGTTTAGTTGTCCTGCCTGTTTCTGCCTCTAGAAATGATTCACTAGGCCTTTGAATTGCCCTGTAAACCCATCTAGTTGACTTGTCCTGCCTGTTTCTGCCTCTAAAAACAGTTCACTAGGTCTCTCGGTGCGAGATCCGAGCTCAAGCAGCTGAATCCTGTGAAAATTCGGCTAGCCCCGAATCCTATTGTAGTGAATGAAGTTAATTTTTCTAATTGTTAATTCAATTAAACAATTTACTTGTTGTGTGTTACGGAAAATATCGAATTAAATAAATATTGCGGAAGAAATAAAAATGTTGGAAGAATAGATGCACACACACACAAATACACAGTTATTTTTCGACTAAGTCCCCTAAAAAACCCAACTCGGGAAAACCAGTGCAACAACTGAGGGTTTTAATATTATGCAATAGTAATTCTGAGTACAAGACTATGGATGCTAAACTCTAGCAACAATCCATACAGAGAAATGACTGACAATAAATCTAGTGAGAAAAATCTCACTCCCATTGGCGTTCCGACACTAACCTTGGCTCAAGTTGACCTGCTCTTTGCTGGCTTTGCGTAGTCACTACATCAGCCTACGGAGTACTGCGTCCCACAACTCGGAACTTCTTTCCCTCTCGCTATCTGATCAGCTGTTGTTTGGAAGATGGATCCTCTTAGCCTATGGACTCTCCCTTTGGCTTTCGACATTGAATCACTGCTTCTCCCAAGCAAAATACGGAATCCCCTCTGAAGCACTGCGCTGCCTCTCTGTGGCACTCACTATCTCTCTGTAGTGCACTCACTGGTACTGGAAAAACTTCCTTCTGCCTTACTATCTCTGCCCCTCTCTCACTGCTTCGAGCTCACTAGTTCTCTCTTCGGCAACTCAGCGCTGCTACTCAGGAAATCAATCTACCATTAAAATGGAACTGTTGGTGTGTGTTCTCCAAGCCCCATCGAGTTTCTTCTTATAATCTCTCGTTGAGACATCAACAGCCACGATTAAAACTTAATCGATGGCTAAGATTAACTAGAACTCGATCCATATCTTTTTGTATAAGATTCTCACCATGACTTAATTAATACCCTTTAATTAATCATATTCCCCAAGTTTAGACTTAGGAAACATTAAAAACGGATTAATTATTTTAATTAAGTTGCCTCTAGGTGGAATTTCCAGAGACGATTCTGGGTTTTGGAGAATACATGTATTCTAGCCTCTCCACCAAATTTCATGGCTAGAACAAATTCGATGCTACAAAAAATAACAATCCCTCTTAGCGAGGAATGTGTTCTAGCCCTGCAACCCATTGAAGCAACACCTTGTTTCCACAGCACCTCCTGTCACGCTGTTGATGTTTGGTTGTCGCTGCACACCAACTACTGCGCAACTTTGATATACGTTGCATTTGTGCTACTGCTAATCTGCTGCCAACACTGCATCTTCACTGCAAATCCCTCTCCATTTGCTGTTGTTGCAATTGCAACAATCGCAACTGAAAACCATCCAAAAACACTGAATCAATTGTGATTAGTATGATGCATCTGTCTACCGAATCCTTGGCTGCTGCTAGTCTCTATGCTCACTGAAGCCTCTGCGTTGTTGCTGACTCTGCTTTGTGAGAACTACACACTGCTTCCAACTCTGCACTGCGTTTCCCAGTATCTTACCGCTACTAGCCACTACATCTGTCACTTTGGCATCTGACTGCACCATATGCGACTAATTCATCCTGCTATTGTATGCTATTTGCTCCCGTAGCAAGGTATTGATTCATGAGGTGGACCTCCTCAAGATTCTTGTCCATCCTGTAGCTCTCTGGGACTAGAAAACCAAATCACCCCACCTCACTCCTGGAGGTATGTCAATGATCACAACAAACTCTTCCTCCAATCTAGAGGACAACCTGTCGATCTCCGCATGAGATGTCGCCTGGTCCTGCTTCTCTTCCTTGTCCTTCTTTCTAAGAGGACATTGTGTGCTGTAGTGGCCAAGCTCACCACATCTGAAGCATTTGACCTTGGAAAGCTCCTTCTTCCTCTTGCGTTGCTCCTTCTTCCCCTTTGATGCGAGGGCCACATTCTCCTCTTCTTTCACTTGCTTCGTCCCATTGTTGTTGCTACTGGCACTGATGGTGCTCTTCACCAAATCTCGCCTCATCTCCTCCTGCTGTAGATTAGCCCACATTCGATCCTAATATGGCAACTTGTCTTTGCCCAGAATACTTTGGATGGAGACTTGCTAGTCTTTGAAAACACTATTTATAGCTAACCGCACCAATTTTGTAGGTTGGGGCATTGACCCTACTGTAGACAGGTGGTCTTGGACAGCTTTAATCCTAGTAACGAAGCGATCTATGCGCTCCCCTTTCTACATCCTTGTACATCTCAGCTGCTCCTCAAGATACATCTTCCGTTGCTTGGAAGATCCCTGGTATAGCGTAGTAAGAGCTTCCCACATCTGCCTAGAAGTATCTTTGTCTGCTATATGAGACACCACGAGATCTGATCTGCATCCGTGGGTATATTTACCACGCTATCGATGTAGGATTTCAGATCATATTCATCTAGAAGACAAGAAATTCTTGCCTCCAGATCACGTAGTTGGAGGCTCCATCCTACCGATCCTGATCTCTCAGCCTTGCTGATACCATCTCTGCAAAAAGTCAAACTCCTCTTCTCCTCTGCATAGCTGCTGACTAGCTCTACGCACTCCCTGCTAGAGCGTGCAAATTTTCTCACAACTACTGTTGCTTTGTTGTGAAAAATCGAACTTCTGGACTAGAAGTTCCTTGAGGAAAGAATTCCCTCAGTGTGTGCTCTTCCTTCCTCCTGACACTATTCCGCACCAGCAAACTGCTGCAAAATAACTGCGTCCTAGCTGAAGATTTGCTCTGCAAGGAAAATATTGCTTCAACTCTTTGCCTCTAGTAATCTTTGATCTGGAAAATGTATTCTCTATCAACTCTCTTAGAGAAATAAACTTTTCCTAAAAAATTGACTCTCCTGGCCAAGAACTGTGCTACCACTTGAGGGTTTCAAACTGCTGCCTATGCAGAGCTTCGAAATTCCTCTTCCCTTTTGCTACTGGGCTCTTCAGGTTTCAATCTGTGCTTTGATACCATATTTCTCCTATTTGTTAATTTAATTAAACAATTTTTTTTTGTGTGCTACGACAAATATCGAAAGAAATAAAATATTGGAAGAAATAGATGCACACACACAAAATACAACGTTATTTTTGGACCAAGTCCCCGGAAAAAGCCAACTTGGGAAAACCGGTGTAGCAGCTGAGGGTTTTAATATTATGCAGTAGTGAAAATATGAGTACAATCTATGGATACTTAATCTAGCAATCCAAGTAAAGAAATAATTGGCAATAATAACTAGTGAGAAAAATTTCTCACTCAATAGGCGATACAATACCGACCTCGGCTCGAATTGAGTTGCTCCTTGCTCCCTCTGTGCAGTCACTACATCCCACAAGCTTGGAACTGCATCTCCTCTCACTGTCTCATCAGACGCTGTCTGGGAAACCGATGCTCTGCCTTCGGACCCTCTGCCCAGCTTCTGGCTCAGAATCTCGACTTCTCCTCAGCAAAACGAAAATCTCCCCAAGAGGGCTCTGCACTACCTCTTTGTGGAAATCACTGCCTCTCCGCAATGTACTCACCGGAACTGGAAAAGATTCCTCCGGCCTCACAATCTCTTCCCCTCTCTAATACAGTTGTCTAGGGCTTTCGTACTAGGGATAATGGCCCTCATACATCCATTGATACAAGAATACAAGAACAATATCCACTGACAGTCTAGCTGATATAGTTGACAATCATAGCTCCTCTTGTCGTACCATGAATACAATTGATGGTCCTTCTCCACCCAATCTGAGGCTCATGCCTCTATCAATGGTCCTACTCCTTTAGGTCACTAAACACAACTCTCCAGATACTCTCTAGTTGATCGTTAGTCCATCAACACATCATCACATAGAGACTCGTGATGAGTTGTTCGCAACTTCGTTTGTGAACAACTCTCAACTGCCCACTATTGCTCCTCAGCTCCTTTGGGACTTCTTCCGTCTAATTCCTTCCTACACTGCTTTAATGAAGAGAAACTTCAGGCTGGAGGGTTGCCACCTATCATTGCAAGATGTCCTTCTCCAACAGTGAACTTGGGCTAATGTAATATGCTCCCTTGACCTTATTCCTTTGTTCTTCAAGAGTCAGTCCTAAGCTTACACAAATCTTCACCTTCCTTACAGCTGTCAATGTCCTTCTTGGAAAGATGATCTAGGGCTACTTTGAGCACTTACTTGTTTCCCTCCAACAACCACAACATGCCAAATACCAATTTGTCTAAACTGAACCTATCCTCTAGCAACAAATCAACCTCAAACACATCATCAACATACCTTAGGGCTGGTGTATCTCTGTTGTAGGTTTGCAGTCTGGTTAGGACATAATTGCAGTGCACATCAGCGCTTCAAATCTGCCACAAAAGCCTCTCTATAACTGCGGTTTGCTTCTTGTAATCTGCTCCCACTCATTGGCGCTTAAGGACTAGTCTGCCATGTTTTTAGGCCCTTCCTCCCCTCCTAAATAGGCACCATAGACTTCAGCACTCACTACAACTATCACAAGGAATGCGACCTATAAACAGAGGTCTGTCCACACTCCAAGCATCCCAGAAACAATCTAGAACTCAACCAAATCAACTCGGCCCTTGCTCCTGATCTCTGTGGCCCTCAAACAATCATAAAAGATGCCAAAACTGTAGTGTCCCCAAATTAATTAATTTTGTTAAGAAGAATTTTTGTCTTTGTAATTTTGGAAATTGGGGAATATTTTGGCCCACAACTTAGGAGAATGGAGAAATCAAAGGAAGGTTTGATTCTTGGGTAAGGAGAAGGCCCCACTTTATAGAAAAAGGGAGAAAAAAGGCACCCCTTGGAGGAAAAGTCGATCTTGTGAAGGGAGGTCAAAATATTAGGAGGGACCCACAAGGAAAGGTCAACAGAGTATTATTTAGCACACGAGATTTCCAAGGGGAAATCTCAACTCCTACTTCGGTGGACTTCGAGTGCCACCCTAGGGGAGCTTTACTACATTCTTGGAGTTGTTCCGAAGAGATTTCACAGGGAGATTTGAGCTATTGAGGAGCAGGTTGGGCATAGTAAGGGACCAAGCACTCTTGTGGGGAGTGAGCAATGTTTTACAACTCGGACTCGGATTCGGACTCGGCCGAGGATCGACTCGGACTCGGATTCGGACTCGGTAATGACTCGGCCGGCTCGATTTCAATGACTCGGTCGTTGTAAAAAATACATTAAATATTTATTTTTTTATAAAAAAACATAATTTTAAATATTTTAAACATAATTTTAAAGATTTTCATTCAAGTTTCCAAACACACAACATTATAATATACATGGAAGACAACATATGATCAAAGTAGGCTCATGAACCAATCCATTATATCAAAATGGTACGGTGGTACCCAATGGCAATAGTAAATACATAGTCAACTGTAGTCTGTCATACATGATCAAAGACTCAAGAGTCAAAACAAAATACAAATAACCAAGGAGGCTAGTAGCTACTGCCAGAGGAGCCAAGATCATCTCGACCATTCTCTGGATCATCATCATCAGAGTCAGACAAGGGGCCCCATGGCTCCTCCTCATCATCATCGTCTCCAACTGCAACTGTAGAAGTGGTGCCAGTACCACTAGGCTGTGCAGCAGATGCAAGCTGAGATAGAGTACAAATGCGGCTGCGCTTCTGTCGTGGCTGAGCAGAGGAAGGCGAAGCACCTACAACTGGAGTCCTACTAGCTGGCTGTGAGACTGAGGCTGGTGGATCGGGATCTGCATTCAACTGAACACGCTGCAGTGGATCTTCAACATCAATTTCATCAAGATCCTCATCAGGATCAAACTCTGGTAGACGACTCTCCACTACCCAATCTGATGTTGGATCAATGTCTTCCAACACAATGGGATCTGAATCAGGTCTTTTGTTCAGCAATTGGTTCCGTCTGAGCCGAAGGTTGTATTGGACAAAAACTAGATCATTCAGCCGTTTTTGCTCCAAACGGTTTCTCTTCTTTGTGTGAATCCTCTCAAAGACAGACCAATTGCGCTCACACCCAGATGCACTGCAAGTTTGACTCAAAATACGAATTGCAAACCTTTGCAATTCAGGGCACTGGCCACCAAAGGCCTCCCACCATTGTGCTGCAAAAAACATAGGAGTGTAATGAATTATGAGTTAGATGAAGGCTGAAGCTCAACAAAATTACAAATTATATCTAACTTTCAAATTATAAATGATTTAACAAACTTTAATAAAAAAAGTAAAACCATTAAGAAATTGAAAATTGAAATTTTTGTTTACCTGGCTCATCTGCTTCTCTTGCAATCTTTGCTAGGTTCTTCCCAAAGGTACCTGTTGCATTGCTGAAGGATGTGACCTGCTGATGTATCAGCAGCTGATCAGACTCCGATGGGACCATGCGCTCAATGCAATCAACCAGTCCATCTCTGACCTCCCCCCTCAAAGCTCCTGACTCCTTAGCTTTATAATGATACCGTGGGTTCAAAAAATACCCAGCTGCATGTATAGGGCGATGGAGTTGATTGTTCCATCTTTCATCAATGATTGCCCAAATGGGCCCATACTTTGCCACTCTATCCTTGTATGCTGTCTTTATTTGCTCCTTTGCTTGATCCATAGCCTCATAAATGAAGCCCATAGCCAACCTTTCCCCATCCACCAACCGCAACACCTTAACTAGTGGCTCAGCAACCTTCACAATCTCTGCTGCCTTTCTCCAAAAAGTTTCATCATGGACTTTCCTTTTCAATTCTCTGCCTTCTGGTTTGTTAGACCAACTGCTTTGATTCCAATCATCACTGGAAAACATCTTTTGCAAGTTTCTATGTTGGGAAAGCATAGATTGCAATGTCAAAAAATGTGTAGCAAATCTAGTGATGGCAGGCCTAATAATATCCTTGCCTCCAGTGTGTTTCCTCATGAGACTCAAAACCAATGTATGATTGTAGATAAATTTTGTTATGCTTTTGGCATTATCTACAGTGTTTCTGACCCAATCTAATTTTCCAATATCCTCAAGCATGAGGTCTATGCAATGTGCAGCGCATGGGGTCCAAAAGATGGTCTTGTGTTTTTCCTCTAACAGTCTACCAGCAAGAACATAGTTAGAGGCATTGTCTGTGATGATTTGAACAACATTAGCCACCCCCACATCCTGAATAACCTCATCCAATAGCTGAAACAACAAGTGGCCATCTTTTACCTTATCAGATGCATCAACTGATTTTAAAAACATGGTTCCCTGTGGGCAGAAGACAAGAAAGTTTATGATGGTACGGTTTCTTTGATCAGTCCATCCATCTGACATGATGGTACACCCTGTTCTTGCCCATGATTCCTTGAAATCTTGCAAATACTCATTAATTGATGTAATTTCTTTCTGCAAACGAAACCCCCTTAGCTCTTGCATAGTAGGGCCTTTGAAGCCTTTTCCAGCAGCATGTATGGCCTCAAACATAGGCTCATAATATGGTGAACGAGCAGCATTAAAGGGGATATCAGCATCATACCACCATCTAGCTATGTAGTCACAAGCAGTCTCCCTCAATTCTTTCTTCCAATGGTCATCTAAAGTGGGCTGAGCAAGACCTTTACTAACTTCAGGACCATGTGCATCTGATGGAGAGGAGCCTGAGTGAGTGAAAAAACTTTTGATAGTCCCATCACCCTTCATTCTACCCTTTCCCTTATCTTGAACAGAAGCAAAAGAGGGAGGAACATAACGGAAAGGGTTTGATGCATCAGTTTGAGGGATAGAGGAAGAACCCTCAAACTCATAGTGGGGGTTGGCCTTGGCAGCCATCATTCTTTGTATCTCCCTCGTCCTCCCAATTTCAGCCTGTATCTCTTTTTGCCTAGTCTTTTCTGCATTAAATTTTTCAAAGCTTTCCAACAAATTCTTTCTAATCTCCCCAATTTCATTAGATTTACATGCAGTAATATTGCCTTTAATCTCTGCCAAGTGTTGTTTCAGCCTATTAATCCCCCCAGGACCTGACTTAATTTTCCTATGGCAAAACTTGCAACACATCTCATCATCAACCATTTCAACATATGCCCAAGCAGGATCTTTTGCTCTAGGTGCCATTTTTTTACTAGGAAAACAATCTGAAAATGAAAATAAAAATAAAAATTGATTCAATGTTCATTTATTTGACTAAAAACACTCTCTAAGCTATCTTGATATGCACCTAAAATTTACTAAGTAAAAACAGATTTATAGAGGTGGAAAAAAATACCTCCAGGCACAAACTGCCTCCTCAAGCTTGCTCCAAAAATCAGCTCCTCAATGCTGCTCCAAATGGCTGCCCAAGAAGCTCCTCACTCCAGCTACAATGCTCCTCCAAGACTCCTCACTGCTGCTCCAAAACAAGCTCAAGAACTGCTCACTAACTCTCAAAGAAGACTCTCACTCAAATGCATAAGACTGCTGTGAGTGAAATGAGAGCATTTGGCTGTCTTAAATAGAGTTTGGGAGGGGAAATGGACCCCAAAAGCATTAAACAAATCACAATAACCCTTTCAGCTCCACAAACCCTAACTCACTTTATTAAAAAACAGCAAAAAAATCATTTTTTTTGGGTTAAAACGCTGCCACAGCCGGTTTGTAACGGTACGGCCGAGTCATGACGGGACCCGGCCGGGTTGACCGGGTCAGCTATGACTCGGCCGGGTCATTGGATGACCCGGCCGAGTCATAGCTGACCCGGTCAACCGAGCCGGGTCAAGGGCCGGGTCAGCTATGACTCGGCCGGGTCATTGGATGACCCGGCCGAGTCATAGCTGACCCGGTCAACCGAGCCGGGTCAAGGGCCGGGTCAATGCGGAGGGGTTTGAAACGGAACGAAACGGCCGTTTCCGTTTCGGTTCGGCCGTTTCGTAAAACTATGGGAGTGAGCTTCATGACAACATGGGTTCTGGGAATTTAGAGGCATATTCCCTTGGCACTTAGCATCGATTTTGCAGTGGTTTGAAGGTTTAGCTGAGTGGATTACATACAGGCCGAAATTCTTCTTCCTGAGCCAGCGTAGAAGTGGTTTGGTTGGTCATATGTAGTCATTAGAGGAGCACGTTGATTGTGGAGGCTTGAACTGGAGTTGGGGCTGTAGATTTACAAGGGGGAATAAGGATAATTTTTGGAGGTATTCTTAGCTAATTTTGGAAGGCTTGGCAGCTATTCTTCAAACAGTATGAATTACCCAGTTGTAGAGGGTGCTCACATTATTTGGGGTCAATTTTGGAAGGTTGGAATTAGGCCCAACCCTTTCCAGGTTTTTCTGGGTTTGTTGAGGAGAGGCCAAGATTAAGTTGGCTTAATTTTCTAAGCACTCTAGGGGGCTCAAACAGGTGTTTCTTTCCAGCGAACATTTTTTGGTAATTTGCTCCATTTTGTGGGTTTTTTGGTTTGGAGGATTGGGACCAATTCCTTTCTGGGTCCTGTGGGGAAAATTAAGAGGAAGCAACAACAATAATTTCAAGTCAATCCGGGCAGTCCAACAGGGGATTCAAACCATTTTCAGATGGCAATAGCGGTACAATTTTTTGGTTTAGTGGAGAGGCCATTTGGGGGTCGAATTTTCTACTCATAGGAGACATCTATCTCACTAGGGTTTGATTCCACTTGCTTATGCAAGCCCAGGTGCACTTGTTCCTTCCTACTGTACTCCCTTTTATTCTAGATTTAATGAAATGGCTCAATTTATTCGCCTAGTTTCTTGGTGTTTTTGATGGTGCATGCTTAATTGTAATTTTATTTGCCATAGGCTAGTTCATGTGTCTGTTATTAGCAGTAAAATTCAATTTGGAATATTACAGTGGTATCAGAGCCATAATCTTGGCTCAGCTTGTGGGAAACCCTTCATTCTATGACAAGACCAGAATAAAAGGCTAAGAAATCTTGGGATCCAAAGAAAGATTAAAATCAAATAACATGGTAGTAACCTTGAATGAGGTGATTAGGATGCAACAAATGATGATTGATGTGGGGGAGCAACTGGTTCATTCTGCAATTGGGAATCAGGATCATTCTCAACTATACAACAAATCCACTACGCCCAAAATTATGGGTAATGCATCAAGATGGCAACACATGATTGCAGTTGATGTGGAGTTATTGGTAGCAAATTGGACGGCATACCAATCATTGGGACATGGCATTCAGATGTCCCTCTCTTTTTGGGAGTTCTGTGAACTAAGAGATGTGAATAAATCAGTGGGAATTCAATGGAATTATGCAGGGATGATGAGGATGATCAAGGTAGAAAATGAAAACATAGTTGAAGGGGCCATGGTTGGCAAGGAGGCAGTTGAGCATACATCCATTGATGAAATGCCGACAATTGATGAGGTACCCAATGTTGTGACTGAGCTTTCAGGTGACAACAAGACACCACAAGTTGATGAGGTGCCGAGAGACATCTCCACTGTTGATGAGGAGTCGATAGGTACAGAGGCATCCAGGTCTATGACAGAGCTTTAGGATGACCACCACCTACAACTAACTGGTGAGCATGTGTTGCATGTCGAGTTGTCTATGGAGGAACAGTCGGAGGTTCATGTTGAGCCCATGATGGAGAAGGACGAGCAGTCATATCTTGTGCCAACCATCGATTTAGAGCAGAAAGATGCATAAACCATCAGCAGAGTTGCAGTACTTCCATATAGTGGTTCTCTTTGGGCTCATATAGATGGGGTTTCCAGCATTGCTAGGCTACCCTTGCACAGTGGAGAGAGAGATGCAGAGTCACCTCGACAGATGTTATGTGTTGACCAAGATGGTGAAATGAGGCGACATGAGCTGCGTAGGGTGAAAAACTCACAGGATGGAAGGCTTGTTCTATGTGTGCTAGTTCGTGCATTCGATCCCTCTCTTGGGGTTGGATGGCAAGAGATTATGAGTTGGTACCCGGTGGAGTGGGCTGGACTCATGGAGATGGTTGTATTTCGCAGTGAAGCTCAATGGGAGCTCTCAGACACCAAGGTTACTGGAGGCCCAGGTTGGCATTGGGATCTAGGTGGGGCTTCCTATCCAATATCAGACATGTGGAATGGCTATGGATTGATGAGGTACTCGACCCAGTTATTGAGCGCATGCATTCTTTAGGGGAGTTCCAGTTGGCCCTTGTGGCTAGGTAGTTTGTGAGAAAACTCCATGGGTTGTTTTGGCATGTTGGTTTCGCATGGGATCGCAGGATGATTAGCATTCTCTGGTGGGAGTTGGTTGGAGGAGGTGGCATGGGTAGGCCACCAGACCGGGCATTGTGTGGAGACTGTCTTCTCCCATTGAGGTATTGGGCTCAGGGGTCACTGAGGATCAACATAGAAGAGATATCCCCTCTAGCAGGTGGGGAGTCAGGCCTCTCAGGTCTACCAGGATGGATGAGGAGACATGACGTGTATCATGGTGGGTTCACTAATAGAGCGACAGATACTTTGACTCATGTGGGATACCATATGTTATAGGGTGGGACAACAACAAACAGTGGCACACAGGACTGCACAAAGTTATGACGTAGGGTCCAGTGTTATATAGAGGGATGTGGCCTGATGCATAGAGACCCAATTTTAGAACATAGCATCCAGTGGTGTTTAGGGCTATGCAGTGAGGAGTAGTGGCCTGCAGAGGAGCATGGAGATGCATGGTGGTGTGTCGTAGTATGTCGGAATGTGTTGTGGAGTAGGAGTGCCTCACATCACATTGAGTACATGCGGGGAGTGACAGGTGAAGTGACACAGGCAGACCACATAATGGTATAGCTATAGTTGGGGGTATCCAGTGGTGTACAGGGACAATTTGCGACATACAGTGGCATGTCGATGAGTGCAGTGATAGTTGGTGGTATGCAGTGACACATGATGCTGCGCATCGGGCTCTTGGAGCATTGCCTCCAAGGAGACTTATGGATAGGGGCATTAGGTGTACCATTGGATGCATCTCACCTAGGATCAATGAGGACATTGTTGAGCATATGGGGACACAATGTTTAGCGGAGACAGGGCTTCGAGGGGGTTATCAACAGATCAGAGGCAGAGAGAGTGTCGTCCATAGGATTACTCTTGAGCATTTCGACAGACTTTTGATCATAACCTTTGGGACATACCCACCCATCATCCTGCAGTGTTGCTTACAGTCGCAGAGTGTTTGGTTGTTGCCCCTTGAAACTCTCCATTCAGGCAACAAGATATGGGAGGCTCACCCTAAGCAGTTGGTTGAGACACCGCTTGTCATGAGTCGGGAGGAGACTCTCCAGTTGGGACACTTGGTAGGTGCATGCATTGATGGATACAGGCTTAGGGATGGCCTAGTTGATTGTCGAGGTAGCATATGTTCCACCCTTGGGCTCACACTCTGGGAGGTCACTGAGAGGGAGTTTCATGGTGCTTTTTTAGCTGCGCAACTTGAGGCGTTAGGTGAGCATGAGGTGCAGGGGATGGTCCTTGTTGGTAGGATGATGCCTAGGCTTCTGGCAGTACCCAGGCACATCATTAGGAGCCTGGGATAACAGATCTTGTTGGGAGAGAAGTTAGTTGTTCACAGCATAGGTTCTTGATGCTCGGTGCCTACCTATTGGATACCTATAGGAGCCAGAGACGGGGCACAGAGGGGTCCCAACAGCTAGCAACATATCACATCGGCAGGCAGTGAGGATTGGGGGTTGTGCACCTCCAATATGGTTTATCGGATCCAGGGATCCAGTGGATTGGTGGGATACTCCACTCCTCAGTGAGCATGGTCAGGATAACAGGCGAACTGATTCATTCTCAAGCGAACACATGGGGGATCACCAAAGCCCTCACCATAAGGTGAGGCAGATTGTTGCTCAGGATTGGGACCAGCCATGGAGTGATAGGTACTGGCATTGTTGAGTCGCTTTGGCAGGTTGGGCCTAGCCTCGATCATCGCATAGATTATGGTTGAGATTTATGGGAGTGGAGGCCCTGGTACGAGCATGCTAGGCAGTCAGTGATGATCAGGGTGTTGTGGGGTCAGCAAGACAGTTTCTTGTTGCGATGGGCATGGGACCCTAGCGTCACAGTACTTGGTAGTTCAGCTACCTGTAGGGGTGAGCTGGTTTCTACAAGGGAGGGTCATCCAGATCTTCCATCGGGTTTCAGTGATTCGTTGATGGCATGGGGGACTTCCACAGTATGGTAGGGAAATCAATTGGAGGAGATCAGGGTAGGCTCATGCGAACGAGAACTTCAGGAGTCTACTCTTGAAGTGCATGAGAGAGACTATTCAGTGGAGAAATTTCTTGAGGAGACGGTCGGGATTTTATACCACCGTGATGCTCTACTTAGTGGCGGTTTGCAGAGGGCATCTGGTGCCTATGCTGAACTGGACAACGAGTGGAGCAAGGGATGCCTCATGCTGACCAGAATGGCTTGGGACCCTGGTAGGACAAGGAAGAGATCAGGGATGGTTGGGTACTACATTTGGGACTCCGGTATTAGGTGCAGTGATTATGTGGGTCAGCGGATCGAAAGGGTGCTTGTTTCTGGCATTGCTTGAGGACAAACAATTTTTGGCGGGGAGGACTGTAATGTCCCCAAATTAATTAATTTTGTTAAGAAGAATTTATGTTTTTGTAATTTTGAAATTGGGGAATATTTTGGCCCACAACTTAGGAGAATGGAGAAATCAAAGGAAGGTTTGATTCTTGGGTAAGGAGAAGGCCCCACTTTAGAGAAAAAGGGAAAAGAATTGTGGAGTTGGTGGAATGTGGGGGCCACCCCTCAAGGAATACACACCCCTTGGAGGAAAAGTCGATCTTGTGAAGGGAGGTCGAAATATTTGGAGGAGGGACCCACAAGGAAAGGTAAGGCAACAATTATAAATAGAAGGGTGAGGGCAGCAATTGGGATCTTTTGCTCATTTGATATCTGAACCATTGTTTGCTCAAGTTGTTAGCTGGGTCAACAAAGTGTTGTTTAGCACACGAGATTGTCGAGGGGAAATCTCAACTCTACTTCAGTGGCCTTCGAGTGCCACCCTAGGGGAGCTTTGCTACATTCTTGGAGTTGTTCCAGAGGGATTTCATAGGGAGATTTGAGCTATGGAGGAGTAGGCTGCGCGCAGTAAGGGACCACACACTCTTGTGGGGAGTGAGCTTATTGGTAGCGTGGGTTCTGGGAATTTAGAGGCATATTCTCTTGGCACGAAGCAACGATTTTGCAATGGTCTGAAGGGTTGGTTGAGTGGAAGACATACAGGTCGAAATTCTTCTTCCTGGGCCAGCGTAGAGGTGGTTTGGCTGGAACTGCGTAGTCATTAGAGGAGCATGTTGATTGTGGAGGCTTGAACCAGAGTTGGGGCTATAGATTTACAAGGGGGTATAAGGATAATTCTAGGAGGTATTCTCATCTAATTTTGGAGGGATTGGCAACTATTCTTCAGGCAGTATGAATTACCCAGTTGTAGAGGGTGCTCACATTATTTGGGGTCAATTTTGGAAGGTTGGAATTAGGCCCAACCCTTTCTAGGTTTTTCTGGGTTTGTTGAGGAGAGGCCAAGATTAATTTGGCTGAATTTTCTGAGCACTCTAGAGGGCTCAAACAAGTGTCTCTTTCTAGCCAGTAGTTATTGGTAATTTGCTCCATTTTGTGGGTTTTCTAGTTTGGAGGATTGGGACCAATTCCTTTCTGGGTCCTGTGGGGAAAATTAAGAGGAAGCTACAACAACAATTTCAGGCCAATCAGGCAGTTCAGCAGGGGATTCGAACCATTTTCAAGTAGCAGCAGTGGCACAATTTCCTGGTTCAGCACAAAGCCATTTGGGGGTCGAAGTTTCTACTCATGGGATACATCTATCTCACCTGGGTTTGATTCTGCTTGCTTATGCAAGCCCAGGTGCACTTGTTCCTTATTACTTTACTCCCATTTATTCCAGATTTAATAAAATGGCACAGCTTATTCACCCAGTTTCTTGGTGTTTTTGATGGTGCATGCTTAATTGTAATTTTAATTGCTATAGCCTAGTTCATGTGTCTGTTATTAGCTGTAAAATTCAATTTGGAATATTACAAAAACAAGCCTTCTCCTCCACTTGGGTTTTCCTTGATCTGTGGCCTAAACATAAGTGTTTGTCTTGTGATTTGATGCTCCTTGGATGTGTCTAATGAAACCCAACGCCTCCCTTATTTATACACTTCACTTGGGCCTCAATGCATGCCTTAAGGGCACTAATCTAAGTAGGTTGAATTGTCTTTAGTGCTTCTAGCCCAACAAAAATGTATAAAAATTAATATCTTGATTTCTAGAGCTCCGATCTTGGTGCTTGAAGTTGCCTCTTTCTTCTCTAAGAGTCCTCTTCCATCTCCAGGAGTCAAACCAATAAAAATCCTTATGGTTTTGGCCTCACACCTTTGGGTACAAAACCCTAAGCTTGGGTTCTAAGCCCACAAAGCACATTTGTGGTGCTCATTCCTCCAAACCCTTAACCTAGGGCTTGGTGTACCTCCCAAGCTACAAATATCAACACTCCATCTTAAAGAGGGAGTTACTTTCAAGGCGAGGAAGTAACTCGTCATCATTGTCACTACTGGTGACACTAGCCAAACTCTTGGCGCCCACAAATCTCGCAAACCCTGAAGCATGATTGTGCCCTTCTTGGAAGTGTCGTTCACTAGAAGCCTCTTGCTTCTTCTTCTTCTCCGGAAATTCATTCAAGCCATTCCATGATTCCTTCTTGCTAGCTATAGAAGTACCCTTACTCCCCACTGACCATGCGCTCTTCTTAGGCTACACATTCTCCCTCTGAACCTACAAACTCCCGTTAGAACTTGGCTCTCTCTGAACCTCTAGAACCTGGACCTTCTCTTCCTTCTTCTTCTCATGATTTATAAGCTTTCCCATTAACCTATAGAGACCATGCCCTCTAACTCCAATCGCAACACCTACGAAGCTAGAGCCTCTCGGCCTGAGTCTCGCTTTCCCACCCTAGAACAACAACGCAAACCTCTTATGCTCGATCAATGAGACAAACATCAAGTCATATATGAGTTCTGGTACAAATAGTACATCCTGTACTTGCACCCCCTAATTTGTCTCCATCTTGAATGGCACAACACTTGGTCCTAGGATCTCTTTCTGACACTTATTGCCCAACACCATGTGCAGCTTCGAGTTCCACTCTGCTAGAGTATCAAACACATCCTACGACCTAATCATATGTTTTGACACTCCACTGTCCACATACCATGTAACCTTGTCGATGGTACCTTGTGAGAATAGAGAGATCAATGAAAAGTCCTCACTCTCTAATCTCCTGGAGAGGTCATCTGCCTCGGTAGAAGTAGTGAGACCTACAACTGCCTTCCCCTTATTCTTCTCGTCATCTCCCTGCTTCTTCTTAGGACACTTCGTCGAATAATGACTAAACTCACCACAGTTGAAACACTCAATCTGACTCAAGTCCTTCTTCTACTTGCCCTTCTTTCTTGCTGCAAGTGCCACATCATCATCTGAATCCTTCTTCTTCGGTTGAAGATCCTCATCTTGCAAGTATTCCTAAATGAAGTCATCCCACAACCTGTTCCAGTGTGACAACTTCTCTCTAGCAATGATCCCCTTGATGAAAGGTTTCCATTTCTGGGTGAACCCTTTCAAAGAAATCCTTACCATCTCATAATCTATAATAGTCTCACTGATGGCGACAAGCTCATCTCGAACTTGAGATAACCTCGTCAGATACGAAATCACCCCTTCACCCAACATCATCTTGGTGGCCTTCAACTCATCTTGTAATATCAATACCCGGTTCTCGTTCATATTCTGGAACAAATTCTGAAGAGCCTCCCACATTTCATGGACAATGTTCTTCCCAGACAGATGAGGTATTTAGGTATCCTTGACATGGTCTAGGGTGATCAACTTCGCCTTTGTATCCAACTCTTTTTACACTTCCAACTCCTTAGTGTTTGTTGGCTTCTTGATCGCTTTCTCGGCAAAGTCCCAGATCTTGATCACCATCAGAACCAACTTGATATGTTCCTTCCATGGACTATAATTGGACAACCCTTCCAAGTTGTCCTCATACCAAGACCAACCTGCAACTTCGACATTGTTGTGAGCCCTTCAACAACAATGTGACCAACACCCTCTTAAGTTGTACTTCGTTGTGCACACTCTAATTCATTGGCCCTTCAAAGTGCCTCTGATGCCATGTTGTTTTTCCACGACACCAGAATCTGGGTTAGGGTCTTAGAATCACTGACAATACCAATCCAAATGCCACAACAAACTACTTTTCACAGCGGAACAAAATATAGCAGTAAATCAACACATGCACAAAATATAGACAACTTTTTACAAAACCCAACTTTGTTATATTAACAAACTATAATACAACTGTCTAGGACTCTTGTACCATAGATAATGGCCCTCATACATCCACTGATACAAGAATACAAGAACAAGATACATTGACGGTCTAACTAATGTAGTCGACAATCATAGCTTCTCTTGTCGTACCCTAAACACAATTTCTGGTCATTTTGCTCCCAATATGTAGTTCCTGCCTCTATCAATGGTCCAACTCCTTTAGGTCACTGAACATGGCTCTCCAACTGCTCTCTAGTTGATTGTTAGTCCATCAACACATAGAGACTCATGTTGAGTGTTCACAACTCTATTTGTGAACAATTCTCAATTTCCCCCTGTTGCTTCTCATCTCCTTCGGGACTTTTTCCTCTAATGCCTTCCTACATTGCTTCAATGAAGACAAACTTTGGGCTGAGGGATACCAACTATCACTGCAAGATGTCCACCTATCACTCCTGCTGATGTAATTTGCTCCCTCGACCTCCTTCCTTTGTCCTTCAAGAATCAGTCCTGAACTTACACAAATCTTCACCCTCCTTAAAGTCGTCAATGTCCTTCTTGGCAAGTTGATCTCGGGCTTCTTTGAGCACCTACTTGTTTCCCTCCAACAACCACAAGATGCCCAATACCAATATGTCCAAACTGGACCTATCCTCTAGCAACAAATCAACTTCAAACACATCATCAACGAACCTTAGGGATGGTGTATCTCTGTTGTAGGTCCGCGGTTTGGTTAGGGCATAATTGCAGTCCACATCAACACTTCCAATCTGCCACAAAAGCCTCTTTACAACTGTGACCTGCCTTCTTGTAATATGCTTCCACTCGCTGCCACTTAAGGACTAGTTTGCAATGTTTTTAGGCCTTTTGGCCCCTCCTAAATAGGCACCACAGACTTCGGCCCTCACTGCAACTATCATAGGGAATGCAACCTACAAACAGAGGTTTGTCGACACTCCAAATGTCCCACAAACAACCCAGAACTAAACCAAATCAACTTGGCCCTTGCTTTTGATCTTTACGATTCTCAAGCAGTCATAAAAGATGCCAAAACAAGCCTCTTCCTCCTTCGCTGAGGTCTGCCCTGATCTGCGGCCTAAGCAAAAGCGTTTGTGTTGTGATTTGATGCTCCATCTATCTAACGAACTCCAATGCCTCCCTTATTTATACACTTCACTTGGGCCTTAATGCATGCCTTGAGGGCACTAATCTAAGTAGGCCAAGTTGTCTTTAGTGTCTCTAGCCCAACAAAAATACATAAAACTTAATATCTTCCTTTCTAGAGCTTTGATCTTGGTGCTTGAAGTTGCCTCTTTCTTCTCTAAGAGTTCTCTTCCATCTCCAAGATTCAAACCAATAAAACTCCTCATGGCTTTGGCCTCAAACCTTTGGGTACAAAACCCCAAGCTTGGGTTATAAGCCCATAAAGCACATTTGTAGTGCTTGTTACCACAAAATCTGGCAGGGATCCTAGGAGGGGTACCTAAAGGACAGCTACTAGACCAAAATCCAACAATAGGACAAGCACCCACTATCACATCAGTCAATAAACCCTGCTCTTTACGAATTTTCATCGATGGGAGGAGTCTCGGTATGAAGGAAATCACTAGAGTGATGAGATCAATGACTAGATATGGTGTGATTTCCAAAAGGCCATTCAAAGGAGAGGCTCAGATAAGGGCTTGCTTGCTTCAAAAGCAAGGTAAGGGCTCTGCAAGAAAGGCTTTTAGGGATGAAGCCTAGACCTAAGGAAGAAAGGATAGTCAACACAAGGGATATACCTAGATCAAGGATTCCTAAGGGAATAGGAGGACCTCTCTAAGGGTTTTGTGAAATAGAGATCATATAATGATTGGGACCACAAGAGAGACCTAGGGGTGCCCAAAGTAGGCTTAGGGTTTGAAGGATCAAAGAGGAATGAGATGCCCTAAGAGAAGTAAGGGTAAGATAGGTCAATGAATAATTAAATTCCAAAGAGTTTTCAAGTATAGTTGGCCTATAGAAAGCCACTAACCCAAGAAACCTAGAGTTAGATATGATGTTGGAGCTAGGGCTTGGGATATCTCCAAATCTAGCCATGGTAATTTGCTCAAATTTTGAGGAGACCATGAGGAGAACCCAGCGCAATAGTGGACCAACTCACTCTTCAAATGAATCAAACTAATGCATTTCACACTAGGCCCTAGGAGACATCTAGGATTAGGGAAGAAAAAGGTGAAGAAAAGTAAAAAATGAGTTTGAGGATGATCACTAAGGATTCCGAGACCCAGTGGCTTACAATGGGGAGAATGGATTCTAGAGTTATTTGATCTCAATTTTTCTCTCAATTAATGAGACCTAAGTAGCTATGCTAACCTTAATGATGCAACAACACAACTACTATAGGTATTTATACTTCATTCAATGTTTAATGGAGTTTTAAGGCAATGAAATGTGTGATTAGACCTCTAGGAACATTCATTCACCTAATCTTTAACATGTAATGCATGCGATCCTTCAAATCCTAGTGTTTTCAAGAATTCACATTTCAATTAGGGCATAATAAGACTTGACAAATATTCCATACATTAATCGTGTAGCATTGTTAAAGAAAATAGCATTAAAAATAACACTTACAAGTTACAAGAGAAAGTGAATATATCCATGCATCAAAACATCAAAGAGAAGCTCCAATATTAGATAGCAAAACTTCCAAACATCCAATTTGTCCTTCAATTGCAGCGTCGATTTCTGTTCACAATAGATAGAAATATAAGTGGTGATGTTTACAAATGAGGCATCACTTGTGTTTATATTTGTCTCTAACAATTTAAATTGGTCAAATTATCTTAATGAGCCCCTAACAATGACTCTAATGTGAAAAATAAGAATCTAATTGGTGACAAGCCCACCAAATATCTCCAATGATAAACAACAAGCCTCTCAATAGGGCTGTAATGATAGACAAATAGTGCAAATGGGCCATTGGAAGGCCTAGACAAGTCCTCCATGTGCCAAATTGAAAATTAGGGCTCTCATGACAATGACCAAGGGGTTGGCCCCTTGGTTTCCAAGCAAAACATCTGTGGTGCTCCCAAGTGACTGTGGGGCACAATGAATGGTCTCATGGGTCTCCCACTAGATCAACATGTCGATACTCCATCTTAAGGGAATAATGACAATACAAGTCGTCCCATGTCTCCCTAGGTGAGAAAAACCCCATCTGGGCTCTTGGATCATATGCCAAGTGTCTTGTATAAGCAAGTAGTTGGTTGGGCAATGTGGTCCAAGTGCATCATCATCTCTGCATGAGTGGGGCACGAGCAAGTAAAATGTGGTGCTGAACGATGCTATGGTGTGGCAATTAGTGCTTTGTTGTGGAGGAGGCCCATGGCTCTCAACGCTCACAATACAAGTGCCATCATGACGCTCTGGAGGGCTTGGATCCCGTATAGGGAGGCCAAACCCAAGGTGAAGACCCATCTGCAATCCTATATAAGATCCAATGCGTCCCCTCACCTTCTAGTACAACAATTTCATTAGTGTAATTGATTAAATGAGCTTACAAATCAAGGGCTCAAGTCGACAATTCATAGTGGCATGCTTTTCCAAATAGGTTTTAGAGTGTACAAGTGTCCTCGAGCTCAAGAAGGAGGTTAATAAAGGACCCTATTAGGTGGTTTCAACCTTTAAGGGAGTGGTTGGTCCATGGTATATCCGTCAAACGACAAGTGTCATGTGAAATAATGACGGAATAAAATGGGGTAGCAAGGGAAGGCTCCAAGCCACACGCCATGGTACAAGGGCGGCTATAACAAGGGAAGCCCACACATGGGTGTATAGATGTAGGAGGGAGAATTCATGGTATATGAGTTACCCTGGCTTTTGTTTTCCACCTTCTTCATATGTCTTTTGCCTTTTATTGATTTTTCTTTCTTATAACTACTTGGGGCTCTAAGAATGAGAGCATGATGCGTATGATATAGCAATAATCACCCCTTTAAGGTTGGGTAGTTCATTGCCCACTAGGGGTTGGGACAATCATGGGTTCCTTAATGATGTAGGGGGCTCATATAGGGGCCCTAGGAACCAGGGTTATAGCCATAATGATAGGTGTAGAGCTCATGTTTTGCTTCTTCCCACGTGCTAAATTTGTATGCCCCGACCATCTTTTGCATTTTATGGTATATTTCTTGTTATAAGTGGCCAAATCATGTTTTTAATTTTCTTTTTAGCTGCATCAACCTTCGGGGCATAGTTCCAGGCCCGACCCAAAGTGTGGACAAGGGGAATGGGAGGCTAACTTCTTGTGGACCCAATGGACAAATGTGGACTTGGATGGGAAAAGAGTGATAATGGCGTTATAATGAGCAAAGGGGAGTGATGTATATGGTGTCAGGAAGGGGGTCCACATGACCAAAATCGGGGTTTCCCATGTAGTGTCACTCCTAAAGCTAGTAGCCAATACGGAGATCCTACGGGACCATGATACAAGACTAACCACCAAGTTGACAAGGGGATAGAAGTACAAACCAATCCCATTATTTTCATTGAATCCCCCACTAATCCATGTCTAGATGTGTCCATGATAAGTAAGCAAAACTACCCAATTACACAATGAAAATCCAAAGGTTGGAAGGCCCACCTTCAAACATACAATCATAACAGATGGGCAAGGCCACATAATGGTTGGCTCAAGTGGCAGAGAATGGTGGCACATTGAGCTATCTAGTGGTTGCAAGGGGTTGTTGGCTATCGACTGAAGACACATCTAGTAGAAAATTTTTCCCATGGGTGTCCCCCACCGGTGGTGGGTAGCATCTTGCTCCAACTGGGCCTTGAGCTCTCAGTAGAGTGCACAAACATACTCGAATGGGGAGGTAATGAGAACACCAACAATCTCTTGGGACTGTAGACCTATTAACTGGTCATGAAAGACTAAGCACACGAGGCAGCATGTCTTTATGGCGTCTCATGATCGCTCATGCTTATGTTAGGCCATAAAATCAACCGGAAATAAAATTTAATTCTACATGTAGGTTCTAATTTAGATGCACCTAATCTAGTATGATAATGTCATATGACATAGTTCTAATGCAAAAATCAATATGCAATGCATCCTACTCTAATATGTATATATACATCGCCATGTGTCAAGGAAAGGAGTGATATGGTTTATTTTGATTGGCTCTAGCCAAAGTTCGTCATCAAGTCTAGCAATGTAATAATAACCCTCACCCACCTTACCATGAATCTTGACAGGAATAGGGTTTTTATCAACCAACACCACATCCCCTACTTTAAATTCCTTTTTAGGCCTCCATTTCTTGCTTTGTTTTTTATTAGGTCTTTTGAGAATGTGAACTTCTTGAGAGGGAAGGATAGGAGATGGTTTCTCAACTTTGGGAATCTTGTAATATGGAATAGGACTAGGTTTTACCACATGAGTTGGGTATGAAGTCTCCCTGTAAAGGATGAAAGGGGTTTCATCGGACTGGGGAATGGTGACATAAAATAAATCCATTTGAAGTTGACCTCCTATAGTAGCACCCCATTTCCTAGACAATAATATTCCCCATTGTTAAAATTGGCAACCAGGGCAAAACTTCATGTGGGTCATCTTATTCATGGCTAATAATATTTTTATTAGATTCCTCTCGTCGAGAGGTGTAGGATTGATATAAAGATCATCCAATTCCGATAAGTATTCATGGAGATATGAATTTATTTTGATTATGGAATTATTATCAAGCCGACCTACAACTCATGTAGGCTCAGAAGCCCAACAGTCGCATCTATTCACCCACCAACGTTGTGTATAAATATAAGAGGACTTTTCCTCATTTGGACTCACTCATCTCATCACATCTCTCTCTCTCTACTGCGCAGATATGAGTCTCTTCTCTACTGCGCTGAAATGGGTCTCTCTCTCTCACACATGTGAAGCCGGAAGCTGTTGAATTTGAAGCTGCAACTGCAGAAGTAAAGATTGACTTGCGTGGCCTAGAAGATCTCCTCTTTGGAACTGCGCTGTAGGTTCATCTGAACCTCCTTTGAAAGCCGCAACTTTTGGTGGTGGAATGAAGTCAATCCGACGAACGGTTTGCAAGATATCGACTGCCCTAGTTTAAAGCCGAAAACTGCTGAAACTGACGCTGCAACTGCAGAAGTAAAGATTGACTTGCGTGGCCTAGAAGATCTCCTCATCTGAACTGCGCTGTAGGTTCATCTGAACCTCCTCTGGAAGCCGAAACTTTTGGTGGTGGAATGAAGTCAATCCGACTGTCGGTTTGTGAGATATGGTCTGCCCTAGTTTGATAATGAAGCCGCTAATGCTGATGCTACTGATCTAGGGTTTGCTACTACTGATATGAATCAGATTTATTGTACTATTTCTCTCTGCTGAATTATTGAAGATAAAAGAAGATTTGGTCAAAGGGTTTCCCCACACATTGTGGGGTTTGTCCCTGGCTCACCGCCACATCTTGTGTCTCTTGTCTTGGCTTGTTTTCTGTCGATCGTTTAATGTTCTATCTGCACTTTACTTTATGTATATGTGATTGCTAATCGGTGGAATATAATAAGAAAAAGAAGTAAACTGTTATAAGCATAGAACATACCATAACTTAACATGGTATTAGAGCTGAGGTGAAGACAAAGCCCGAGCAAGAGCAAGAGCAATCATTGAAGAAAAGATTGGCAAGGCTATCCTAAAAGAACTATGGGGTCCTCAACACTCTTTCCTGCCGAAGACAAGCTCCGTGAGAAAGCTGACTATCACGGATGGAAAATGTCTATCGATCTAACCCTTGAAGATCAAGGAGTGCTGGACCATGTAAGAGGCAATATTGTTGAACCTTCATCAAATGCATCTGCTGCTGCCTGGAACAAATGGAAAAATGGAGAAGTCAAAACAAAGAAGATCATCCGGGACTCTATCGACAAGCGCTTGGTGGCCTACATCTCTGATCTAGACACCTCCAAGGAAATCTACGACACACTGGTGAGTTTATTTAAAGTTAATGATGCAAATCAAGTTTTGTTTCTTAGAAATAAGTTGAGGGAAATCAAGAAGGGTAAAGATGAAAGTATGCAAGCATACTTCTTAAGAATCACCGAGATCAAGAACGATCTCCTATCTATTGGGGAAACCATTACTGACAGAGAAATGGCACTCACAACTCTCGGAGGATTACCATCTGAATGGTATGTGTTCAGGACTACTCTTCTGAACAATAATGTAATTCCTAGTTTCGAGGAATTAATGGCTAGATGCATTCAAGAACAAACAAGGGTAGAAGAGCAGGAAATGCCTTTGCCTAAAGGTCCTCCTGCTGCTTTTTCCTCTCATGCTAAGAAAAGAAATAATTCTGGGTCTAAATAGAAAAGAAAGGCTGGATTTAAGGGTGGAAGAAAAGGACGATGTTTCATTTGCAATAAAGCAGGTCACTATGCAAGGGAATGCCCTGATAGAAAGGACTCTCACCGTGACGATGATCAAAATCTCTCTCATGGTAATCGAAGGAATGGAAAATTCAACAACAAAGGAAAAAGGAATGCGGGAAATCAAGGAAAATGGCAACCATTCAAGAAGGCTAGAAATTCCAGGTATGAATCTAACATTGTTGACGATAAGCAGGCTGAATATTATCTACCAGCTGCTCTATCTACCTCCGCTCCTTCGGACTCAATGGGAATTTGGCTCATTGATAGTGGTGCCTCAAGACACTTCACTGGTTACAAAGAAGTACTCTATAATCTGGTAGAGAAAGAAACTAACCTGGAAATTGTCCTTGGAGATGACATGAAATACCCAGTGAAAGGTGTAGGCAATGTTTCTCTTAAATTGAATCAAGGTAATACAATTGACTTACAAGATGTATTATACGTACCTGATCTCAAAAAGAACCTGGTATCCATCTCGGCAATAGAAGACAAAGGCTATAAGGTAACCTTCAGCGATGGTAAGGTACGCATATGGAAAAATAATGTTAAAGATGCTTTCACTCTTGGGTTTCGAGTTGATTCTTTATATCAAGTCGGTGGAAGTCCGCTAGGAGTCATGTCTTGTGACACAACGCTTCACTCCGAACTTTGGCATCGGAGGTTTGCCCACCTTCATTACAAAGCTCTACCCGATGTAAGACAGATGGTAATAGGGATGCCTGAATTCCAAGTAGAGAAAGAAGGTGTATGTCCGGGATGTGCCAAAGGAAAGCTCAAAAGGGGACCATTCCCTTCAAGTCAAAGCAAGACCTCCGATATATTACATCTAGTTCACTCAGACATATCAGGTATGATGCCTGTGAACTCCTTGGGAGGATACTCATATTATCTCACTTTTACAGATGACCATTCTCGAAAGACCTGGATATACTTCTTGAAAAAGAAGGATGAAGTGTTCCCTTGGTTCCGACACTTCAAAGCCCTAATCGAGAATCAAACCGAAAAGAAGATCAAGATCTTAAGAATTGACAATGGGACTGAATATGAATCTAATGAGTTCCATGATTTTTGTAAAGAGGTTGGCATCAAGAGGGAGACTACTGCACCATATACTCCTGAACAAAATGGTGTGGCAGAAAGGAAGAACCGCACAATTATGGAAGCTGTCCGGGCCATGCTACATGATCAAAGTCTTCCTAAGTTTCTATGGGCTGAAGCTGCAAACACTGTCGTATATGTACAAAATCGATGCCCTCATTAAGCATTGGGTTCCAAGACTCCTGAAGAAAAATTCACCGGTAAGAAACCTGATGTTTCTCATTTTAAAATTTTTGGAAGCCCTGTATACTTTCATGTGCCGAAAGAGAAAAGAAATAAATTGGGAGCATCTGGAAAGAAGGGAATTTTCGTGGGCTATGGTGAAAACACTAAAGGCTATAGAATCTATGTAGCTGGTCAAAGGGAAGTCATAATTAGTCATGATGTCACCTTTGACGAAGATATGGCTCTCAGCAAGGTGATCAATCTTCCGACTTTGAGGAGCTCTCAAGAAGCCGACACCAGGGAACCGAAAGAAAAGGATGATGAATCAATGCCTGATGTAGAAGAACCCATGGATCCGATTGATCCTCCTCCATATGAGCCTTCCTCTTCTAGGAAAAGGCCTTCATGGCTTAAGGGGTTACTTGATGATGCTGAAGGACATACTGCACCCCGAGGAACCTTTTGTGAAAGTAAGAAACCTAATAGGTATCAAGGATACCTGACCATCATGAGCACGATCATACAAAATGAGCCTTCGTCATTCTCAGATGCCGTCAAGCATCAAGTATGGAAGGATGCTATGACCGAAGAATATGAATCTATCATAAAGAATGATGTTTGGGAAGTAGTTCCCAGACCCCAGGACAAGACTGTTGTTACTTCCAAATGGCTTTACAAGATAAAGCATGCAGCAGATGGAAGCACGGAAAAGTATAAGGCTCGTTTTGTTGCTCGAGGTTTCTCCCAAAAGGAAGGTATAGACTATGATGAGATATTTGCACCTGTTGCCAGATATAAGACCATCCGCTCAATCATAGCCCTTGCCGCTTCACAAGAATGGAACCTACATTAGATGGATGTCAAGACTGCGTTCTTACATGGCTCGATCAAAGAAGAGGTCTACGTGGAGCAACCCGAAGGATTTGAGATTTATGATCGAAAATCTCATGTATGCAGGTTGAAGAAAGCTCTCTATGGGCTGAAGCAAGCACCCCGAGCATGGTATGAGAGGATCGATAGCTACTTGAAGCTGGGATTCACTAGGAGTGAAGCCGATCCTAACCTTTACTTTAAGGTTGAAGATGACAAGCCTCTCATATTAGTGTTGTATGTGGATGACCTCTTTCTAACAGGTGCAGACCCTCTCATTCACAAATGTAAGAGGGCGCTGGCCTCTGAATTTGAAATGAAAGACCTAGGACTGATGCACTACTTCCTAGGACTTGAAGTGTAAGCCAGGAGAAATTTTCCTATCTCAAGGAAAATATGTGGTGAAGATATTGGAAAGATTCGGAATGGTGGACTGCAAGCCTGTAACTACTCCGATGGAGCTTGACTTCAAGAAGTTAAGCGGTAGTGCTGCTGGACCTGTTTTACGAAATGCTACCAAGTATCGGCAACTCGTCGGAGCATTAATGTTCTTGGTGAACTCCCGTCCAGATATATGCTTTGCAGTCAACACGTTGAGCCAGCATATGGTTGAACCCCACCACATACACTGGATTGGTGCCAAGAATCTGCTGAGATATCTTCGTGGCACCATCACTTATGGGTTAAGATACACTACCGGAGATGCGAGACTACTTGGATAAACTGATGTTGATTGGGCAGGCAGTGTGGTGGACCGTAAGAGCACTTCCGGGTACTATTTCACCTTGGGATCTGCTTCGATATCCTGGATGAGGAGGAAGCAGAAGTCGGTGGCTTTGAGCACCGCCGAAGCAGGATATATTGTTGCTAGCATAACCTCGTGTGAGGAAGTCTGGTTGCGAAAGCTCTTCAGTGAGCTGTTTGGATTTACATTGGATACCACTGTGATTCTCTGTAACAACCAGAGGTGGGATTCGATTATTGAGGAATCCCGTATTTGTCAATTGCTCCAGCAGATAGACATCATCTGGGATATGGTAAGTTGATGAGCAAGGAAGCTCCATCACATTAAGATGATGTACAGGTTGATACACCTTGTCAAAGCCCCGAGGAAAGATCTAATTTATGATTTTCCCAAACGACTTGTAGTCGGCAAGAAACCTTTGTACAAGGGTCTTGCATGTTGCATACATTGAGCTCTGGGAGCTCTGAGGGCTTGCGGTTCCTACTGGAGCAACATATGACCACAGGGTGACTCACCCTCCCCTGATGGTGCACACTGGAACAAGATGATTCGCTCTCTTGTGGGACAACATGATTCGCTCTCTTGTGGAATAGGATGATTCGCTCTCCTGTGTAGCAGGATGATTAGTTCTCCTGTGAGGCCTGGATTGATGTGTTCTCCATGGCAGCCTGGATTGATGTGTTCTCCATGGCAATTGTAGCAGGATTGATGTGTTCTCCTGTGAGGCCTGGATTGATGTGTTCTCCATGGCAATTGTAGCAGGATTGATGTGTTCTCCTGTGAGGACAGGATTGATTAGTTCTCCTGTCGAGGCATCCTACCCATGCAGTCTGGGACTCATGGAAAGTACCTCATCTGATCAATGAGCAGGGAAATGAAGTTAGGGACCATAGTAGTACCGATGGACGCATCGTTGTAACTACCGTACTCCCTACGCTAGGATGACCTCCATTGATCTGGGATCAATGATACTGGTCTGGGACCAGTGGTAGGAGTTGTACCATACTATGACGCTGACTTCGGGTCGGTTGAGAGTGGTCTGGGATCAGTGGTACATACTTTGAGACTGACTTTGAGTCAGTGGAGGATGATATTGGTCTGGGACCATTGGAGTTGTACTCACTATGACGCTGACTTTGGGTTGGTTGAGACTGGTCTGGGATCAGTGGTACATACTCTGAGACTGACTTTGAGTCAGTATGATACATCCTCGATCATTTCTTCTTCTTCATAATTCGGACAAAAGCAGAGTAGAACAGGACAATGCAAGAGCAGAGCGGAACAGAACAAAACAGTACAGATCAGTGCAGAGCAAAACAAGACAAAGCAGAACAGGCAAAATAGAGCAGAGCAAGGCAAGGGTCAGGTTGTACAAGGCAGTGCATTTGATGGATGAATAGTAACGACCGATAGACAGATTGCAGATGAAGTTCTCCATGGTTGAGAGGGAGTGTTAAAATTGGCAACCAGGGCAAAACTTCATGTGGGTCATCTTATTCATGGCTAATAATATTTTTATTAGATTCCTCTTGTCGAGAGGTGTAGGATTGATATAAAGATCATCCAATTCCGATAAGTATTCATGGAGATATGAATTTATTTTGATTATGGAATTATTATCAAGCCGACCTACAACTCATGTAGGCTCAGAAGCCCAACAGTCACATCTATTCATCCACCAACGTTGTGTATAAATATAAGAGGACTTTTCCTCATTTGGACTCACTCATCTCATCACATCTCTCTCTCTACTGCGCAGATATGAGTCTCTTTTCTACTGCGCTGAAATGGGTCTCTCTCTCTCACACATGTGAAGCTGGAAGCTGTTGAATTTGAAGCCGCAACTCTAGAAGTAAAGATTGACTTGCGTGGCCTAGAAGATCTCCTCTTTGGAACTGCGCTATAGGTTCATCTGAACCTCCTTTGAAAGCCATAACTTTTGGTGGTGGAATGAAGTCAATCCGACGAACGGTTTGCAAGATATCGACTGCCCTAGTTTGAAGCTGGAAACTGCTGAAACTGAAGCTGCAACTGCAGAAATAAAGATTGACTTGCGTGGCCTAGAATATCTCCTCATCTGAACTGCGCTGTAGGTTCATCTGAACCTCCTCTGGAAGCCGAAACTTTTGGTGGTGGAATGAAGTCAATCCGACTGTCGGTTTGTGAGATATGGTCTGCCCTAGTTTGATAATGAAGCCGCTAATGCTAATTCTACTGATCTAGGGTTTGCTACTGCTGATATGAATCAAATTTATTGTACTATTTCTCTCTGCTGAATTATTGAAGATAAAAGAAGATTTGATCAAAGGGTTTCCCCACACATTGTGGGGTTTGTCCCTGGCTAGCCGCCACATCTTGTGTCTCTTGTCTTGGCTTGTTTTCTGTCGATCGTTTAATGTTCTATCTGCACTTTACTTTATGTACATGTGATTGCTAATCGGTGGAATATAATAAGAAAAAGAAGTAAACTGTTATAAGCATAGAACATACCATAACTTAACACCCATACACCAGGTATATCAATAACTACAACATCCATGAAAAATGATATGTCCAAGTTCATGGTTATTGACACTTTGACATCCTTTATGAGGCCCTCAACTTCGACAGGTTGGGTGTTGAAACCACACACATTGTTGTACCTACAGGTGATGTTAAGATTGAGTTGCTTCATCACTTCCAATGGCATGATGTTTGCGGAAGCCCCATAATCTAACATACAATTATGTAAGAAGAGATCATTAATGGCTAAGGTGAGTAAGAATGGCTCATGACTAGAGTTAGCATTAGAGAGATGTATGTTTATCAATGTGATTGGTGTGTCCTCTTCCTCAAACCCTAAATCTTTCTTTGCTTGCCACCTTTGATCCGAGAGTGTTACCAACTCTTTAATGGGAACTTGCATAGTTATCTTTCTTATAGCAGTGCCCACGTCAATATCAAGTTTAACCTATTTACTTTTATCTTTGTGCTTGGCTTCCCACTTTGGAAGGTCCTTTTTGGTATCATCTTTCTTGGGAGGATCCTTCTTTGAGGGTTCCTTAGGAGGAGGTTGTTTCAGAAGGGATTGCTTAGGAAGAGATTCCTTCTCTTTTGGTTCCCTGGAGCTTATGGAGGGGTTCTTATTGGTTTTTCTAGAGTATTGCATCCCCTTGAATCTCCCACTATCATCAGCATTGAGAATAGGCTCATCCTTCTCTTCTTTAAGTGTCATTTCACTAATTAGAGGATGAGTGAATGTGTCACCTAACATGATGTTGAAGGCACGAGTTTCAAATATATTCGCTTGCTCACCACCTTCCTCATCTTCACTTTGTTCATCCTCGGAAGATGATTCTTTTTCCACAACATTAGTTGGGGCTAAAGTATTAGGAACTTGGGGTGGACCTTGCTTGCCTTCATTATTGGCTTTCTTCCAAAAGGGTTGTTCTTGGGAATGAAACTTGATTTTTGAGCCTTTTCAAGTGTGGTGAACTTATTCATATATAATCTATCCCTAGAGTTCATGTTCTCGGATAATTTATCAAGTTTCTTGAGGGCCATGACAAGGGCTTCCTCAATTTGGTCCTTGGATTTACTCTTCTTGGATTCAACCTTAGCTCTAGGATGTTCAAACATCTCCATCTTGGAAATATTCAAATTTTTTTCAGCTACCATGACAATTTCTTTGACCTCAACAAAATTTTTAGGTTTTTTTTCCTTTAATGAATATGTTAGGTGTCCTCCCATACTGTTAGTGAATTCATCGAGAATAAGTGCATCAAGGGGTCTAAGGTGATCAGGAATGTTCCTAACAATATTGTCAAATTTTTGGATAAACTCCATAATGTCTTCCATTCCCTTAACTATGTGGTAAAATTTTCAGGATTGAAGGATCCATTGGCATCAGATGACCATCTTTTTATAGAGTTATCTTCAAACTTGTCAGGATCATCAATACTACCAGGACGAAGCCTAAGATACCATTCCCTTAGTTTCACTTCAAAGGATAAAGCAAATAGCATCATAATTCTATCATCATCATCAATTGCCCTTGGGGCAAGCATCCAATAGAAATCATCCACCTGATCATGGGAACTTTTAGTAGCATCCCCTTTGAACTTAGGTAAGCATTCATGATATTTTTTAGGCAAATGCTCAGGATTGTCACTCAATTCCAAAGGTCCAAAGACACTACAAAAGTGTCTTTTTTTTCTTGGGACTTTGGGTTGGTATTGATTGCCATATTGGGAATTGAATTATCAACCTTTTCAAACTTAGGGAGGAGGTTAGTTCTAATAGGTGATGGAGTTCTCCCTCCCCTTCTTGCGGTAGCCCTAGTAATAGGAGGAATGTTGTCTTCTTCAAGTAAAGTAGGGGATTGGACAAGGAATGGAGTCGCCAGAGGAATACTTATAATGTTGTTAATGAATTAATTACTCAATGAATTAATTCAATAGGGAGGTAGACTTGCTTCCTCCTTGGCAACGACGCCAAAAATGTTACTGCACAATCTAGTAGGGGTCCTAGGAGGGGTACCTAAAGGACAACTACTAAACCAAATTGAAACAACGAGATAAGGAGCCACTATCACCTCAATCAATGTCCACTCTCTTTATGCAATTTGACTGATGGGAGGAGTCCCAGTAACCACTAGAGTGATGAGATTAATGACTAGATATGGTGTGATTTCCAAAAGCCCATTCAAAGGAGAGGCTCAGATTGTTGAGAAATCAATGCTAGTAGAGTTAGGGTTAGATTTCTATTTCTTGATAATTACTTGTGAATTATGTTGGCTTCTTTTACTTCTTTGTTATATTATCTTTCATCAATTAATTACCAAATTATGTGTGTGAATATAAAAGAAACACAAGACACAAGATGTAGGCACTCTGCCAGGGCAAAACCCCTATCTAGGGGAAACCCAATCAACAATTCTTCATTCAGTAGTTTCACGAGATAATCCAAGACTCTTGACCTAGAAAAAGACTTCCTCCACACCAAGTCAACCCTCACTTCCTCCTTGTAGATGAATACCCTTCAATAGCAACTTCGACCTAGTAGCAACAACAGATTCGACTAAACGAAGAAAAACTTTGATCTCCCTAGATACTCCACTTCAGTGAGAGATAGATGGCCGAAAATTTTGATCTTGATGTTTTCTTCCTTCAAAAAATTCACACTCTTTTCCAGCCCCTTTCCAGCGCTTCTTCAACTTCGCATTTCCCAGCGTTTTCCTTCTGCATATCAATCAATGAGAGAGAGAGTGAATTCCTCCAAATGAATTCGAATTGCCTTGTATATATAGCCTTCCAGTGAGGTCGAATTGTCCTTCTTGAAGCTGACTTGATCTCTTTGAGGCCGACTTGGTGTGGAGGGGACAAATATCATATTTGACTCAATATTAATTCTTTTTACATGATTCAAAAGCCCAAGAAGGGTCTCTTTTAATGGACAATGGCTCTAATGACTCAGAATAAATCCTACAATTCCTCAATTGGGACTTTGACCTAAAACATGATGACCCAAGCATGAAACCCATGCTTCAATAAGTCATAATAATAATAATAATAATATTTTCTTCATCTTTTTGATAAATACATTTCATTGTGGCTCATACATTTATGAAGATCAAACCTAGTTATGTATTTCAACACTCCCTCTTAACTAGGGAGGTATTCATAATAATAAGTACAAGGAAGATCTCAAAACACATGAACCATGAAGAATTTAGGCACCACAATGCCATGGACTAGATTCCTGACCAGGGCAATTTATCTAGGTCCTCCAACAATTTAGGCACTCACGATGCCATTGACTAGATTCTTGACCAGTGCAATCTATCTAGGTAGGACTAAGATGGACTAAAGCTTTCATCCAGTATAGGTACCATCAGGGTTACTTGTTAACCATCAGCCCAGGGATCCAGGTGCGTATATGAGGTCAGAGCTCTAAGACCAACGTCACCCTCCCTACTTCGGGATATAGACATCAACACAAAGTGTCGGATAGATGTCCCACTAGGAAATGTGTCTTACACACAAAGCCTCAACACTCCCGATTATTCCAATTGGTAGCAAAACCTCCTCGATCAAACAGATCGGTAACAAATCTCTCTCATGTAACCAACATGCTATCAAACCTCAGAGAGATTTACTTGTACAAACACAACCCCAATTAGTAACAAACTTTCAAATGTACTTAAGTAAACACAAACCTTTGGGTCTTCCAGAAAACTAGATGTTGCTTCTTGACAAAAGATTCCTCAATCATTCAGTTTCCTTTCCTACTTCAAAATCAACTTTCCTTCTGTTAGCAACACCTTAATATGTGTTCTCCAATTATTTCAAGGTATTCATCATGACTATAGTATGCCCTCCCTCTCAACTCAGGACTTGTTTCCATGAAGACAAGAGTGATGTGGCCTTCTCTTACTCATGGCCTTCACTAAGACTTACGGTTGTTAGTCCTGGTCTAGTGCATGACAAATGAAGTAGAGAACCATATCCATCACTCCATCTTAATCAGGGAGGATCTAATCATTCCTATACAAGGAATATACCCAAGCTCCTGCTTAACTTAGGGAGATCAACTTATTTTCTATGACATCGGAGAATCTTTCATGGCTTCCATCCTTCTCATCAGAGTTATCATGACCATCATCATCCATATAACTTTCTTCATCATGCTTATCAAATGAACATCTTCACCATCTTGAAGATTATGTACTTGCACAACTTAGATAGCAAGTACAACCAAATCTACAGAAGCATGAAGTTAACCATATCATAATCATATTAAATATGGAAGCATTTGAGATTAGACATCAAACACCTAAACTTAGTTAGGCTCACCAACAACAAGAAACACATACTTTTATACTTCAACTATATGCTAGGGTTTTTGTCATAAACCCTAGATTTCATCATCAAGACTTTGAGCACCTCAATTAAGAGAACAACCTTCATTATATCTAGGGCTTCAATATTTCTTCCAGAGATATGACATGCCCTACTACAATATATTGCAAACCCTAGAAGCAACTCAAACAAATATATTTCTACAATGCATCCAACAATTTTGAATTCATTTGTTCGACTTCTACTAGGATTTAATGCAAACCCTAGATTCCATTCATGAGACACTAAGGTTTCAACAATCAAAACGAATCATAGCTCAATTGCAGATTTCAACAATCTTTCATAACTCTCAGATTATCACACTTGTCATCACATATTACAGAATTGAGCTTCTACTAAAGTTTAGTTACAAAACCCTAGAATTCACAAATGCTATCATCCTATAGAATCCAACTTTGACTAGGGCTTAGTTCCAAACCCTAGGACTTATGACCATCAACAATTTGGTCAACACACATGTCTAGGATTTCATCATCATGCACAAGCATATCATAGCATGTGTTAATCAAACCCAATGACACAAATATCAATAAAAGTTAGACATATAACAAACTTGATCAAACTAGGGTTTGATAGGACAAACACACATATACCAAGGATTTTATTTCTAGGACATTATAAGGGTCTTTCTTATACACCTTACCAAACCCTAACGATCTAGGGTTTCAATACTAAACATAACAAACCCTAATTTATCAATACTTAAAAGGTTTGGGATTTCAGACATCACCATTCAACCCTAACAAGTTAGGGTTTTCATTACCATACCAAAACCCCAAACATGACATCATTAAAACTTCAAACATCAAGAATAGCCTTCTCTTAGACTTCACCAATAACCCTAAGTAGGCTAGGGTTTCATACATCATCATCGACATACCCTTAAGTTAGGGTTTTTACAAAGAACCTTTTTAGGGTTCCACAAGAGTAACCAAAGATATGAGGGTAGATTTATCTAATGATGAATCACCCAATCAAGAATCTTTATGATTCAAAAGAGCTAGACACAATGATGTTAGTAATAGTTTATCAAGAATGAATATCATGAAGGGAGAAAAAACTTATAGTTTAAGACATACCTTTGTTTCTTAACAAACCTTGTAATTCCAATGCTTTTTCTTGTGAAGCCTTCTTCCATGTTCCTTGAGTATTCAGCAAGTCTTTCCTAAACAAGGAAAATATTAATATAAATGTGATTAGTATTTAATGCAAACAAACTTAGATAAGTAAGGAAAACTAAAAAATGAAAAGGTAATAAGATACTTATCTTTGGAAGTTGGTAAGGGCTCCCTCCAAGCTTGAGGGATACTTAGAGTAGAAAGATATGCAAGGGAGATAGAGTCCCTAAGAGTTCCTAGCAAATAGGTCCTTGACTTCGGGTCCTTCCTTCATGTTTTTCGTTGGTGAAACTTCTTTGGCAAAGTTTGCTTGATCCCTATCCCTTATTTCTTGGCCCTTTAGACTTCTTGATTTCTTTGTAGACTTCTTCACTTTTTCTTTTACTATATCCAAGACTTTATTCTTTTTGAGGATGAGATCTATCCTCTTCTTCCAAGCATTGTAATTGGATGCTCCTTCTAATTTGTTCTCTTCCTTTATTGTGTTAGACAATGTCCTTGAATATAGTAAGCTTCTTTCCTTATAAGGTCTCCTTATATGATCCTTTAATCAACTTCTTGAGGTTCCTTAGATTCCTTTGAATAGATCCTTAAACTGTCTTTTTCCTCCTCCTTCACCTTAGCGCGATTCTCCATTCTCCAACTTCAATGATGTTGATCTCAGGCCTATAATAACATACCTTTTGTTGTCTCCCAATTCCATTGCATGAGAAGATGATTCCTTTGATAGAGTGTGAAGTTGTTTACTCTTCCTTGTCATATGCCTAGATGATTCATTGTCAATAATCCATGCATTATCATTATTAAGTGAACCTGTAAGTGCAGCCAACAACCCTTGACTTTTGACTTTGTTGAATAAATAGTAGAAGATCTTCTTGATACTTCTTCTTGCAGTATTGAATCCCATTCTTATCATGGAAGGAGTAATCATTTCCTCCAAGCCAACGAAGTGATATTCAATCTTCTTTGACCTTAGCTCTGATACCATGTTGAGAAATCAATGCTAGTAGAGTTATGGTTAGATTTCTCTTTCTTTATAATTACTTGTAAATTATGTTGGATTCTTTTACTTCTTTGTTATATTATCTTTCATCAAGCAATTACCAAATTGTGTGTGTATGAAGATCACAAAAACACAAGACACAAGATGTAAGCACTCTACCAGGGCAAAACCCCTCTCTAGGGGGAGAACCCAGTCAACAATTTTTCCTTCAGTGGTTTCACGAGATAATCCAAGATTCTTGACCTAGACAAAGACTTCCTCCAAACCAAGTCAGCCCCCACTTCCTCCTTGTAGATGAATACCCTTTAATAGCGACTTCGACCTAGCAACAACAACTTGCAGTAGCAGCTTCGACCCAGCAACTGGCAACAACAGCAGCAACAACTTCGACTAGGAAAAGAAAAACTTCGATCTCCCTAGATACTCCACTTGAGTGAGATAGATGGCCCAAAATTTTGATCTTGATGTCTTCTTCCTCCCTACAAAATTTCACACTCTTTTCCAGCCCCTTTCCAGCTCTTCTTCAACTTCGCATTTCCTAGCTTCCTCCTTCTAGATATCAAACTATGAGAGAGAGAGAGTGAATTCCTCCAAATGAATTCGAACTGCCTTGTATATATAGCCTTCTAGTGAGGTTGAATTGTCCTTCTTGAAGCCGACTTGATCTCCTTGAGGCCGACTTGGTGTGGAGGGAACAAATATCGTATTTTCCTCAATATTAATTCTTTTTACATGATTCAAAAGCCCAAGAAGGGTCTCTTTTAATGGAAAATGACTCTAATGACTCAGAATAAATTCTAGAAGTCCTCAGGTATGAAACCCATGCTTTAATAAGTCATAATAATAATAATAATAATAATTTCTTCATATTTTTGATAAATATTCATTGTGACTCAAATACATTTATGAAGACGGAACCTAGTTACATATTTCAACACAGATAAGGGCTTGCTTGCTTCAAAAGCAAGATAAGGGCTCTCCAAGAAAGGCTTATAGAGATAAAGCCTAGACCTAGGGAAGAAAGGATAGTCAACACAAGGGGTAAACCTAAATCAAGGATTCCTAAGGGAATAGGAGGACCTCTCTAAGGGTTTTCTGAAATAGTGATCATATAATGATTGGGACCACAAGAGAGACCTAGGGGTGCACAAAAGAGGCTTAGGGTTTGAAGGATCAAAGAGGAATGAGATTCCCTAAGAGAATCAAGGGTAATATAGGTTAATGAATAATTAACTTCCAATGAGTTTTCAAGTATAGTTGACCTGTAGAAAGCCACTAACCCAAGAAACCTAGAGTTAGATATGATGTTGGAGCTAGGACTTGGGATATGTGCAAATCTAGCCATGAGAATTTGCTAAAATTTAGAGGAGATCGAGAGGATATCCCAGTGCAGTAGTGGACCAACTCGCTCTTCAAATGAGTCAACCTAATGCATTTCACACTAAGCCTTAGGAGACATCTAGGGTTAGGGCACAAAAAAGTGAAGAAAGGTAAAGAAGGCGTTTAAGGATGATCACCAAGAATTTTGAGACCCAATCTCTCTTACAATTGGGGGAATGGAGTCAAGATTTATTTTGATCTCAATATTTCGCTCAATTAAGTTGACCTAAGCAACCATTGTAGCCCTAATGATGCAGCAACACAACTACTACAGGTATTTATACTTCATTCAATGTTTGATTGGAGTTTCAAGGCAATGAGGAACATTCATTCACTTAATATTTAACATGTAATACATGCAATCCTTCAAATCCCAATGTTTTCAAGAATTCGCATTTCAAATAGGGAACAATAAGACTTGGCAAACATTCCATACATTAATCATGTAGCAGTCTTAAAGAAAATAGCATGAAAAATAGCACTTACAAGAGAAAGCAAATATATCCATCCATCAAAACATCGAAGAGAAGCTCCAAAATTCGATAGCAAAATTTCCAAACATCAAAATGCATCCAAACATCCAATTCATCCTTCAATTGCAGGTCCAATTTCTTTTCACAAGAGAAATAAAAATCCAAGTGATGATTGTGGAAATTCTTTGAAATGTGGCAATTGGAATTAATTCTCCTAACTGATTAGCAATTTATTAATTTTCTTATTAATACTGAATTAATCACATTGCAATTTCTTCACCAAATAAAATAAACGTTATAGAAAATAAATACTGGAAACTGAGAAATATGTTAGCACACACACATGAAAATTGACACAATTATTTTTCGACAAATATCCCCAGAAAAACCCGATGTGCGAAAACTGGTGCAGCAACTGAGGGTTTTTATTATTAAGTTGTAGTGAAATATGAGTACAATAAATTTGGATGCCCAACTAGCTATCCAATCTGAGAGATATACTGACAAAATCACCTGTGGGAAATTACCCTCTTCTCCAAGCAATCCCGACACAAACTGACAGTAGAAAGGCAAGTCATCCAAACCCTCTACGTAGGCCCTCTGTCACCTCTGCATAGCCTGCCACACGCTTAGACCGAAACTAATCCTAATCAAGTCGTCCTGCTTGCTACTGACTAGGGAAGTGTCTCTCCTGCCTTTTGGAAAATCCTCCTGGCCTCTAAAAACTGAAACGACCTCCTCTCCGACTAAATCAAACTGTTATTTTTGGACAATTATCCTTGGAGAAAACCAATTCGGGAAAACCAGTGCAACATACAAAGGGTTTGTATTATTAAGCAAATTCGTAAATACAACTAGGGTGCCAAAAATGGCCCACCCAACATAGAATATCCTTGGCAGTGATACCTCTATCCGATGACATATATTTTGGCAAATCAACAACCAGATGATCAAACCCCATAGTGACTCTGGTTGTTCCCTATGCTGGACAGCGAAAGTTGCTCCAAGCACTGTTCTGGAACTGCGTCACTCCTCCAGGAGCTACGTCACCTTCTCTCGGATCGGAATCTGCTGATGTCCTCCCAGTTTGCTCCACAGAATCTCCCTAGCACTGCCTCTGAGGCCTAGCATTAGTCTCTACGCTTCTACGTCACCTGCGTCAGCCCTTTGCGTCACCTCTTCGGTCTTTGCATCACCTCTTCGGCCTCTGCGTCAGCCCTTCTAGGGCTTGCACTGTCTCTCTCGGCACTGCACTGCCTCGCTGCTATGTATTCTTCAGCCTCGGATGAAAATCCCTTTTTGAACTACCCCTCACTGCAACTCTGATCACTAACTTGATTTCCTCAGCAAACCTTGCTCGAGAAAATCGAATTCTTTGATCACTTGGTGTGTCTCCCACTGACCCTCAAGCCTCCTCCTATACTTTTCGTGTTGACGAATCAATGGTTGAGATTAAGTCCCTAATCAACGGCTAAGATTATAACTAGCTTGATCCTCTTTTGTTAGAACTTTCTCACCCATATTTTATTAATACACATTAACATTTTTATTTTCCTAAGTTTAAACTTAGGGACTCATTAAAAATATTAATTATTTTAATAACTCCTCATCTGGGTGGCAATTCTCCAAACTATTTCTGGGTCTTGGAGATTTCATGTGCCTTAGCTTCTACACCAATTTTCAAAGCTAAAGCACATCCGATGCTACCCAAAATCAACATTGAACTCCATTAGGTCTCCTTGATGGCCCTTCGACATATTGTATTATTCATTTTCCCTCTTGATAGGCTTATTTTTGGATTATGGAGCTATCTTGGTGGGCTTGTCATCAAGTCATGTTATTTTTGCATATTATTTTATTGGTTGGGGCATTATTAGGCCTAACTAGGAAAATTGAACCCTTTAGGAAGGATATATATTGATGAGATGATCATTCCATTTGATCATCACTTGGACTTGGATCATTGTTTCTTCTGGTAATTTCGCTATAGCCTTTTGATGGACGAATTGGTTTCTTAATGCATTTCAATGTTTGGAAGAGCTTAATTCTTGTCTTGGAGCTTTGATTTTCTTGCACTTTGAGGATTGGAATAATTTCCCTATACTTGTGAGTACTCTTCGTCATGTTTTATCTTGTACTTTGTCTCATTTAATGATTATGAAATATTTTCGTTCACGACGCTGGTGTAGCTGCTAATGCACTAGTCTAATCTGAGGTGATTACCAAAAGAAAACTAATTTCACCTCTTCTCCTTTTATAACACCTAACCCTAGTAGGCTTCCTAGGGCATCACATGAAATTGTTTCTAGCTGTAAAAAATCCTTGAAAATTGGTCAAGAATTGCATTCGGGTCTTCTTAAGAGTTCCTCCAAGTTTGAAGTTAATCCGATGGTGGAATCTAAAGATATTGAAAGCCCTAGCTCAAAGACATTTTTCTCCCTAGGTTTCTTTGGGTTGGTGCCTTCATTAGGATCATTACATTCACATTTCAAGATAAATATAATTCCTTTGATCCTCTTCTCCTCCCTAACTTGGTCAAGTGTATTATTTTGTTGTTCAACCCCAAACCCTTGACCTTGTTTGGGTCCACTAGGGCTTCTTTGTGGTCCTGCAACTTTGTAATTCCAACTTCACAAGGATTGCTTAGAAACCCTATTCTTCTAGGATTCTTTGGTTTAGGGCACCTCTTATCAAGACATACCTCTCAACCCTAGATCTAGGTATCCTCTTAGCCCTTCTTAGAGAGCCATACATCTTGCCTCTAGAGCAAGTAAGTTTATTATCTGAGCCTCTCTTATGAATTGGCTTTGGAATCACTTTATGTCCTATCATTGATGTATCTTTCCTAGTGATTGTTCTCATACTGGGACTCCTCCCGTTGCTAAAAGTCCGTAAAGAGCAAGGAGCTTTAGCTGAGGTGACAGTATGTTATTGCTCCATTGTTGCCACTTGACCTATTAGTTGCTCTATAGGAACCCCTCCTAGGACCCCTGCTAGTTTGAGCAGTAACATGCCCCACAGTCACTTTGGAGAACCACATATGTTTTGTTTGGAAACGAAGGGGCCAAACCCTTGGTCATCATCATGAGAGCCCTAATCTTCGATTTGGCACATGGAGGACTTGTCTAGGCCTTCCAATGACCCATTTGCACTATTTGTCTATCATTTCAACCCACTTGAGAGGCTTATTGTTTATCTTTGGAGCTATTTGTTGGGCTTGTCGCCAATTAGATTGTTATTTTGCACATTAGAGTCATTGTTAAGGGCTCATTAAGATAATTTCACCAATTCGAATTGCTATAGGCTCATAAATATAAGTGAGGCCTCATTAAAGGTGTTTTGGTCTTGAAAGTTTGTGGAGAGGCTAAAACACAGGAGTTCTCCAAAACCCAGAAATCATTTTTGGAAATCCAACCTAGAGATAACTCAATTAAATTAATAGACCATCATTTAAATTTTTCCTAAGTCTAACTTAGGAACACTGGTTAATTAATAGTAATTAGTTGAGAAATGTGAGAATTATTTAGAAACTCACATGGATCGACTTGGATATGATCTTAGCCATCGATTAAGTTTTATTCTTGGTTGTTGGAGTCCCAACTGGAGATTACAAGAAGAGGTCAATGGATAGATGGAGAGACACACAAGTGAGAGCCAGCAGTGCGAGTTCCTTGGGCATTTCGATCTAGCCAACAACAGAGTTCGAGCCAGAGAGGGGACACAGAGCTAAAGAGGGGCAGAGACAGTGATCCAAAGGAATATTTTCTAGTTTCGGAGAGGCAAGAAAGGAGGCTAGAATTATTTCTCCAGGAGGATATGTAGGGACTGCACAGTGCCTCAAGAAGGAAGTTCGATTTACGTGAAGAGGAGGTCGTTTCAGTTTCCAGATGTTGAGAGTATTTTCTAGAAGGAAGGAGAGACACTTCTCTAGTCAATAGCAAGTAGGAAAACTTGATTAGCATCAATTTCGGGCTGAGCGTGTGGCAGGTTGGGAAAAGGTGATGTAGGGCCTGCGTAGAAGGTTTGGACAACTTGCTTTCCAGTTGTCATTGTGTGTCGGTATTGCTTGGAGAAGAGGGTTTAAATTTAGACAACTTGCTTTTCAACAGTCAGATTATTTAAACTTTTTCCTGAGTCTAACTTAGGAAAATTGGTTAATTAATAGTAGTTTAATTGAGAAATGTGGGAATTCTCTAGAAACTCACATAGATTGACTTGGAGATTATCTCAACCATAGATTAAGTTTTGATCATGGTCGTTGGAGTCCCAACTGGAGATTATGAGAAGAATTCGATGGGTAGGTGGAGAGACACACAAGAGAGGGCCAACATTGCGAGTTCCTTGGGCAGTTCGAGCTATCTAGAAGCAAAGTTCCAACCAAAGAGGGGACGCAGAGCTAGAGAGGGGCAGAGATAGTGATCTAGAGGAAGATTTCACAATTATAGAGAGGCAATAGAGGAGGCAAAAACTATTTCTTTAGGAGGCTACACAGGGACGACACAGTGCCTCAAGAAGGAAGTTCCTTGTGTTATTGTCTCTGTTTATTTCAGTGCATAATCTATATATTTGTGAAGGCTGCAATAGTGTTTACTTCAATGTTTATGCAATTAAATAATTTGTTAATGTAAAGAACAAGTAGGAGATTGTAAACCAGAAATTGCAGTAGGGGTTTCTGATGTGTTAGATTCAGGAATTTTCACATGGTATTAGAGGGATTGCAGATCATAGGCGACTAAAGGCACCAACCAAGAAATCTGAGAGTTTGCAGTAGAGAATCAGTTGTCCAGAGAGATGGCGTTGTTCCAGAGTCGGAGAGGCAGAAGGAGGAGTGACGCAGAGGCTCACACAGTGCCTGCGTCAACATTCTGAGCCGGGAGAGGAAGACACAGTAGCTGGGAGGAGCCCACGCAGTAGATGCGTCAGCCATCAGGGCCAACACAGAGGTAGAGAAGTGCAGATCAGGCTCACGCAGAGCCATGTCATTTTTCTGAGCCAAGAAGGATTGACGTAGTTGGCTGGGAGGAGTAGATTTAGCCCACGCAGAGATTGCGCATAGCCTGAAGGGCTCAGATTCTTCGAGTTAGCAGGGCTAAGGGAGCTGTGTAGATTTTGATTTGAGGAGCTGGTGGGACATTGTTTCTGTCGGTGCAGAATAGTGTTTAAGGAGACTAAACCAAGGTAGAGGGAAGCGCTACGTCGACACATTTCTAGCCAAGAAATCTAGATCCGGGTTGCAGCGGCAAAAGAGGATTGGAGAGGAGTGATTAGACGATTGGCCGGAGGATTTCTGAGAGGGAAATCAAGACTCAGAGGGAGTCTAGAGAAGAGGAGCAGAGATGGCAATGAATGGGTTGAGGGATCAGGACAGATTGGACGAAGCATCCAATTTTGTCATCTGGAAGGCCAAGATCCTGGCAATCCTAGACAAACATCGCATCAAGGACTATGCCTTGAAGGTTGTTGTTGAACTAGTCGACGTTGATCCATTGAAGAAATATGAGGAGGCCTAGGCTAAGGCCAAGTGCATGATCCTAGACGGGGTCAAAGATCATGTAGTACCACACATTGTTGAGAAGAACACAACAAGGGAGATGTGGGAGACCCTGACCACCTTGTATCAGGGCTCTTCTGTGCAATGAAAGATGCTATTAGAAAATCAGCTGAGATAGTATCAGATGTAGAAAGGAGAAGAGATAGATCCCTTCCTTCTCAGGTTGCAAGGGATTCGTGACCAGCTTACTTCCGTGGGGTCTACACCGGATCCAAAGTTCATGGTCAGGACTACCCTGAATGCAGTCTCCGAGGATTGGGAGACGTTTGTCCAAAGCATTTTGGGCAGAGCAACTCTCCCTAGTTGGGAGGAGATGTGGGCAGCTCTTCGACAGGAAGAGCTCAGGAGATTGACCAAGGCAGGGAGTAGCGGTAAGGGAGTTCAAATCAAGAAGGAGGAGGAGGAGGATGCAACTCTCGCATCGGCCGGATAGCAGGGGCTACAGAAGAGGAAGAAGAAAGACATCTCCATGGACAAGTGCTTCAACTGTGGGGAGTTGGGACATTATGCCTCTCAGTGCCCCAGGAAAAAAGGCAAGGGAGAAGATTCCGACTCAAAGGTTGCTCCAGCAAAGGCGCCTTTAGAGTGCTCATGCGCCACTAGAGAAGAGGTGGGGAGACTTGGAGCTGTTGTCGAGAGGACTACAGAAAGGGGGCAGAATCCTTGAGGTGCCCAAACTCTTGGATCACCTACGGCTATGGGAGCCCTTAAAGATAGTAGCATGATGACAGGTGTCAGGTGGAGTAAGGTGTGATGGAGCGGCAAGGCAGTGCTAGAGTGCAGAAGTCTATAGTAGCGCAGTGGAGGTTGCAGTCGTGAAAGAGGCACATAAGAGGTTGCAGCAGCGCAGTGGCAGCAGAGATATAGTAGCAGAGGTAGCTTCAACATCACGACGCTTCCAGACTGACTAGGATGTTAGTGTTTTGGTAAATTCAGTTACTTACTTCTCGGTAACTGAGTTGCAGTGCAACAGTTAGCAGTGGCAGTGCGGCAGCACTTTGGGAGGGAGTTGCAGTACAAATGTAGTAGTGGCATTGGCAGTGTCATGGGCAGTAGTACAGGAAGCAGCGATGCAGTGGATGTGTGGCAGCGGGCCAAGCATCAACATAGACGACCGATGCAGAGGATCAGTGTGATGCTTCTATGGTGAAGCATTGCTAGAGCATAGTCTTCGCTAAGAGGGAGTGTTGATTTTGGGTAGCATCGGATCTGTTCTGGCCTTGAAAATTTTCGAAGAGGCTAAGGCACATGAGATCTCTAAGACCCAGAAATTGTTTGGAGAAATTCCACCCAGATGAGGAGCTATTAAAATAATTAATATTTTTAATGAATTCCTAAGTTTAAACTAGTAAAATAAAAATATTCATGTGTATTAATAAAATATGGGTGAAAAATTTCTAAGTGACGAGGATTAAGCTAGTTCTAATCTTAGCCGTTGATTAGGGACTTAATCTTGGCCGTTGATCCGCCAACAGGAAAAGTATAAGAGGAGGTTTGAGGGTTAGTAGGAGACACACCAAGTTATCAAAGGGTTCGATTTTCTCGGGGAAGGTTTGCTGAGGAAATCAAGTTAGTGATTGGAGTTGCAGTAACGGGCAGTTCAGCAAGGGGTTTTCATCTGAGGCTGAAGAATACATAGCAGAGAGGCAACACAGTGCCGGGAGAGACAACACAAGCCCTAAAAGGGCTGACGCAGAGGTCGCAGAAGGCTGATGCAGGTGACGCAAAAGCCATAGAGGCTGACGCTGGGCGTCAGAGGCAGTGCTGGGGAGATTTTGTGGGGCAAAAATTGGAGTAGATCCAACAGATTTTGAGCCAGGTGAAGGTGACGCAACTCCTATTAGAGTGACAGAGTTCCAGAGCATTACTTGGAGCAACTTTCACTGTGCAGCATAGGAAACAACTGGAGTCACTATGGGGTTTGATCATCCGGTTGTTGATTTGCCGAAATATCTGTCTCCGGATAGAGGTACTATTGCAAAGGATATTCTCCATTGGGTGAGCCATTTCTGGCACCCTAGTTGTATTCATGAATCTGCTTAATAAATCAAACCCTCTATATGCTGCACCGGTTTTCCCAAATTGGGTTTTTTCAGGGATGATTGTCCAAAAATAACGGTGTCCCTTATGTTATTGTCTCTGTTTATTTCAGTGCATGATTTGTGTATTTGTGAAGGTTGCAATAGTGTTTACTTCAATGTTTATGCAATTAAATAACTTGTTAATGTAAAGAACAAGCAGGAGATTGTAAACCAGTAATTGTAGTAGGGGTTTTTGATGTGTTAGATTAAGGATTTTTCACAATCAATGTGTGCCAAAATGAATGAGTGAGCTCCAAACATAGTGATCAAGGGGTTGGCCCCTTGATATCCAAACAAATGACCTGTGGTGCCCCCTTGTGCCTGTGAACACTCCTCGGGCAATGCCTTGATCCCAGAAGGAATCAAGTGACATTTTATGACCAAATTTCCCATTCGCATCGATTTCCTACAATTAGTATCTAAGGGCAGAGATACCCTATCTTCCTCTTTCATATTTTCCACAAATGCCTTTTCCCTCAGCCCAATCTCGAGGGTTTGATCATAGCCTGGTCCTTCTAAAAGCTCTGAAACAATGTTTTTATCATTTTTATGCAGCCTTTTGTAGCCACTGTTGACCACTCTGTGTAAACTACCCTATAGCAATACACATTTTTTAAAGGGGTTCCATCATGTTCAAGCAACCAGAAGTCATTCCCATCTTTCAAAGTTTATCAAAGTTGTAATTCCAAATTCTGCAGCCTTGTGGGCCATGTTTGATCATAGCCTGGTCCTTCTAAAAGCTCTGAAACAATGTTTTTATCATTTTTATGCAGCCTTTTGTAGCCATTGTTGACCACTCTGTGTAAACTACCCTATAGCAATACACATTTTTTAAAGGGGTTCCATCATGTTCAAGCAACCAGAAGTCATTTCCATCTTTCAAAGTTTATCAAAGTTGTAATTCCAAATTCTGCAGCCATGTGGGCCATTGTAAAAATGATTCTAGTATGACTATGAAGCCATGTAACACACCTAGGTAAGATTAAGAATTTTCAGCAAAGAGTTTCACCCTAGGGATTTTTTTAACGTCACTAATTATGTGTTTCTAAACATGAATAATTAGTAGAGTTTTCTCCCAAACCTACCCCAAAGCTAGGGTGGGGCTTAATGGTGATGTCTTAAGTGATTCCTAGTGTATCGAGTGTATGTATAATTATCATACTAGATCATGTCTTGAGTCTCATAGAATTTGGTTAAGTTTAAGTATCTAATTTTAATTATTAAAATTTCCAACTGGTCGGAATTTTAATAAACTTGTGTATGTATAATTATCATACTAGATCATGTCTTGAGTCTCACAGAATTTGGTTAAGTTTAAGTATCTAATTTTAATTATTAAAATTTCCAAATGGTCGGAATTTTAATAATTATTTGATGTAAATTGTAAAATCAAATGTTTGTAAAGATGGAGGTAGTCTACTCATAATTAGAACCTCTACATCATAGTTGTGTGTTTAGACACCTTTTAAGGGTTGAAATTATGTCTATCCCCTCAAATTATTTTTATTTTTGGTGTTCTGGCAGAAAACGACAAACATTAGCCAGAAAATAGTCAAAAAATTAAAATTGAGAGAAAATAAAATTCTCTCCAAGTGTAAAAACGAATTTTTGGAGAATGTGGTCTTTCCCAAGGAAGAATTAAATTTGAAAAACTCAATTCCAAGGCAGAAAAACCCCAAAAAAGTTCAATAGGGCGAGAAATGAATTATTTTTTCAAGAAAATTGAATTTCTGGGTCCAAAAGAAATTAATTTTCAAGGTCTTATATCAAAGAAAAAATCAAAATTTTCAAGAAAAATTAAACTTATGGAATAAGGTGGTTAAGTCAAAAGTGATGTTTTTGAGGAAAAAAGTTAAAAATAATATTTTTTGGACCAGGAAAAAAGGGGTTTATTATAGAATTCGAATTTCTTCATCTGGATCAAGGGACAAGATTTAATTTTGGCATGGATCAAGCATCGAACAGTTGTTATTCTCCAAGGATCAAGTCAAAATTGTGCAACTTCTTGGACCTAGTTGTTTCCCACTTGGAGGGGGATCTAGATCTCTCTATTTTCTATAAATTGAGCCTAAGGCTCCTCATTGTAACATCTTTGGATGGTGATCTGGCTCTGAAAGTTTTGTAACATTATATTTTCTGTGTATTGAAAGCAAAGTATTTGGGGGGTTAATTATGGTGTATCTCTTCAACTTCTTATGGTAAATTTATTTTGGTGTTCTTTAAATTTCTACTTGTGCATTAAATTTGTTAAATTCTTCAGTTATTTGGATTTATATTTGCTTTTTTGCACCTATATTTGGGTTGTGAGCATTGTTGTTTGCTAGATCTAGTGGATTCGTGTTTGCATCACTAGAGCTTGTTTTCACTGTATCTTGTTACCCACCATTTTGTGGGTGATATCCCTAAGAGAATTTTTCTCCAAGAATGTACTCAATCGACAGCCAGTAGCTAGCTCATTATGCCTTTTCTCTGCCACCTAGGCCAGCGATGTGGTCCCTCGCCCATCAGCCATGATCGTATGTTTGAAGGTGGGCCTCCTGGTAAATTTGTTTTGGTGATTCTTTAAATTTCTACTTGTGCATTAAATTTGTTAAATTCTTCAGTTATTTGGATTTATATTTGCTTGTTTGCACCTATATTTGGGTTGTGAGCATTGTTGTTTGCTAGATCTAGTGGATTCGTGTTTGCATCACTAGAGCTTGTTTTCACTGTATCTTGTTACCCACCATTTTGTGGGTGATATCCCTAAGAGAATTTTTCTCCAAGAATGTACTCAATCGACAGCCAGTAGCTAGCTCATTATGCTTTTTCTCTGCCACCTAGGCCAGTGATGTGGTCCCTCGCCCATCAGCGATGATCGTATGTTTGAAGGTGGGCAGGTATGCAATGTCATTTGGTAATTGAGTATTGTCGTTTGCTTATCATGGACACTTCTGGGCATGGATTAATGGGGGGATTCGACAGAAAGAATGGGTTAGGTATGTGCCCTTGTCCCATAGCCCCTTTTTTATATTAACTTTGTATCCTAGTCCTGTGAGATCTCTTTTACTAACCATTTGGCTCTGGGGATGGTATTTCACGGGAAACCTCGATTTTGGTTGTGTGGTCCCACTACCCCTTATCCTCTTATATTACCCTCTTTCCATTCATTATTACCCCATTCATCATTTCTCCCACCTGGGTCCACATAGGGTTAGCATGCCCCTTCCCTTTGCCCACACCTTGGGTCATGGCCTGGAATGAAGCCCAGAGGTTGATGCAGCTAAAACGAGAGATAAAAGCATATATGGCCACATTCAACAAGAAAATGTACCACAAAATGCAAAATATGGTCGGGACAAACACATTTAGCATGTGGGCAAAAGCCAATACATGACCTCTACCCCATCATCATGGCCATCACACTGGTTCCTATAGGTTCTATGAATTGTCTTCATCATATAGGAACCATGACTATCCCAACCCCTGGTGGGCAATGAACTGTCCCACCTTAAAAGGTGTATCCACTGCGATATCTTATACATCATGCTCTTGCCCCTTGAGCCTCGAGCAGTTAATCAAAAAAAATCATAAAAAGGCAAAAGACATATAAAGAAGGGTGGAAAAATAAAGGTCAGGGCACCTCATGTACCACAATTTCTCCCTCCTATACATTATAAACCCAAGTGTGGGCTCCCCTCTTATTAGCTACCCTTGAACCCCAACATGTGACCTAGGGATGCCCCTTCTCATTCCCACTTCATTCACCCATATGTCACATGCCACCACCTATTGAAGGATGTACCTTGACTACATTATCCCCTTTAGAAGTAGAAACCACCTAATAGGATCATTAGTTAACTCCATTTGGAGTTTAGGAGACATTGGCACATCCCAAAACCCATGATGGAAGCACAGACCATTATGAGTCCCCACCTGTGGTCTATGAGTGGTAAGCTCATTTATTCGATTTCTCTAATGACTTGTTTTACTGGAAGGCTAGGGGACACATTGGATCTTATGCAAGATTGCAGATGGTCCCCATCTTGGGTTTGGTCTCCCTATACGGGGTCCTAATCCTTCAGAGGGCTACATTGGCACTTGTAGGGTGTGCGTTGAGAGACATGGGCCTCCATAGTAGCAGAAAACACTTCATGGATACCCACATCCATTCAGAGATTTCTCGTGGTTCACTTATTGGAGGAGAGAGATGCACTTGATCTATCATGCCCAACTGGCCCCAGATTTGCACCACACACTTGGTAAATGATCCAGGACTTGCAGGATGATGTGTCATCACCTACACCATCATCTTAGCCCTTGAAGGCAATCTACAGGAATCTTCGATTTGTTTGGAGACCCATGAGGACACTTGTGTGCCCCCACATGTCAGATGGAGCACTACAGGGTATTATAAGGGGTCACCCCCTTGTCCATTGCTATTGAGGGTCCTACTCTTCATTGTGGCACCCATGGACCTCATTAGGCCTCTTAGAGGGCCCAACGACATGCATAGATTATTATTTGATGTAATATCCCTTCCAATAAAAATTTGCTAAGTGCCTTTCTCAATTTTTGCAAATTTTGGATGGAGAAAATTTTGGGTACAAACTTAGGATTAGTGGGTGAAAATTAATTAATTTAATTGTGTGTGGTAGGAGAGGCCCCAAACATTAGACAAAGGAAAGGTTAACCACATAGTGGGATGTGGGGACCCCCCCATGAGGATATACGCAACGCTTAGTGGAGAAGTTCGAATGGCTTAGGAGTGAGTTGAATTTACTTGGTGGAGGGGCCCACATGAAGTGAGGAAGCAACAACTATAAATATGACGAAGATAGCAGTATTTGAGTCTTTTTTATCATTTGACTATCTCATTGTTGCTCAAGCTGCTTAGCTGAGTTACAAAGTGTTGTTGAGCACTAGAGTTTCCCAAGGAGGAAACTCACCCTTTCTTCGGTGGACTTCAAGTGCCACCCTAGGAAGTCATTCTCATTATCTTTTGGAGACTAGGAGAGGAGTAGCAGCAGGTGCCACGAATTCCCTTGATCAGCTTGGATGCAGAACAAGGAGCCACGCAGTCCCTTGGAGAGTGGGTGTCGGGAATTAGAGGCCTTACACATTGTTGGGCATTCCTTGTCTAATTTACAAGTGGATAGAAGGGGAATTTCAGAAGGAAAGGAAGTCTACGTCAGTAGATCGAATTTCTCTTGCAGGGCTTGCGTTGTATGGTAACAAGATTGTGCAGTCTTGGGTGAAGTTGTAAGTGGGGGTTCCTTGAGCAGAGGATTTGGAGCTGGGGTTGATTGGGGTCTAATAGGAGGAGAGTTTTTGCATTTTGGGGGAGCTACACAAACTGTATTTCCTCACAAGTTATCATTTCTGGCAGTGGAGGAGTGTGGTGGAAAATAGGGGTCAATTTGGAGTGTCAAAACTATGGCAAACCCTGTCTGGGTTTTTGGCAAGGATCAAAGCCCTAAATTCACAGAATTTTGTGGGCAGTTTTGAGGGGCTAAATCAAGGGGCCAAGTCATCCAGCAGTGCAGAAAAACTGGGCCAGGGCAGATTTTTGGAAGGACAAACTATTGCAGCAGTTGAGCATTGAGAGATTGATCACCTAGGGTTTGTAGCTTGCCTTGAGCAAGCCCAGGTGCACTCCTTCCAATTTTTATTGTACTACAGCAATTTACGTATATAATAAAATTGGCTTTTTTGGTGTTCCGGAGCATTTTATGTTTATGGGTGTTCGCTGAAATTTGTTTGTGCTATTATTTCTGTGCATGTCTTTGATTATCGCTGTAAAATTTCTATTTGGGACAATTATAGCGGTATCAGAGCATGATCTTGGCTAGTTGTGGGGGAGCTAGCAAGATCATGGAGGTTTTGGCCATGCATGCATAGTGACTAGTGAATTTATGGGCACTCCAATGACACAGAAAGGGAAGAGTACACAAGGGATCATGGAGGAGTTGATGAGGCAAAACCAACAAGTCCTAGAGAGGATGCAACAAATGGTGGGGATGTTGAGTCATATGCAACAGAGCAGCCATGTGCATGCACAGACAACCCAGCGATAGAACACCCATACGTATGGCCAATTTGGTTGTCCTACCATGCCTCATTTTCTGGATGAGCCAAAGGAGAAGCACGGGTCAAGGACGAGATCATCCTGTAGAGGAGGGCAGTTAGAGGGTGAGACCAGGGGGCATTTATGTTGGTGGAGACCGGGCTTTAGATGTCAAGACCCTGAGGAGGAGGTTGAGCATGAGGACACACAGGATGGTGAGGGGCACATTGATATACTTAGTGTGGCACAAGAGTCACCATTGTTGGAGACCTCTTTGATAGCACCAGTTGACACCTTGGTGGAGAGAGTAAAGCCTACACCCTTAGAACCATATGTTGATGAGGTGTCATCCCTAGGTGAGGTGCTAAGAGACACAGAGGTACCTAGAGCCATGACTGAGTTCCCTGATAGCCGCCACCTATAGCAACATGGAGAACACCTTGAGGAGCGTGAGCTAGATGAGGATGTTATTCTTGAGGAGATACCTGTGGTGAGGCAACTCAGGACTCCTGTTGAGCCCATGATGGAGGAGGATGGGCAATCATCTTTTGGGCCTGCCATCGATGGGGAGCAGATAGATATGCAGGCAACTAGCAGAGTTGCAGTACTTCCAGTCAGTAGCTCTCTTCAGGCTTACATAGAGGGGGCCTGCAGTATTGTTAGGTTACCTCTGCATGTTGGAGGGAGAGTGGTTGAGTTACCTAGACAGATCGTATATGTTGACTAGGACAATGAGACGAGGCAACATGAGTTGCACAGGGCGCAACACTCGCAGGGTGGAGTTGTTACGTATATTGGTGCTCTTGCATTTGATCCCTCTCATGGGGTTGGATGGCGAGAGGTATTGAGTTGGTACCCGATGGAGTGGGTTAGGTGTCGGGATGTATCCATGGCCATAGTTTGGCAAGCACTTTGGGTTACCAGAGGAGCTCGAGGGCCAAACTATTTTTGGGATCCAGGTGGGATTCCCCATCACATCATGGAGTTAGTCGACGATGGTAGTAGTTGTGCGCTGGATCGGGGATTGAGGGTACACACACCCACAATTTTCTATCAGAGTTCCGAGCAGCTCTAGTGGCTAGCTGGATCGACAGGGGAGTAGGTGGACTCCGTGAGTTGTCTTGGCATGTGGATCAAGTGTGGAGTCGCAAGATGATCAACATACTCTTGTAGGGGCTGATCGGAGGAGGTGGCATCAGCAGGCCACCAGACAGAGCATTGTATGGGGATGAGGCTTTCCTACGGATATGTGGGGTGGAGAGGAAACCAGGCAGCATCACCTTAGTGACATCGCCATTGGCACGTAGGGAGGTTTTCCGTTTAGATCTCTCTGAGAGGATCAGGAGGGGAGGCCCACTCATTCGAGGTTATGGAGGTGTGGTAGTAGAGATGACGACCCTGACAGGATGCAATTTGCTGCACACCGACTCAGCCTCTGGCTGTGGCATTCTGTGGTGTATAGAGATATGCAATGAGGAGCGCCTCTTTAGTATATCCATAGGGACTTGCATACAATCACAAAGGAGCTAATTGTTGTCCCTTGATGACCTCATCACAAGCAATAGGGCGCAAGAGACTCACCTGAGGCGGATTGATGTGACCTAGAGTATCATAGAAAAGAGAGGAGTTTTTCTGTTGGGGCAGAAAAACTATGCATGTTTTGGCACATGGAGGCGTAGGGATGACATGGTATGTTGCAGAGGTAGCATATGCTTTGCCCCCGAGTCCCCCCTTGAGGGTATGATTATGGGGGATCTGTATGACCCACCTTCAGTTGAGCATTCTGAAGCATTGCAGGGGCATGCAATGCAGGGGATGGTAGACTTTTTCTACAGGAGGGATGAAGCAACAAAACTGATAGCTTGTTGACTTAATATTGTAAAAATACACAAGAGGTATTTGTAATAATAATTTATTATATATAAAAATGTACAAGTGATGAATGTTACAATGAGGACTCGCATATATATACCTAAGCAGGTGTCCTTTCGTGAAAAAGACATGCCTTTTCACTTAACTTAATCACTATTTAACATAATCAATATTTGATTATTTAATATTTACATTTATTTTATTTATTTACATGTTATGAATTATATTCATAACATAGCCTTTTCCTTCAGAAGCTTTGTCCTCAAAGCTTATTGTCGACAGTTTCCTTCAGTTTGCATTTGTCATTTTGGCATATGTAACTCGACGCCATTGGCACCTCTACCTGTATAATTCGCTTGGTAACGCTGTCTTGAATCCAATGTTATTGATTTTTTATTAACATTTTTAAAAAAATAATATATATATATATATATAAATATATTATTTTTAAATAATAATTTAATTAATTAAAATGTATTAATTAATTAAATTATAATTATAATATATATATGTTATATAATGATATGATTTATAAATAACTATAACATTTATATAACATATATATATATATATATATATATTATATATATATATGAACTAAAAATAGAATGTACCGACGACAGATTCATGCTGGCGAACCGAACCAAACGACACGATGGGCGGCTTACACACTCTGTTAAGATTAGGTATGTTCTATGCTAGAGCAATTTATTTAAATTTTCACAGTTAGCAATCACATCAGCATTACGATAAACTGCAGATAGAACATAAATATAAAACGCAGAAGACAAGCCAAGACAAGAGGACACAGGATGTGGCGCAAGCCAGGGACAAACCCCACAGTGTGTGGGGAAACCCTTTGATCAAATCTTCTTTTATCTTCAAAGTTCAGCAGAGAAAGAGAGAGAGAGAGAGAGATAGTACAATTACGACAGAAGTCAACACTTTGACTTGTCTAGATCTAAGCATAGATCATTTCGTATAATGATGAGATCAGTTGAAGACATTCTGCTTCAACTGATTCTCAAGGTGACTCCTTCACCTATCATTGTGCTGCATTTGATCCTCTAGCTGCACCACTGCACCATGCTGCACTAATCATCATCATACTGCCCATGATCATGATCTCATGTTGCCCTTTATGTCCATGATCTCATACATCATCAAGCTGCCCATGCTTCATGCATCATGTCGCTCATATATCATGCTGCCCATGCTTCATGCATCATGTCGCTCATATATCATGCTGCCCATGATCATGATCTTATGCTGCCCTTTATGTTACTCATGCTAATGATCTCATCTCTGCTCTGATGAGTGATTACACACCATGATTGTTCCTAGAGGCTGAGATGATCTTTGAACCTTGAGATCATAACTGCATCTTACTGTACTGTAAGATTATGATCCTTGTCTCTTACCTTCTTCAGAGGTGATCACTACAGCATATAGAAACATCATCTAATACTTCAGGCTGCTGTATGTCAATGAGATCTTCTTTATCCAACTAAAATTGAGATCATTGTTCAACGTTTATAGCTGTTGCGATCTTAGCCCATCAAGACTAGATGTGCCCAGATCACATACATCCAGCTTTCTTCATTCGAGAAATACAGTGTAACACATTCACACGTTGACCTACGTTAACAACGTATAACCCACACGTTGACTGCGTATATCATATGTGATACACACAGGAGTCTGTTTTCTTCATTCGAGGATACACACAGGAGTGTATGGTCTGCAGCTACCTCATTTTGACAGTGATTATGGCATCACGTTGACTGCGTGAATATGACAACGTATAACAGCGTATCACATGTTGACTGTGTCTCATATATGAATGCGTGAATACAGTGTAACACATTCACACGTTGACCTGCGTGAATATAACAACGTATAACCCACACGTTGACTGTGTATATCATATGTGACTGCGTGAACCCAGTGTTAACATCCACACGTTGACTGCGATGATGTATTCCACGAGCAACATTTATCATTGACTGCACTGCATTGATGCGTTCATTGCCTGCACAGCGTATAGGGTTTCCATAGTGTGTATATATTGTTTTCATGACAACGTGTAATCCATTTGTGAACGGTGTTGCATTCCTCTCATGTACAACGTGTAAGTCTCCATCATGTTCCGCGTATATGGGAGCGATCTTGACTGCATAGATTAGGGCCTATGAATTCTGGACAGCATATGTTCCAGCGTATTCTATTATATCATATAAATATCTTCCCTTACTGCGGCTAGGTGACAGATAGATCTTCTGACCTGCGTATTAATCTTTATGCATCCGAGAACATTACAACCTTTATTGACTGCGGCTCTTTCTACTGCAGCTAGGGCATCCAACGTATTCTCTTTTGTGTCTTCTCCTTCTCCAAAAACCCAAGACGTGGAGAGGAGGAGTTCACATGGAGAATGTGTTGTACTAATGACTCCAAATCCTCATCTATTTATACCACAACGAGGATGATGAATAGACACGTCAGTTGGGCTTCTAGAGCCTACATAAGAGCTGGTCGGCTTGATAATAATTACATAAACAAAATAAATTCATATCTCCATAAATACTTATCGGAATCGGATGATCTTTGGATCAATCCTACACCTCTCGATGAGAGGGATCCAATAAAAATATCAGCTACCATAAATAAGCCGACCCACATGGAGTTTGGCCCTAGTTGCCAATTTAACACTCCCTCTCAACTAGGGAGAACTCCATCCATTGATCCATAAGTCTGACTGTACTATCTCTGCCATCAGTGCCCTGCAATGTTCTGCCCAACTCTGCTCAGCTCTGCTGGCTTTGCTCAACTCTGCTGGCTCTACTCTGCTCTGCCCAGCTCTGCTATCTCTGCTCTGCTCAGCGTTGTTGGCTCTGCTAGCTCTGCTCTGCTCAGCGCTGCTGGCTCTACTAGCTCTGCTTTGCTCAGCGCTGCTGGCTCTGCTAGCTTTACTCTACTCAGCACTGCTGGCTCTTCTAGCTCTGCTCTGCTCAGCTCTGCTGAACTATGAAGAAGAAGAATTGATCGAGAATGAGTCATATCATTCTCCACTAACCCGAAGTTAGTCTCAGAGTGCGTACCACTGGTCCCAGACCAGTCTCAACCGACCCGAAGTCAACGTCATAGTATGTACGACTCTCACTGGTCCCAGACCAGTACTGCACTGACACAAAGTCAGTTTCGGAGTATGTACCACTGGTCCCAGACCAGTCTCAACCGACCCGAAGTCAGCATCATAGTATGTACAACTCCTACCACTGGTCCCAGACCAGTATCATTGATCCCAGATCAATGGAGGTCATCCTAGCGTAGGGAGTACGGTAGATACAACGATGCGTCCATCAGTACTACTATGGTCCCTAACTTCATTTCCCTGCTCATTGATCAGATGAAAGGTACTTCCCATGAGTCCCAGACTGCATGGGTAGGATGCCTCGACAGGAGAACTTAATCAATCCTGTCTTCACAGGAGAACACATCAATCCTGCTACAATCGCCATGGAGAACACATCAATCTAGGCCGCCATGGAGAACACATCAATCCAGGCCTCACAGGAGAACTAATCATCTTGCTACATAGGAGAACAAATCATCCTGTTCCACAAGAGAGCGAATCATCTTGTCCCACAAGAGAGCGAATCATCTTGTTCCAGTGCACACCACCAGGGGAGGGTGAGTCACCCTGTGGTCGTATGTTGCTCCAGTAGAACTGCAAGCCCCCCAGAGCTCCCAGAGCTCAATGTATGCAACATGCAGGACCCTTCTTCAAAGGTCTCTCGATGACTCCAAGTCGTTCGGGAAAATCACAAATTTGATCTTTCCTCAGGGCTCTGTCCTGTACATCATCTCAGTTCGATGGAGCCTCCTTGATCATCAACTTACCATATCCCAGATAAGGCAGTATTTGATGTCTATCTGCTGGAGCATTGTCAAATACGAGATTCCTCAATAATCGAATCCCATCTCTGGTTGTCATAGAGAATCACAGTGGTATTCATCATGTGTACAAATAGCTCACTGAAGAGCTTCAGCAACCAGACTACCTCACAGAAGGCCATACTATCAGCAATGAATTCTGCCTTGGTGGTGCTCAGAGTCACCGACTTTTGCTTCTTGCTCATCCAGGCTATCGAGGCAGATTCCAAAGAGAAACAACACTGAGAAGTGCTCTAGTGATCCTCCATACTGCCTGCCCACTCATCATTCGAATAATCATGTGATTTCATATTTCTGGCAGTACTCAATTCATGAGAGATTGTGCCCATAAGATATCTTAGAAGATTCTTGGCACCAATCTAGTGAGGCTCAACCAAATATGAGCTCACCATGCTAACTGCAACACAGATGTCCGGACGGAGGTTCTCCAAGAACATCAATGCGAATGAGTTTATGAAACTCAGAGGCATTACCCAAATCTGGTCCGACATCATTACCATATAACTTCTGAAAGTTAAGATCCTCGAGGCAGTCACAAGCTTGTAGCGTATCTTCCCACATTTAGAATCCAACTCCCTCTGTCTCCTATAAATGAGAGGGTCTGCACCTGTCGGACATAGGTGCCAGTACGAGAGGTTTATCATCCACAACCTTCGAGTAATGGTTTGGATCGGTTTCACTCCTAGTGAATCTCAGCTGCATTAGATAGCTATCAATCCTCTCATACTATGCCTGAGGTGTTTTTCTTCAAGCCATAGAGGGCTTTATTCCACCTGTGTACATGAGATTCCTTGATCATGATTCTCAAACTCCTCGGGTTGTTCCAAACCTGTGAACCTGTTGTATGAGGGGAATGGTCCCCTTATAATATTTTCCTTCGGCACATTTCAGACATGTACCTTCATGCTTCTTTTTGAATTCAGGCATCCTAGTCACCATCTGATTCACAGACCTCCGGCGCTGAGTCAATGGACATGGTCCCCAGTGGACTTCCTGCGACTTGATACAACCCTGAACTCACGTACCTTTCCATCGATAAGTGCCACCTTGTAACCTTTGACTTCCATTTCCGAGATGGACATCAGGTTCTTCTTGCGATCAGTGACATAAAAGAGATTCAGGGGTTTCTTGCTTTCATGGAAGAGTCGACCATTTCCTTGATGACCTGCATTACCATTCATTCCTTTGATTATGGAAGATGTCCCAAGAATCATTGTTATCTTCATCAAGCGATATGTCTCTGCTATTCAAACACTCCTCTGCATAACGGCCGAACAAGGCATCTGCGTTTCCTTGCACCCTTAGATCTGAACTTCCTAATTAAGTGATCTTTAGATGGGTCATCAGAAACTTCCACTGCGCCATTCTGATAACATTCTCTGCTTCGACTTCACCCTAGGTGAATTATGAGGAACCCATCGATCCTTCTGTCTTGTCCCAACTACCTTTGGTGATTGCTTTTTCACTCTTGCTTGGGCATTGTCTTCACCTCAGTTCTGATACCATGTTAAGATTAGGTATGTTCTATGCTAGAGCAATTTATTTAAATTTTCACAGTTAGCAATCACATCAGCATTACGATAAACTGCAGATAGAACATAAATATAAATGCAGAAGACAAGCCAAGACAAGAGGACACAGGATGTGGCGCAAGCCAGGGACAAACCATACGCTGGAGTGAAGATACAGTCCATACGCTATAATGAAGGCTATATATATATATATACGCACAGTATGGTAGAGATTATACGCTGAAATGAAGATGCAGTCCATATGCTGTAATGAAGGCCATATATATATACGCACAGTATGGTAGAGATTATATGCTGGAATAAAGACGCAGTCCATACGCTGTAATGAAGGCTATATATATACGCACAGTATGGTAGAGATTATACGTTGGAATGAAGACGCAGTCCATACATATATACGCACAGCATGATAACATTATGCGCTGTACTCAGTTAATGAAGCCGCAGTGAAAACCTATGTGCAGTCACGGAGACAGTCATACGAACTCCGATACTTCTGATATTTTGAAGAATAGTTACAAGATAAATGTCAGAACTCTGTCCACTATAATAATCATACTGTTAAGGGAATGAAGCAGCAGTGGAGCCGCAGTCTAGAACGCAGAAAGCACACATGCTAGATCTCGCATGGAGAAGCAGGATCTGACTGCACCTCGGTTAGGGTATGAGGTGCATTAATGACCTGAACTCATAAGTATGATATTGTAACATCCCCAAAATAACTCAAGGTAAAATAAATTAGTTACGTATCGTAATTTCAAGAGTTACATATCAGTTACAAAAACTGATTCTTGATTTGCGTAAAAGCTTAGATAATGGAAGAAGCCTCGGAGAGCTTACCCTCCAACCACCGCACCCTTCAATAAATATACAACTGAGCTCTTGGGGATGGCGGACCGCAAGAATGACTGCGAGGTTTTAGGGAAAGGTGGCAGCAAGTAAACAAGTTAGTTAAATGTATTTGTGGTCGTCTGGTACCGTGGGATGCCAGAGCATGCAATTTAAAGAAGCCGTGCAGTTTGTGAGGAAAAAGGGGTTTTTTCTCGGCAGATGTGTTGAGATGGGGTGGAAAAGACATGGAAGAGGTGTCTCTTCCCTGTGTATAATGGGCCACAACAGTTTGACGGGTAATCCGGGAAGCAAATTCGAGTAGGTGGTGTGAGCTTAGGCGTTAGACATCACATTCAAGAGGTTTGTTGTTGGAAGTTTCTAACGTTATCTAAATTTTACAGACAGGTACCCTCGTTCTCCTGTCTTCGTATCTGTGTTTTATTTGTTGCAAGACAGTATCGATTAATTCCTGAACGCTTGGAATCAAGATGAGGGACGGGTGATGGATCATTCTTTTGTTGTGCGTATAAAGAAAGTTTATGCTTGGCCTTACTTTTCTATCCCCACGAGTAATGGGTTGCTACAGCTATTGAAATAAAATACGTCTTGTGAGTAGTAAATAACATTTTAATTTTCTCTGCAGCTAAGCGTCTGTTCATTTCTCTGCCGATAAGTTGAAGAGATAAGACGCTCTGAAAGCAGTTGATGGGGAAAAACTGAAATTGAGGGGTGTGAATAAAACTCCCCAAATTCCTTATAGTAAGCGCGGTTAGAATTTTGGGATTGTAGTTTTGATTTTGAGGGCGTAGTTGTTTGCGATGTGTGTGGTGTGCTTGATGCTATCGAGATAAATCCATCTTTTGAAGCGGCAATTGATCATGCATGAAAGGAATTTTCAACTGATGAATTGCTGCGTTGCCTTAGTTATCATCCTACGCTTTTTAAAACCCTGGGCTGATGTACTGAGTTTATTATAGACTTCAAGTTTGAATATATATATATGATCTGGGAGGAGGCGCATCACTATCAGATCATAAGGTGCTCTTTCATGATGAAGAGTTGTAGCACATTGCAAATGTGCTTCTATTTCCTCGTACCTCTGACCAAAGCTTTACTATTTGCTTTACTTATAACAAATTATCTTCCTCACGCTAGTTTTAGTGAAATGGTTTCGCTGTAGGAGGTTGCCGATGTTTTAGCTCCGGTTTTTGTTTATGGCATTGAGCATGATGTTCAAAAACTTAGCTGTAAGGCATGGACTTTTGTGCAAAGGTGCAGAAATCAAATAGTTTATTACCTGTATGAAAACATAACTATTGTGTTATATGTTTTAAAGGAAAACATGAATTTGTAGAACTAATGGGTTAGATCTCTTAAAGAGAAATATGCATTGGTGTGAATAAGCATTATGGAAAGTAGAACAAATATTTACTTGAATATACGTACTAGTTGGTTATTATGACATGCTTGCTCATGCACATGAGTAGATATTAAAAGATCTCTTTAGAGGTTGATTATTGATTGAATAATATTGTAACTAATCTTGTTGCCAAGATTGTTGATGACTGCATTGACAGGAAACGATGGCAGATGGTGCCAAAGGAAAGTGATGTTTGACCTTGTGGCAGGAAAAAGGGTTGATGGTCCGTACAGATGAGTTCAAGTTGCAGGGTTGTCCATTACTAGAACAATCATGCCACAAGGAATGTTGCATGTGGCGGTATGTAAGCGAAAGATTACATGGAAATTGTATTAGCTTTTAGCTAGTTATGTGATAACATAATGATAACTTAATGTAATGATTTTATAACAATGGTTAAGGGATGGAATCCCTTATAAGCCATTGAGTGAGGGGTGAAATCCCTCACGAGCGTTTAATAATAAGATTAAACGTTTGCTGGTTTTCACCCTACGGGGTTTCCAGGGTAAATTGGTGTTCAAATGGTGTGATTGCCTTTTGTGTCCATTGATAATGATGAGTCCTTGATGATGATGGTTCTTTATTTGATGTGACAACTATAATGTCTTAGTACATGATTATCTAATATGTTTAAGGATATCAAGAAATGGATGCAAGGATTCATGAGACAGTTTATGTTATTACAGTGGTGGCGAAAGGTTATGCAATGGTTATGAAACTTACTGTCTTTGATGGCAATTTACTTGATGTAATAATGAATAGTATATCTACGGTTAATGATGATTTGTGGAGTTGTGAATTGATTAATTACTTGTGGTAATTGTATAAAAACTTCTAACTCCCTACTTTTACATGCGAGGTTATCGGGGTATGTGACAAGTGGTATCAGAGCTAAAGGTTGCAGTACTGGCGCCTTTGGGAATTAGTAAGTGGAAACGAAATTGAGGTACGCCATCAGTGAGCATTAACTCAGGTATGAGTTTAATCATTCACATATTGATTTACATAGTACACTATTTTTGGCATGATATGTGTGATTCATATTTATAACTGCTTTGAGTAGTAAGTAATAAAGTTGTTGCATAACTACATTCATAACATTGGATTCCTGATGAGGGAAAAAGACAATGAAACTTTTGTCGCACTTACAAACAATATTGAACACTCATTACACATAAGAACAATATTGAACAGTCATTGAGGAAAGTGACAACGAACTACCAGCTTTTGATTTGCAAATATGGTAATAACAATGATACATTCATTAAACAAGATTGAAGTTACAATGAACAAAACTTAATGAGCCAATGCATGAATATAAATTAGGGGGAATATCCTTGAATAGGATAACAAATTGTTTTAAAAGGACATTAGAAGAACCCCTTTAGATATTGAAAACATGCAATGAGTCAAGCAGCGAGATTTGATTGTCATAACTAATTTCTGATTAAGTTTTGCCATGGTTTCATTAAGATGATTGGTAGTTGAGATTGGTTAGTGTTGTATGACTAACCCATAGAACTTATTGAATTGGACTAAGATTGTTACAATTCGTAAACAAGTGAAGGTTGACTGATGTCACATGCATGGAATGTGTGTATGAAGATTCTTACTCTCTCTGTGCTATAGTTCCAGTTGTTTATAAGAAGAGTTCTTAATTTTATTCACCATGAGAATGCATGATGAATAGTATATGCTCATGTCCTAATAGATTTAATGATGATTACCCTCTAATTAATTGAAATCCATTAGCATGGTATGTGTTTATGTTAATCATTACTTGTTGGGAGATAAAAACCATTGGAGCCTCGATTTAATGATGGTTGAATTTATCTCTACTATGGGAATGATGGATTTCTTATGCATGTTGCATTCCAGTGTGAAGTTAATTGTAGAGGCACGTTCAGTGAGTAACATTTCTAGGACCCATTCATGGTATAATTACATGTGATAATTATTCATAAATAGACTACCTGTGTTAATACAGTTGTCAGTAAACTCTAACTACCTTCCCCAACTATAGATGCTTCCAAAGGAAAAGGAAGCAAGGAGAAGGAAGAAGACCGTGCTGTAGGGACAGACGGAGATGGGAAAAAGAAATCGTTAAGTCTGGTGATGACCAGATAGCGCAAGCTTGAGTGTCAGAATCTTGCAGAAGACGCTAGGTCTGGGGATGACTAGATAGCGCTCGATGTGCATGTGAGTATTCCGTTGACCATGCTTAAGGAGTTGGAAAATGATAACTATAGTGTGTTGATGTTAATGATTTTCGTAATGTCTCCTTGAACTCATTATTCTGAAATGGTCACATAGTAGTGTTATGATAGTTGTTGCATCTAGCATCAAGTGGTAACTCTGGTGCATGTGTGACACTTAGGAGATCATGCTTCTAATTGCATAAGTAGAGCAATTGCTTCCGGTAAGGGTGGTTTAATTTGTTAGTTATGCATATTGAACCAAGGAAAAGATAGGTAACTCTATTCTTTATAGAAAATAATCAGTGGCGTTTTACTAAACAGTTGGAAATATCATGGGGTTGATTTCTACAGTAAAGATTGATTGTTTATATGTTTTCTTGGTAGAGAAAATATGATAATACTTGCAGTAAAAGAATTGGTTATTTTATATGTTTTCTTAGTAAAGAGAATAGGTAGTTCCTCCTAGTAAGACTACATGTGAGTCTTGTGAGAGAAATGTTTGTCTCTTGTTGTTTTTCTTGGAATAAAATCCTTGCTAAATATAGCCAAAGTATCTTCTTGAGAAAAGAAGATGAGGCATATCAACGCCCTGAGGACATAGCATGAAGGGTGGCCAAGTTTTCTTGAATTAAAATATGTATTTGATAAAAGTTTCTTGGAAAATATATATATGCTAATTGCATTATGATACTAGTTAGTTTCTAAGTTCTAGTGAAATGATTATGCATTACATGCATGATAAAGATAGCTAAAGATGTGCTTCTAGGCACATAGATATTCACTTCTAACTTTTTGAAGAAAGAGTATATTATATATATATACATAAATATAGTTTCATTCTAAGAGTGTGCATACTTCATGCATGAAGATGAAGGATTTTGTGAGAGTTTTCTTGAAAATAAAATTAGAGGTTCTTTCCCTTAAAGACACATTAGAATAGTGTTCATGCAAGAAACAAAATCCTTACTTGTTTCATGAAAAGAACAATGTGCAATGAAGTAAAGTAATTGTGTCAGGAAAAGACATGTTGCATAATGGTAGCTATTGTGACTTTGGAATTATGACTCTGTGTGTACATAGAGGAAGTGATCATGTTAACTTTCTTGAAGACAATAATCTTTGAAGAGATTGTCTTGCTAGATAAGTTGTGTTGATTTCTTGATTTTGGATGGATAAGTAAATCTTGTTCTGTATCTTGATTTTTATGCATAAAGATGAATATCTTTAATAATTCCCTGAAAGGGATGAGGTTAAAATGACTTCCTTTAAGGAAGAGGTATGTAGTTTGTTGTATGAAATGATGGTAGTATTCTAGTGAAGGGAATATGTGTTGCATACATTAAAGAAGGGCTTATATGATAAGCAATGGTATGCACAAAGATTAGTCATTGTGACAAGTGGTATATTATATTAATGACGCATGGCCAATGTTGGCCATAGTAAACGTAAGATAATACTCCATTAATGACGATTTGAATTAAGACAACAGACTATGGAAAAATTGGAAATGTTTAGATTATTAACTCAACTGTTGTTGACATTCATACATTAATGAATATTTGCATATGCTTTTATACATGACAATATTATATGCATGAAAATGCTTGGAAATTGAATACGTGTTAACTGATGCATATTTATAACTAACGTTGCTGATGGGATTAAGTTGTGGTAGCTTAATGGCAACAAGAAAATTCATCACGTAAATTGCTGCAATGTGAATTGCAATCATAAATGAGAAAGAATGATGTTATATGATATGCATGAATTATGTTATTTGGGAAATTTGCATGCATACAACGTGTATGATAGATATGTTTCCCATCAATCTAGATGTTGTGGACCCATGATGAGGGATAAGTGTAAATGCATGGTGTACATGCATGTTTATTTTGTTAATGATAATGATTATATGGTTCATTATGTAAATTACTTTGGGAAAGATTGATAACAGAGAAATTTAACATGCCAGACAGTTGCAGATAGATGTGAAAGGCTAGAATGCCTTGGGTTGATGGCAGTTACCTGCCCGGAGGGGCTGATGGTACTTGTCTGCCCGGATTGTGAAAGGCTAGAATGCCTTGGGTTGATGGAAATTACTTGCCCGGAGGGGTTGATGGTACTTGTCTGCCCGGAGTTGGGTTGATGGCAATTACCTGCCCGGAGGGGTTGATGGTACTTGTCTGCCCGGAGTTGGGTTGATGGCAATTACCTGCCCGGAGGGGTTGATGGTACTTGTCTGCCCGGAGTTGGGTTGATGGCAGCTACCTGCCCGGAGGGGTTGATGGTACTTGTCTGCCCAGATTTCCTCTCCCTGGAATTCTTGAGCTGGTTGGCCAGTGGAATTCCATGTTAGACCTGGTAAGGTCTCTATCAAAGAAACTGTCTGGATGTGAAAATGACTCGGTTTGGTTGTGGAAACCAGTTCCCATGGGTTGGGAATTCTTTAGTCTATTGTGATTTTCATGGCTAAAGGAATTAACTAATCAGTTGTATGTGATGTTAAAAATAAATTCTATATATAGTTGTGTGAAATGTGTTATGCACATTCAACAGGAATGAGTTTAATGTTCAATAAGAAGTTATTGGAAATTTTAATTCCTGTATCATTTTATTAATTTTGTGAAAGTCTTAGTAGGGGCTAAGACCATTTCCAAATGATGCAGTGATTGACTGTTTTGATGATTAGAGAGCTAGGTGCTCTTTTGGTACATCTAGAAGCACTTTGCGGATGCCTTTAGTGAGAATTCGCTCAGTGTGCACGTGAGCAGTGATTTATCATTTGATGATTAGTGTTAGTGCTCTTTAAGTACTTGTAAAAGTACCGTGATTTAGAAATCATCTAGCATTGCACAATTGATTGTTAGTCAAACGTATTTCATTTGACTCAAAATATAGTGACTAATGTGATTGAATTTGTTAGTCATATATTACAGGAATTACTTACCATGGAGGGTTGAAGAGTTGTCCAACCACTATTAAAATGCTTACATGAAAGTATTCATGATTTTCAAGAATAGATGGTAAGTAATGGTAAGTTGACACAGAGAATTGATTATTATGAATGAATAAGGGCCAAGTGGTGGTGATTAGAAGTTGCATATTTTTGCAATTACGAACGCTTATGACTATTGAAGCTTATAACTAATGATATTTCTTATGACTATATCATTACTATTTTGTTTGTTGTCATTTCTTGGAATGAAAAACTTTGATTTTAAAGAGAAAGGATCACATTTTGTGTGGTTTAGATGATTATACAATAAGTAAAATCTCAAGTTCTCAATGAAAGATAAACACCGAGGACGGTGTTCCTGTTAAGGGGGGGAGTATGTAACATCCCCAAAATAACTCAAGGTAAAATAAATTAGTTACGTATCGTAATTTCAAGAGTTACATATCAGTTACAAAAACTGATTCTTGATTTGCGTAAAAGCTTAGATAATGGAAGAAGCCTCGGATAGCTTACCCTCCAACCACCGCACCCTTCAATAAATATACAGCTGAGCTCTTGGGTATGGCGGACCGCAAGAATGACTGCGAGGTTTTAGGGAAAGGTGGCAGCAAGAAAACAAGTTAGTTAAATGTATTTGTGGTCGTCTGGTACCGTGGGATGCCAGAGCATGCAATTTAAAGAAGCCGTGCAGTTTGTGAGGAAAAAGGGGTTTTTTCTCGGTAGCTGCGTTGAGATGGGGTGGAAAAGACATGGAAGAGGTGTCTCTTCCCTGTGTATAATGGGCCACAACAGTTTGACGGGTAATCCGGGAAGCAAATTCGAGTAGGTGGTGTGAGCTTAGGCGTTAGACATCACATTCAAGAGGTTTGTTGTTGGAAGTTTCTAACGTTATCTAAATTTTACAGACAGGTACCCTCGTTCTCTTGTCTTCGTATCTGTGTTTTATTTGTTGCAAGATGGTATCGATTAATTCCTGAACGCTTGGAATCAAGATGAGGGACGGGTGATGGATCATTCTTTTGTTGTGCGTATAAAGAAAGTTTATGCTTGGCCTTACTTTTCTATCCCCACGAGTAATGGGTTGCTACAGCCATTGAAATAAAATACGTCTTGTGAGTAGTAAATAACATTTTAATTTTCTCTGCAGCTAAGCGTCTGTTCATTTCTCTGCCGGTAAGTTGAAGAGATAAGACGCTCTGAAAGCAGTTGATGGGGGAAAACTGAAATTGAGGGGTGTGAATAAAACTCCCCAAATTCCTTATAGTAAGCACGGTTAGAATTTTGGGATTGTAGTTTTGATTTTGAGGGCGTAGTTGTTTGCGATGTGTGTGGTGTGCTTGATGCTATCGAGATAAATCTATCTTTTGAAGCGGCAATTGATCATGCATGAAAGGAATTTTCAACTGATGAATTGCTGCGTTGCCTTAGTTATCATCCTACGCTTTTTAAAACCCTGGGCTGATGTACTGAGTTTATTATAGACTTCAAGTTTGAATATATATATATATATATGACTGGGAGGAGGCGCATCACTATCAGAGCATAAGGTGCTCTTTCATGATGAAGAGCTGTAGCACATTGCAAATGTGCTTCTATTTCCTCGTACCTCTGACCAAAGCTTTACTATTTGCTGTACTTATAACAAATTATCTTCCTCACGCTAGTTTTAGTGAAATGGTTTCGCTGTAGGAGGTTGCCGATGTTTTAGCTCTGGTTTTTGTTTATGGCATTGAGCATGATGTTCAAAAACTTAGCTGTAAGGCATGGACTTTTGTACAAAGGTGCAAAAATCAAATAGTTTATTACCTGTATGAAAACATAACTATTGTGTTATATGTTTTAAAGGAAAACATGAATTTGTAGAACTAATGGGTTAGATCTCTTAAAGAGAAATATGCATTGGTGTGAATAAGCATTATGGAAAGTAGAACAAATATTTACTTGAATATACGTACTAGTTTGTTATTATGACATGCTTGCTCATGCACATGAGTAGATATTAAAAGATCTCTTTAGAGGTTGATTATTGATTGAATAATATTGTAACTAATCTTGTTGCCAAGATTGTTGAAGACTGCATTGATAGGAAACGATGGCAGATGGTGCCAAAGGAAAGTGATGTTTGACCTTGTGGCAGGAAAAAAAGGTTGATGGTCCGTACAGATGAGTTCAAGTTGCAGGGTTGTCCATTACTAGAACAATCATGCCACAAGGAATGTTGCATGTGGCGGTATGTAAGCGAAAGATTACATGGAAATTGTATTAGCTTTTAGCTAGTTATGTGATAACATAATGATAACTTAATGTAATGATTTTATAACAATGGTTAAGGGATGGAATCCCTTATAAGCCATTGAGTGAGGGGTGAAATCCCTCACGAGCGTTTAATAATAAGATTAAACGTTTGCTGGTTTTCACCCTACGGGGTTTCCAGGGTATATTGGTGTTCAAATGGTGTGATTGCCTTTTGTGTCCATTGATAATGATGAGACCTTGATGATGATGGTTCTTTATTTGATGTGACAACTATAATGTCTTAGTACATGATTATCTAATATGTTTAAGGATATCAAGAAATGGATGCAAGGATTCATGAGACAATTTATGTTATTACAGTGGTGGCGAAAGGTTATGCAATGGTTATGAAACTTACTGTCTTTGATGGCAATTTACTTGATGTAATAATGAATAGTATATCTACGGTTAATGATGATTTGTGGAGTTGTGAATTGATTAATTACTTGTGGTAATTGTATAAAAACTTCTAACTCCCTACTTTTACATGCGAGGTTATCGGGTATGTGACAGATATGGATGCATATCTGATCGATATTCTACCTATGGATCCATGCTCGAATGAACGAAGAAGTATAGATCTTGAATGGAGTAACTGCAGTAAGGTCTGAACTACATGGAGACATAGCCCTTGGTATGACAGTCTTCGTATTACATGGATAAGGTATGACAATATGCTGTCGTGGTACTCCTGTAGAATATAAGGATGACCATGTCATGGATCTATTCTATAGATCACATGCCTATTTATAAGGAAAAGCTGTACCAAAGCTACTACAATCTAATAATCATTGTCGCAGTAATGATAAGGATATCAGATATAGTCATCATGCTATATATATAATTTTTAAATAATAATTTAATTGATTAAAATGTATTAAAATATATATATATATATTATTTTTAAATAATAATTTAATTAATTAAAATGTATTAATTAATTAAATTATAATTATAATATATATATGTTATATAATGATATGATTTATAAATAACTATAACATTTATATAACATATATATATATATATATAGATATATATATATATATATATATATGAACTAAAAATAGAATGTACCGACGGCAGATTCACTCTGGCGAACCGAACCAAACGACGCGATGGGTGGATTACACACTCACTACTAAACGATGTGGCATACGGATTTACACGCTGGCTCAAAGATGAAACTGCGGATGAGCAACAGAATGGTGGACGTCATTGTGTTCGGTGTTGCCGCAGCACAGGTTTACACGTAGGTATGGCAGGCAGTGGATTGTGTGTATGCGGACAAGTCGAAGTGTCCAAGGATACTCTGCCATTGTCGAAGTTTTCATAATCGATGTACTCATCGTCCAAAGGGTTTTGACGGATGATTTCGTTCAACAAACTTCTTTCTGGAATCGGTGATCTATTGTCCGCATTCGGTGACCTGTTGTCTGCCATTATAATGAAATGGGGTCTGAGAAAATACTTGTAACAGATCTGAAGGTTGTCGCTCTGAAACATGTTGCTAGATTTTCTTTCCTGAGAAGACTGATGAAGATCAAATTTGGCAATAGGTGTCATACTCTCAGATCGCTCAAGCCTAACATCCACATTTGCAACACTTGATGATTTTGCTAGATGTGACTTTTGGTCTTGTAGTGACACCACAACATCTGATGGAGAGGCACTTGTCAGTGCATTACGCATACTAGAAGACTCAAGTTGTGAGGCAGCAATAGAAGCAGAACCCAAACCAGCTGTGGAGGTACCAGCAAAATGTTTTGTAGGAGAAGCTGAGGGCTTTATATCAACATAACCCATATTGAACTCCCCCTCTGAAATCCACGCACCCTTTCGAGCAGCTAGGGCTGCAGCATCACCTGTTGCTAGAACTTTGAGATCCTCTCTTTTATCAGCCTTGATTTTGCTAACCCTTTTTTCAAGATTAAAGCCTGTTTTCTTCGTGACAGGAAAAACACTTGAAATTTTTGTTAAAATTATCAAGGCATTACGGATGTCCATGTACTAATTTGATTCTAAACATTGTATAATTAAATGTGTAATCCGCCCACTCCACTTCCAATGATGCATAAATTCCAGCAAGGGTGATTCTTCTTGACAAGGCCTGTATGCTGCAAGGTGCTGATCATCCCTGATAGGAGATAGCGGATCAAATGGATTTTCTAAGAAACGAATTATTTTATGATTATATATCTCTGCCATTAAAATCTTCTCATCATTTCTTAAGGAGCAAGCAATGCTTACATTTCTCACAAGATCCTTAGAATTTCCCTGCTTGGGCACCGTAACAATAACAGTAACAGTAACTTTCCCTGCTTAGACATAGATTTGTTTTCAATGTGAAATGAAACAAGAGAAAATGAATTTGCAAATTTAGACATGGCTATTGAATTGGGCTCATAATCATGAAGAATTGCAAAGCTATCCAGATTCTCAAATATGGTAGTGGTTGTGAAATCAAGCAGTGGACTAGATACCACATATTTGCTGTTAGTGATTGGCACCACATCAATTGGACCAGATTCAGCTCTTTTAGTTCCACGTTTTGAATGGAGATAGCCATAGCAGAAATACTCACATCTTTATCATCGACCACTGCATTTACAGCCTTGAATTCATTTCCTCCGCTTCTTATCTCTCTGTCCACTTTATCACCATTATCTGGATCGTCATCTTGATCTATATCACCCTCATCCATATTATCTTCATCTGGTTGAAGACTAAGAGAAGTATCAAGTTCAGAATCATTTTCAAGAGCTAATCCTTTTGAGAAATTTAGTGCATTATGGTCTTGGTCTGCCTGTGAAACCTTGCTCAGCACATCTTGTTCAGAGTTTCCACTATCGTGCTTAGATTCTGAAGCTAATATGTGAATTCCATTCTGACCTTTGCGTTGGAAACTCATTCGATGGATACCAACAACCTCCCTTTCACCTTTATTCCTATCAGAAACAGGGGCTGCAAATATGTAAAAATTTATTTTCTGATCAATCTTGACCTTTGGCGCCGTAATAATTGAATTGTCTTTACCCACCATGCGTATTTTCTCAAAGGTATTTACATTCTCTACATCTTCAAGACCCTGTTTTTTCTCAAGAACCACCGATGGCAGTTTTTCATTGTCATCAATCTGGTGAAAATCTTCTTCTCCTGCTTCACCTTATTCTGTTTCCTCACTGCCACTATCATCTTCCTTATTATTGATTTCCTTTAGACATGCTTTCTGCACATGATTTTTCTAATCGCTGAAATACTTCTTGAATTTTATTAAACTGCTGAACGCAATCAGGACGTGAACGTAATGGCACACTGTGCCGTGAATACCGTTCAAAGACCCGCATGATTATATTGTGTGCTATGGCTCTGATATCACTGAAGCAACAAAACTGATAGCTTGTTGACTTAATATTGTAAAAATACACAAGAGGTATTTGTAATAATAATTTATTATATATAAAAATGTACAAGTGATGAAAAATACAATGAGGACCCACATATATACACCTAAGCAAGTGTCCTTTCGTGACTGGGCATGTCTTTTTGGACATGCCTTTTCACTTAACTGAATGACTATTTAACATAATCAATATTTGATTATTTAATATTTACATTTCTTTTATTTATTTACTTGTTATGAATTATATTCATAACAAGGGCATGTAGGCTTTTGGCAGTTTTTGGGGTACCCCATCAAAGAAGGGACGGTAGAGTTCGTCATGTGACTAGGCAGGAGCAGGGTCGTGGGGTATACACTAGATTGTCCCTTGATATATGGAGCCTATACTCGCAGGGATCAGAGGTCAGGCACATATGGATCACAGTAGTTGTCAGAACTATGTCACCACAAACTTGGCAGTTAGGGTTTCAGTTGACGAGTGAATCACTCCACTTCGAGATGAGCAAGTCCCTGACAGAGAGAGATCTAGCTCATTTTTGGGTCAACACATGGGAGATCACTGAGGTTTTCTCCACATGGCGTGGAGATAAGTATTCTCTGTTGTTGCTTAGTATTGAGGCTAGCCATCGGGTGGGAGGCTCAGGCATTGTTGAGTTGTCCCCGCATGTTGGGCGTAGCGTTTGTGATTACTTGTATGGTGGTCAAGAGATACAAGATGGGAGGACCCAATATGAGCATGTTGGATTACCAGTTATGACTAGAGAGCCGCAACGTCAACCTGGTAGTTTGCTTTTGCAATCAACACGAGATCTCGGCCTCTCAAGGCTTGGCAGTTCAACCACATTCAAGGATGTGCTCGTTTCTAGAGTGGAAGATCATACAGGACATCCATTGGGTTTCGATAGCACAGAGAGTAGTTCGCCCCCTAGAGGTTCGTTGATGACGTGGGGCACTGCGCTCGTATGGCAGGATGATTTGCACGTGTGGTTCTTGGCAGTCATTGACACTACTCAATGGAAGGCAGTAGGTATGGGGAGTGATAGGCCTCCAATCCGATTGTGGGATCCAGGGGTCCTTTGGGGTAGAAGACTACCTTGTTTTAGGAGGATCATGGGGATGGCAGAGGCAGGATTGCATCCTCCTTTGGATTACAGGTCGGAGACCATCAGGATGATCACCACGGGCCGAGAAAGGCCATTCTCACTATTGTTTTGATAGGACACTGCTCATGGATCAATAAATGGTAACCTTGGCGGGGTGCCCTGGGAGGATAGACCTGCGTGCAGTGGAGTTGACCCTCATTGGATTTGTAGTGGAGGTTTACTGGAGTGGATGACTCTGCAGGAGCACGAGAGGGTCGCAGTTATGACCAGATCGGGGCAACATCCACTTGGTGGACTCACTTTGAGATTAGTTTGGGACCTGGGAGCTACAAGGCTGAGCAGTTGGGTTACGGATTGGGGAGAGTGGGTTCTCACAAGGGGAGGTCACCTAGATTTGCCATTGGGACTTCATTCGATAGCAGGGACTTCACTTCCTAGAGACCAGCTGAGTCATGGTAGCGCCTCACTTGGGTGGCTATATGACTGGTAGGAGGTGACCGATTTTGGCACGCCAAGACGAGGGATCTATTTTATGGGACTTGTGTTGTATCTTCAGGAGTTCCCTCTTGAGGTACCCAAGATCAATTTTTCGGTGGGACAAATTTCCGTGGAGTTGACAGGGGTTTGGCATTGAGGTGCTCTGCTTAATGACAGGAGGTTGGAGGGCTCTCACATCCCTACACCTTGGGTTTGCGCAAGGAACGAGGGGTACTTCACATTGAGCGGGATGACTTGGGTCCCTAGTATCTGGGGACTCCTTTATGATAGGTTAGCGCATGGATCGGGAGTGGCTCAGTGGCACAATTGGGACCCTGGTATTGCTTGCAGAGGTAGTTGGGTCAGCAGGGAGAGAGCGCTTGTAATATCCCTTCCAATAAAAATCTGCGCAGAGGTAGTCGGGGAGGACTGTAATATCCCTTCCAATAAAAATCTACTAAGTGCCTTTCTCAATTTTTGCAAATTTTGGATGAAGAAAAGTTTGGGTACAAACTTAGGAAAAGTGGGTGAAAATTAATTAATTTAATTTTGTGTGGTAGGGGAGGCTCGAAACATTAGACAAAAGGAAGATTAACCACATAGTGGGATGTGGGGACTACTCCATGAGGATATACGCACCCCTTGGTGGAGAAGTTTGAATGGCTTAGGAAGGAGTTCGATTTGCTTGGTGGAGGGACCCACATGAAGTGAGGAAGCAAAAACTATAAATATGAGGAAGATAGAAGTGTTTAGGGCTTTTTGATCATTTGACTATCTAATTGTTGCACCCTTTCTTTGGTGGACTTCGATTGACACCCTAGGAAGTCATTTTCATTATCTTATGGAGGCTGGGAGAGGAGTAGTAGCAGGTGCCAAAAATTCCCTTGATCAACTTGGATGTAGAACTAAGAGCCACACAGTCCCTTGGAGATAGGGTGCTGGGAATTAGAGGACTTACACATTGTTGGGCATTCTTTGTCTAATTTATAGGTGGATAGAAGGGAAATTTCAGAAGGAAAGGAAGTCTACATCAGCAGATTGAATTTCTCTTGTAGGGCTTGCACTATATGGTCACAGGACTGCACAATCTTGGGTGAAGCTGTAAGTGGCGGTGTCTTGAGCAGAGGATTTTGGAGTTCGGGTTGATTGGGGTCTAATAAGAGGCGAGTTAAGGATAGTTTCAACATTTTGGGGGAGCTTCACACACAGTGTTTCCTCACAGGTTATCATTTATGGTAGTGGAGGAGTGTTGTGGAAAATAGGGGTCATTTTGGAGCGTCAAAACTAGGGCAAAACCTTTTTGGGTTTTTGGCAAGGATCAAAGCCCTAAATTCACAGAATTTTATGGGTAGTTTTGAGGGGCTAAATCAAGGGACCAAGTCATCTAGTAGTGCAGAAAAACTGTGCCAGCGCAGATTTTTGGAAGGACAAACTATTGCAGCAGTTGACCATTTAAAGATTGATCACCAAGGGCTTGTAGCTTTCCTTGAGCAAGCCCAGGTGCACTCCTTCCAATTTTTATTGTACTCCAACAATTTACATATAATAAAATTGGCCTTTCTGGTGTTTTGGAGCATTTTCTATTTATGGGTGTGTGCTGAAATTGGTTGTGCTGTTATTTCTGTGCATGTATTTGATTATCGATGTGAAATTTCTATTTGGAACAATTACAATGGTATCAGAGCATGATCTTGGCCAGCTGTTGGGGAGCTATGAAGATCATGGAGGTTTTGGCCATGCATGCATAGTGACTGGTGAATTTATGGGCACTCCAATGACACAGAAAGGGAAGAGTACACAAGGGATCATGGAGGAGTTGATGAGGCAGAACCAACAATTGAGGAGGCAAAACCAATAGGTCATAGAGAGGATGCAACAAATGGTGGGGATGTTGAGTCATACCCAACAGAGAAGCCATGTGCATGCACGCACAACCCAACAGTACAACACCCATACGTATGGCCAATTTGGTTGTCCTACCATGCCTCATTTTCTGGATGAGCCAAAGGAGAAGCACGGGTCAAGGACGAGATCATCCTATAGAGGAGGGCAGTTAGAGGGTGAGACCAGGGGGCGTTTATGCTGGTGGAGACCAGGCTTTAGATGTTAGGAGCCTGAGGAGGAGGTTGAGCATGAGGACACGCAGGATGGTGAGGGGCACATTGATATACTCAGTGTGGCGGTGGAGTCACCGTTGTTAGATACCTCTTTGATTGCACCGGTTGAAACCTTGGTGGAGAGACTAGAGCCTACACCCTTAGAGCCATATGCTGATGAGGTGTCGTCCCTAGGTGAGGTGCTAGGAGGCATAAAGGTACCTGGAGCCATGACTGAGTTCCCTGATGGAAATCACCTATAGCAACATGGAGAACACCTTGAGGAGCGCGAGCTAGATGAGGATGTTATGCTTGAGGAGCTACCTGTGGTGGGGAAGCTCAGGACTCCTGTTGAGCGCGTGATGGAGGAGGATGGGAAATCATCTTTTGGGCCTGCCATCGGCAGGGAGCAGATAGATACACAAGCAACAAACAGAGTTGCATTATTTCCAGTCAGTCTCTCTCTTTAGGTTTACATAGAGGGGGCTTGCAGTGTTGTTAGAGTTGCAGTACTTCCAGTCAGTAGCTCTCTTCAGGCTTACATAGAGGGGGCCTGTAGTATTGTTAGGTTACCTTTGCACGTTGGAGGGAGAGTGGTTGAGTTACCTAGACAAATCATATATGTTGACTAGGACAGTGAGACACGGCAACATGAGTTGCACAAGGCGTAACGCTCGTAGGGTGGATTTGTTACGTATATTGGTGCTATTGCATTTGATCCCTCTCATGGGGTTGGATGGCGAGAGGTATTGAGTTGGTACCCGATGGAGCGAGTTATGTGTTGGGATGTATCCATGGCCATAGTTTGGCAGGCGTTGTGGGTTACTAGAGGGGCTCAAGGGCCAAACTATTTTTGGGATCCAAGTGGGATTCACCATCACATTATGGAGTCAGTCGACAACGGTAGTAGGTGTGCGCTGGATCCGGGGATCGAGGGTCATACACCCACATTTTTCTATCAGAGTTCCGAGCATCTCTACGGGCTAGCAGGATCGAGAGGGGAGTAACTGGACTCCGTGAGTTGTCTTGGCAGGTGGATCAGGCGTGGAGTTGTAGGATGATCAACATACTCTTGTAGGGGTTGATTGGAGGAGGTGGCATCAACAGGCCACCAGACAGAGCATTGTACAGGGATGAGGCTCTCCTACGGATATGCGAGGTGCAGAGGACACTAGGCAGCAACACCTTAGTGACACCACGTTGGCACGTAGGGAGGTTTTCTTGTTAGATCACTCTAATAGGATTAGGAGCGGAGTTCCACCCATTCGAGGTCATGGAGGTGTGGTAGTTGAGATGGAGACCCTGATAGGATGTAGGTTGTTGCACACTGACTCAGCGTCTGGCCATGGCATTCTGTGGTGTATAGACTCCAGAGTGAGAAGTACACGACTCTACATTGCGCCAACTTAACACTCCATCAGTAGCAAGGTTCACATAATCCTCTCGACAGGTTGTTACATTGTAAATATTATCCAACTCTTCCTTTCTCAACTCACCTTTAACCATCTTAGTGTATTGGTCTCCTTCCAGCGATTCCAAAGGTTCTGTAACCTGGATGTTGCTAGCTTCGAAGATCATATGTCTCTTCTTCAGGCTAATACTCCCTTGATTATCAAACACGCAATCACTCCCTAACAGAGAAAGGTAGGATTGGTGTCATCAATGATTTCTATTACTTCGAAATTAGCAGTACTCGTGACTCCATCAATATATACCAGCACACCCATATCTCTTAATCTCATGGTGGAGCTAAATATCTCTGACCCCATATCGAGCAATAGTTGATGTAGGGGAGCTACTACTCAACCCATCCTATTTCCTATCGATCTTCCCAACAATGAACCTCAATAGTCATGTGGTAGAACACCTACATCATAATCAGCTTGGGTTGTACAACCCCAAGTACACTCTCAACCCGATTGCCAAACGCGGAGCCGTAATCCCAACAAATCGAGCTTGTGGGTATGATTCTAACTAGAGTATACTCTGCAAAGACCACGATACGGGATAAACATCTCCAACCCTATGGGTAACAGATAGGGGAGAAACATCTACTACCCTATTGTCTAGAGATCCCTCAACCCCAAAAGCCCTCTATCTCAATTCCTCATTGGGAGCTCAGATAGGAGGAAAGAGTTGGCATAGTGTTCTCGATCAGCGATGCTCTTTGTAGATCAACAACATATCATCCTGATCATATTTGGTAATCATCATATCTCAATAGCAGTTGTCTCATGTTCATATAGGAAATCAAATATCATATTAGAACAAAAATATATATATCACAAAAATGATACCATAGTCATTCTCCCTCTCAAGGAGATGCCCACCACAAGCTTGAGCTTGTCTCGTACAACAACATTGTCTCAATATATGAAGGTATCTCAGTCCGAGCTATATACGGAATTCTTTGCCAATCGGATCCACTCATTATTATTGCAATGTATCCTGTCATATTCAGAACTTGCCCAAACAACTTCCTAAGGAGCATTTTTCATACTGCCTCATAGCTAGGCAGGCTACCAACATTGTACTCAACCACGGTCACGCTTAAAGTTACAAACCTCTCATCCAAAAACATCATGGCAGATCTCATACTAAGGCGACACTCATATGTGTAGGAAGTGGCTCAATCATGAATTCACTCAGGTTATGCATAACATATATATATATATATATATATATATATATATAGATAGATAGATATATATGAACGGGTGTTGGAACATTAATGTTTCAATCAACTGCTGGTTGTCAAGTCAAGTTCAGCAATATCTCTTCACAACTTCTTGAAATTTAATCGGAGTGTCCAAGGATTTGCATTTCGACTTTCCAAAAACTATTCAATAGCTTCGCAATATAGATTTTCTTTTCCAAACTTCATAAATCGATTCATCATGCCATGATTCATTATTGTGAGCTTCAAAAGCCAGCTCCTTCTTACTTTGATCATCAAACGCTCATTACCTGTCAGGAGTAGACCATCAGTATGTAAAACCAAAATCAAAGACATACCTTGGAATCCTTTTGAAGTAGAGGTTCAGATCGACACATCTTCTTGGCTTCACCAGGAAATTGTCAATGTGGACATACTCAACTTGGGGAGCTTGCTTCATACAATGCTTTCTGCATAACACTTTACCAAACCAATATGTTTAGCCTTACACAAATCAATATTGTGCAATCAAATCAACTAAGTCAACTTATCAAATTTTAGATGCCAGATCAAAATTAATATCAAACACATCAATATCACTGTAACAGATTCTTTAGACCAGGTGACAGGTAGAGTTCACATCAAGTTGTGACTTCATCTATCAACAAATTGTCATTTACCAAACAATATCAAACCAAACTTCATCAAGTCATTCTCATGATCAAGAATAATTCATGTAGGTTCCATCCATTTATTGTGAGATTACTTCACACTGAATCACACATGTTTATACTTCAATGAGGCCAATACAAAACCATTATCAAATACCAATATTAGTCATTGAAAGATACTACACCCATTTATCATTGTTATCAAGGCAAATCATCAGTCGTCAAATCAAATCATTAGTCATCAGGTCAAATCCAAATTTTCTATCACAGAGAGATCTATAGCCCAAAACATATCTCAACATCAAGTCAAAGTTCTAAATTATTATCAATCATTGTGTCAAATATTGCTTATCTATATCAATCAGCCAAAATCATAATGTCATATTGATATGCATATCCTGGTCACTTGCAAACACAAGTTTAGTCAACATATTCACATTATAGTAAGTCAAACATTCAAACTTACCTGCTCATAGAACTCTTTGTTGTCTTCCTCATGTGTGTAGGACTGACATCCTTCAGGTGTACTTTTGATTTTATGCACAAAGCTTCATGCTTATGTCCTATAGGCATAATCACATCCATATGCCTTCCTCCGAGCGGTTTAGAGGCTACAGTGGCACCCTTAAGCTTGCTTCCATGCGATTGAGGCTTAGAGTAACAAGAAACTCTCTCCTCATATCAGAACTTTGTTGCAGACCAACAATATCAGATGCTTGTCTATTCATTTCCATAAATCATACTTCAAGAATAAAGAATATACATATAATGCAAATGGTAATAGGAGTAAGGGATCTTATTGAGAGATTCTCCCTCTAAATGGGAAGCCACTTCAGTCATCTTTGTTCAAGACATGCTATCATAAAGTCAGACTCTATCATATATTTATCATGATCATATCATGCTAGCATCAACTAATTCACCATTACATCATGACATCAATCTTTCATCAAGGGTTAGTGTCAAATAGCTAATAGGAGTATACTTCAAGAGTCATGATCACAACATTACTTCTTTGTCACATAACTCAATCCATCAAGTCAGGGCATTCAATTTTACCATATGCCATAATTACTAAACACATCAAAAACATAACCATGGTCAAAAAAAAATCTTGAATATCAATCTCATTGTTATACTTCTATCATCATGGCTACCATGCTTTTCACAAACAATATCAATAGTGTCAAGTTACCATCTACTAGAATCAAGGTGCTAGCCTTCTTTATGGGATCAAGATATTCAAAATGATAGATGTTAGCCAAACATCAAGTATACCACTATATCAAAGATCAATATTAAGTAGCTTCATAGAATCAAGAAGTTCATCATGTCTAAAAGGTAAGATACTTGTTTACTACAAGAACCATGAATCCAAATCACTTTCATATGCATGAACCATTTGTGAAGGAGGCATTCTCATCATACCTTAGGGCTTACCTTGTCATCAATATTGCAGCTGAAACATAACACCATACATACCTTGTAGTGTTTAGATACTTGTGCACCTTCTGTGCTAGTAGAACTTTTTCACCTTTTCATTAGGTGCCTCTTTTCTCTTTCCAACGCTAGTTCTTCTCTTCCTACACTAGCCATGATCCTCAAGAGGGATCCACTTATCACAACTCACTAGGAGGTTAGAAGCATCCAAATACACAAATATACATGCAGGAATCATAAGTAATAATCAAAACAATAATTAGATCCATAAGTAATAATCAAAACAATAATTAGATCCATAAGTAAAAAATAAAGATATAAAGGAGCATCATAAGTCGGAAAGTACTTATCTTCAATGAGAGGTGATCATCTCCCTCTTGAACTAGCCTTCAAGAGCCATCACTGTCTATTGTCCATATGACAATATTTCCTTCACTATTTCAACCAACTTTATCAACAACCAAGACTAATAGAGACTATCCCATCTAGGGCTTCATCAATTTTGACACAAGTGCTTGAGCATCTTCACATTGACCCTGCTAGGGTTTCTAGATTTCATATCTCAAATATTTTCCATAAACCAGGGTTTCTCTCAAACCCTTCTAATATCCGTCAAACCCTAATACAAAAATTGCCCACGGTTTCCTTCAAACCCTAGAATTATTTTAGGTCTCCTCCATCCTCTCTTGCATCCATCAATAGTGTCATCATAGGGGTGATCTCCATGACTTTTCTTCAACCCGAATTTGATACCATGTTAATTTTTCTTAGGACTATATTGTTCTTTGCTTTGATAATTGCATTTCTTCATTTACACATTAAGTTCACCCCATAACATCATAACATTATTCATCTTTATATCATTACTCAACAACATATGCAACTATATTGAAAGAACAATATCATCATCATCAATGCGGCAGAACATAAAGGAACAATAGAAGAAAATCATTCACACATAGAGACATTAGGATTGGTCAGAGACCATGGCAAAACCCACTATGGGGAAAACCCTATCAAATTATTCTTCTTATTAGATTGTCATCGAATGATTCAGAAAAAGAGAGTACAATGATCCATATCTTCATCTATACAACTATCCAGCATAAACAACTACATAATATCCATGAAACAAGTTTGATTATGCTTGTATTCAAAATTCAAATTCTGAGGCCTGTAATGAACTATCCCTGTCGTCGGTCAACTGACGAACACTGCGGTCACTGAGCGAAATATTCGAACAACTTAAATTTCATCATTTAGGTCTCGGTCGCATGGAAGAGGAGTGATGTGTGTCACTAGGAAGGTCCCAGTCGCTCCTTGGAGCCTATAAGCCAGAGATTGCAGTATGCGACGAAGACTCAGAAACCCTGGATCCCAGTCGCACGGAGGATGAGTTGTGCGTGCGAATGTGATCTAGGTGGATGTGGGTGGCCACCTGCCTATTCCACTTGGACCCTCACCACTGTCTCTCTCAGTATTTTAGTTTCCTTAATTGTAGCACAATTTACTATTTTTCGCAGTTTTTTAGGGTCCTGAACTTCCGGATCCGTTTTGAGGCCCTAAACGAATTTTTTTGGGAAAACCGGGACCAACATGGGTCTTAGATTCATGTTGGCCACTCGAAAGTCGTAGTCCTCGGATAGATATTTCTAACGAGGTATGGTGCACATCAAACAGAGATCTTATGTCATCTTAGACTGATGTTGGCCACTTGAATGTTGTAGTCTTGGATAGATATTTCTAACAGAGGTATTATGAGTGTCAAACGGAGATCGTATGCCAAAGTTACGACCTCGGGAAGTTGATGTACCAATTTACTCAAACGGGGCCCATGGTTTGGCGCTTCATCTCCTAACGTTAGGTTTTTGGATGTTTAGGGTTTTCCATTGTTTCTCAATAATAAATAGGCATCTGAGCCTCATTGTAACACAGTTCAGAGGCATGTAGCCGCCACATCTCTTTTCAAAGATAAGCTACCATCGCCCGAGCTAGTTTATTTCCATTCTGTATGTAAGCATATTTTAGTTCTTTGATATTAATGAAATGAAGTATTATTTCTGCTGCATCTCTGTATTTATGGTTATATCTGTAATTTGTTGCGGTCCTATTTAAATCCAAATTAGACTGGGATGCTTCAGTTGCACGGATGAGCATGCTAGCGAGCGACTGTGGTCGAATTCTTTCTTTGTCATACCTATGACTGAGGCCCAAAACCCTAAAATAGAGATGTGAGCTTCGAACCATGCAATTTAATCTTCGAGCGAACCCATTCCTCCGCGGATGAGCCTCAGACTTGTGCGAGCCAAAAACCAAGGAAGAGAATAGAAGAATGTCTCGTGATGATGTCCAAATGAGGTTGAGGTCACTTGTATTTATAGCCTTCCAAGGGTATCCAATTTTCTTTAGGGCTAACCTTATCAAATATGCGCATTTGGGCTTTACTTCATATGTACAATTTCCCTTATCCGATTTGAGTGATATTTAGGTTGATTGTGGTCCTATCGAAAAAATTAATTCTGTGCAATCATTATCTCCATCGAATGAGCTGTCCAAAGTGGAATTTGACCGCAATTGCATATTTTAATAGTGCTCAGTGGCATGGTCCAGTGCTCTGCAATATGCACACATACAATGAGAATTAGGCAATCTCGTGTAAGGTGTCCTTGCTGGCCATAATTGTAGCAAAAAATCATTCCCTGACCTCTTTCAAATCCTCCTCTTCCTCGAGTTGGTCCTCCTAAACCCCTAATTGCCATGCCTTGTCCTTGGCCAGGTTGATTGTATTGTCTGGTCTAATTATATCCAGGTTGAGTAAAGTCGATTGTCACAGCTTCGGCTCCTTTGGGTCCCTGTACTAGAAATGAATCAAATGTTCGTTTGGGCATCATTTCTAATGAGCAACAATGGTGGATATCATGCCCCATTGATTTGCGAAAATCAAAAAATAAAGTGTGGGCAGTCTCCTCATACTTTTGCATCATTAGGCAGTTCTGCAGGGCATGGCCCCATACTCTACAAACTTTGCACCACAACCCTCTACCCTGAGCAAGCGGATTAGTTGGGTTGGTCACCATATAGTCTGTCGGCAACTTGCATTCATTTCGATGATGACCTTCCATTCGACAAATGGTACACCACACTTCCTATCGCTTCTCTTTACCTTTGGTCATATCTTGTATCTAAAGAGTCAATTATCCAAATGCGTGGTATAAATTCATGTTAATTTGGCAACTCAGTGACAAATTCCGATCATTGGACTAGATTCCTCTTTTTGAGACAACCAAAATTGACCTTTGAAGCATTGGATTTGGACAAGGGAAAGTTTATTTTTGAAGTGAGGCCCACGATGTCACATTTGATCAACTCAGCCTAGAAAACAAATTGCCCCTCCAACGCTTATAAATTCAAGTCACCTCAAGCTCATTTGGACATCAATTCAACATAAACATCTCTTCTCTATTTGGTTCAATACATCTGAAAATTGTAGATCTCTTCACACATGCGAGCAAGAGGAAGGAGAAATTTCAGCAGGTCGAATTTTGTTTTGACCAGCGCTTTGACTAAGTTTGACTTTTGGAGATTGGACATTATTTCACTTATTTTGACTTTCTTTTTTGGATTGTTTTGGAGGGTCGAATTTCTTGGTACAAAATTTGAGATTTTATGGGCACATTGATTGTGGTTGACTTCAAATCTACAACTAAGGTTTCGGTTGGCTTTGACTTTGACCAAGATTGAAGAAGTTTTTGGACTATTTTTGTGGCACTTTGACCAGCTCATCAAGCCATTCTTTTTACTGTTGATGAGTTCATTCGGAGGATTGTTGATTGTTGACCATTGACCACTTGTTGTTGCTATTGTTGCCGTTGACTGTGACCAGCATTGACTTTGACCATATTTGACTATTGGCTCATGTTTTGGAGTTTGGTTGGTTGTATTGTTGGATAAGTCAAACTTTGAATTTGATTCTTATTTATGGACTTGGGCTCATTGTACTCTCTGTTAAACATTTTATGACAATCTAATAGAAGAAGAATTTCAAAGGGTTTTCCCCCTTGTGGGGTTTTTCCTTGGTCTTTGACCAAATCTGCATCTCTTGTTGATGTTTTTGATTATATCCTAAGTCACTTGACACGGGGATTCGGGATTCGTAGGATTCGGGATTCGTGGTGTCGAATTCGGACACGTTGACCCCCCGGAATAGGACACGTAGGATTCGTTATATATTATTTTATTAAAATATATATATATATATATATATTAAAAATTAGATATTTCTTACACAAATTTTAATTAATGATACAAATTTATTGATTTCAAACATAAATCTTCATCTATAGCATGGATAGTACATACAAAATTCAAATACATGTCAGTGGTACTGGTCACATAAATCATGACTCATAATTCATAATTGAAAGACAACTTACAACTACAAGATAGTAAGATAAACAAACTGACAACTGTAGTTCTCTCATTAAGTCATCAAATCAAAATGTGTTACATAGATAGTGCTAGTGCAATGCCAATGGCAAATAGAAATAGAAAATATAAAACAACTATAGGTATACAAGCCTCAAGGCATCAATCCTCATCATCAGCATCAATGTCCTCATCATCATGGTCCCCACTGCTCTCCTTTGCATCCTCCTCCTCCCCTGTATCCATAGTCGCCTCTGCATCTGCTGGTGTGGAGGATGACCCCTCTAAGTCATCAAATCTAACAGGCTCTAACACTAGATCATTGAGATCCATCTTGGCCAATGCCAACTCAACCCTGGTGTCCAGACCCATATCATCAGGAAAGACATCCCACATCTTTGTCTTTCCCCTCAACCACTCTTTCCTCTGCCTGTAAATAAGACAAAGGTTGGTGTGCACATACACCATTGTCTCTGCCCTGGACTGCTCAAGCCTGTTCTTCTTCACACTATACAAATTCCCATATGTGCTCCAATTCCTCTCGCAACAAGAGGATGAAGTCACCTGAGAGAGGAGCCTCATGGCTAACTGCTGAAGAGGAGGGCTTGTTGGCCCATGATTTGCCCACCAAGAATAGGGCTTCTTATCCCCCTGTCTCTAATCACATCATAACCTCCAAATCGACCACTGCCAGTGGAAAACTCTGCAAAGGCATCCTCCACCTCAGCAAGCAATGCACTATCCTGATAAATCCGCCGGAATGCCTCTTTCCTCCCCTCTGAGATTTCACCATCCATGTGAGGAGGGAATCTGCGGGAAGGTCCACCATTCAGCCACTCATGGCTGTAGTATTTGGGGTTTAATGAGTGAGCCAAACAATGTAAAGGTGTACAATTCTTGTCCCATCTGCTGACAAGAATATTCTGTATAGTATCACAGAAGGCCTTTGGTGATGTCTCATACTCGGGGCACTCACTCTGTAGAATAATGCTCCTCACAGACTCAATCATGGAATCCCATGCCTCATAAACCTCTCCTAAGATGGGTTTGTTTGTATCTGCTGTTAGGGTCCCACCCTAACCCCCTTATTTATGTCATGGGATCACGTCATAGTCAAGAGTCAATAAAGCCCATATTAATATTTGTAAGTGGTTAACCCGCAATTAATGACGGGACCACAGTTAGTTGCAAATGGGCTGTAGTATTAGATAGATGGTATTAATAAAACCCACGGTATTGGCCCGTGGTATTGCATGTATGAGTCATATATAAAGGATAGAGACTCCCTGCGAGGAGCATTGTGTCTTATTTTGTAATTAAGCTCTGCTCTATTGGAGGTTGCCCCCTCGAAGAGGCAAGTGAACATTACTCTCTGAATAATAAAATCATTGCTATTCTGTGTTCTGGGTATCTTTTCTTCGCATATTCTGTATTTGGGTATCATTTTGCAGGTTAAGAGCATAATAAGTGGTATCAGAGCACTTTCCAGGGCCGGTGGGATCTCCAATTCTTAGCAAAAAAAATTTCGGCTAGAGACGTGTTCCGGCGTCTTTAAACCATGGGATCTTTCATTGAGCGCATAAACCTGCGGATTTGGGGAGGCATGCACGCAGGAAATACAAGAGGTGGTCACGTCTGTTGGACTCCCTTGTAACCCCTGTGGGTACCCCTTCGAGTAGTAGCGCATTAGATAGAACCGCGCACGGACTGTCTTCCACATACCCTCTGGGTATATCGGAAGCCCCCTAGGCTCCCTTGAAACCTCGCCATAGATAAACCGTCGGCCGTCTTGTGGCTACAGTACACCGAGAACAGCACTCGGAGAGATTACTCGCCCGTACGATAGGGAAGTCGGGTTGTACGACTAAGGGTACGGTCGATCCTCCTTAGTTAGAGCCCTGAAACATTGGGCCAAGTACCACTGCCAGACCCTTATGTATATTGCGATCTGTAGCACCTGACACTCCTCACGACCATAGTTTCCTTTTCTATCGGGGGATCACACATCATCTATTCCTGATCCGCGTGTGCAAAGAGGTGCAGCAGCAGCAGACATCAGTCCCGCAGATCCATCAGATCCGCCGCAGCAGTTGTTCCGCCATTCAGATCTCTTAGACCCACCAGATCGGAGTTGTTGTGAAGGGTTCCTATACCCGGGTATACTTTTCGTAGGACTTTTGGCAGCATTGACATTTTGAGGATTTGGCGACTGCAGTATTGATCAAGGAGTAAAACTCCGTTAGCGCTTATTGGTGATCTAGCCCATCAGAATCAGGACGACGAGCTGAGCAAGGTGGTACCATTCAATTTATTAGTAAAAATTTTTAGGCGGTCCCAATTTTTCATCAGGTTGGTGTATGGTAGAAACTAGAGCTCAAGCGATGGCCAATGAAAGGATGGACAAACTTGAAGAAACTGTGAACTCCATCCAAACTGAGATTCGCAGACTAAGTCTCCAGATACAGCAATTACTCCCAAAGGGAAAGGAGCAAGCCCACGAGGAGGTGTATAATGGCCATGAATACAATGAGGGTGAGTCTAGCCACTCTCCTCACGTCTGGCACACCCATCCACCACCCAGTGAGCGACCTCCCAAGTTGGATGTGCATAAATTTGATGGTTCTCACCCGTCCGCATGGCTAGCACAAATGGAGCAGTATTTCAAATTGAATCATATCCCAAAGGATGCGACTAAGCTTATGTTGGGAAGCATGTACTTGGACAATGAACGGTGGCAATGGTGGGAATGGCATCAGCGTTGCAATGGACCTTTTAGGACTTGGACCCAATTTACCAAAGCTCTTCGAGATCCCTTTGAACAGGAAGACTCTTTTTTGGGTCGTCTCACTAAGCTCCGACAGACTGGTACAGTGGATGAATATATTACCGCTTTTGAAGCCTTAGCCTTCCGCACTAGGGGTCTCACAGATGAGTTCTACACGGAATGTTTTATCAGTGGTCTTAAAGAAGCCATCAAAGCTCAAGTGCTACTTCACCAACCTCCCACGTGGACGGAGGCTTGCCAGGTAGCTCGTAAGGTGGAACGTGCATTAGCAGCGCAATACAGTCGCCCAAATTTCCCCGCTAAAGGTCGTCCCCCACAGGCTCACAACACGACTCAAACACTTAAGGTCCAAAAGGTGTCACCTGTGGAAATGGCCGAAAGAAGGAACCAAGGACTATGTTACTACTGTGATGAAAAATACTCCCCAGGTCATAAATGCAAGGAGCCCAAATTTTTTCAAATAGATGCCACTGACTACAGCTCAACAGAGGAAGATCCACCACTTGAGGAACATGAGGTGCTAGGAGAAGACAACCCAAAGGAGAATGTCTCTGACGAACCAGTGATTTCGCTGCATGCGTTGGCAGGGATTTCTTCCCCTCAAACTCTCAAAATCCGGGGTTTTCTTAAACATCGCCTAGTAGTAGTCTTGATTGATAGTGGAAGTACCCATAATTTCATCCATCAAAAAATCGCAGAAGCAACGCATTGTTTTGTATGAGCAGTTTCTAACTTCCAAGTCCAAATTGCGGATGGGGGCACAATGAAATGTGACAGCCGCTGTGAAAATGTTAAACTTCAAATGGGGGATTATCAGTTGAAAACCCACATGTTTGCCATACACATGGGGGGTTGCAACATTGTCCTCGGCGCTGAATGGCTCCGCACTCTTGGACCAATCACAATGGATTTCCAGGAGTTATATATGAGTTTTAAGCAGAACAACTCCACACATACCCTCCGTGGACTCCAGGCGGGAGCCCCCTCTATCATCAGCTCGCATAGGATGGAAAAATTGTTAAAAAAGGGCCATCATGGAGTAGTAGCTCAATTTAATGCCATCCAGGTAGTCGAAACCATGTCTCTGCCAATTCATCATGAGATGCAACAAATTTTAAATAACCATCGGACGGTCTTTGACAAGCCTCATGAGATTCCACCCTCGCGAGGGGAACATGATCATAGCATCACCTTGGTTCGAGGGGCCCAACCCCCAAATGTGCAGCCATACAGATATCCGTTCACCCAAAAGAATGAAATAGAAAAAATCATCAAGGAACTGTTGGAAGCAGGTGTCATTCGTCCCAGCATTAGTCCTTATTCATCCCCAGTGGTCATGGTGCTCAAGAAAGATGGGGAGTGGCGGATGTGTCCAGACTTCAGGGCCCTCAATAAGTTGACAGTCAAAGATAAATTTCCCATCCCGGTGGTTGACGATTTGCTGGACGAACTCAATGGGGCTCAATTCTTCACTAAGTTGGATCTTCGCTCAGGCTACCACCAAATTCGCATGAAGGAAGTCGACATTCCCAAGACGGCTTTCAGAACTCATGAAGGCCATTATGAGTTCCTAGTCATGCCATTTGGTCTTTGTAATGCCCCCTCTACTTTTCAGAGCCTTATGAATCACATTCTCAAACCATATCTCAGAAAATTTGTCCTTGTCTTCTTCGATGACATCCTCATCTATAGTGGCACTTGGGCTGCACATCTTCAGCATGTAGATCTACTCTTGCAACTGCTCCGCAAGCATAAATTATTTGTCAAGATGTCCAAGTGTTCGTTTGGCATGGAAGAAGTTGAGTATTTGGGCCACATCGTGGGGTGTAAAGGTGGACCCCAAAAAGATCCAGGCAATGCAAGAATGGCCTCAACCTAAGACCTTGAAGAGCTTGAGAGGATTTTTGGGTCTCACAGGCTATTATCGTAAATTTGTCCGCAACTATGGCCGCATAGTGAAGCCCCTCACTCAACTCCTAAAGAAAAATTCCTTCTTCTGGAACGAGGAAGCACAACAGGCATTTACCGCTCTCAAAAACGCCATGTGTTCTACTCCAGTCTTAGCACTACCTGACTTCACCAAATCCTTTGTCATTGAATGTGATGCTTCGGGTACAGGTATTGGGGCGGTCTTAATGCAGGAAGGGCGACCGTTGGCCTTCACAAGCCAACAACTCAGTGGGAGAAATCTGGGCCAATCTACCTACGAGAAGGAAATGATGGCCATCTTACATGCAGTCGAGACCTGGCGACCTTACTTATTGGGGCGACGTTTCCAAATCCGCACGGATCATCACAGTCTTAAATATTTTTTGGAGTAACGCCTATCCTCCCCACAAAAAAATAAATGGTTAGCCAAAAAGCTGGGATATGATTATGAGATCATTTACAAGAAAGGGAAAGACAATAGTGTAGCAGATGCATTATCTCGCCAATTTGAGGAGGAAAGTACTCTGCTCGCAATTTCCCTCCCCATTCCAGACTGGATTGAAGAGGCTCGCAGGGAATGGTTTTCACACCCCGGGCTCTCCCAACTCATTTCTCAATTGCAGGTAGATCCTAATTCCACCAAGGGCTACTCGTGGCAAAATGATATTCTTCGCTACAACGTCAGAGTCGTAATCTCACCAACATCCACCCTCAAAAGTCGCATTTTGGCAGAATTGCACTCATCTCCCATTGCAGGACATTCGGGCTTTCAGAAGACGTATGCTCGCACCAGAAGATCATTTTTTTGGACAGGCATGAAAAAGGACATCCTTACCTTCGTAGCAGAATGTGATGTCTGTCAACGCCACAAAGGGGAAACCGTCAACACACCAGGCACATTACAACCATTGCCCATTCCGGCATCAATTTGGACGGAGGTTTCTATGGATTTCATTACAGGTCTTCCAAAGTCAGGGAACAAGTCAGTCATCATGGTGGTTGTGGACCGACTGTCGAAGTATGCTCATTTCTGCGCCCTACCCCACCCGTTTACACCAAATTTGGTTGCGCAATCTTTCATGGATCAGATCTTCAAATTGCATGGCATGCCCACTTCTATTGTGTCCTACCGCGACCCGATCTTCACCAGTAATTTTTGGCAGGAACTCTTCAGAAGACAAGGCACTCAACTCAAACTCAGTACTTCATATCATCCGCAAACAGATGGTCAAACCGAAGCCGTCAACAAATGTCTAGAAACCTACCTTAGGTGTTTCACTTCAGAAAAGCAACACCTTTGGGTACAGTGGTTACCTCTGGCTGAATGGTGGTATAACACCAACTATCATGCCACCACCAAAATGACTCCCTATGAAGCAGTATATGGTCAACTTCCGCCTTCCCCTACTTCTTATCTCAAGGGGTGCTTCAAAGTACAAGCAGTGGATCAACTCCTACAACACCGCGCAACCATGCTCGCCCATCTTAGAGAGAATCTTCATCAAGCTTAGAACCGCATGAAGCAACAGGTCGACCAGCATCGCTCAGAGCGCCAATTTCAAGAAGGGGATTAGGTCTTTTTGCGGTTGCAACCATATAAGCAAGCATCACTCAAAGACAAGGGTTGTCAAAAGCTCTCTCCAAAATTCTACGGACCATACCAAGTACTTCAGCGCATTGGAGAAGTGGCTTACAAGTTGGCTTTGCCACCTACGGCAAAAATCCATCCAGTTTTCCATGTATCGTGCCTCAAGAAAGTGATTGGGAACAATTGCCGAGTTCAAACCAGTCTACCTGAATTGGATGAAGAAGGGTCAATCTGGCTTCAACCCGAACAGGTTCTAGACACACGAGACAAGCACCTGCGCGGCCGCATGATTAAGGAAGTCCTCGTCAAATGGAAAGACACCTCTCCGGAAGATGCAACTTGGGAACCAGCCACTATTCTTTAGCAGTCTCCGCAGCTTCAGCCTTGAGGACAAGGCTAGTCTTAAGGGGGAGGGCATGTTAGGGTCCCACCCTAACCCCCTTATTTATGTCATGGGATCACGTCATAGTCAAGAGTCAATAAAGCCCATATTAATATTTGTAAGTGGTTAACCCGCAATTAATGACGGGACCACAGTTAGTTGCAAATGGGTCGTAGTATTAGATAGATGGTATTAATAAAACCCACGGTATTGGCCCGTGGTATTGCATGTATGAGTCATATATAAAGGATAGAGACTCCCTGCGAGGAGCATTGTGTCTTATTTTGTAATCGAGCTCTGCTCTATTGGAGGTTGCCCCCTCGAAGAGGCAAGTGAACATTACTCTCTGAATAATAAAATCATTGCTATTCTGTGTTGTAGGTATCTTTTCTTCGCATATTCTGTATTTGGGTATCATTTTGCAGGTTAAGAGCATAACATCTGCAAATCGAAGCAAAGAAATGATAGGGTCCATGATCCGAATAATTAGATCTACCCTCTCCCACCAAGCATCATCTAGCACTGTGTCCTTCACTCTTTTAGAGGCTACTTGATCTGTCTTTCTCCAAAAAGACCAAAACTCAGAAATAACCATGGCCCCAAGAGCGGTCTTGACCTCCCTCAACCTCTTCAACATCATGAATGAAGAGGCAAACCGTGTATCAACAATCTTCAACAATGATAGATTGGTGTACTCCTTGTAGATAGTGAGGGCATTTGTATGATTTTGCACAAAGTTACGGATATGTCTTGCATCCTCAATAATGCTTCCAATCCAAAGCACATCAGAAGCAATGGATTTCAGTGCTAAGTTCAATGAATGGACAATGCAAGGTGTCCAAAACACTTGTGGATATTTAGCTTCCACAATCATGCCAGTAGCCTTGCAAACAGGTGCATTATCTGTAATGATTTGCATTGTGCATCCTTGTATTCACCAAGTGTATCCACTGCGTTCATGAAACCTGGACCACTCAAGGAAGACACCATGAAGTTGATGATTGGGTGTCGTGCTGGATCTATCCATCCATCAGAAACAATGCTAACCCCAAATGTTGGCCATGATGCTACAATAGGCTCAAGCATTTTTTGCACCTCTTTTTTTGCCTTCGTCAACAATGTGGTTCTCAATGTCTCTAACCGAGGAGGCACATACCCTGCTGGAGCCCCTTGAGTTAGAGCTCGGCACATCTCAATAAATAGAGGTGAGCGTGCAACATTAAATGATATGAAGTTTTGATAGAAGAAGAAGGCAATGGTGAGATCAAGCTCTTCTCATCTCTCTTTTTGGAAAATCTTGTCCATTGGACCAAGTTCTATTCTTTTTGCTGCTTGTCCCCCTAGTAGAAGTAGAACTCTCAAATGGAAATTTGGTGGCAGCTTTCCTCAAAAATGGAAGGGGGTCTTCATTCTTGGGTTTTCTTGATTTTGAAGCCACATTTTCCATACCAACATTGGACTCCGTTTCCAATTTTTTTCTCTTTTGTAAAGAAACAGCTTTACAAGCTCCAATCCCACAACCCGGTAAAGCCAACAAATGTGCTATGTGCTTTTGAAAGAAATGTGACAAAAGTTGTATTTCCATTGCACATTTCCTCCTCCCTTTCCCTTGGTGTTTGTCCCATCCTCTCTTGTGACATATTCCCACGATGGATATTTATCATTGTCTTTAGGTCCTCCTCTTCCCTCAACATTACTTGCAGCAGACTCTGATGATATTGGGGGAGGAGGGGCATTTCCACCCATGACATTCTTGCCCTTCCTTTGCCCCCTAACTGCTGCCTTTGATTGAGCCATGAATACTGTAAAAGAAATGAACAAAACATGCACAAATTTGTAAACAAAAAATCATATACAAACTGCTGTAATCAAATAAGAAATGCAAAAAAATGGAGCTGAAATGCACTTACCTGTTGCTTGAATCTCCTTGCTGAACGCTCTACTCCCTTAACTCCTTGCTCCAAACCCTTCTCCACTTGCCAACAGTTCAAACAACACTTGCCAAATGATAATATGCGTGGCTGTAATGAACAAATGCAGCCTTTTCATACCCGAGCAAGGTCACTTTTCCGCCAAACGAGTCCTGGAAAACAGGGCACGATGTCAAAAATCGTGACACGGTTATGATTTTCGTGACATGCTTGGTATTCGACGTGTCATAATCGGATTCGAAGTGTCATGTTTTTTGGACACGATTTTCGGGCGAATCGTGTCTGACACGACAGATTCGGATTTGTGGACCCTATATAACGAATCCGGTTACTTAGATTATATCCTATTGTCATTGCATTTACGTTTCTATCTTCAATTACTATTGATGATTGGAAGAATTAATTTTTGTTGAAAAGACTACTAATTAAAGAATTGAATTGGGCTAAAGTAATTGGTATAGTATAGAGCAGTGCAAAATTATCAATTCAAGGATGAATCACTCCTTATGTTGCGCGTCTTGAATCCCAAATGTCATCTTATCCTTAAAAATATTAAATCATTGGTCAAAATCTCACTCTAACTCACTTGAACCTTGCTTGATCTCCTTCAGCTTAGTAATACATTGAGATTCAGACTTTGGCTTCTGAAACTCCCTGATAAAAGCATTCTTAATATCATCCAGTGTCAGTTTTGTCCAGTTGGTGTCGCGCTCTTAAATTTCATGTTCCAGGTTAATGTGCGATCTCTAAAAGTAGCTTCCAATTGTGCAATCTTCAATGCCTCATCTTGAACCTGCTTCAATATCCAGACAGCCTCACAAACAACCAAATGTTGTTTTGGGTCCCCATTCCCAGCACCATGAAACATAAGCATCCTTAATTGTACACCTTCCATTGTATTGTGCAGTACTTCTTGACAAAGTACTTTCAGTCGCACTCGCTGCACTAGTAGAGCTATGCACTTGTTTTCACACTAAGCTGAACTTGAGCAGCTTGCGACTCTCCACCTACTATTTGACCAACTCCACTGCTACTAGCACCTCCACCCCCTTGACTATAATTACCTTCTTAATTATCCGTTACAATGTGTTGAGTACTTACCTATATATTTGTAGACGTGCGCGAGGTCGTGGGTTCAACACCATGCATGGTCTGACTCTGTCGTCTAGGGTATAGGGACTCTGTGCTGCATGGACTAAGCTTCTATTCTTCCTCCGCTTTAGTGCACGGGGTACCAAACTGTGTTGCCTCGTAACTCTAGTCACTTGTGCTACTCCTTGTCCTCTAGTGGCCTTTCCTCACCCTGCCCTGGGCTTCTCTTTGTGGTAGGCATCGATGCTGAATCTCCATCCACTCCTCAAGGTACCACCATCAAATCTCTCTGTCTCCATATTGTCTCTTTGTCTTCACCCGTGTAGTCATGTACTTACTGTTAGCCATCACCATAGTTTTCCCACCGTTTGTCCTTCATCTTCCTTAAGACTACCTCCTAGTTCTTCCCCACTTTCCCCTAGCACATGGGCGGTTTAGTCACTCATGCTTCTGACTCCAAGGGCAGAACTCAGTGGTCACACAGTAGCATCTTAATGGATAATGGCAGTGACCATATGAATCTTCATCGCGGTTCGTTCAGGAATGTCCTTTGTGTTGCACTAAGGATACGGTTGTTTCGATTGTGAGTTCAACAATATAACCTTCCAACATGATTTCAAACCAAAAGTCCACAACATGTGAAATTTTATTGCTTACCGCTTGCAACTGACGTACCTCCTCTGAAGTCCATTTTCCTTGTCCATCGTGATGATAAGTCAAATAATTATCCTTCAGCCATTGAACCCACTTTGTTAAAATATTGGGGAATTCTCCAAAGAAATCTTCATGAATTCCAGTAAACAAGTACTTTTGCAACCGTTTCTCCATGCTCAATCTTTTATCCCAAATTTATTTTTCTGGAAATTCATGCCCCTTCCACTTAAGCCACCAAGTAATTTCTTTCTTAGTGGGATTCCATGGATTCCACATCTTTGTCACAAAACAATCCCATCTTACAACGATCTCGGTCCTAGGGATGGTGCCATAAGTTGGCGCGGGGGATTCTAATAGACCTGAGATTTACTATGTAGTTGGCTAACAAACTCGCTTAGCACCGTCGTTTTGGCATCACCCATAGAGTGGATGAAGTCTCACCCAAGGTGCTATGGGGGACTGTTGGAACTAAGTTTCTGCAGTCATAAGTAATGTCCCTTGTCAATAGATTTTTCTAGGGGAGATTCACAAATTTGCAATTTTGGAGTTAACACAATTTTGGATGCCAAACCAAGGAAAGTGGGTAAATATTAAAAGTTTGGTGAGATGTGGGGGCCACCCCTCAAGGAAATACGCACCCTTTTGAGGAAATTCAAATTTGTGAGGAGGAGGTCGAAATAGTAGGATGAGGGACCCACAAGGAAAGGTGAGGCAACAATTCTAAATAGAGGATGGAAGGCAACATTTTGGGACCTTTTGCTAATTTGACATCTAAACCATTGTTGCTCAATTTCTGTATTCAAGCTTCTGTGATCCATAATGAATTAAGTAAAGTCTTTCGGTAGAAATCACATAAGAGCCATTTAATATAGCCTTTACATATTAATATTTTTAATAAATTAATAAACTAATATCATTATTTAAATATTATTTTTCAAAAACTAATAATATTTGCTTTTAATAAATTAATTTAAATATTATTTTTCAAAGACTAGTCGTTTAATATAGCCGTTACCTATTAATATTTTTAATAAATTAATGAAATAATATCATTATTTAAATATCTTTTTCAAGAACTAGACGTTACTTGAAATTATGTCTCTACATTGTTCTCTATTTAAGCCTTTGCCATGGTCTGTCTCTTCATCTGTTCCTGATGATGAACCACACTTGTTGGTTCGAAACGTGTCGGCCAAAAAATTCTGTTATGTGATTTCTACCGAAAGACTTTGCTTAATTCATTGTTGATCAAGCTGTTTAGTTGGGCCACAAAACATTGTTCCGCATCAGAAATTTCTATGGGGAAAGCTCACTCCTTCGGTGGACTTGAGTGCCACCCCAGGGGAGCGTTGTCATAATCCTTGGATACATTCCAGAGATATTATAGGAAAATTAGGCTACACTGTGGAGCAATTTAGGAGCAGAAAAAGGGACCACGTGCTCTTGTGGAGAGGTGTTTCAGGCTAAGATAGTTCCAGGTTTTTGCAGGTCAAATCCTTGGACTTTTTACAACAAATTTTAAGGGAATTTGTTTTGAAGTTTCTAAGTCTACCAGTTAGAAGCCCTCCATGCACCTTACTGATTTATTCCTACCTACTTGTTTGTTACTTAACAAGTTCTTTACAATGTAAATACTGAAAATAAACACTAGTGCATGCTCAACATATTATAGATCATCAACTGAAGGAAACAGAAACAAGTGCACAAAATGACACTGTTATTTTTGGACCAATGTCCTCGGAAAAACCCAATGCAGGAAAGCTGGTGCAGCTATCTGAGGGTTTTCTTATTAAGAAATTTCAGAGTACAATCTGGGTGCCAAATCCGGCTTACCCAACAGAGAATTTCCTTGGCAGTAGTACCTCCCAGTCTGAGACAAATGTCTCGGCTGAAACCCCAGATACACCTTCAGACAGCTCCTCAGCTCCAATCTACTCCAGAAACCCCAACGTCTACCTTTCTGGACTGCGTCAGCCTCTCTCTGCCCAATGCTGGCCCTGCGTCACCCTGAATGGGCTTGCGTCAGCCTCAGGAGGCCCTGCGTCAGCCTTCTGGCCCTCTGCATCAGCAACGCTGGCCTCTCTAAAGCACTGCGCAGCTCCTGGCTGTTTCTGCGTGGCCCTGCGTGAGACCTGGCTGTTACTATGTCACTCTCTCTGGCTCCTGCACTGATCTCCCGGCACTATCTCTGCCTCTCTGTCTCTCTGTACTTAATGCCTCTCAGTTGCAACTCCAATCACTGATTCTATCTCTCTTAGCAAACCCCGCTCTAGAGAATAGAATGACTGATCATCTGGTGTACTCTTCAAGTGACCCTCAAGCCTCCTCTTATACTTTTCTCGTTAACATATCAATGACCGAGATTAAGTCCCTAATCAACGGCTAAGATTAGATCTGGCTTGATCCATGTCTTTTGGACCATTCTAGCACAGTTTTATATTAATACACATTAATATTTTATTTTCCTTAAGTTTAGACTTACGAACTCCATTAAAAATATTAATTATTTTAATATCTCCCAAAATGTTTAGAATCTGCCCAAACTCTTTCCAGGTATTGGAGATCTGATGTGCTCTAACCTCTCCACCAAATTTCATGGCTAGAGCACATCCGATGCTACCCCAAATCAACACTCCCTCTTAGCGAGGACTGTGCTCTAGCAATACTCCTCACTGAGTATTACTCTGATCATCTGGCATCGGTCCCTCTGCTGATGTTAGGCCTGCTGCCCACCATCCTCTGCACTGTTGTATCTTGTACTGCTGCCCATGGATCTGCCACTGCCACTGCTACTGCTGCATCTGTACGACAACTCCCTTTGCATTTGTGCTGTTGCTGGTCCTTTCTCCCAACACTGCATCCGCATTGCAACTCCTCTCATCATGCTGCATCGTGCTATCACCAGTATTCTGCACTGCAACTCAGTTACTGAGAAGTAAGTAACTGATCTCCCAACTCTGACATTTTTGTTGGGCTAGAGACCCTTCTGATGCTGAAGCTCCCTTTGTCACTGACAAGTGCTCCCTCTCTAACCTCTGTGCTGCTGCAACAACTCCCTGCATTTCGCACCGCTGCACACCTCCTTGTGCCATCATGCACTGGTGCAACACTCCCATGCCTCTCGCATTATTGCAACCCGTTAGCCTCGCGCTGTCCTGGGAATCCTGCACTGTAGCTCCCTCTATCGCTCCATCTGCATCCGTCTCTACTAACATTGCCAATACTGCTACACCCCTTCGGGGCTCCTGTAGCAAGGTCTAATCCAAGAGGCTGGGTACCTCGAGGATCCTGCCCCTCATCGCCTGTAGTCTGCCTAACTACAGTTCAATGTACCCCACTTCCGCTCAAGTGGTGTGTGCGCACTCGTGGCACAGTCATCGTTTGTCTCCACTTGCTTCTTTGCCCTTGCTGGCGCTACCTTAGTCTCGGAAGACTCTCCCTTACTCTTCTTCCTTGGACACTGGGTCGCATAATGACCCAGCTCCCCACAGTGGAAGCACTTGATCTTGGAGAGATCCTTCTTCTTCTGCTTTTCTTGCTTTCCCTCAGATGCTAGGGCAACATCCTCCTCCTCCTGCTTGACTCTGATCCCCTTGCCGCTGCTTCCCACCTTTGACTGTCGTCTGATCTCTTCTTGGCGAAGAGCCGCCCACATCTCATCCCAAGGTGGAAGTGTCCCTCTTCCCAGTATACTTTGGACAAATACCTCCCAGTCTTCTGAGACAACATTCAAGGCTGTCATCACCATCAATTCCTGATCCGGCGCGACTTCTATAGCAGTCAAGTGATCTTGGATCTCATTCAGTCCTCTGAGGAAGGTGTTAATCGATTCTCCTTTCTTCATCCGATATGACCTCAGTTGATTTTCTAGTAACATTATTCTTAGCACAAAAGTATACTAGTTTAATTTCTTTAGGGCCTCCCACATCTCATTTTCCGTTTCCTTCTCGGCTAAGTCACAGGACACGTCCTCCAAGGTCCCATGTCCCGTATTTTACGTGTTGGACACGAAAACGGCTCTAAAACGTGTCGAAAACGTTTTTCATCATGTCCTGTAAAATGTAAAACGTATTCGCCTGTTTTCATCGTGTCCTGCATCTGGAAAACACGTATTCCATTGATAGAAAATGTTCCCTGCATCAGCTGCAATTTTTTTGAAAGAAACAAATAATTTTTGAGTGGGGCAGCTTAATGATCAAGTCTAGGCCCTAGTATTGATATGCTATTCATGGTAATGTTAAATTCTTAAAGTAAAAGTGACATTCTCCGGCCTCATTGGATTTCATATGGAGAAAGTAGAATTTTAGATTTCATTCAAAATGCAGCAGACTTATTAGTTTTTCAGGATTTCAAGATTGGGAGATTGTAATGTTTCCAGGTGACACCACCTTCCCGGGCTACCCCTGCCACCAGTAGAGGATGTGGTCTACCTCCTATAGCTCCTACTTCTAGTTCTTCAGCTTCTAGAGCATAGCAAACTCCACTACCAAGTTACCAACTCCACCAGCACCAGCATCTACATCTAGAGGGAAAGGGAAAGCTGTGGCATTTTCTCGCAAGAGGGGCAGAGGAAATCAATAGGATTAGACTTTAGTTATTTTCTTATGTGCTTGTAAGTTGTACATGAACAATGAACATTGAATATTCAAGAATCAAGACCAAGCATATCACATTCTAATTTCTAAATAGTAAATTTTGATTCTATTTATTTTTTTAAAGTGAACTATAAACTTTGAGAAGTAATTATATTTTAATTTGATTAGATAAGCTGCAACCTGCAATTTAATATGGATAAAAAACTATATTTCAGAATATGTATATATATATATATTATTAAATATATATAAAACGTGTCCCCCGTGTCCTGTTTCCAGGTCGCTGCGTTTCGTATTGAATACTCGTATTTACGTGTCCTCGTGTCATGTGACTTAGCTTCTCGGCAATGTGTGGTACTACATGGTCCTTGACCTCGTCAAGGATGATGCTCTTGGCCCTCGCCATTGCCTCCTCGTACTTGTCGTTCTCAGCTGGGTCGACTGGGATAGCTATCGTCTTCAAGGCGAAGTGCTTGACACGATTTCTGTCAAGTACAGATAAGATTCTGGCCTTCTAGACTGCGAAGTTTGATGCTCCATCCAGTCTGTCCTGGTCTCTTACTCCGTGTAGTGCCATGATGCTCTTCTACTTCCCTCCTGGAAGTTCTCAATGTGACTCCCTCTGAGTCTCGATTTCCCTCTTAGAAATCCTTCTGCCGATGTCGAGATGCCCCCTACTCTGATCCTTTGTGCAACCACACCACTGATCTGGATTTCTCGACTAGAAACCCTCAGTTGCAACTCCCTCCTTTTGGCCTTGCCCTGTCCGATACTATTCTGAGTACAGTACCTCACCAGCGCCACTCTGCAATTTTCTTACTGCCTCCTAAACCCCAGCAACCTGAAGGTGAAAGCTCCTAGGCTCTGCGCAATCCTGGCACCAGCAACCCGGCCTCCTCAGCCAACTACGTCAGCCCTCCTAGCTTCTGTGTGGCTCTGTGTGAGTCTCCCTTTGCCTCCCTTAGCCTTTGCGCTGCCTCTTCCTGGCTCACCCTTGATGACGCAGGCACTGTGTCACCCTTCCCTTGTTGCTGCTATGCTAGGAACAACTTCTGTCACTCAGGACAACTGTTTTCTGCTGTTATTGCTCCGCTCGACTAATGTCCTCAGTTCTCCTGTGATCTGCAACCACGCTCTGATACCATGTTGAAGTTTCTAAGTCTACCAGTTAGAAACCCTCCATGCACTTTACTGATTTATTCCTACCTACTTGTTCCGTTACTTAACAAGTTATTTACAATGTAAATACTGAAAATAAACACTAGTGCATGCTCAACATATTACAAATCATCAACTGAAGGAAACAGAAACAAGCACACAAAATGACACTGTTATTTTTGGACCAATGTCCCCGAGAAAACCCAATGCGGGAAAATCAATGCAACTCTCTGAGGGTTTTCTTATTAGGCAATTTCAGAGTACAATCTAGGTGCTAAATTCGGCTTACCCAACAAAGAATTTCCTTGGCAGTAGTACCTCTCAGTGTGAAACAAATGTCCTGGCTGAAACCTTAGATAAACCTCCAGCAGCTCCTTAGCTCCAATCTGCCGCAAAAACCCCAACGTCTGCCTTTTTGGACTGCATCAGCCTCTCTTTGCCCAACACTGGCCCTGCGTCACCCTAAATAGGCCTGCGTCAGCCTCAAGAGGCCCTACGTCAGCCTTCTGGACCTCTGCGTCTGCAATGCTGGCCTCTCTGAAGCACCACGCAGCTCCTGGCTGCCTCTATGTGGCCCTGCGTGAGCCCTGGCTACTACTGCGTCAAAATCTCTGGCTCCTGCATTGATCTCCCGGCACTATCTTTGCCTCTCTGTCTCTCTATACTCAATGCCCCTCAGCTGCAACTCCAATCACTGATTCTATCTCTCTTAGCAAACCCCGCTCTAGAGAATAGAATGACTGATCATCTGGTGTACTCTCCAAGTGACCCTCAAACCTCCTCTTATACTTTTCTCGTTGACATATTGATGGCCGAGATTATGTCCCTAATCAATGGTTAAGATTAGATCTAACTTGATCCATGTCTTTTGGACCATTCTAACACAGTTTTATATTAATACACATTAATATTTTATTTCCATTAAAAATATTAATTATTTTATTATCTCCCAAATTGTTTAGAATCTACCCAAACCCTTTCTGGGTATTGGAGATCTGATGTGACCCAACCTCTTCCACCAAATTTCGTGGCTAGAGCACATCCGATGCTACCCCAAATCAACACTTTGTGGGTTGAGAGTGTGACTACTACCCAGGTCCAATTATTCTTCCTAGGGCTAGGGCCTGGGCAGAAGGAGTTATGGAATGTGAAATTCTTTGTGGGGTTTAATTGTGGGGAAGACTTAACCGGGGCTTTTGGAGCTGGGATTGCTAGGGGGAAAAAGGAGGATTGTTGAGGGAATTTTCTTAGCATTTGGGAGGGGGGGTTTCAGAGGTTGATTTTCTGTAGCACGAATTACCAAGTCAATGGAGGAGCTCACAAGAATTGGGAGTGATTTTGGAAGGTTGGAAATAGACCAAACCCTTTCAAGGTTTTTTTGGGTTTGTGGTGGAGAGTCCAATATTAATTTGGCATAATTTTCTGAGCACTCTAGGGGGCTCAAACAGGGGTTACTTTCAGCTAGCAATTGCAGAATTTGTAGGGCCAACACAAAGCTTGAGGAGAAATCATTTCCTTGCATCCAGGTAACACTTTTCTGACATGGGATTGTCTAGCTTGCTTTTCAAGCCCAAGTGGACACATTCCATACATTTGCACTCTCCTCTTGATAATAAAATGGTTCAGTTTGGCGTAGTTTTGGTGCAATTTTATGGATGTTTAATTGTTGTCTGAATTTTTTGTGTTGCATGTGTGCTTTGCTTAAATATCACTGTTAATTTTCCTAGTAGGAACATTACAGTGGTATCAGAGCATGTTCTTGGCTAGTGTGGGAGATAAGAGCAAGTGATGCCACGTAGATACCAAGGAGTTGTCTCTCAGAGGGGTTGTGGAAGAGGAAGAGGTAGAGTTCGAGGTAGAGAGGGAGCACCAGACCCATTTTCTGATACAGAGGTGGAAAACATAAGAGGGCACATGGAGAACCAAGAGGATACGGAGCAACCTAAACAGGGAGGAAAAAACCAGATCCTAGAGGAGTTGTTGAGGACCAACAACCAAATGTTGAGGCAAGGCCAATTCATGATGGACATGATGTAGCAGGTGATGGGCCTAGATGTGAACGATAGACTAGGGGAAAAACCCTAAGGTGATGGGGGTTCCAGAGCAAGGGGAGGAAGACATACATACCACTGCGTGGGCAAACAGGTTGTCCTACAATACCCCATTTCATGGACGAGCCCGAGAAGGAGAGGGAGCTTGACCCTGTTGCAGATCTGGTGAACTCAGGTGCCTCGAGTGTTAATGAGTACGAGGAGCTAGACCCCAAGATCAGGAGGGTGATATCTTTTGGGGAGTACCTTCACCTCAAGGAGAGGCATGCCACAGGACCTGGGGCTCATTATCGGGGAGGGAAATCTAGTCAGGAGGTGCAAAAAATAGCAAGGAAGATTACACTCCCAAATTATGATGGGTTAGCTAAGAGTTCAACCAGGGCTTGGGTTCAAAAGCTAGATACTTACTTCCTCCTAAACCCGATGTGAGAGACAAATGTTATCCGGTATGTTACGCTAAATCTGGAGAGAGATGCACATGAGTGGTGGTACCATGGCTTGGTTACAATAGGGACATCCAAATTACCTCTTACATCAAGTTCACAAGGCAGTTGATTGAGACTTTTGACAGGAAGGACCCAGAACTACATTTCAGGGAGTTGGCCCATTTGAGAAAGACAGGCAGTGCTGAGGCCTATATCATGGAATTTCAGAGGTTGGTCGTGATGGTATTTGACATTTTAGAGGTCCGGTTGATTATGTTGTTTGTGGAGGGGTTAGCTAAGCCCTTGTGTGGTCGGGTGAGGGCCTATAAGCCCACATCATTGATGGATGCTATCTCTAGGGCTTGGGACATGATTGATGTAGTGCCCAAAAGCATGGCCTTTGTACTTGCTAGACCTACCGCTCCTCAAGGAAGTCGAGACATTCGTCAACCTCTGAGGGAGACTGGATGTGGCCAATTTGATGATGAGACTAGGAGGGACCACAGGCGGAGGAAGTTGTGCTTGATGTTCTAGGAGCCTTTACATTGAGGTGTACTTAGACAGTGAGCTAGAGGAGGCTGAGTTAGAGGCAAGCCATGGAGATCAGGGCCCATAGTATGCAGGAGGAGCACCACCACCGCCTCAGGGAGGGGGACCATTTGCTCCATCTGTGGCTGTACTAACTTCACTTCGGGGGGTTTCGAAGTACTTAACACTTCGGATTACAGGCACAATGCAAGGGCAACTTGTATCAGTGTTGGTGGACAGTGGGGATACCCACAATTTTATTGATGCTCGGATGGTAGAGCAGAGGGGCATATGTACAAAGACATTTGATGGATTCTTGGTGTTGGTACCTAGAGACCGGACGATGCAGTGCAGGAAATACGTTCCCAGCTTGACCATGACTATGGGGAACTACTTTGTCACTGACCATTTCTTTGTATTCAATGTTCCTGACACCAACGCGGTGATGGGTCTCCAGTGGTTGTACTCGTTGGGACAGATCACCATTGACTTGCAGAATATAGAGATGGAGTTCATGGGCCCAGATAGGAAGTTGGTAGTACTGAAGAGTATGCACTCCTACCCTCAAACGGTGTCTGCTCACCAGAAGGAGGCAGACTTGCGATGTGGAGATATAGAGTAGGCAGTGGAGCTCAGGCTCTTAGAGGCAGGGACACAGGCACGACCAGTGCACTTGGACATATTGGCCTTGTTGGAGAGGTATCAGGGGGTTTTTGGAGAGATTTCACCTAGCGTGCCACCAGATTAGGGGTTTGAGCACACCATTGAGACGGAGGGGGGATTCACGCAGTTATCACTACCCCTTACAGGCACGGCATACAGGGATGAGATTGAGAGGGGGGCATCTAGGAGCTGTTGGCACTGAGACATATCAGGTCGAATATTAGCCCTTTTGCTTCATTAGTGGTACTGGTGAAGAAAAAGGATGGGTGTCTTCGTATGTACATTGACTACCAAGCATTGAACAAGAAGACGTTGAAGAACTGGTACCCCATATCTCAGATTGACGAGCTGATGGATGAGCTTAGAGGAGCCAAGTACTTCTCTAAGATAGACTTACTCTCAGGGTACCATCAGATCAGGGTGTGTGAGCAGGATATTTCGAAAATGACATTCAGGTGCCATTATGGGCATTTGGAGTTCCTGGTGATGCCTTCCAATGCTCGTGCGACATTTCAGTCTTGCATGAACCACGTGTTCCAAAAGCACATGTGCAAATTTGTCCTAGTGTTCTTTGATGATATACTCATTTACAACAGGACGTGGGAGGAGCACCTACATCACTTGAAGTAGGTCTTAAGGATCTTGGAGGAGCAATAGTTCTATGCTAAGATGTCTAAGTGCGAGTTCGGGATGAGTGAGATGTTGCACTTGGGGCATGTGATTAGAAAGGATGGAGTCGAATTTTACCAAGAGAAGATCCGCACCATCATTGATTTGCTCACGCCCAGGAACATTACGGAGTTGAGGGGGTTCCTGGGCATATACACATATTATAGGCACTTCGTGAGGGGATTTTCATAGTTGGCCGCACCGCTTACAGAGCTCACAAAAAAGGGAGCATTCAACTGGACATATGTAGTGTAGGAGGCCATTGTGCGCCTCAAGGTGGTTATGAGCACTTTCCCAGTTTTGGCGTTGCCAAATTTTTCTCAGCCCTTCGTGTTGGAGTGTGATGCATCAGGAGAGGGCATTGGAGCAGTGTTGACACAGAGTGACCATCCTATTTCTTTAGAGAGTCAGAAGATACGGTCACGTGAGAGGTTATACTCCATATATGATAAGGATATGATGGCCATCATGCATGCATTGGCCAGGTTCAAACTGGTGGGTAACAGGTTCAAGGTGAACACTGACCATAACAATCTTTGTTTCTTCCTGGAGTAGAAGAAGCTGGAGGAGAGGTAGCAGAAATTGGTAAGAAATATACAGGTATATGAATTTGACATAAAGTATGTGAAGGGCTGGCAGAACAGGGTGGAAGATGCATTGTCTAGGAGGCTTGCGGCCCTCTCACTCATGAGCATCACCCCTGATTAGAGAGCACAGTTATTGGTTGAGTACTCCAAGGATAAGCATGCATGCAAGATCCTTGATGGTGTGGCAGATGACGAGTGGTTAAGGGTGATGCATGATGTAATTTACTACAAGGATAGGATATACTTACTGCGTGGCTCCCAACTGAAAGAGAAGATCTTACAAGTAGCTCACAACCCACCTTTGGTCAGACATCAAGGGTTTGGGAAGACTTACCGGGCCATCAGAGAGTGCTTCACATTGAAAGGCCTCAAGGAGGATGTGTTGAGGCACGTTTGGTAGTGTGACACCTGTCAGAGAAAAAAGGTGGAGTAGATGCACTCGACAGGACTATTGCAACCTCTCCCTATTTCTGAGAGGAAATCGGGGAGCATCTTGATGGACTTCAACATCACAGGGTTGCCAGCAGTGCAAGGTCGACACTATATTTATGTGGTGGTGGACTGGCTAAGGAAGTACACCCACTTCCTCACCATTCTGACTTAGTATTCAACCTCACAGGTGGCCGAGTTGTTTTTCAGAGAGGTGTTTAGGCTCCATGTCTCCCCAAGACCGTTGTGAGTGACAGGGACAACAAGTATATTGGGGGCTTCTGGCAGGAGCTGTTTAGGTGTGTGGGGATAGAGCTCACTCTCAGCACGAGCTATCACCAGTATATGGATGGCCAAACAAAGGTAGTAAATAAATGGCTCCAGAGCTACCTGCGCAACTATGTGACCGGGCAGTAGAGGGCGTGGGTGAAGTGGTTGCATTTGGGCAAGTACTACTACAATACTACCCGCGACATGCCCATCAGTATGACTCCTTTCCGTGCCTTGTATGGTTATGATGACCTGACATTTATTGATGTGGATTGTGGAGACAATAGGGCCCTAGGGGAGAAGGATTGGATACAGGAGAGTCAGGTTATCCCTAGAGCCCTCAGGGATAATCTACAGACAACACAGAACCAACAGAAGCTCTACGCAGATAGGGGCGGAGCGGACAAATGCTTTGAGGTTGGGGACCTAGTTTTCTTGAGGCTCCAACCTTACAGGCAGGCTATTGGGAGAATGGAGTCTAACGCAATCAATGTTTAGGGATGCTTATTCCTAACCAAAGGGTTCCCCAACAACTTCGTATGGCCTAGAAGCAACAACTAGCTTACTAGGAAAATTTATACTTCTTGATGCTGCAATTGATGACTTATCAAGATAAATCATGAAAAATCATGTACCCCTAGTACAATAATTCACCTGTTGTAGCGGCTACAACCACACTCCAAAATTTTGTCTCACATGTAAATTTCGGAGCCTTCCTTGGATCCTGCGATCGATCGTCCTTTGTCACTTGTTAGTAAGCTGATGATCTCAAGCTTCCCGTCCTTGATTATAAGAGTTGTTCAAGTTCTCATATTATGCAGCATGTGTCATCTTTGGGCATAGGGATTGTTGTTTTTCATGCAAAGGGGATGTTTTGCTTCAAGAGAAAGCATGCGCACATGAGTTGATATCATCACATAGACATGCTTCACACTCACTTCACACACTCTTGTCAAGAAAGTTCTTGCATCAAGCAAAGTATGTTTAATACATTATGGATGTTCTATGTTGTATCACTAAGTGTTCGTGTGTTATCATAGTTGAGTCTTATCACTATTTACATCTATGTCCCTGATCTCACACTTAGCCATTTCCTGAGCAACCTAGCCTCATCCAGCTTCCCCGAACCATGCACTTTTCTTTTGCAACTCTCAAGCTTTCTCCCTTGCAGCTGGAGATGTGCAATGCGCAGAGACCCCAGCCTCCCTTGGCATCCAAAACTGTGTCGTGGTTTCCTCCATTGTCCTTCCCCCAGGCGGAACCCACTATCATAAGAAAATGCATAGTATTGTCCCTCAACTGCTCAGGGTGCGCTGTACTCAGAAACTGCACAGAGGTGTCCTCCCAGGACCACATCTCACAGCGGTGTCTTGCATCTCAAAACTGCGCAATGTTGTCCCAACTGCCTAGCACCCTTGCTCCCAAACAATTCCGCAGAGCAGGCAACCCAACCATGCTATGGGAAATTGCGCAGTTCATCCCAACAACAGTCAGTGTCTGCTGAAACTGCGTTTATCTATCTCTCAATGACTACAAGAAAATGTGACATGCTACTTCGCTGTCAAGGAGTTGAGGAGAAGGAACAAGAAACCAGGTTATGATTGGGACCTCATGCAAACTCCGTCGGATGCATGATCATCTGGAGGATAAGTATGGTAAGTAAAGAACACCTTTCAAAGTACACCTCTTAGTTGAGTTTGTAGGACTGCTTGTCATTGTCATATCATCCTGTCTTCAGTAACATGCATGTGTACAACACAAAAAAGTCATTTCATGTATTTCCTTGACATGTCTTGCTTCCTTTTCGCTTGTTTGAGCAACTATCATCTTCAACATGTTGACTGCTATGTCATGCTTGTGCCTTTGTTTTGGTGATGTTGAAGGTTTGTCTTTGTGTGTATGAGTTGTGTTCGCTATGTAAACATCTATTGCACTCACACACGAAGTTGTAAACAATGTCACGCAAGTGTCGTCACGGTCGTTCAATGATCTATCTCAAGTGTCGCACTTGTCGCTCTTAACCTTTAGACAATCACACTGAGACATGTTGTCTTGTTGGTTTGAGGTGTCTTGTCATCGAGTCATGTTGAGTGTGTGTTCGCAAGGTCATGTATACACAAGTTCACTCGCTCACACACTTAGCCTTTTTTCTGAAAATTTGTCGACCGAACCACCCTCCATCAGTCGGACCTCCATTGAGCTGCACTGCACAGTGTCAGCCCTTAGTGACCAAGCACTGTTGCCCAAAATTGTGCAAAGCTTGAGGCTATCCTCTAGGCAGTCTGCATTGCGAAATTTTGGAGTCAACCCGGCTAATTGTCACCCAGATTAGCGCAAAAGTTGCCTAAGAAGCCATCTCAATGTACGCTCCCTGCAAGCCTATCCATCAAGCCTCCCACTGGTCAACCGGAGAATTTGACTTGAGCAGTGACCCAGGGCTGCACTCATCTCCAAAACTACACAAAAGTTGTCCAGCCTGCCTGCCTTCACTGCCTGAAGAAACTATGTAGACATGAGGGACAGGCACCTGTTGCCTGTCACTGCACTGTCCCGGGAAATTGCGCAGTTTTGCGAGGCAGTGCCCTACTGGCCTGCTCTCCACTCTTCCTGAAAACTGCGCAGTCATGTCCTGCTTGACTGCCTCCCAGAACTGTGCAGTTCTTACTTGTTTTGATTTTGCTTTACTTCTGCTTTTTGCTTTTGTTTTCTTTGCTTGCTTGTACCCGTAGGTTAGCCTCTCATGAAACCGTGTTTGGTTCTCAAGACAAGTCGGGAAAATCTAAGAGGACTTGTACAGTTATCAACATCTAGTTATCTGTTGTCCTCTCTCTTTATGAAGAACTTGTTGTCTTCAGTCGATGATGCCTTGATGGAAAATACGTTCTATTCAGAGTGAGTCTTGGTGAAAACACAACGCTTGCATTGTTAACTAGTACTGCCTACTCTAATTGGTTCTTTTGGGTTAACCCTTGTCAGCTCGGTCAAGTAGAGTAAGGTGAGGGGGAAAACCTTAACAAGTATGTCAGAGGTATATATAACATATTTCTCTGAAGGAACAACCTCTTCTGCTCTCAATAAGTCGGGATCCCTCTTCCGCCTCTGAAATAAATAAGTGCCTACGCACAGTTCTTTGAAAAATGAAAAAAATGAAAAATGAATAAGGCGAAAGAAGAGAAAGGCTTCCTGCGTAGAGAGGTGATGCAAGTAACTCCGTCGGGGTATTGACCAGGCTCGTTGGTAGCGAAGCGATGCCTTTGTTCCTGCGTGACTGCATCGGGGTACTGTCCAGGCCTGCTAGCAGCGGAGCAACACCAGAGATGAAACTTAAACTCTGACAGCTATATTACTTGTGCACCAATATACCCCTCATCTCCAATTGAAACAACTAAGTTGACTTGGCTTGGAATGTGTGCTGACCGATCAAGAGAATGGTAGGGACTACATCTTTCACACAAGCTAGTGCGAAAGCCATCATGATCAAAGAATCGAACAATACTTCCGGAAGAGTTAGACTCGCTTTTCACGAAACAAGGTCCATATAGAGAGTTGGAGTTCTACCAGTGTGTTGCCAATGTTGTAGCAGCTACAACCACCCTCCAAAATTTTGGCTCACATGCAAATTTCGGAGCCTACCTTGGATCTTGCGATCAATCGTCCTTGGTCACTTGTTGGTAAGCTGATGATCTCAAGCTTCCCCTCCTTGATTTTAAGAGTTGTTCATGTTCTCATCTTTATGCAACATGTGTCATCTTTGGGCATAGGGATTGTTGTTTTTCATGCAAAGGGGATGTTTTGCTTCAAGGGAAAGCATGCGCACATGAGTTGTTATCATCACATAGACATGTTTCACACTCACTTCACGCACTCTTGTCATGAAGGTTGTTTCATCAAGCAGAGTATGTTTTATACATTCTGGATGGTCTACGTTGTATCACTAAGTGTTCGTGTGTGATCATAGTCGAGTCCTATCACTGTTTACATCTATGTCACTGATCTCACACTTAGCCATTTCCCAAGAAACCTAGCCTCATCCAGCTTCTCGGAACTGTGCACTTTGCTTCTACAACTCTCAAAATTTCTCCCTTGCTTGTTGGAAATCCGCAATGCGCAGAGACCCCAGCCTCCCTTGGCATCCAAAACTGCATAGTGGTTTCCTCCATTGTCCTTCCCCCAGGCAAAACCCATTGTCATCAAAATGCATAGTATTGTCGCTCCGCTGCTCAGGATACACTGCACTCAGAAACTGCGCAGAGGTGTCCTCCCAGGACCCCATCCCGCAGCGGTGTCTTGCATCTCAAAACTACGCAGTTTTGTCCTAACTTCCTAGCATCCTTGTTCCCAAACAATTGCGCAGAGTAGGTAGCCCAGCCTTGCTCAAGAAAACTGCGCAGTTCATCCTGGCAACAGTCACTGTCCACTGACACTGCGCTGATCTATCTCTCAGTGACTACGGGAAAAGTTGACATGCTGAATCACTCTCAAGGAGTTGAGGAGAAGGAACAAGAAACCAGGTTATGATCGGGACCTCGTGCAAACTCTGTCGGATGCTTGATCATCTGGAGGGTAAGTATGGTAAGTAAAGAACACCTTTCGAAGTACACCTCTTAGTTGAGTTTGTAGGACTGCTTGTCATTGTCATATCATCCTGTCTTTAGTAACATGCATGTGTGCAAACACAAAAAAGTCATTTCATGTATTTCCTCTACATGTCTTGCTTCCTTTTCGCTTGTTTGAGCCATTGTCGTCTTCAACATGTTGATTGCTATGTTATGCTTGCGACCTTATTCTGGTGATGTTGAAGGTTTTCCTTTGTGTGTATGAGTTGTGTTCGCTATGTAAACATCTATCGCACTCACACACGAAGTTGTAAACAATTTCACGCAAGTGTCGTCACGGTCATTCAATGATCTATCTCAAGTGTTGCACTTGTCGCTCTTAACCTTTAGACAGTCACACTGAGACATGTTGTCTTGTTGGTTTGAGGTGTCTTGTCATCGAGTCATGTTGAGTGTGTGTTTGCAAGGTCATGTATACACAAGTTCACTCGCTCACACACTTAGCCTTTTTTCCAAAAATATGTTGACCGGACCACCCTCCATCAGCCGGACCTCCACTGAGCTGCATTGCGCAGTCTCAGCCCTCAGTGACCAAGCACTATTGCCCAGAACTGCACAGAGCTTGAGGCTGCCCTCCAAGCAGTTTGCACTGCGCAATTCTGGAGTCAACCCGGCTGACTTTCACCCAGAACAACGCAAAAGTTGCCCAAGAAGCCATCTCAGTCTGTGCTCCCCGCAAGCCTATCCATCAAGCCTCCCACTGGTCAACGAAGAATTTGATTTGAGATGTGGCCGAGGGCTACACTCATCTCTAAAATTGCTCAAAAGCTATCCAACCTGCATGCCTGCACTGCAACTTCGCATTAGCATTAGGGCAGTGACAGTAGCTTCATGAACGAAATTTTTTCATAGATCATTAAATGAGACAAAGTACAAGATAAAACATGAAAAGAGTAGCCACAAGTATAGCGAAATTATTCCAATCATCAAAGTGCAAGAAAATCAAAGCTCCAAGATAAGATTTAAGCTCTTCCAAACATCGAAATACATTAAGAAACTAATTCATCCATCAAGAGGTTATAATGCCCCAACTAAAAATATAATTTTGAAAATTCCTTAAACCCGGGAACTCCTACTGCAGCACTGATGATATTTCTCCTACTTGTTAGATTTACATAAACAAGTTATTTGTAGTTTCCTCTGGCAAACGTCGAAATACATACACTGCAGCCTACACCAATTAAATTATATGCCAAAACAAGAAACTAAACATTAGAGGAAGATACAACACAAATGACAGTTGTTTTTTGACAAATGTCCTCGAAAAAAACCAATGCGGGAAAACCGGTGCAGCAGATCTTAGGGTTTTTATTATTATGCAGTAGTTTTTGAATACGACTTTTGGATACCCTTTCAGCAATCCAGTTACAGAGAAATATGACTGGCAGAAGAAATTTGTTAGATTACCTCACTCTACATGACAAGTCCCAGCTGATTCGGCAGTTGAACCATCGTGTCCCCGACGATTTCTGCACTACCCCTATGTGGGCCCTGCGTCAGCCTCTAAGCCACTACGTCAACTTAGCGCTAGATCGATTTTCTCTCCCGGAGCTCTGAAGTCAACCCTCCCAGCTTAGAACATCAAACCCCAACAAAATTTCGGACTTCTGCTTGGAGGATTGCACTGCCTCTGCGTGAGCCCTTTTTGGCTCAATGTCAACCCCTCCTGGGTACTGTGTTGCCTCCTTCTAGTGTCTCTCTGCCTCTCTGTTGTGTATCCTTGGCTCAGGAGAATATTCTCCAACCAAACTATGCCTGCCCCTCACTACAAAAGCTCACTATCGAAATTCTCCAAGCAACTGCTCTGCTTCAGAAAATCGAACTTCTGAACAAACTCTGTGTCTTTCCAAATGGCCCTCATGCCTCCTTAAATAATCTCCTCTCTGGCATTCAATGGCCCAGATTAGAAGTTAATCAATGGCTAAGATCATTTCTGCTTGATCCTTGTCTTCTTCTAGAAGTTACACCCACAGTTAGATTAATACCCATTTATTATGTCCCATTAAAAATAATTAATTATTTTAATAAAATTGTTTCTGGGTGGAATTTCCCGAAACGCTTTCTGGGTTCTTTGTAATACATGTGCCCAAGTCTCCCTGCAAAAATCAACACTCCCTCTTAGAGAGGAATGTGCTCTAGCAATGCAACCTGGTGAAGCATCACTCTGTTCTGTGACATCTCCTTCTGCGTTGCTAATGTCTGACATGCTTTCCACCAACCACTGCACAAATGTTGCATCTGTATTGCTGCCGACCCTACCACTATCAACACTGCATCCGTACTGCAACTCCCTCTAAATTTTTGCATACGTGCTAGCACTGCCACTGCCAACTTCCCCTGCACTGCAAACTATTGCTGCTACTGCATCAACAACGGAAAAACATCCCAAATTATTGAACTAATTGTGTTTAGTATGATACCATGTTAATGTTGGAGACCGACTGCTGCTAGTCTCTGCGTTGACCCTCTAAATCTTTTGCATTATTGTTGACCTCTGCTCTGTGCCATTTGCACTACTTCCAACTCTGCTCTGTGTTGTTCAGTCTCTGGTGCTCCTAGCCACTGCAACTATCACTTCAACACTCCTCAGCACCATTCAACACTAGTCCATCCTGCTACTTCTGATCTGGGCTCTCGTAGCAAGGAATTGATCCGAGAGGTGGGTTCTTCAAGGATCCTGCCCATCTGTAGCTCTTTCGAACTACAATTACAAATCAACCAACCTCCCTCCTGGAGGTATCTCGCCTGTCATGGCGAACTCCTCCTTTATCTTCGCGGGTGCAGCCTTCGGATTGTGCTTCTCATCTTTGTCCTTCTTCCTGAGAGGACACTATGTTGCATAGTGACTCATCTCACCACGCCTGAAGCACTTTATCTTCGAGACGTCCTTCTTCTGCCTCTGCTGCTCCTTCAATGCAAGGGCTACATTCTCATCCTCCTCCTTGGGCTTCGACCCACTGCTGCTGCTTCGGTCAAGCTTACACTTGACCAAGTCTCTCCTCAGCTCCTCTTGCTTGAGAGCTGCCCATATTTCATCCTAATTCAACAAAGTTGTGCTACCCAACATAATATGGACAAAGACTTTCCACTCATCTGAGACAGAATTGAGGGCCAGTGTAACCAACTCAGACCCTTGAGGTGTAGACCCCACAACTGTTAACTCGTCCCGGGTCTCTTGAAGCTTTGTGAGGAACGGATCTATGCACTCCCCCTTCTGCATCTTTGTAGATCTCAGTTTCTGCTCTAAGTACATCTTTCCCTGCTCGAAAGATCCTTGATATAGCATTGCCAAGGCATCCTACATCTCCTTAGCAGTCCCTCTGCTAGTGATGTGACAAAACACGTGATCCTTTTAGTCCATCCAGGATCATCTTCTTAGCCTTCGCCATTTCTGCTCGGTACTTCTTTAGCGGATCCTGATCTGCTGGGACATCCACCACGCTGTCGACATAGGTCTTGAAAGAATGCTCATCTATAAGGAATGACATTCTTCCCTTCTAGATGACGTAGTTGGATGCCCCATCTAACCTTTCCTTATCTCTCATCCCACTGGTTGCCATCTCTACCACGAAAAATGTCGAATTGCTCCTCTCTGTCTCTTACTGCTACTGCTCAGGCAATAAGAAAACAGACTTCTTGGCGGAAAGTCTACTGAGGAAAAATTCCGTCATTGTGCTCCTCCTCTCTCTTCTGACGATTTTCTGCCCAAAGTTTGGTAGTGTCCTCTATTATGGTACTCTTCTTGCAAGCTGCCAATATAGCCATCTTAGAAAATTAGTCCACAACCACAAATACACAGTCATTACCATGCTTGTTAGAAGGGAGGCCAGAAATATATTCCATGGATATGGATTCCTAGGGCTAGCTAGGAGTAGGCAAATGGGTGTTCAGGGCTTGCTTCTTGATGGTTGGTTTGGCGATGGTACAGGCAGTGCAGGATCTGATATATTTTCCAACATCTTGTCGAAGTTTTGGCCAATAAAAATGCTTTTGTAAAACTGCAACAATTTTCTCCATGACTTCCTCCCAAAGCAGCTTGGCACGCTCACTTGAAGGAACACAAAGTTGGCCTAGGTAGCATATTAATGCATCTAAGAGGTGGATGTCTGAAACTTGCTTGCCATCCACTAGCATATGGTATGTGGTGGCGAATTCTGGATCATTTTATTATAGTTGTGGCCATCCATAGGTCTCATGGTCACAAGAGTTGAGAACAGTGATCAGTGTTACAACCATGGGCCAACTGAGGCAATCTGCAAAATGATTGGTGCTACCCTCCTTGTATTTAATATTCAAACGGAATTGTTGAGGATATGTGGACTTCTGATGGCAATTATTTTGCAACTTCCCTTGTGTCTGTATAAACTGAAGACAGTGCTCTGTGTGGATGACTATCTCCTTCCTCGGAATGTAGTGTTTCCATTGCCGACAAGCCTACACGATGGAATACATCTCTTTATCATAGGTGGGGTATTTCCAAATTGTATCAGAAAGTGTCTCACTATGATAGGACACCGGATGCTCTTGTTGGGTGAGAACTACACCAATAGCATATGTTGAAGTTTCTAAGTCTACTTAGTTAGAAACTCTCCATGCACTTTATCTGATTTATTCCTACCTACTTGTTCTGTTACTTAACAAGTTATTTACAATGTAAACACTGAAAATAAACACTAGTGCATGCTCAACATATTACAGGTCACCAACTGAAGGAAATAGAAACAATCACACCAAATGACATCATTATTTTTGGACCAATGTCCCTGGAAAAACCCAATGTGGGAAAACTGGTGCAGCTATCTGAGGGTTTTCTTATTAAGCAATATCAGAGTACAATTTGGGTGCCAAAACCAGCCTACCCAACAGAGAATTTCCTTGGCAGTAATACCTCTCAGTTTGAGACAAATTTCCCGACTGAAACCCTGGATAATCCTTCCGACAGCTCCTTAGCTCCAATCTGCCCCAAAAACCCTAGTGTCTGCCTTTCTGGACTGCATCAGCCCCTCTCTGCCCAGCACTGGCCTTGCGTCACCTTGAATGGGTCTGCGTCAGCCTTAGGAGGCCCTGCGTCAACCTTCTGGCCCTCTGCGTCAACAACGCTGGCCTCTCTGAGGCTCTGCACAGCTCTCGGCTACCTCTGCGTGGCCCTGCGTGAGCTCTGGCTGCTACTGCGTCACTCTCCCTGGCTACTGCGCTGCTCTCCCGACACTATCTCTGCCTCTCTGTCTCTCTGTACTCAATGCCCCTTAGTTGCAACTCTGATCACTAATTGTATCTCTCTTAGCAAACCCCGCTCTAGAGAATATAATGACTGATCATCTGGTGTGTTCTCCAAGTGACCCTCAAGCCTCCCCTTATACTTTTCTCGTTGACAAATCAACGGCCGAGATTAAGTCCCTAATCAACGGCTAAGATTAGATATGGCTTGATCCATGTCTTTTGGACCATTCTAACACAGTTTTATATTAATTCACATTAACATTTTATCTTCCCTAAGTTTAGACTTAGAGACTCCATTAAAAATATTAATTATTTTAATATCTCCCAAACTGTTTAGAATCTGCGAAAACACTTTCTGGGTATTGGAGATTTCATGTGCCTTAGCCTCTCCACCAATTTTCGTGGCTAGAGCACATCTGATGCTACCCCAAATCAACAGCATAGTCAGAGGCATCTATCTCAAATTACAAATAGTTGTTTCAGGTCTGGCAATGTAAGTACTGGTGCAAAGCAAAGACGATGCTTCAGCTCAACAAACGCCTTCTATTGGGACTCAGACCAGAAATTTTTTTCTTTCACTTCGCTCTTGGTAACTTGACACAGAGGCCAAGTGATATGAGGGAATTCCAACAGGAACTTCCAATAAAAGTTGGCAAGGCCCAAAAAATTGCAAAGCTTTATTAGAATGGTCAGGTTTGGCCAATCCCAAATGACTTGGATCTTCGTTGAATCTTCATGCACGCCTTGCTCATCAATGATGTAACCTAGATATTGGACTTGGCTTATGCCAAAGGTGCATTTATCCAAGTTGGCACATAGCTTGTGCTACTAGGGCTTGAAGGACTTGTCAAATGTGCTACAAGTGCTCTTCCCTATTCATGGTGAAGATGAGGATGTCGTCCAAGCATACAACCCCAAACTAGTTGTTATAGGGCTGCAAGATTTCATCCATCAGCCCAACTTGTTTGGGGTTGTATGCTTGGACGACATCCTCATCTTCAGCATGAATCAAGAAGAGCACTTGTAGCACATTTGATAGGTCCTTCAAACCCTGCGGTAGCACAAGCTATGTGCCAACTTGGTTAAATGCACCTTTGGCATGAGCCAAGTCAAATATCTAGGTTACATCATTGATGAGCAAGGTTTGCATGTGGATCCGGCTAAGATCCAAGTCGAGGCATTTGTCAACCCGAAAGGCATGACCAACCACTCAAAAAGGCCCTCCTTGGATTTGAAGGCGGTATTCCATACATTTGTGGTCTCTATTGGAACCTAGTGATAGCTAGAGTTTAAATAGATCTTGGTGAAGTACTTGGCCCCCTTGAGCTGGTCAAGAAGGTCATCAATCATGGGATTGGATACCTGCTCTTGACAATGATTTTATTTAGTGCCCGATAATCAATGCAAAGTCTCCAGGTCTCATCCTTTTTCTCTACAAGTACAATCGTGTTCCCACAAGGTGAAGATCTTGGTCGGATGTGCCCCTGTTGCAGAAACTCCTGGATCTGTTGCTTGATTTCTTCATTTTCTAGAATAGGGCAGCAATATATCGGCCCATTGGGTAGGGGCGCTTCGGGAGTTAGATCGATCGAATGCTTGACTTGACAGTGCAAAGTTATCCCTGTGGGTAATATTGTTCTTTGACGGTGTTTCAGAAGGAATTCCAAGTGGGTGCGGTTGAAAATAGTGAGGGTTTTGACTCATCCCTCTACTCATAGTAGGTTTGCCACTAGTCCTAGACGTGGGGGGTGGCCTTAAGGAGTGCAAAATAATATTTTCTCTAATGGAAAAAATATGGACTTAAAATATCCTTCCTGCAGATTCAACCATTTATATACGACATCTGCATCTATTCGACCTTCAAATATAGAGATGTCAAAGTTAACTTGACATCCCTATATAGAGATGTGGTGCCAAGCGAGATGTCCAGGAACTCCATCTTGCCTTGGATGTATTTGTGTAGACAGTCGCGGTACTTGATTACTAGATGCCACTCGGTATCCTTGATACCCAACTTTGTGCGAAGGGTATGAAAAATATTTGAGAACTTTGATACGTCTTGGTCCCTTCCCTACCACAGTATGGTCTATTTTTTGTACTTATCTTCATAGCTCCCAACAGGGTAATATTGTTCCTTGACGGCTTATCAGAATAAATTCTAGGTGGGTGCGCTTAAAATAGTGAGGGTTCCGACTCATCTCTCTGCTCATAGTAGGTTTCCCACTAGTCCTAGACGTGGGGGGTGGCCTCAAGGAGTGCAAAAATAATATTTTCTCTATTGGAAAACATATGGACTGAAAATATCCTTCCAGCAGATTCAACCATTTATTTATGAGATTTGCATCTACTCGATCTTCAAATATAGGGATGTCAAAGTTAACTTGACATCCCTATATAGATATGTGGTGCCAAGCGAGATGTCTAGGAACTCCATCTCGTCTTGGATGTATTTGTGTAGACAATTGCGGTACTTGATTACCAGATGCCACTCAGAATCCTTGATACCCAACTGCGTGCAAAGGGTATGAAAAATATTTGTGAACTCTGACATGTCTTGGTTCCTTCCCTACCATAGTGTGGTCTATTTTTTGTACTTATCTTCATAGCTCCCAATAGGGTAATATTGTTCCTTGACGGCGTATCGGAAGGAATTCCAAGTGGGTGCAGCTAAAAATAGTGAGGTTTCCAACTCATCTCTCTGCTCATAGTAGGTTTCCCACTAGTCCTAAACGTGGGGGGTGGCCTTAAGGAGTGCAAAAATAATATTTTCTCTATTGGAAAAAATATGGACTGAAAATATTCTTCCAGCAGATTCAACCATTTATTTACGACACTGCATCTATTCAATGTTCAAATATAGGGATGTCAAAGTTAACTTTGCATCCCTATATAGACATGTGGTGCCAAGCGAGATGTCCAGGAACTCCATCTCGTCTTCTCCTCTTGGATGTATTTGAGTAGACAGTGGCGGTACTTGATTACCAGATGCCACTCAGAATCCTTGATACCCAACTACGTGCGAAGGGTATGAAAAATATTTGTGAACTCCGACACATCTTTGTCCCTTCCCTACCGCAGTGTGGTCTAGTTTTGTACTTATCTTCATAGCTCGCAACAGGGTAATATTATTCCTTGACGACGTATCAGAAGGAATTCCAAGTGGGCGCGGCTGAAAATAGTGAGGGTTCCGACTTATCCCTCTGCTCACAGTAGGATTCCCACTAGCCCTAGACGTGTGGGGTGGCCTTAAGGAGTGCAAAAATAATATTTTCTCTATTGGAAAAAATATGGACTGAAAATATCCTTCCAGCATATTCAACCATTTATTTACGACATCTGCATCTATTTGACTTGCAAATATAGGGATGTCAAAGTTAACTTGACATCCCTATATACATATGTGTTGCCAAGAGAGATGTCCAGGAACTCCATCTCATCTTGGATGTATTTGTGTAGACAGTCGCAATATTTGATTACCAGATGCCATTCAAAATCCTTGATACCCAACTGCATGCGAAGGGCATGAAAAATATATGTGAACTCCGACATGGCTTGGTACCTTCCCTACCACAGTGTGGTCTATTTTTTGTACTTATCTTCATAGCTCCCAACAAGGTAATATTGTTCCTCGACAGCGTATCCAAAGGAATTCTAAGTGGGTGCAGCTGAAAATAGTGAGGGTTCCGACTCATCCCTCTGCTCACAGTAGGTTTCCCACTTGTCCTAGATGTGGGGGGTGGCCTTAAGGAGTGCAAAAATAATACTCTATTGGAAAAAATATGGACTGAAAATATCCTTCCAGCAGATTCAACCATTTATTTACGACATCTGCATCTATTCGACCTTCAAATATAGGGATGTCAAAGTTAACTTGACATCACTATATAGATATGTAGTGCCAAGCGATATGTCCAGGAACTCCATCTCGTCTTAGATGTATTTGTGTAGACAGTCGCGGTACATGATTACCAGATGCTACTCAGAATCCTTGATACCCAACTGCGTGCGAAGGGTATGAAAAATATCTTTGAACTTCGACACGTCTTGGTCCCTTCCCTACCGCAGTGTGGTCTATTTTTGTACTTATCTTCATAGCTCCCAATAGGGTAATATTGTTCCTTGACGGCGTATGAGAAGGAATTTCAAGTGGGCTCGACTGAAAATAGTGAGGGTTCCGACTCATCCCTCTGCTCACTGTAGGTTTCCCACTAGTCATAGACGTGGGGGGTGGCCTTAAGGAGTGCAAAAATAATATTTTATCTATTGGAAAAAATATGGACTGAAAATATTCTTCCAGCAGATTCAACCATTTATTTACAACATTTGCATCTATTCGACCTTCAAATATAGGGTTGTCAAAGTTAACTTGTACCTTGAAGGAGGTGGTGCCTGCTAGGTGGTTGCCAGATGAAGATGTTAAGGCCCGCTGATACCCGCCGAAGGATCTAGGAAAAGTTATCCATCATCTCATTCCTATAATGCTCGAGGGCTTCTTCGAGCAACATTTTGAGAGGATCTCTTGCTCCTTCATCTTCTTTTCTTCCACCATGGGAGGTCGTCAAGGTCAGCGAGGCCAGTGTTGGAAAGGTTCAACTAGTTCAAGTCCTAATTGCTTATATCCCAACCTCGTTGGCGACATGCACAAGAAAACAAAGAAAGAGCAGACCGCTTTGATATCACTAATCCAGATTTATGCAAGAACGAAATGAAATACAGATTTAAACAGAAATATAGAGCTACTGTGAAAACCGTTTCATTAATAACAAAACACTAAAACTATTTACATGTAGAATGGAAATTAACTAGCTTAGGCGATGGTAACTTATCTCTAAGAAGATATGATGGCTACATGCCTCTCAATTGTGTTACAATGAGGTTCCAAGACCTTTTTATTATTGAGAAACAAGGGAAAACCCTAAACATCCAGAAACCTAACCTTAGAAGTTGAAGCACCAAAAGTTTGTGGGCTTCGTTGGGGTTAGTTGGTACATCAACTTTCCAGGGTCGTAACTTTGGCATATAATCTTTGTCTGACGCATGTGATACATTGTTAGAAATATCTCTCTGAGGACTACAACTTTCGATCGCAAACCCTTGTCACAAATTATAGGTTTACCCGTTTTCCAAAAAAACATCGTTGAAGACCTCAAAACGGCTCTGGAAGTTCAGGACCCGACAAAACTACCAAAAATAGTAAATTGTACTACAATTAAGGAAATTGAAAGAAATAGTGTTGGGGTCCAAGTGGAATAGGCGGGTGGCCACCAATATGCACCTGGATCATGTCTCGTGATGTTGTCAACATGAGCAACAGGATGTAGGAGGCTCACTTGAGACAGTTGGTTGGGACACAGTGCATTAGGAAAGAGAATTTCTGTTAGTTTTTGTAGCATCGGATGTGTTCTAGTCACAAAATTTGGTGGAAACGCTAGAATACATGAGATCTCCAAAACCTAGAAATCGTTTTTGGAAATTCCACCTAGAGATGGCTTATTTAGATTATTTAGCCGATTTTTAAATATTTCCTAAGTCTAAACTCAGGGAATATAGTTAATTAATCATAATTAATTAATTCAAGTTGAGAATAGTGTAGAAATTCACACAGATTGACTTAAAGATGATCCTAGCCCTTGATTAAGTTTTAATCTTGGCCATTGGAGTCCCAACAGGGGATTATAAGAAGAAGTCGATGGGAACTTGGAGAACACACTTCAACAGTTCGATTTTGTTGGCAGATCAATTTCCATGGGAGGTCATCAAGGTCAGCGAGGCCAGTCTTTGAAAGGTTCAACTAGTTCAAGTCCTAACTGCTTATATCCCGACCTCGTTGGTGACATGCACAAGAAAACAAAGAAAGAGCAGACCGCTTTGATATCACTAATCCAGATTTATGCAAGAACGAAATGAAATACAGATTTAAACAGAAATATAGAGCTACTGTGAAAACCGTTTCATTAATAACAAAACACTAAAACTGTTTACATGTAGAATGGAAATTAACTAGCTTAGGCGATGGTAACTTATCTCTAAGAAGATATGATGGCTACATGCCTCTCAATTGTGTTACAATGAGGTTCCAAGACCTTTTTATTATTGAGAAACAAGGGAAAACCGTAAACATCCAGAAACCTAACCTTAGAAGATGAAGCACCAAAAGTTTGTGGGCTCCGTTGGGGTTAGTTGGTACATCAACTTTCCAGGGTCGTAACTTTGGCATATAATCTTTGTCTGACGCATGTGATACATTGTTAGAAATATCTCTCTGAGGACTACAACTTTCGATCGCAAACCCTTGTCACAAATGATAGGTTTACCCGTTTTCCAAAAAAACATCGTTGAAGACCTCAAAACGGCTCTGGAAGTTCAGGACCCGACAAAACTACCAAAAATAGTAAATTGTACTACAATTAAGGAAATTGAAAGAAATAGTGTTGAGGTCCAAGTGGAATAGGCGGGTGGCCACCAATATGCACCTGGATCATGTCTCGTGATGCTGTCAACATGAGCAGCAGGATGTAGGAGGCTCACTTGAGACAGTTGGAGGGGACACAGTGCATTAGGAAAGAGAATTTTTGTTAGTTTTTGTAGCATCGGATGTGTTCTAGTCACAAAATTTGGTGGAAACGCTAGAATACATGAGATCTCCAAAACCTAGAAATCGCTTTTGGAAATTCCACCTAGAGATGGCTTATTTAGATTATTTAGCCGATTTTTAAATATTTCCTAAGTCTAAACTCAGGGAATATAGTTAATTAATCATAATTAATTAATTCAAGTTGAGAATAGTGTAGAAATTCACACAGATTGACTTAAAGATGATCCTAGCCCTTGATTAAGTTTTAATCTTGGCCATTGGAGTCCCAACAGGGGATTATAAGAAGAAGTCGATGGGAACTTGGAGAACACACTTCAACAGTTCGATTTTGTTGGCAGATCAATTTCCATGGGAGGTCATCAAGGTCAGCGAGGCCAGTCTTTGAAAGGTTCAACTAGTTCAAGTCCTAACTACTTATATCCCGACCTCGTTGGTGACATGCACAAGAAAACAAAGAAAGAGCAGACCGCTTTGATATCACTAATCCAGATTTATGCAAGAACGAAATGAAATACAGATTTAAACAATAATATAGAGCTACCGTGAAAACCGAACTTCATTTCATTAATAACAAAACACTGAAACTGTTTACATGTAGAATGGAAATAAACTAGCTTAGGCGATGGTAACTTATCTCTAAGAAGATATGATGGCTACATGCCTCTCAATTGTGTTACAATGAGGTTCCAAGACCTTTTTATTATTGAGAAACAAGGGAAAACCGTAAACATCCAAAAACCTAACCTTAGGAGATGAAGCACCAAAAGTTTGTGGGCTCCATTGGGGTTAGTTGGTACATCAACTTTCCAGAGTCGTAACTTTGGCATATAATCTCTGTCTGACACATGTGATACATTGTTAGAAATATCTCTCTGAGGACTACAACTTTCGATCGCAAACCCTTGTCACAAATGATAGGTTTGCCCGTTTTCCAAAAAAACATCGTTGAAGACCTCAAAACGGCTCTGGAAGTTCAGGACCCGACAAAACTACCAAAAATAGTAAATCGTGCTACAATTAAGGAAATTGAAAGAAACAGTGTTGGGGTCCAAGTGGAATAGGCGGGTGGCCACCAATATGCACCTGGATCATGTCTCGTGATGTTGTCAACATGAACAGTAGGATGTAGGAGGCTCACTTGAGACAGTTGGATGGGACACAGTGCATTAGGAGAGAGAATTTTTGTTAGTCTTTGTAGCATCGGATGTGTTCTAGTCACAAAATTTGGTGGAAACACTAGAATACATGAGGTCTCCAAAACCTAGAAATTGTTTCTGGAAATTCCACCTAGAGATGGCTTAATTAGATTATTAGCCGATTTTTAAATATTTCCGTAGTCTAAACTCAGGGAATATAGTTAATTAATCAAAATTAATTAATTCAAGTTGAGAATAGTGTAGAAATTCACACAGATTGACTTCAAGATGATCCTAGCCCTTGATTAAGTTTTAATCTTGGCCGTTGGAGTCCCAATAGGGGATTATAAGTAGAAGTCGATGGGAACTTGGAGAACACACTTCAGCAGTTCGATTTTGTTGGCAGATAAATTTCCAGAGAGTAGCAGTAATTGCCAAAGAGCCAAAGATCGACGCAGAGACAGTGAGGGGCAGGGACAGTGAGGCTAGAGGAAGTTTTCTAGATCTAGCGAGTGCATTTGCAGAGAGGCCGAGATTTCTCCAGGAGGCTGCGCAGAGGCAGTGCAGAGCCTCAAGAAGGCAGTTCAATTTACTGGGAAGTAAGACGTTTTCAGTTCCATAGGTTGTCAAGAGGTTCTAGAGTGTCGGAGAGATGTTTTCCCAGTCAGCAGGTAGGACGGCTAGATTAGCAGTCAGTTTGGGAAGCAGTTGCAGCAGGCAACATCAAGTTGACGCAAAGCCTGCACATGCCCAATTGGACGACTTGCTTTTCAGAGGAAATCCATTGTCGGAATTGCCTGGAGTGAGGGTAAATTCCCTCTAGATATTTTTGCTATTATTTTCTTTGCAGGATAGCTAGATTTTGACATCAAGATTATTGTACTCAGAATTTCTCAACACTGCATAATAATAAAACCCTCAACTGTTGCACCAATTTTTCCAAGTAGGGTTTTTTTGGGGATAGTTGACCAAAAATAATGGTGTCACAATTCTGTGTGTGCTAGAATTTCTCAGTTTACAGTATTTTATTTTCCGCGGTATTTTTATTGCAGCTGTGATTATATTTATTGTTTGTTGTAGCAAATAAACTACGTAATTAAATTTACAGTTAGGAGAATAATTTCCAGTTGCTGTAATAGATGAAATTTTCACACGGTATCAGAGGGTGAGTGATCAGCCACAAATCTCGGAAGAGGAGGAAATAATTTCGTTGCTCATAGGGAGGAGCAGGCTGAAATTCTTAGAGGCAGCGCAGTGCTCAGATAGGCAGGTCGAATTGTTGGGGTAGGAATTCAATTTTCAGTTGTAGGGTTGCTGAAAAGTCTAGTTGCCCAGGATGCAGTCAGAGGGAGCAGGAACAACTCAGATTTTCGTTGAGCAATTTTAGTTGGACGCAGAGGGTGTTGCAGTAGTACAACCAGTGTCGGGTGGAAAACAAAAGCACACACAACAGAGGGAAAAATTCTCTCAGGGAACTTCGAGTTTCAAAAGTTCGATTTTCCGAGGAAGATTGGCAGTAGCAACTAGCAGATCTGTGCATTCCAAAAGGGACTGCGAGTAGCAAAGAAACAACCAAGCAAAGGGAAGGAGGTAGTTTTTGAATTGATCAGAGATGGCCACAGTTGGGCTTATAGATCACGATAGGTTGGAGGGTGCCTCCAATTACGTCATCTAGAAGGAAAGGATGTCCTTCCTTCTAGATGAATATGGATTGAAAGCCTACATAGATAATGTGGTGGCAGTTCCCCAAGATGTAGATCAACTCAAAAGAATACAGGAAAGAGTAGGCAAGGGCAAAGCAGTTGATCTTGGATGGAGTTCGAAATCATATAGTCTCACATATGGCAAACAAAGGAACGACCAAGGAAATGTGGGATGCTTTCTCCATGCTATATCAGGGTACTTCCGAGTAGTAGAAGATGTTCCTGGAAGAAGAGCTGAGATGCATCAGGATGCAAAAGGGAGAAGGCATTGACCCCTTCCTCACCAGAATTCAAGAGGTTTGAGATCCGTTGTTGGAGCAACACCTCAACCATCAGAGCTAGTGCGATTGGCACTAAAAAATGTCTCGGAGGATTGGAAAGTGTTTGTCCAAAGTATAGTGGGCAGAGACACTTTTCCAAGATGGGATAGGATGTGGGCCGATTTGCAATAGGAGGAATTGAGGCGAGTTTTGCTTAAGAGCTCCATCAGTGGCAATAGTAGCAGTGGATCGAAGAGTGTCAAGGAGGAGGAGAATGTGGCCCTAGTATCTAAGGGTCTATGTCAGGGGTAAGGGGAGCAAAAGAAGAAGGACCTATCTAAGAAGTGCTTCAGGTGTGGCAAGTTTAGCCACTACAGTACCGACTATCCTCTCAGAAAGAAGGAGAAGCAAGAGAAGCAGGACCAAGTGACAACATGTAATGTTGAGATAGATAGGTTGTCCTCAAGGTTGGAGGAATATTTTTCGATGTTCGCAGATATACTTCTAGGAGTGAGGTGGGGTGATTTGGTGTTGTAGTCCAAGAGAGCTACAGAGATGGGTAGAGTCCTTGAGGAGTCCACCTCATGGATCATTACCTTGTTACAAGGGGCCACAGTATTCAGTAGCAGGATGGATCAGTTTCAAGAGATGCAGTCAGATATCGGAGTGATAGTTGCAGACTAGTAGCAGTCAGGTGTTGAGGATCGCAGTGCAGTTTTGACAACAGAGCAGGAGGCTAAATGCAAACTTAGCAACAACGTAGATTCTTCAGTGACATTGCAAAGGCTAGTAGCAGTCAGGACTCAAGAGATAGATACAACAGACGCAGATGATTTAGTATTTCAGATGCTTCTCAGTTGCAGTTGAAGCAGCGACAGATGAGAGAGATTTGTAGTGCTAATTCAGTGTTGGCAGCAGTACAACAAGATCAACAGCGACACAGATGCAACATCAGAGTTGCGTAGTGGTTGGTGGGCGATGGCAGGCAGTCACAGTGGCCAGACATCAGCAACATGTTAGATGGATGATACAAAGACATAGTGTTGTGGCAAGGTGTGCAACACTAGAATACGGTCCTCACTAAGATGGAGTGTTATTTTTTGTAGCATCAGATGTGTTCTAGCCACAAAATTTGGTGGAGAGGCTAGAATACATGAGATTTCCAAAACCCATAAATTGTTTCTGGAAATTCTAAATAGAGATGGTTTAATTAGATTATTAGTCGATTTTTAAATATTTCCTAAGTCTAAACTTAGGGAATATGGTTAATTAATTAGAATTAATTAATTCAAGGTGAGAATAGTCTATAAACTCACACGGATCGAATTCAAGATGATCGTAGCCCTTGATTAAGTTTTATTCTTGGTCGTTGGAGTCCCAACGGAGGATTATAAGAAGAAGTCGGTGGGCACTTGGAGAACACACTTCAGCAGTTCATTTTCATTGGCAGATCGATTTCCAAAGAACAACAGTAATTGTCGGAGAGCCAGAGATCGAAGCAGATACAACGAGGGGCAGGGATAGTGAGGCTGGAGGAGGTTTTCCAGATCCAGCGAGTGCATTTGCAAACATGTCGAGATTCTCCATGAGCTTGCGCAGAGGCAACGCAGAGCCTCAAGAAGGAAGTTCGATTTGCTGGGAAGGAAGACGTTTTTAGTTCCAGAGGTCGAGTTGAGGTTCTAGAGTGTCGGAGAGACATTTTCCCAGTTAGCAACAGGCAGGACGACAAGATTAGCAGTCAGCTTTGGCAACAATTGCAACAGGCAGTGTTACCCAATAGGCAGTGATATTCCCAAGAGAAATTTTTCTCCGTGATGAGCCTCAGCCGGCAGCTAGCAACCCCTTGATGCTTCCTACTAGCTCATTGTGCTATTTCTCTGCCACCTGAGCCAGCGATGTGGTCCCTCACCCACCTGTATTGATCGTATGTTTGAAGGTGGGCCTCCTGAATCTAAAGGTATGACTTGTCATTTGGTAATCGAGTATTGAGTTTACTTATCATGGATACTTCTAGGTATAGATTGATGGGGGGATTTCGCGGAAAGAGTGGGCTTAGTTTGTTCTCTTGTCCTCTTGATCTCTTTTGGTTGTTATCTTGGGATCTTAGTCCCGTGGGATCTCCTTTATTGACCATTTGGTTCTAGGGTGGTACTACTTGGGAAGCCCCTACTTTGGGTGCGTCGTCTCACTCCATTACCCTCACATATGACTCCGTTTCCACTCACTATACTCCCATTCATCTTTCTCCCACCTAGGTCCACATTTCCATTTTGGGTCCACATAGGGCCAGCGTCCATATCCCCTTGCCCCCACCTTCGGTTAGGCCTAGAATGATGCCCCAAAGGTTGAAGCAATTAAAAGAAAAAGTGAAAAACATAATTGGCCACATTTAACAGGAAATTGTACCACAAAATGCAAAAGATGGTCGGGACAAAATAATCAGCACGTGGGCAAAAGCCAATGCATGAGTTCTACCCCAATCCATGGCTATTACCTTGGTTCCATAGACCCTAGATGGGCCTCCTTTATCATTCAAGAACCCATGATTGTCCCAACCCCGAGAGGGCAATGAACCGCCCTACCTGAAAAGTGATAATCACTGCTATATCTTACATATCATGTTCTTGTCCTTTGAGCCCCAAGCAGTTAATTAAAGAAATTCATAAAAGGAAAAAAACATATAAAGAAGGGTGGAAAAATCAATGTCGAGGCACCTCATGTACCACGATGGCTCCCTCTTACACATTACATACCCAGGTGTGGGCTTCCCCTTATCTAGCTACCCCTATGCCCCACTATGTGGCCCAGGATTGCCCCTCTCATTCCCTATTCCATTCCACTTATTTTTCACTTGCCACCCCCATTAGAGGGATGTACCTTTGACATACTATCCACTTTAAGGGTTGAAACCACCTAATAAGGACTTGGCTAACCCCCTTTGGAGCTTGGAGACACTAGCACATGCCAAAGCCCCACTACAAAAGGGCATGCCATTATGAAGTGGGCACTTTGTTATTGAGGATTTGTAAGCTCTTTTACCCAATTATTTTAATGACTAGTTGTACTGGAAGCCTAGGGACGTATTGGATCTCATGCAGGATTACAGGTGTTTCCATTTGGGTTTGGTCTCCCTATATGGGATCCTAACCCCCAGAGGTCTACATTGGACATGTAGGGTGTGCATAGAGAGCCATGGGCCTCCACAGTAGTAGACAACACTCCACAAATCTTCATGGATGCTTAGAGACTACTAGCAATCCACTTTTGGGATGATGGTGATATGCTTGGTACATTATGCCCGATGGGCCCCCATAGGAGCCCCACACTCTTGGCAGGTGTCTCGGGACTTGTACAATGTCATGGAAGAATTCATTCCACCAGTTGGGCACTTGCAGAGGATCTGCAGGTATCTTTGATTCATATGGAGACCCATGGGGTCATTTATGTGCCCTCAGACCCATTGGAAGCACCACAGGTCTACTACTTGGAGAACAAGGGGCCACCCCCTTGTCCATCATATTCTGAAGAATTTATTCCTCAATATGGCACTTCTGGATATTATTATGCCTTTGGAGGTCCCTGCAACATGTAGATATTATTATTTGGCCCATTGTGAGACTTATTCTTACACTTGTGAGCTAGTTTGGTGGGTTTGTCACCAATAGGGGTTTTATTTGCACAATATTTTATCATTAGGGGCTAATGTAGGCCCATAGGTTAATTTGAACTCATTAGGAGGCTATATATTGATATTAGATGCATTCATTTGGATCATCACTTAACTGGGGATCTCTCTAATATAGAGAACTTTGCATTTTTTCCTTGGAGGATATTTTTTGGAGATGGATGAATTTTGACGTATGGATTTGGGCTATTTATCTTGTCTTGTTGTTTTGTCTTGTAAACGAAATGCTAGTTGGATATACTCTATAACGTTGTAACTAAATTTTGATGTTATTATTCTTGTTGTTGCATATTGCTAAAATTAAGGCTAGTTGCTGCATGATTGAAATGTGGAATTGAGCATGTTCTAGCTAATTTAATGTATGGGCCAATGTTATATGAATGAAATGTCATAGAGATTATTTGTCTCAATAAGCTTGCATCATTTGTTTTGAAGTATAAATGCTTGAAGGTCACTTTTCTTCTCTTTCTCTCAACATTGGATGAAGCCGACTTTCTAGGCCTCCTTGATCAAGAAACCAAGTTTTTACTCATCATCATTCTTGACTCCATATCCTCAAGTGAATTAGGCATTGATCCCTAAAAAAGGGTGGTCATCCCCTTCACCTTTTTCACCTTTTGTCACTTTTCCCGGGTCTAGCCCTCAAAGGTCACCTAGGGCATCAATTTCCCGGGAATTGACCCAAGGAAAAATTTCGATCTCCTAAAGGATACTGCGCTGGTGGGTCCCCTCCCTCTCCTCCAAATTTGAGGCAATTGTAATGGTGAAATCTCCAGGAATCCCAAGCCCTAGCTCTAGGATCGAATTTTTCCTAGGAATCCCCAAGGCTAGACCTCAACGGGATCAATTCAACCTTTTGAAGTAAACATTCTTGTTTGGTCCTTTCCCTTCACCTTGTCCATGATAGGAACATCATTGGTTGTTGCATTCCATCTCTGAACCTGGCCTGGGTCCACTTGTCCTCATGTGGTCCCACTTCTAATAAAAATTATTTGTCAGGGACCATTTGGGAATCCAAGTTTCCCAAGGATTATAGGGATTGAGAACCTCGTTCGTAAGTCCATTCCTTCTCCCTCAACCCTCCAATCCTCACCCCTTACCCTTGGAAGACCATGTCCCTTGCTTAAAGAGCAAGCAAGTTCCATTCTTCACTCCATCCTCAGGGAAGGGGTTTCTAGGGTCACCTTCCACCTATTCGTTGACATGAACTTTATAAGTAACCCCTACACTACCAAGACTCCTCTCATCGGTGAAAGTCCGTAAAGAGCAGGGAGACTTAGTTGTTGTGACAGTGGGCTAAGCCTCCACCATTTCCCTTAACCTAGTCGTTGCCTTCTTAGGAACCCCTTTTAGGTCCCCTGTTGGTTTGGGTGGTAACAGGAAACATCAAGTTGATGTAGAGCCTATGTAGGCCCAGTTGGACAACTTGCTTTTCAGAGGCGATCCATTGCTAGAATTGCCCGGAGTGGGGGTAAATTCCCTCTAGATATTTTTGCCACTATATTCTCTGCAGGATAGCTAGATTTCGGCATCCAGATTATTGTACTTAGAATTTCTCACTACTTCATAATAATAAAACCCTCAACTGCTGCACCGGTTTTCCCAAGTTGGGTTTTTCTGGGTACATTTGTCCAAAAGTAATGGTGTCACAATTCTTGTGTATGCTAGAATTTCTCAGTTTCCTGTATTTTATTTTCTGCAGTGTTTTTATGGTGAAAATTGTAGTTGTGATTTTATTCATTTTTTTCCATAGTAAATAAACTGCATAATTAAATTTACAGTTAGGAGAATAATTTCCAGTTACTGCAGTAGATGAAATTTTCCCACTTTCTAGCTGTGGCAAATGGTTAGGGCACAAGTTGGCAGATACAGGCTTGGGGGGGCCCCAATCTATTCCATCCTTGAGCTTACACTTAGGGAGATGTATGACACACTTTTGGCCGGACATTTCGAGGTATTACATGAGCATGTACAGTGGCGACAGAACTTTCTTACAAGAGGATGTTTAGACTCCAAACCGTATTGGGGTGCATCATCAGTGTTGTCACCTATCGTACCCTCTTGTAATTATTTCAAATGGTCTTATTTTTCATCCCTAATGCAGAAGAGGATGGTCTTGGTTAGCCAAAGGAATTGTTGAAGTCTGAAAACCAAAGCGAAAGTCAAAAAGGAAGGGCCAAAGTCCGAAATCCAAAGGGAAAGTCAAAAAAGGGAGGGCCGAAGTCCGAAATCTAAAGGAAGAGTCGAAGTTCGAAAGCCGAAGGGAAGGCCGACCATTAGGACTCGATATCGGAACCTCAGAGCAGAAGGCATATCGGGATATCGGAGGTCGGAACTAAGGGACCTCGGCGGTCTATTCAAAGACGGACCCGAAATGGAATATCATAGTAGGCAACAGGAAGGAAGGTATATCGGGACCCGATATCAAAACCTCAAAGTGATCTAATTTCGGAGCCTAGAGCTTCCAGAACCTCGGAGTTTCGTAACTCCTTAACAATTGCAATTCTTTAGAAACCCTGATGTGGTGAGGAAATGATATTGACAAAGGAAGTCACATTCGAAACCAAAGACTGGGGACCCTTCTCTCTCTCCTCAAGATAGGACACATGGCAACTGGTGATTGCCCCTGAGAAGCTGACGAGGTAGATGATGTCAGCATGACATGGTGCTACAAGACACGTGGCAGTCAGTTTCAGTGTTTTTAGGTGGCCTAGTGAGGCAAATCCTTGTGACATGTGTCACCACTCATGAGGCACCACGTGGATATGATGACCTTAGCATGATGTCATCTCGGAGCTCGACATTTCAGAGGGAAGAGATTTCGGGACTCTTGTGTATTTTTAGTTTGAAAAAGTTCCAATGTAAGGGGATTTCGATGATTAACTGGCACTTGGTCGTAGGGATCTAAAAGAACCAAGGGCGTAGAGTGCGCTGAGCACCTAAGTGCTATAGAGAATATTGGAGGAAAGAGGCATCGTAACTTTGTTTTAATTCCAATTGGGAGAACTTCCGATGAAAGGAGCTTCGATGTGTTGGTGGCGCTTGGTTATGGAAACCCAAAGAACCAAGGGCAGAGAGCGATTACAAAGGGAAATAGGCCCCTGACAACAGCCCGAAGGCTTTAGCACCCAAGCGCCAAGCCCCCGATCATGACACCCTGTCCTATGGAGGAAATGCAATAAGGGGGCTAAGAAAAAGGAGCCAGAGGCCAATTGGGACTTCATAAACATTCTTTTAATAAAAGTTACAATACACAGGGCTCCTAGATCTCTGATGCAGTGTTGCATGAAAGCCTCTAGTCACAGCTCATGGTACTATGGTAGATAAACAACAAGGGGGCTAAGAAAAAAGGAGTTGGGGGTATCCGAATTATATAATTTTGTAACGTTTCTTTTTATAAGAGTTACGATATATTGGGCTCCGATAAGGTACCATAGAAGTAATAATGGATGAATGGGTCGACAGCTATAAATTTCGTTCGGTCACTAGTCAGTGCAGAGCACCCCAACGCCACCACGAAAAATCATGGTCAGTTCCAAAAGGGAATAATCCAATCTATTAGAGGGAGAAAACGACAATTGAACTGGCAGATATCGTGGGAAGAATACCATGACATGGGTGTGGCCAGATCATCGGCCCACCACTAATCTAGATTCTAGAGCCTAAGTTCACATAACAAAATCAAAGGAATCGGCATGGAGATATTTTGTTGTGTCGACCATGACACCTCCTGTTTCTCATGTATTGTTAATTTTGCATTTTCAAGAAAAGATCGAGTCGGTTAGGTAATCATTAGGATAGTGAGGCTAGTCGCATGCTCAGGGAGATGTGTAGTTCAGATAGTTGTAGCATTTTCAGATATTTTGTAAGTTGTCCTTATTTTGTTTCTCCCTATAAAAGGGAAGAACAAACTCATTACAATGGTTCCCAAATTCTGTTCTCAGTGGTTCTGAATTCTGTGTTTTCAGTGATTCTGAATTCTGTTTTTAGAGAGAGGTTCCAAGTTTTGGTTCAATTTCTTGTTCTTGAGGTGGTAATTGTTCTACAAATTTCACCAGTTTGAGCCTATGATATGGACTCCATTTTTGAAGATTAATGAAGAAGATCTGGTGATTCCAAGCATAGGAATGTGTAGTATGTGTTCTTCCCCTCTATGTCACTCCATGTGTGTTTTCTCTTCATCAAAAATTGTGTAAGTTGTAGCTTCTGGATTCACTCACATAAATCATAGATTTACTTATGTTATGCTATAGCAGACAATACCTGTGAGATTTAAGATTTGCTATGCTATATTGTAGCAGAAAGTAACTATGAAATATTGAGTTGGAAACCTTAAAATGCGCTCCATAATTTCTGCACTTCATTTCCTTATTCTTTCATGATTCTACTGGGATTTACCGCTTAGGATTCTGGGTTTGTCCAGTGCTCTATACTGAGTTCCTTCCTTATTTTACTCCTTCCCGTCTTTACTGCAATGATAAATTAAGCTACATTTATTGTGTGTAGGCCACCAGACCTGAACATTGATTCTTGGGAATGATCTATATTGTTGATGTGTATATTTGAATCTGCCTCTGTGAAAGGTAATTGAACCAGATTTAAATCATTTTACATTTATCTGTTGAGAAACAATGAATTATCTTTAAGAGACACTAAGGTGTCTTAGGCATTGACCTCTCCTCAACCCCGGGGTTGTCTCTAGGAGCTACAACAATTAGGAAATATGATAGCAAATTTATTTGCGTGTTTTGGCAGGAGCAGGGAGGTTTAGCATGCTCCTGGCTGATTATCAATACATGGCATTCATCTATTGGTTGCAAATAGGGATAAGAGATGAGGCACGAGTGGGTCTCAACAACTCTCTGCACTATACAACAACAACTAGTAGGGATTGGGTTTTGTGAACTCTTGATTTGGCTAGAGGATCCAAGGATCTAGTTGATTGGTGGGTCACTCCATTTCTTGGTGAGTAGGGTTATGATAGCAAGTGATCCAATTCATCCTTGGGATGACACATGAGGGATCGTTGAGGCCTTCATAGTATGGTGAGGAAGGTTTTCCATGTTGTTGCTCAAGTTTGAGATTAGTCATGGATGGGTAGGCTATGACATCGTGGAGATGCCTAGGCAAGATATGGCCTTTACAGATTTTTCGCCATTAGGTTCTTGGAGAGGAGGATACAGTATGAGCACAATGGGCGGTTAGTTATTGTCAGAAGCACAATGTCATTGTGGTGATATCCTTTTGAGATTAGGCTTGGCAGCTTAGCTACCATTATAGATGCGCTGGTCTGTGTGAAAATTCTATCACTGCAACAACTGATTTATTTTACCTACTTATTTCCCGATAAGTTATTTATGAAAATTCTTTAGTAAACATTAAAATAAATTCTACTACAGATATCACAACATAATACAGAAACAAACACATGCACAAGAATTAACACATCGACACAAATATTTTGGACAATCAGTCCCCAGAAAAACCCAATGTGGTAAAACCAATGCAACAAGGGAGGATTTTATTATTCAACAATTCTTCAATACAACTAGGTGCCAAACTGGCTTACCCAATAGAGAGAAAATTATTCAGCACTTATCCTAGTCTCAGCGTCAGCTTGGATGACCTCTGCGTTGCTCCCAGACCTTCTGCGTTAGCCCCAACCTCTCTATCACCCATGCAGGACCTCCAATGACTGCATAGTCTGCAGCCTTTGCGTCTGCCTCTCCAACCTCTGCGTTGTTCCCCTAGTGTTGTTCCCGACTCTCTATTCTGTACTTGTTGCCTCCTAATGCTCTCTAGACCACTAGTTCGAATTTCTCAGCTAACCCCTCTCTAGAAATCGAATTGACTGGTCTCCCTCAATGTGTTGTCCAACTGACCCTCAAGCCTCTTCTTATACTTTTCCTGTTGGTCCTCCAACGACTGAGATTAAATCACTAATCAATGACTAAGATTAGATTTGGCTTGATACATGACTTTTGGAACCTTCTAACCCAGCTCTATATTAATACCCATTAATATTTTATTTTTCCTAAGTTTAGAGTTAGGAACTCCATTAAAAATATTTATTATTTTAATATCTCCCAAACTGGTTAGAATCTGCCCAAACCATTTCTAGGTCATGGAAATCTCATGTGCTTTACTCTATCCACCAATTTTCATGGCTAGAACACATCCAATGCTACCCGAAATCAATACTCCCTCTTATTGAGGACTGTGCTTGAGTAATACTCCACACTGAGCATTACTCTCATCATATGGCATTGGTACTTGTGCTGATGCTAAGCCTCCCTACTCAACATCCTCTGCACTGCTACATCTTATACTGCTGCCCATGGCTCTATCACTGCCACTGCTACATCTGTACTGCAGCTCCCTCTGCATCCGTGCTGTTGTTGGTCCATCTTCCCAACACTGCATCTGCACTGCAAACTCCTTCTCATCATGTTGCATCGTGCTACTGCTGACTGCTACTGCACTGCAACATCATACCCATTTCTGCTACTGAAATGGATTCTTTATCATCCCCATCTTCTCCCTGAAATAATCAAACTTGGTTCTTCCAAGGGCCTTGGTAAGGATGTCTGCCACCTGTTCTCCTATAGGAGTGTAGCTCAATTGTACGACTCCTTGCTAGACACAGTCTCTGACAAAGTGACACTAGATATCAATATGCTTTGACTGATCGTGAAACACTGGATTCTCAGAGAGTTTGATGCAACTCTGATTATCACACATGATCTTGGTCTCCTCCATCTTTCCTCTGAATAGGTTCACAAGCAATTTTCTGAGCCATATGGCCTCGCACAAAGCTGTGCTTGCGACCATGTATTCTGCCTCAGCTAAGCTCAAAGCCACGGATTTTTGTTTCCTACTGCACCAGGTCATTCTTGATCCATTGTTGAAACAGTACCCAAAGGTACTTTTCCGATCCACTGAACTTCTTGCCCAATCTTCATCAGTAAACCCACTCAATCTGATATCCTTACCCCTGGTGTACAAGAGTCCATAATCGAATGTTCCCTATAAATACCTGAGAACATGTTTGGCTGCTGCCCAGTGTACCCTCTTCGGCTCCACCGTGAACTGACTAAAGGTGTTGACAGCGTAGCAAATGCCTGGCCTAGTATTGACCAGATACATCAGGGACCCTATGAGTTGCCTGTATAAGGTGGGATCAACATCTTTGTCTTCTGATGCATCAATCTTCTTCCAGTTGGTTATCATTAGAGTAGCCATGGGTCTACAATCCTCCATCCTGAATCTCTTTAGGATTTTCGTAACATATCTCCCTTGCCCAAGGAAGATCTCCCCCTTTTTCTACCATACTTCTAACCCTAGGAAATAATGCATTCGTCCCAAATCCTTCATGTCGAACTCTGTGGATAGATTCTTCTTGCTATCCCCTATGAGCCTAGATGATCCTCTCAGGGAGAGATCATCTACATATAATACTAAGATTAGAGGCTCATTCTCTACAACCAGATAGTAAAGATTTGGATCTGCGTCACTCTTGACAAATCCCATTTCTTGCAAGTAGCCATCGATTCGCCCATACCACGCTCTAGGTGCCTATTTCAGTCCATACAAGGCTTTCTTCAATCTGCATACATGAGACTTCTTCTCACGTGTCTCAAAGCCCTCTGGTTGTTCAATGTATACCTCTTCTTTTATCACACCGTGTAGAAATATCGTTTTCACATCCATTTGATGAATCTCCCACCCCATATGTGCTACAAGAGACATCATGATTCTAATAGATGTATACCTGGAAATTGGGGCGAAGGTATCTTCATAGTCAATCCCTTCTTTCTGAGCATACCCCTTAGCCACAAACTTGGCTTTGTATTTCTCAACACTATCATCTGCAGCGTATTTGATCTTGTAGATCCATCTCGAACCTACCACTGATCTATCTTGAGGCCTTGGCATCTCATATTAGCTTTAGTATCTGCACTTCATATAAGATAGTCATTCATCCAAGCAGCAATTGCAAATAAATTACTTGGTCCTAAATTTCCTAGCAAGATAGTTGACTCCATAAGGCACTAGCATCAATTGCTTAAAATCTAATCAAATCCTTTAAATCCTGCTAAATCTAAATCAAGTACTTGGTCGCTTCACTGTGTCCCCTGAACTGGTTGGTTTCCAGCTAGTTCTCCTTCATTCCATTTTCGTAGGGTCTACCCCCCTTAGCCTGTTGTAGGGGGACAGCTTAAATAGAGACATTGGGGATCAGGGTGACAACCCCCGATCTGAGCCGTTGTTGCGGTGCCCAGACGTTTTGTATGACAACATTTTTTGGCGCCGTTGTCGGGGATATTTTATTCTCGACACTTCAACGACATTTTATCTTCATTCTCCTCATATCATCTTTATCATTTTTACCGGCAACGCCAACATTTTTTGGTGTCGTTGTCAGGGACATTTTATTCTCAGCGTTTCAACGACATTTCCTCATCATTCTTCTCATTTCTCATCTTTTCATTTGAGCCGGCAACGACAACATTTTTTGGCGCCGTTTCCGGGGATAGAGTTTTTTCTATCTTTGGTTTCCTTAACATCATTTTAATCATCTCATCTTTTCTGCCATTCATTAGCCCATCAAGCGGCACAACATTTTTTGGCATCATTTGATCTTTTCATAGCCCTATCTTTCGTCATCTCATTAATCGTTTCATCTGCACTTTTAGCACCTGGACATTTCAGTTTGTTTCTTGTTTGGGTGGCAACTCCACTTCTTTCATTTATTATTTCTCAAACAAGAAGCCCCCCTATATCCAGTTGTTTTTGCCTTTTGGATTCTAGAGCTAGATTCATGTTCAAGTGGTGACTCCACTTCTGTCATTTCTTACAATAATTTCTACTAGAAGCTCGCTTCTTGTGGATCTCTTGATTTTCTTGAGTAGGGGTCTCTCTCTAGCATCCATTTGGTCCCTCCTTATCCCTTTAAGCAAGTCACTATGGATGACTTGTTTACCCCGTGTCATTTTACTAATTTTCTCCATGATATGCTAGAAGAGGCCATTCATAAATTGCCTTTGTTCTCAGGAGGTGATTTAGTCGCTGTTAGAAAGGATCTATGCAGGTTTACTCATACAATAATCAAATATTGTGGTTCTCACTTCTCCCCAATATAAACATGAAGATGTCAAAATGCATCTATTTGCCTTTTCTTTAAAGGGTGATGCTTTGAATTGGTTTCATAATTGTCCTGAAGATTCTTTCTCTTCTTTACAAGACATCATCAATGCTTTTACAGATAGATATGGTGATCAAGGTAGCTCGCCTTGTGCCCCTAACATTATGCAACAGAATGAGAGTCATCTTGTAAAGGATCCAGCGGTCAATGAAAGATTTCAAGACAATTCTCCATATCAGAGTGTGCCATCCACTTGTAACTTTGCAGGACGAATCCATAATAGTGGAAAAGTAGGAACAAGTTATCAAATCAATGTCGACAGTGAAAGGGAGAATGATAAGCATCTTATAGAAGAACTAAAGCAGTTGGTTAAAGACATGTAGTTCAGTGAAACACAGTTGGTAAAAAATATGGAGCTTAATCAAGAAAAATTTATAATTGATTACGTCAAGGATATGAGAACTTTGTACACTCAACTAGAAAAACATGATGAGGAGATGGAAATCATGAAAATTAAACACTCCGATCACGTAGCCATCGTAGTAGAAAAGTGTGCTAAGAATATGGAGGATATGAGGACCAACATGCAAAGTTAGCATGCTAAGGAAATGGAAACCATGAAAGCTAATCATGACAGGGAAATTAATTCAATGCAAAGCAAGTTATTAGCCCTAGAGGAAAATATGATGATCATGGAATTTAATCATTCAAATCACGTCACTGCCATGTAAACAAGTTATCTAGAAGAAATAAGTTCGATTCAGAACAGATTGTCAACTATGGACGAAGAAATGACGATCATGGAATTTAATCATTCAAATCACGTCACTGCCATGTAAACAAGTTATCTAGAAGAAATAAGTTCGATTCAGAACAGATTGTCAACTATGGACGAAGAAATGACCATCATGAGATTCGATTATAATAATCAGTTAGCTATCATACAAGCAAAGCATGAAAAAGAGATAAACTCTATGCAACATTGCTTGATGACCATAAAAGCAGATAATGACAAAGTAATAAAAAATATGGAAGTTGGTCAGATATGTCTTCAGAATAAGTTATTGACCATGGAGGAAAACCATCCCAAGGAAGTTAGTGCTATGAAGGTTGAACACTCTGCCCAGATAGATGCCATAACAATACAGGTACAGAAACTTCAGCATCAGTCAGAGGATGAAAGAAACAAGGAAACGTCAACAAATCATAAGCCTCCCTATCTGTTGCAGCAAGCTCCATCTTATTATGAGGTCATTTGTTCCATTGAAAAGTGGTTAATTGAAGGTGACTGGGATAAAATGGAAATTAATAAGAATCAGGTTGATGCTTGCATGTTTGATCCACCGGTCATAAAAGATCAAGTTATAACTCACAACACCTGTGAGACTGATCCATCATTCTTAACAAAACAGATGCAGAATGAAGAAAGACATGTCATGCATATCTTACATACTTCATGTGAGAGTTTTGAAGCAGAATGTTCCACATCATCAGTGATACAACCTACCACAAAGAAAAAGCGCAATAAAAAGAGAATTAGAAAGCAACTTGATGCATCAGATGGCGGCGAGCAGCTTGATCTTCGGATAGGAAAAAGTCCTACCGTGTGTTGGATTGGACATGAAACGTTTGAGAAACAACTGACAGATTTGCCTGAAAGCAGGAAAATGTTCAGTATGCACTATATTGAACGCGTCTGATGCCATGGGGCATCTTTGTATTGTATTTCTAACCTTATGCCCTATTATTTCAGTGTTTCATTTTGTAGTTAGATTTATGTTTTCCATGTTATTAGGATAGTTAATAAATGAAGAGCTTATATATTTCCCGTGCTTAACGTTATATGATGATTTTTTGGATGGATGCTACTTATGTTATATTGTGTGTTGCGTGGATGCAGATTTTGGATTCTCACATTCCTTCAGTGCAACAACGTGTCCCCAAGTAGAGCCAGATGTTGACCACTACGTGTCAACGACCCATAGCAGTACACCCCCTTTTTTCGCAAAAGGGATAGCACCTGATCGATGTGTCCGTGCCGTCCAGCTATCATCATCAGTCTGATCTTCATGTTATAATGTAAACGCATTCTGCATGTATATGATGTAAATAATCTTAGCGGATTTGTGTCATGTAAGTAATTGCCTAGGTAAACCTAATTTTTTGGTAACGACCTTATTCTGGGAGGTTTTTTGTCTCACCAATCCATTCTCGGATGGTCGACAAAGTTTTCCTTAAGTGTTACCCCAAAGTCGGAATGTATTTTGTCGCCAGGATCTTAGGCGAGTCCTAGCATTATAGATCGAGTCTATATAAAATTGATTTGGGAATAATTCTAACTATTTGGTTAGGTTATTTTATTACAAATTGCTTGGTCTATTGGATTATATTTGTGTCACAGAAATGGGTAGTCTGTGAGGGTCTTTTTCAAATGGGTTTCCTCCTTATGATGTAAAAATATGAAAATTATGATGTAAAGTGTCTTGAGGGTTGAAAAAAATAATTTATCCCCTCATAGGTTAATTAATTAAATTTTCTGGCCAAAAAATAAATTAAAATCATAAGCAAAAAATTTAATTAATTTTAGGTCCTAAGTAAATTTAAATTCTCCAAAGGCAAAATTCGTCGGTCTTTGAAATTCAAATTTTAAAAGGTTCAGGGATTGAGGTAAATTAATTATTTTGCTAAATTTTTAGCCTTTGGTCACTGGGGTTGAGTCAAAGTCAAAATTTTGAGGAAATTAATTCAAAAATTTAATTTTTGAATTAATTAAAATGCATTTAATTGAAAAAACGAATTTCTTCAAGAATTTAAAATTTCGACGGATGGGATTAAAAGAAATGTTGATCCTCATCAACCATCGAGATTGCTTTGACAAGGATCACTCGAACTAGCCGTTGGAAGATTTATCTTTAAATAGGGAGTCATTTGTCAGTCAATTCATTCGATCGCTGGATCATGTACTAAGCTCTCAAGCTCTCTTGTATACTTTTTAGAATTAATGCAAAAGTCTTTGGACTTTCAACGTGCTGTAGTGTTCCTCTTCATGAATTTATGGTAACATTGTTTTAATTTCTACTTAATATTATGTGAAAACTATCAATCAATAGCTCTCTTAGAATAATTTGAATACAGGTATCTTATTCAGTTTGTTGGATCTAGGGTAACATTTTTAATTTTGATTGAAGTAGCAGGTATCTCTATTTCTTCAGAATTTTATTGTTGTTCTATTTCTCTACTTGATTTGATGGTTGATCTAGTGTTTGCAGAAGATCTCTCAAGTTCTCATTGAGCGTTTGGGGATAGTCTTCGGTTGGACCAGCCAACTCTCAACACATATTTTCTGAAGAGCCTACTTCATATAAGCCTCAGGATTTATCTAACGATAATCTTTTTTCTGCAGGGTGTTTTTGGGCTAGTACCTCTCTAAAATTTCAAAATCTTTTAAATAGTTTGTGGAATTTTGTTAGATGATCCAAAAATACTTTATTATCATAGGTTATAAAATTGAAATAAAATAATTATTAATTTAAGAAATTAAATTAATAATTATTCTAGAATGATTAATTATTTTAGAGACAATTAGAATTAGTATATTGTTGTAACAAGATATGACTCTCCAAATGTGTCGTATCTTAGGCTCTATTATAGGAGATTAGTTAGTTAGTTGGTTTGAATAGCATTTATTGTAAATGGACACTTGTTATTTAATAAGTGCTCCATAATTAGATGTAGTTAGGACATGGAGCTTATAAATAGCTCATTGCAAGAGTGTTTGGTTGTTCGGGTGTAAGCTCTTGCAAATCAATTATGTAATTGTTTTTTTCTGATTAATAAAATTACGTGTCTGAGGACACTTCTGCCATTATTGTGGTAACAAGATATGACTCTCCAAATGTGTCGTATCTTAGGCTCTATTATAGGAGATTAGTTAGCTAGTTGGTTTGAATAGCATTTATTGTAAATGGACACTTGTTATTTAATAAGTGCTCCATAATTAAAGGTAGTTAGGACATGGAGCTTATAAATAGCTCATTGCAAGAGTGTTTGGTTGTTCAGGTGTAAGCTCTTGCAAATCAATTATGTAATTGTTTTTTTCTGATTAATAAAATTACGTGTCTGAGGACACTTCTGCCATTAAATTTTTGATAGATCTGGCTATTAAGAGCCTTAGATTATCATATCTGAGAGTGGAGTTGGACTCATACTCCTCAGATCTGATAGATCTGTAAATTATTTGTATAGATTTGTTATTTACTTATGTATATCTGAAATTTTGTAACATAATTTTGAATTTTAACACTTGGGTTTTCGGGATTTTCTTTATTTTTGTACATATTGGGTATTGTGTTTTCCTGAATACCTCTCTATTCGGAAACAGGGATTCAGAAAACCTGTCCCACGAAACCCTATGGGGCAACTCTTAAGCTCAGCACTGGCCCTTCTGGCCTTTGCGTCAGCCTTCCGCTACTCTGCGTCAGCCCCAGGACCATCTGCGTCAGCCCTCTGAGGCACTACACAACCTCTGGGACCCTCTGCGTCACTCCCTTTTCCCTTTGTGTGGATGACGCAGTCCCTTTGGGCTCTACACTGTCTTTGTTGGGCTTTGCGTGGCCTGCTTTGGCTGCTGCTCTTGCTCTCTGCTTCTGCGCTGGTCTCTTGGCACTGTCTCTGCCTCTCTGCCTAGTACTCACTGCCCCTCGCTATTGATCACTGATTCATTTTTTCTTAGCAACCCCGCTCTAGCAAAATGAATGACTGATCATTCTGGTGTGTTCTCCAACTGACCCTCCAGCCTCTTCTTATACTTTTCTCGTTGGTCCTTCAATGGTCGAGATTAAATCTCTAATCAACGGCTAAGATTAGATTTGGTTTCATCCATGACTTTTGTAACCTTCTAACCCAGTTTTATATTAATACCCACTAATATTTTATTTTTCCTAAGTTTAGACTTAGGAATTCCATTAAAAATATCAATTATTTTAATATCTCCAAAATCGGGTACAATCTGTCCAAACCATTTCTGGGTCTTGGAGATCTCATGTGCTTTAGCCTTTCCACCAATTTTCATGGCTAGAGCACATCCGATGCTACCCCAAATCAACAATCCATTTATGAGGGAAAGAATGTCATTTATAACTTGCTTGTGGGTGATAGGCCTGACATTGAGGTGGCCATACTCCTATGGATGGAACTTCTTTCCCTTGCTATTGCTATGATTGTGTTGCTAAAATATACAAGGATGGTGAAAGCCATATTATTAGACTCAGATGAGTCAACTTAGCTTGCCAGATTCAGATGGTTTTTTTGGCCAAAACCAGTCCAACTCAGATGCCAACTGCTCGAGAGCTTGAGTCAACATTTGATTCAGTCAAGTCACCTTCACATGGATGAGTTAGAAAAATATGACTTGGTCGAGTCTGTTTAGTTGATGCATCAACGTAATTAAAAAAATAAAAAAAGGAAGGAAAAAATAGAATAATAAAACAATAAGCTCTCTATAGGTATAGAAGAGGGAGAACCTTGGATGTTAATTCCTAAAGTTGATGGATATATTTATCATTACTTTATTTAAACTATATTTCAATGTTACAAGTTAAATGAATAACCCCATTCTAGGAGGTTTTCTGGTTGAATCAATTCCATCAGACCTCACATAGAGAGAATGTGGATATATTTTTGGCTTTCAACATATATGCAAAGCAAAGCCTTGTAAACCCTAAACTCATTTATCTGGTGATGTAAGATTAGATGGACTGATAAACCTTGTAAATCCTAGAGGATGATGTCTATTAGATAGACTTGGGGTCATTTAATCCATTGGAGGTGGTTGAGTCAAGTGTTGGACCTTGAGGGGCACCCCTCAAGAGGGGAGCACATCCAGTGCAAACTTTGATCTAGAGGGCATTCTGGAGGATTCAACATATGCTAATGATATTGATGAGTCATGAGTCATGAATCGTGAAAATTTTGAGAAATATTTGATCAATGCAAATTCAAAAATTTCACCTCAAGAGTCAACCTTGAGGTTTCCTAGATCAATTTCCTGTGAAGTTTCAGCCTTAGTGTTGAGTCTGAATTTCTGAAACATAGAATATAGCATTATATATATTTCATTTATGTCCAACCAAATAATTAATGAAGCCGAAGAAAATAAACATTGTACAAACTTCAAGGGAGTAATGTTTCCATCCCTTAGGGCACATTCCTCAAGATATAACAGATCTGAAAATAACTTACTAACAGGTTTGTTACAGACACAATTTTTCCATCTACGCTTCCATATACTTGTTTAATCACTCAACAAAATATGTTAATTGTTTATGATAAATCAATATGCCAAGCAGCATTAGAAAATATTTGTTCACCATGGGAAATATGCTGAAAATCAGATCTACAAGTACACAATGTTTGGAGTCTAGGCAGCAAAGTGTGCATAAGAATTATGTTTGATGTACATATGGACAACTTATCACAAGGTACAAGATAGTTCTTCAAGCTTATCACAAGCTAGGACTCTCAAGTGCCTCCAAACCCTAGCTAGGGCATCCACCATTAATAGCAAACCCTAACCAGCAATACAAATGCCTAGCAAGACATCCCACCAAGTTATCTAGTCACACCAAAGACTCCACAACAAGCTAGCATCAATACTAACATGTTCATCCTTGTTCTTTCACCAATCTTGCCTCACACAAGCTTTCACCTTTGATCTTTCATCAAGCTATCCTCACACAAGCTCTCCAAGCAAAACGTTCCAGGTCTTTCTACAATTTCTTTTCCACAAACCCTCGGTCCTTCAAATTTCCTTTAGGTTTTGCCTCACATAAATCGTAGTGCCTTTCTCCCTTTTGTAAGACAAGTCCATCTTCAAGATACAAATGATGTAATGAACTCTTGCATGCTTACTACATGAATACTACAACTAAAGTTTATATCTTCCCAAATGTGCCCAAGAAAAACAAACATACACCCAATTACATAATGAAAAATCATAACTTTGGGATTGGATGGCCCATCTTCAAACATACAATCCTAACAAATGAGCGAGGGTACACAATGGTTGGCTCAAGTGGCAGAGAAAAGTAGCATGTAGAAGCTATTAGGTAGTTGGCAAAGGGTTGCTGACTATCGATTGAAGACAAATCTAGGAGAAAAAATATCCTATGCGGTCACCCACTGGTGGTGAATAGCAGGTACATAAGCAACCTAATCTTTTCCCCAAGATAAGGTTTCCAAGTGAAGCACTCTCTCTTCAAGCTGTACCTATGTGAAGTTAAGGCTCCTCATGTGGTGTACCCTCAAGCATAGGCTCCAAGTGTCAAGTGCTCCTCATTTCAAGGCTTCTTGCTCTCCAATACAAGTATTCATTGCTCCAGTGCTCCTTGTCAACATATGTGTTCCAGGTCTACATACAACTCTAAGCAATGCACCCTCAACCCTATCGTCCTCAAGTCAAGCGCTTGTCCTCTTAAGGCATGCCAAGTGGTCCCAATGTCCCTAGAGCTGAGGGCCCTCCTTTGTAGTGGGAAATGCTCCTCCTCCAAGGTAGATTGAATGACTCCCTATCTTACCTTCCCAAAGACTCGCTTTCCTCTTCCACTCTTGGATTCAGCGCCTGTGTTGCTTCTCAAGCAATCTTTTTGGTGGTTATTATATTATTTATTATACTTTGGTTTTATAATAGTTAAGCATAACATAAAAACCTAGCCTGCCTGCCATTTGGACTCATGACCATTCACTAGTGGGGCCTTTGACTTGGGCTTCATTTTTTATATTTTTTTGTATATATTGGGGTTTTGGAAATTTTTCTCTTCATTTGTACAGGTGAAATACTTCAAGGATCATGGAAGAAATTGCCATTGGCGACCTCAGAAACCCTAGACGTCTAGGGTTTGAGGCTGAATTTCCTGAAGGATGTTAGCCATTTTTGGCTCATTTCTAGAGGGTTGTATTTGTCCGAAGGCTAGATCTGGCCTAATTGGGCAGCCGCATCCCTAAAGAAGCTAAATTAGCCTAGCGACTGCCCTCTTTTGCCCTATTATGCTTAGCCGCAGATATTTTGAGGAGGTTATCATTGCTATAATTGTTATACTTTGATCCAACTTTGTTTTTGCAGGCCTAAACGAAATTTCTCTAAGGGTTTTTGGCAATATTTTCTAGTGAAAAGGAAGAGGTTTGAAGCATTTAGGCCAAACGTTGCTATAGGGCCTTGAGGGTTTGGTTCTCTTCCCCAATCATCTATTGCTAATTGATTTCTCCTTTTTTGCAGCTAAAACAACTCACTGTATGACTGTCATAATCCTAGATCAGATCTGAAGTTGATCATATAGTGGTATAATTACATCATAATCATTCTAAAGAGATCCTAAATAACAACGAGACTTGTCACAAATGTTTGGTTGTCACCTTACGTAATTTTGATGATTGATTGAGTCTATTAAAAGACTAACATTATCATTGCAGAACTCTGATACAAGTTTGCAGCATTTTGATCTTTCCTTGCAGTGATTGTGCAGTGGCATCTTTACATTGTTTCTAGTGTATAAGTTTGGATTTTGTTATTGGCAGTATTCCTAGCATCCTGTTGATGCCTTTTGTGCCTTGATTTTCTAACTTGCTTGTGATTCTGGGAGGTCTGATATACTGCTTCTAGGATATGATATAAGTTTGCAGATTTGATTTCACTCTACAGTGGTGTTCTTAAAATCATTATTCGCATAAATCTCTTCCCTTTGCCTTGAGGATAGCCTAGATTTATCATTTGCATTACTGGGCTTGCATTGCTTGGCTTTCCTTACAATTTTTGAAGGACTTTTATGTTAAATTAGAAGTCTGATATATGAATCATTAAATCTGATCATTAATTTAGCAGTGGTAAAAATTGGATTCTAGAGTCTCTAAAATTCATAAAGAAATAAATCTAATTTACAGGGACTCTTGTTTGAAGGATTGCAGTGAATTTTGGAGGACTGTTTAGGTCTGATATATCACCTACAGCAGTGATATAAACACCTAACAGGGACATAATAAGCAATCTACAGTCCTACCTTCTCATTGGCATATATCTTGCATTGTTGGGTTACTTCACTAATAGGGATTGTATGACATCTCTTGTGATTTGTGGAAGGACTTCCATACCAATCTGAGGCCTGATATAAACACTGTAAGGGAGAGCCCTTCTTGGGTATGTTACAAATGTATTTAAGTCTATAGGATTGTCTAATTGCCCTCCAAGACAAGCACATGTTTCTCCTCTTTTAGTCGGCCTCAAGATGAAGTGAAACTCATGTCGGCTAACTTATTTTGAAGACACATCCCCTCAATAGATCATGTTGGCTTATTTATGTAGACGAACAACTATATATATGCAAGTATGATCTTCACATTTCCACAGTCAGAAATTTGGATATCTCTATGAAGTTCGGATAGGATCAATGTTTTAAAACTCCGACTCCGACTCCAACTCAACCGAGGGTCGACTCCGACTCGGTATCGACTCGGCCGGCTCGATTTCAATGACTCGATCATTGTAAAAAATACATTAAATATTTATTTTTTATAAAAACACATAATTTTAAAGATTTTCATTCATGTTTCCAAACACACAGCATTAGAATATAAATAGAAAACAACATATGATCAAATTAGGCTCATGAATATATCCATTATATAAAATGGCACCCAGTGCATTGTCCAATACATACACGATGATGATATAAAGATCAAAACAAAAACACGTAACCAAGGAGGCTATAAATGGCCTCTACAACAAAAGTTTGTGACCAGTACTACTGAGCCCTGGCTATTGCTAGAGTTGCCAACATCATCTGGCTCAGTGTTACTTGGGAGCAGGAGCGAAAGTGGGGAGCGAGAGCGAAAACGAGAGCGGGAGCGACATTTTCAGAAGCTCCTGGTTTGGGAGCAAATCCCAGAGGAGTTCGACAACCAATGTCACTAACATCAAGGTACATAGAGGGATTGGTACTCTTGATTAAATACGAGTTCCATACCCTAATACATTACCAAATTCGATGGAAACATTGCAATCCTCCAATCCTGAAATCCTGAAAAACTGATAAGTTTGCTGGATTTTGAATGAAATCTAAAATTCTACTTTCTCCATATGAAATCCAATGAGGCCGAAACCACTCTCAAACATCCTGAGTCATTTCATGGTAATGTTAAAAATTTAAGTAAAAGTGAGGATGAAAATGAAGATTAAAGAGAATGTCTCCTCACTTTTACTTTAAGAATTTAACATTACCATGAAATTTGAATAGCATATCAATAGTAGAGAGCATTTGAGTGTGTAAATAGGGTTTGGGAGGGGGAAATGGACTCCAAATAACATTTAAATAATTCATAAAACACATTGGAGTCCAAACCAATCAGCAAACACTTCAAAATTTCATTAAAAAAATGTCAAATCGCTGTTTTGATGGGATTACAGGCCACTGGTTATGACTCGGCCGAGTCAATATGGAAACGACCGAGTTGGCCGAGTCAGCCATGACTCGGGCGAGTCATTGAATGACTCGGCCTACTGAACCGTTTCCTCCACCGAGTCACATTTCTGGGCAATGAAACGGATCAACTCGGCCGTTTCCGTTTCGAATCGGCCGAATTTTAAAACTATGGATAGGATTACAGTCAGTAAGTTCAGATACTTCTGAAGTTCGGATGTCAAAGGAAATCGGATAGGGATGAAGGAGCAGTGAAGAGCTTTAGGGCTGGACACAGTTGCAGTGACAAGGAACAGAAAGAAGTTTGGATCTCTTTGATTTGGATCACAGTTACAGTGACTAGTAAAGATACAAGTTTGGTCTCAATACTACAGTCTACAGCAGAAGCATACAGTTTGGTCTAAGGCATAGAGATTATAGTTTGGTGCTATGAAGGAGCTACAGTTCTGAGATCTATCACAGTGCTTAGGTGCTGCTATAGTGATCACATTTTGGTGACATCACATTGATGTGTTTCGGTGCTATCTCTAGTGTATCTACAGTTTGTTGAGGAGATAATCTCAGTGCTAAGAAGGTCAAAGTAGAAGAGGAGTCAAGAAGAAGAAAAGAGAAGAAAGAGAACTAGTGTCTTGGTCTTGGAGTGGCTAATAGGACAAGGGTCTTGGTCTTGGTATTAGTCAATTGGAATTTCTATAAAAAGAATTTTGTGCATGGGTGGGTCAAACTCCAAAAATATGCTAGAAGGGCCTGAGGTGGGCTCCCAATGTTTAAGATCCAAACTCATACTAATCTGCTTGAATCCATCCAAACTTGTTCGAAGTTTGATTTACCCCTAACTGTTGTAAATGGTCTGTGATCCAAATTATCTAAATGAGGGCATGCGTGGATGGGTCAGACTCCAAAAATAAGCTAGGAAGGGCCTGAGCTGGGCTCCCAACATTCAAGATCCAAACTCATACCAATCTACTTGAATCATCCGAACCTGTTTTGTCCCTAACTGTTGTGAATGATCTGTGTACAAATTATCCAAATGTGTGCCATGAGTGTCTGGATCACTACATTCTTCAAGATTAGTTGGCTTGGGTCAATCTACTTATGAATGACCTGTTGAGGACTTTGACATGAGTTATCATTAAATTTCTCTTTGATTAGGACATATCCTATAGGCTTTCTGATTAGAGATGCCTTACACAATCCCTTGCTACACATTCTATCACTTCTTCTCCCATTAACTCTTTTAGTCATTCAATGACATTAATATATTTGTTCTTTTTTTCCTTCTCTACCTGCCATTGCATTTAGTTTTTTGGTGGACAATTGATGGAGCTTATTTATATACAAGTATCTGATGGGCTAACACGCTATTGTGAGTTGCAACTATGAAACAAGCAATTTTAAAAGCCTTAAGTTGATTAGAAGTTATTTAATGTCTTTTTTTCCCATTGACTATAGTGAAATTTCTTTTATAATTATCATAGGTGAGCGCAAGGACCAAAAGACTCTTGATAAATTGCGTGCTGAAAGACAAGCTAAAATTGATGAACATTATCATTGCAGAACTCTGATACAAGCTTGCAGCAGTTTGATCTTTCCTTGCAGTGATTGTGCAGTGGCATCTTTGCATTGTTTCTAACGCATAAGCTTGGATTTTTTAATTGGAAGTATTCCTAGCATCTTGGTGATGCCTTTTGTGCCTTGATCTTCTAACTTGCTTGTGATTCTGGGAGGTCTGATATACTGCTTCTAGGATCGGATATAAGTTTGCAGAGGTTTGATTTCACTCTACAGTGGTGTTCTTAAAATCATAATTCGCATAAATCTCTTCCCTTTGCCTTGAGGATAGACTAGCTTTATCATTTGCATTATTGGGCTTGTATTGCTTGGATTTCCTTACAATTTTTGAAGGATTGTTATGTTAAATTAGAAGTCTGATATATGCATCGTTAAATCTGATCATTAATATAGCAGTGGTAAAAATTGGCTTCTAGAGTCTCTAAAATTCATAAAGAAATAAATCTAATTTACAGGGACTCTTGTTTGAAGGATTGCAGTGAATTTTGGAGGATTGTTTAGGTATGATATATCACCTACAACAGTGATATAAACACCTAACAGGGACATAATAAGCAATCTACAGTCATACCTTCTCATTGGCATATATCTTGGATTGTTGGGTTACTTCACTAATAGGGACTGTATGACATCTCTTGTGATTTGTATAAGGACTGCCATACCAATCTGAGGTCTGATATAAACACTGTAAGGTCTGATCATATGTTGAAAAGTGTAACTAGCTTCGGTCTTAATAATGACATGTAATTGTGATTTTTGTAAATGATGTAAAGAAGAAAAATAAAATCATCATTATGCTTGCTTCATGGGTTTCATGAGCAAGAGATTTTATTTTTAGATGGCTCCTATTGAGAGCCTTTAAGATTTGTCATAAAAGTCAAAGAGTCAATATCATGTATGGAGATCCCTTCTGGGGCATGTTACAAATGTATTTAAGTCTATAGGATTGTCTAATTGCCCTCCAAGACAAGCACATGTTTCTCCTCTTCTAGTCGGCCTCAAGATGAAGTAGAAACTCATTACGGCTCACTTATTTTGAAGACACATCCCCTCAATAGATCATGTCAGCTTATTTATGTAGACAACCAACTATATATATGCAAGTATGATCTTCACATTTCCACAATCAGAAATTCAGATATCTCTTTGAAGTTCGAATAGGATTATAGTCAGTAAGTTCAGATTTCAAAGGAATTCGGATAGGGATGAAGGAGTAGCGAAGAGCTTTAGGGTTGGACACAGTTGCAGTGACAAGGAACAAAAAGAAGTTTGTATCTCTCTGATTCGGATCACAATTACAGTGACTAGTAAAAAGATACAAGTTCAGTCTCAGTACTACAACAGAGGCACACAGTTCGGTCTAAGGCATAGAGATTATAGTTCGGTGCTATGAAGGAGCTACAATTATGAGATCTATCACAGTGTTTTGGTGCTGCTACAGTGATCACATTTTGGTGACATCACATTGATGTGTTTTGGTGCTCTCTCTAGTGTATCTACAGTTCGTTGAGGAGATAATCTCAATGCTAAGAAGGTCAAAGTAGAAGAGGAGTCAAGAAGAAGAAAAGAGCAGAAAGAGAACTAGTGTCTTGGTCTTGGAGTGGCTAATATGGGTCTTGGTATTCGTCAATTGGAATTTCTATAAGAACAATTTTGTGCATGGGTGGGTTAAACTCCAAAAGTATGCTAGGAAGGGCCTGAGGTGGGCTCCCAATGTTTAAGATCCAAACTCAGACTAATCTACTTGAATCCATCCAAACCTATTCGAAGTTTGATTTACTCCTAACTGTTGTAAATGGTCTGTGATCCAAATTGTCTAAATGAGGGCATGCGTGGATGGGTCAAACTCCGAAAATAAACTAGGAAGGGCCTGAGTTGGGTTCCCAATGTTCAAGATCCAAACTCATACCAATCTACTTGAATCATCCGAACTTGTTTTGTCCTTAACTCTCCTAATTGTTGTAAACGGTCTGTGATCCAAATTGTCTAAATGAGGGCATGTGTGGATGGGTCAGACTCTAAAAATAAGCTAGGAAGGCCCTAAGCTGGGTTCCCAATGTTCAAGATCCAACTCATACCAATCTACTTGAATCATCTGAACTTGTTTTGTCCCTAACTCTTGTGAATGATCAGTGTATAAATTATCCAAATGTGTGCCATGAGTGTCTGGATCACTACATTCTTCAAGATTAGTTGGTTTGGGTCAATCTACTTATGAATGGCCTGTTGAGGACTTTGACATGAGTTATCATTAAATTTCTCTTTGATTAGGACATAGCCTATAGGCTTTTTTATTAGAGATGCCTTACACAATCCCTTGCTACACTTTTTCTCACTTCGTCTCCCATTAACTCTTTTAGTCATTCTACTCTTTTAGTCATTCATTGACATTAATATATTTGTTCTTTTCTTCCTTCTCTACCCACCATTACATTTAGTTTTTTGGTGGAAAATTGATGGAGCTTATTTATATACAAGTATTTGATGGGCTAACACGCTATTGTGAGTTGCAACTATGAAACAAACAATTTTAAAATCCTTAAGTTGATTACATGTTAGAAGTTATTTAATGTTTTTTTTTTCCCATTGACTATAGTGAAATTTCTTTTATAGCTATCATAGGTGAGTGCAAGGACCAAAAGACTCTTGATAAATTGCATGCTGAAAGACAAGTTAAAATTGATGAACTTAGAGAGCGGACAAACTATTATCTGACTCAGTAGCTTATTCACCAGCCCAACTATTGCAAAGGATTCAAACTTGATCTTTACAAACAAGTGCATTTATGCAAACTACAAATGTAATATTGGATAGGCAGACCCATCCATCAAAAGGATAAAGTGCACACAAGAGTGTAGCTTTAACAACTCATTAAGATTCTTTATCAAATGTGGCATACCACAGTTGAAGTAAAAAGCTTGCAAGTGACCACCTCAACAATGTCATTAAGTTCTCCCTCTAGATAATCACTAACATGTGTAAAAGAGAATTGTTGTAAAGATGGACAAACCTCCATACTTCGCAGCCTCTGATATTCATCCTTCAACTCAGTTAGAATATATTCAACACCCAAATGCCATTGGAAAACTTATATCAATTCCTCAATCAACAGTTCCACGTGTAGTCACCCAAAGACATGCCAACATGCAGGGTAACATGATCACCACTCATCAACTTCAAGGCTCACAAGATGTAGCTGTTGTAGGGAAAATAATACTAAGTTTCCATTCAACGACACCATTTACAATTTCTTCCTTAAATTATGCTATAGAAAGGGAAACTAAGACGCAAGGCTCTCTCACCCGCTCAACTTGACTTTTTAGTCAAATCAATTATCAAAATGCTTTAGTTGTCTTCAGGAGTGGGTGATAGAAATCATTTCAATAAACAAATTTTGAATTCCAAATTAATGTAGTTTTGGCCTCATACTAGTGAGAGACTCTTAGCCTTGCAAGTTGCTACCATGTATAAGAGTTTGGGTGAATCTGGAAGGTCTGGAACTTTAAACTCTCAACAAATTCCTTCGGGGAGAAATCTTGAGCATTTGTTCCCTGGCTCAGGATTAGCACCAATAATTACCAGCCACACTAGTCAGTCAAACATGAAAGATGTTGAATCTGCAGTAACTGTGTGAACCCCAACAACTGTGTCATTGCTAATGATGGAGGGCCACATTGCATATCAACACCAATACTATTTATCTAAAGTAAACATTGGAGCTCCAGTTGCAATTCTTCCTAGTAAATGTAAGAAACAAGTGTCACAACTCATTCCATGGCATGTAGATATTACTCAAGCTTGAGGGCATCTTCCCACTACAAGGTTTTGAGCTACTACCTAGCAAATTCACTTCTTTTTTTGTTGTTAGTATTTTGTGAATTTATATCAATGGTGTTCTTTTTGTTTATTCCTTGTAGTTTGAAATGGTTTATGTTTCTTTATGAAGACTAAGCCAATGCTTATGCTAGGGGAAAAAGTTTTAATTATTGTTGAGTCGACCATATATTTTCAATGATGTTGTGCTAGCATGGGCATCTGCAATGAACTGCTTGACAAAAAAGGTTTGGTTATATTTAAGGTCTTCCTATGACTATTTTACTAGTAGTTAAATAATAAAAATGCATCCTTTCAAATTTGAAGACATCATATGAATATCTTTATTCTTCCAGAACCCAAACTATTCCTATGTTGGCTACTGGAGAAAGATGAAATTGATAACTAAGAAGAATGGGAAGGATCAATACCTCGAGTAAAGAGAAAGTTAAATATGACAATTTAGTTGATGTAGCAACTAATTCCTCCAATATCTAATTCAATTGTTCATGGAAAAACACGTGTGGAATATGAGAATGAAACATATACTCTTGCTAAAACAACCTTGCGAGATGCATGCGAGTTAGCTTCCACCTCTAATAAAGATATGGAAAAGAAAGCTGAAAATGAAGTTGTATGTATCTAGTTGGCTTCACTTAGAATAATCAATCAACTTTATTTCAATGAGAATTTTGTTAGTTCTACCTATAGTTTTATATCTAGTCTATTGTTTTGTAATATTGACCATCTCTAGTAAGCTACTTTTTCTATCTGAAATATTCAAGTTTTCCTTTTAACATGAAGTCTTTTGAGAAATATTGTACACGCTTTTTTACTTGTTTGCTTGAATTGTCTATCTCATGGTCAAACTATATTTTTTCAGTACCAGAAACATTTTATGAAAATCAATGAAATTCACTGCTTCATTTGGCAAGGCCTTTGGGTAGCTTTAGAAACATAAAAGATTGAATGCGAATTATGTTTTGAGGATAGCAGAAAGCTTCATGGATAGAGCAAAGAATTTGGAAGATGAGTTCTCCAGGTAGTATTGCTCTTTGAACAAGATCACTAGTTGTAGTGGTTTGTCAATATTTGTAGTTGTTTATCAAGCTTCAACAAAAAGCTTATCCTTTTTTTATTGACTACTAATTCATGGATTTGATATTTCTACTTGTTGCTCTTTCTTGAAGTTTTTGTGCTAACTAGTTTGAACTAATTGAGCATCAAACATTGGTGGTATTGTTGTAATATGTTAAATTCTTGTTTGTATTGAATCAAGTATTTGTTGTAAAAGATCAATCAATGTGCTATATCTTGGAAATTGCAAGTATGGTAAATATGGGAAAACTATTGGTGCTTTGCATGTAAATCTGTAAAACAAATCAAAACTATTATTTTATCTTTTCATTATAATGATCACTGATGTTTTGAGTTTGAGTGATTGAGGATAGCCATAGGTGTTCTCTAAAATTGGAAGTTTGGTGTTGGAATTTAGTGTGGATTTTCCATTCAAGAATCATATAGAAACTAGAATTTGAAAGCTACATTCCAAAATAATCCTATTTTGGGGATTACTAGTGTTGATTGCTACATATTTTCGTTGTTGGAAATTTGCTCCAAATCATAGCTAATATAATGTATCATAGGTCAGGAACACAATGGGAATGGAATTGTCTTTGCAATTTATCCACTTATACTATAGTGATCCATAAATATAAGTGAAACATTAATAATTTGATATAGACTTGTTGGTTTATTCATATGTGATAATGAACCCAAATAGTACTTCTTATTTGAAGAAATGATGATCAGGCTTGGGCATTCTTGACATCATCAACCTCCAGCCCTGGACTTATTCACTTAGCTTTCTACATTATCTGGTTATATTCATGTGTACGAGGTTATTCTATTATTGTATCATTTTTACTTCATTTCATTTTATTCTAGACTTAGCTTTGGCATCTGTTTAGTATCACTTTGTGAGAGATATGGTTGAGGACAAAAAGGTGTTACTGGTAAAGGTGGACACTCTGAAGAATGTTGCTAATGCATTGACGAAGTCTGTGAGCGCTGAGAAGTTTTATTGGTGTAGAGAAACAATGGGCGTTGCAAGGTTGGACCAATGACTAAGCTCTCGTGTGACCCCCTGTGTAGAAAGAAAACGAGTGGGAGAATTTTGGGTATGTGTTATATTATTTCCACGACTAGCCTTGGAATAATTTTTTTGGGGTTCGAGGAAAAAAAAATTGGGCGGTTTTGCACATGATTTTCGCGCATGGTTTTGGGCATGATCATTTTATGCTCATGGTATTTTGTAGATCCGGTCAAAGGAACTACAATTATGTTCTAATCCAAGGTTAGTGGATTGGGGTTTATGAATGCTTCTCCATGTATATATATGTATTGTAACATTGAAAGGAATATAATGAAAAATCAATCTGGTAGTCCCAGTTTTGGGATCCAGGAGAAAATATTTGTGTATATTTGTTTTATGTTCTTGCCATTGTATATTTTTATGTTTTAAGAATTAGTTTGTAGGTAATTTCTGTACAGAGTTAAAACCTACATTGTGGAAAGAATCAGGATGTCCTAAGATCTCAACTTTCTCGTGGTTGATTGCATGGGGATGTTCTTTAACCTGGGATCGTCTGAGAAGGAAGGGATTTGAGGGTCCATCGTATTGTGTTCTTCGTCTCCAAGTAGAAGAAACTGCAGAGCATCTCCTAATCACTTGCCCTTACGACAGGGATTTGTGGGCTTTTGTTCAACAAGTTTTTAGGTGTACCTTACCTAGTAGCATGAATATTAAATCATGGATAGAACAATGGTATGATCATAAGTATAACAACCCGATGGTCTTACGAGCTTGGAATCTTGCCTTGGGTTTTATGTGGTGGAATTTGTGGAAGGAGTGGAACCTAATAATCTTTGAACTGAAAGAACGACATATGTCGCTTCTATAGGAAACCATTCTCAGGGACATTGAGGAAACGATGTTGATATCCCTCTCAGATTGGGAGGATGGATGAGTTTGAGGTTGTCATATTAAAAAAGTCTTGATATTTCACTTAATATGCGGGTCTCTACTCCTAAGAATAATGGACGTAAGGATAATAACGAAAATTTATTTATGCCTCCCCCAAGAGATTTCATCCACTTGAGTTTTTACAGGGCGCCAAAGGGCAACCCAGGAATGGTTGGTTATGGTGGTATTCTCAGGGACGAAAACTTAGAACCAATACATGTTTATGCCTTCTCATGCGGTATAGCAACAAGCAATCTTGCAAAGTTCTTGGCACTTGATAAAGGTTTACAAATAGCTATAAGAGAAGGGTTTCATTTAATCCAGGTTCATGGCGACTCCCAACTAGTCATCCAAACCGTCTACAAATTGATCCTAGGGCACATGTCAGACAAACTCATTCACAGTTGGCACCTTCAAGAAGTGGTAAGCAGTATAATTTTTTTGTTGGTGAACTTTTATTATGTTATTCATATTCATACGCGATTGGAAGGAAATAAGGTAACCAATGTATTGGTGAATTGGAGTAGCTCGGAGAGGCACGTAGCCTTAGATGAATCTTGTCAATGGCAGCTAAGAGAAAGGAGGTTTCATCTTTAAAGCAATGGCTAGCACTGGATAAACATTGTGCAATAGTACAAATCCTCGAATCCCCGATAAGGGTTCTCTCATGTCAATAATTTAGCGTTGGGGGATATAACGAAAGTTTGCTAAGCATTTTGTTTTATGACGCGATGGCTCTCTGGTGGTGTATTCATAGTGGCATCATAATTATTTATGTTAGCGCTTGAAATTTCACCTCAGGCTGAGAAAGGTAAACCTCAAGGCAACATCAAACCACTTAGCCTCGTAGCTAGCCCTACGGGGCAGGAGAGGGCTCTCTCCGGTCTATCTCGATAAAGATCTTCAATGGGCGAGATAACCAATAGGGTAACACTGATTTTAGGCTAGTAAACTGATCAAAAGGGTTGATTTGGGATTTTTAGGGTTTTTGGTGGAAAATTGGGGAAATGGCAATTTTAGGTGTGGGGATTGGACACAGTTTTCGCAGGGGGTTCTTTGGGGCGAGGTAGGAAATAGTATTGATGCCTTTAATAAAGATGGATGGATGAGAATGACGGGTGAGGAGTTAAAGAGAGCAAGCAATAACCTTGAATTTCCTTTAAACAGTCGAAAATATTGATATTAAGCAAACTTAAAAGCAGAGCATGATAGTCATGAGTTCTACTTTAACACTTCATTTGCCTAATGTGCAGAAGGAAAAGTAAGGAAATGATTCACATAACACACTTACAAGTACAAAGATAAACACACCATCAATACATGTGACCACAAGAATCCCAAAAAGGACTGCAAAACCCTGGTCTTCCTTTGCCAAAAATTGCAGAGATACAGTGAGTAATACAATAAGAGTTTCTCCCTCAAGAGTCCAACCATGAAAATGAGCAAGAGAGTACATAATATAGATCATCTAACATCTTTCCCTGCCTCTAGGGGTCGAGCTCACTATCCTAGGAGCTGTTTCAACCAATTCTAAACTAAGCACTGAAAACTAGGCAGTCAAAACAACTTGCCTCTATAAACTAGGAAACCAATTCATTCATTTAATTTTCACCTATCTCATGAATGAATCTTCCAGAAGAGATACATAAGTGTAAAAGTGTCATAAATTTACATCATTTACAACAAGAAGGATAAAAATCAACTCCAAAAAGTCAAACACAGTGAAAACTGCGTTTTGCTGAGCTGTAGGCTGAAATCCTGAGCAATTTGCCTGACGGGTCGCACGCCAAATCCTGACGGGTCGCGCGCCAAATCCTGACGGGTTGTGCGCCTTTGAGAGCACTTTTGGGGCACTTTCAGGTGTCCAAATGAGGTAAGAGTAGGCTTGTTGGAAAGTTCTGTGAGTCTACTTTCCAACCCAACTGGAATTTCTGAATTTGGTTGGCATTTGCCCCTCCAAAATTGCAATCTCCCAAGACTGCATTCTGCGTGTCCAAAATGTGGCAGAAAGTCATTTTTTGCTTGTTTTTTGACTTTCAGGAGGCCCAAAACTTCATAAAATCTCTTGGCAATGGGTGAGCATGTGTAACTTTTCATGCCAAATCCAGAAATGCTGAGTTTTTTGAAAATAGAGTTGCCAAGTGAAAGGGTCGCGCGGGGGGTGAGACCCGTCAAGCGAAAAAACCTGTTTTTTGCCTTAAAAACCAAAAATCACCCAAAATGCTCAAAATTTCTTGGAATTTGTGCTAGGGCTGAGCTATTTAGTGCCATGCTCCTTCAAGGAAGCCTCGGCCAAGATGTGGAGGGGATCGGGCCTTTTTCTCCGTTTTTGTGCTTTGACCAACCGCCTTTGGAGCACCTTCATCTTTGCCTTGCACACGTGCATCTGTGCCCAATAATGATTCTTCATGTTTCTCAGCAATTTCTTATCTTGGTTGGCCTTAGCCAACAGCCTCTCTAAATGAGCATTGAGCCGGATAAGCATAGCCTCTCGTTCAACTGGCACTAAATCACCGGGTCTTCTTCGATTCAAGTTGCGGTCACTACGAATCCTCCACAACTCATCAAGAGTTTGCTCATCCTCCAACTGCTTGTTGCGCTGTTCTAGATATGAGATTGTCCATTGTGCCCCTTCTAATCTCTTCTGCAATGCATCATTTTCAGCTCTAAGGTGCTGAATGATCTCCTTTGACTCTAGGCTAGGAGAACTGACATCAAGATCAACAAGCTCTATATCTGGAACACCTGATGGCCCCTCATCAATCCTGCGCTGTTTGCCCCTCTCTGATATCTGTGTTGCTGTCGGAGACGAGGCCCCTTCCACCTGGTGTGGAGATAACACTTGTGGTGCTGATGAAGAAGGCGAGACCCCTTCCACCTGGTGTGGAGAAAATACTCGCCTATCTGTTGCAAATAAGGCCCTGTGGCCTCTCTGATAAGTGACCAATGGAGAAGAGCTGACATGGCTAGTCCCGGGGATATCATGCTGCTGTGATGGTCCTCCCTCCTCATGAACAATCTCCGGATGTGGTGGTGGTGCTGTAAAGAACTCATGAGAGATGAACTCCTCCCATGTGATGCCCTGCTGAGCCAACTGATGTCTGACCACAAGTTGAATCAAATCGTAATGATAGAGGCTCCTATACTGCTGTGCTGGGCTCTTCCTCTGCATCAAGGGCACCATCCTCTCAATGTTCTGGCACATGAAAACAGGGATGTTCATCATCCGTACCTGTGTGAAATGCATCATCAGGCGAATATGGTACGAATATATCTGTGAAAATCTGCCCTCACAGGTGAAAAAGAGCATGATAAGCCTCATCATGGGAGCATACTCACTCCTCAAAAATCTGAAGGGAAATACACCCGTCAAATGTCTCATGAATGCAGGTCTAATGAAAGGCTCAAACTGAACACTGTCCAACATCCTGCGCTTGTTCCACACCTCTCCGACATTCGGTATCCCTGTGGCTTGAGCAATCATCTCGGGTGTCAATGTAAAATCCACCCCAGCAAGGTTCACATGTCCATCATGCAAATGCAAAACAAATAAGCGAGCCAACTCCCTGTGATGCTGAATCCGAGAGATCCTCTCGCAAAACTCATAACAAGACATATAACGGAAACATGATACTACCATTGGACAAGCCTGCAAATCGGTCAAAGAGGTGGGCTCCTCTCTCCTATGATGACTGCCCTTTCCACCCTTGTGAGGCCTCCTCTGTTCCTCAAACTCTGAAGTTGATGCATGGTCATCACTTTGCTCATAATTGGTTTCGGTTTCCGACATTGTTTTAGGAGCAAAGTGGCTGAAATGTACTGTTGTTTCTGCTTTGCAAACTGCTCACTAAAATGATGTTTCAAGGGGACAAGGAGCACAAGGGAAATGTTAGGGAAGGGATATTTTAAAGGGAAACTGGGAATAATAATGAAACAGGGAGTTTAGGGAAAGGATTATTGCATATACATTATTTTCCAAATTTATTTACAATAATGATATGGGAGGAAGGGCTAGGGTTTAATTTTTCTTTTGATTTCTTGGGAAGAAGGGTAGGGTTTAGGGCTCTTTAACAAATTTGGAAGGGAAATTTACATAAAATGATAAGGAAAATGTAATGGGAAGTGGAAAAAATGAGAACAATGGGATACCTCAAAACAGCATAATAAACCCTAGCAATTTTTACAACTTCAAGCCAAAGCATAATAGAGACTTCTACTTGCAAATGGAGACCTTTACAAATATAATCATGACCTTCTTGAACTGTAACAAGCAATAATTTTTTATGATGGAGGGCCTACCTTGCACAATTTAGCAATTTGTGGCTCCTTGGCAAATTTGCTGGCGGTTTTGCAGAGAGAGCGCTGATGGGTCGCGCGCCTCACCCAACGGGTCGCGTGCCTCTGACGGGTCGCGCGCGTTGTAAATTAACACTGGCGGAGGGTGCCTAACGGGTCGCGCGCCTCTGACGAGTCGCGCGCCTGGTTCGACGGGTCGCGCGCCTGGTTCGACGGGTCGCGCGCCTTCCCAACTCACAAACTTCACTCAAACTCTCTTGCAATCAGTTGCTCTATCACTTGGATGCATAATGAGGCTTGATAGAGGGAGATTAGGGCTTTTATAGCCTTGTTTGAATTAATTTCATATCATAACCCACTTTATAATGTTTTTTCCATGACACTTTATAAACTTGACTTTTTGGTTTCCTTTTGTCCTGAAACTGATTGATTTGATGTTTTTCTTTGATAATTTTTGCAGGGATAGGCTCTGAGGGATCTTGGCAAGGGAGCCAGGGTTATATGCTGTCCTTTGAATCATTTTGAATTTTTTACAATTTTCACAAAATTTTTGAGAAATGACTTTGGCTTTAAAAACAGGGTTTTTAAATCCTTGGTGAAAATTAACTATACAAGATAGAATCTTTTGAAAAAACACTTTAAAAATCATCCCTCTGGCTTGCTGGGTACTTATTGACCTTCAGAGACATGAGCTTGAAGACAAACTTGACCAAAAACCCTAAACCTAAAAATTTGATCTCAAGACAATAGACAAGTAACCTTGACAAAGTTTAATGACTGAAACAAGCTGATCCAGTAGTGCCCAGAGGGGGACAAAGACACCAGCTCCTCCATCAGGGTTATGGCATGCCTAACGGAATGCAAAGAATGACACTGATGAGACACCTACCTATGCAAATGCAAAGAGCTTTGATCACTGATGGAGGGCTACTAGACCGACTCTAACAATTTACATGTGCACAATATGTGTGGTGAATGGGGTGGCAGCCCTCGGTGGTAGAGCTAGGCTCCACACCTAGTGTTGCATGTTATTCACATGGCACATTTTGGTATCATAACCCAGTTCACATCTAATCAAGTCAGAGTGATTTAAATGTGAGCAGGTGGGAGGTATTGTCTTTCCGTATGTTAAGTTGCCCGGTTTCAAATTGTGATATTCTTGCTCTGAGATGGGTTGCACCTCTCATGGAGGATTGGTTGCGAGCAAAGTCACCTCTGACAGTCGAGGTAAGCTCATTTATGAGAAAATCATGCTCAAATGTCTTGGAAGAACGGAGTAATGGTTTATTCTCTACACTTATCTCGTCATGGAGAGAGTCCCTGCGCCTTACCTCATTCTACACGCTCACTCCATCACGTCTTTGGCGCATTATATTTGCATGGCCATGGACTCAGGGTGGTAGAATTATTGGGTCAAGGTCGTTGCCTGTGTGTATCTGCAACCATTGTTCTATTCAAGCTGGTGCGGAGGTATCTTGTTCTTGTATTTCACTTACATTGCTAAAGTATGGTTCTGTCATAGCCTCACAAAGGTCGGGCTATCTCTTTGTAGTTAGACTATCTCTTACGGTATTTCACTTATAATGTTAAAGTATGGTTTTGTCATATCCTTGCAAAGGTTGAGCTATCTCTTCATATTTTGTCCTTGTATTTCACTGACATTGTTAAAGTATGGTTTTGTCATTGCCTTACAGAGGTTGGGCTATCTCTTGGTTGGTGATTGTAACTGCTTATTGTTTCACAGTTTTTTGGCTCCGTCGTTTATTATACATAAGGGTCAATGTTCTTTGTTATTTTCCTTCACAATTCTGGGTCTGGTCTGTCGTTTGAACTTGTTACAGTGTTACCCTTCGCGACTCCTCAGAACACAGACACTATCGGGATTTTCTTTAGTTGTCTAGTCTTGGCGTGTGGAGTATGGTACCCAGGTACCTTCTCCATTTGGTTTTAATTGGGTTTATGGTTGTGTCAATATTGTCTTTTTGCAAGTCCCTCCAGCCTCATTAATACAAAATGTATATGAAGTTTGGATTATGGGTAGTTCCCGAGTGCAAGAGTCGTGGGTTTTCACTTCTTGTTTTTCATTAACATAACAAAACCAATGTTGTAACCTTACTGGTTGTGTCCCCTTTCGTTAGCAAACCCTACATCAAGTCATTCATTCCATTAGAGTCGATCAGTATACCACAAGGTTTAGTTCATTGCATTGCAAGTTAATTGTCGTCATGGCTCCTCGGTAACACCTTCCTAGTTGCAAGGGTTGTTAATTTTAGATAACAATGGTATGTTCTATGCTTTAGCACAATTTACTTCAATGTACCTTAAGCAACCCAATGACAATTTCCAATTATATCCAGTAGTAATCGCATTAACTTAAACACATTGATAGTAAATGCAGATAGAACATAAAAACATGTGTAGAAGACAAGCCAAGACAAGAGGACACAAGATATGGCGAATAACAGGGACAACCCCCAATGTGGGGAAACCCTTTGATCAAATCTTCTTATTATTCTTCAATAGTTTAGCAGAGGGAGAGAGTACAAATATCAAATTAACTTGCCCAAAACAATCCTGTCAAATTAGGAGTCAACATCGGTCAATTGTAGCCCTAACCAGAAAGTCAATGGTGGTCAAATCAACTCCAAAATGTCCTCAAAGCAACTCGGTCAACAACAGATAAATTCAGCCTTCTAAGAGGGTCAAAGTCAGCTCAAAACAGTTTGGTCAAACAAGTCCAAGGAGAGAGAAAACACAACTGCAAATTTGAAGTCAACCCTAGTCAAACTATCCCAAACTCCTCAAGAACTATGCCAATAAATGCGGCCTTCAAAAATAAGATTTATGCCCACAAGAACGAAGTCAACGCTGGTCAAAATCACCTTGGTCAACGTTGTTCTGTTTTCAAATTTTCGGTTAGCAAACAAACCCATAAATTCGTCCTCCTTTCACACGTGTGAAGTAGAGAAGGTTGCCTCCAAGTTGTACGAACCAATCAAGAGAGGAGAGAGAGAGATATGTGATGAGATGAGTGATGTCCAAATGAGGAGAGAGGTCAATCCTATATATACACTTTGATGAGGGTGAAGAGACACATCTATAGGGCTTTAGGAGCCTACATTTGACTGAGGCTGACCTTGACAATTTGTGCATGAGAGAGAATAAATTCAAAATTCCATTTTTTCTTGTCAGAATGAGATGATCTTTATATCAAAATTGGCCTTCTAGAAAAGAGGAATCCAATGCAATAATCATCTCCATCATGAGTTGTCCTAAGGTGGAATTTGGCCCTAGTTTCCAATTTTAACACACCCTCTCAACTAGGGAGAATTCCACCGACCAATCCATCTGTCATCATGATGCCATCTTGGCATCCTATACCATCACTGTCATCACTGCCCTACTTTGCTTTGTTGAACCATGAAGTAATAATGAAGAAGAAATGATCGAGAGTGAGTCATAAAATCATACCACTCTCAACTGAAAAAAGTTAGTCCTTGATCCCAGATAAAGTTCTTAAACACCATGCATCCTAGTCATAGGGAGTGCGGCAGTACACAATGCATCCATCAGTGGTGCTATGTTCCCTAACCATCTTTTCACAACTCATTGGCAAGATGAGAGGTACTTCCCATGAGTCCTAAACTCTATGGGTAAGATGTGTGTTGGGGCATCAACAGGAGAAGGTGAACCACTCATCCTACTCATATGTCATAGGAGAAGGAACCACTCATCCTATGCATCTATCAATCGTAGGGAAAGGTGAAGTCGAAGATCAACACTTACCTTCTAAGAGGGGAAGAAAGTGGCACCAAAAGAGGGGAAAAAAGATGAGTACGGCCAAAAACATCCATCTTGTTGTGTATGGCCTCACTAAACCATAATTACATATATAATCCATGCTTGGATCATGAAGGAGATCATCATGACACTAGGATTTCAGAAATTACGTATATAAATGAACGGGAACCCTATCCTGACACAACGGAATCGCTTGGTATGCCAATGGAGTTCTGGACGATCCTCCCTCCAAATATTGTCTACCCGCCTAGCTCAGCAGGAAAATGGCTCTAATCAGCCCCGGAGGCAAAGTAGAGTGGGGTGAAGACCTTCCCACAATTGACTTTATTGAACTCCCTCTCACTTTGAGTTTTTCCACCCCACCCCTAGGCTACCTCCGAATGTACCAAAAAGTCGGAACACCTGGATAGGCTATATATTATTGTACCAAAACCAGGAACAGGATGAGATGTCAGCCCTGCTCACATTGGTATGGAATCTAGGATTGGATAAGCTACTGTAACTGCTATTGGACCCAGAACTATAGGTTCCATAATTGGATTTGTTCGATTAGCAAGTGAAAAGCAAGAAGCAACCATTCACCCTACATAAATGTGTCTGGGTAGGGGAAGGTGAACCACTCACCCTACACACATGTTAACCATCATGGGGTATCACTGGGGAAGGTGAACCACTCACCCTGTACATAGCACACCACTAGGGGAAGGTGAACCACTCACCCTATGGTCGCTCATAGCTCTAAGAAGTAACCCAAGCCCCCAAGAGCTCCCAGAGCTTAGTGTTCAACTCAGTGTCTCTCTCTGAAGGTTAAGAATTTGACCTTCCCCAAAGGTTTCATGAGAATGTCTGCAACCTACCCATATGTTCTAATGTATTGGAGCATTATTGCTCATCGTTGTACCATATACCGGATAAAGTGGTGCCTGATATCAATGTGCTTGGAGCGGTCGTGGAACACGGGATTCTCTGATAGGTGAATCCACTCTAGTTGTCACAGAAGATCATAGTGGTATCTAGCACGTGCTCAAATAGCTCACTGAAGAGCTCCCTCAACCAAACTGCTTCACAATAGGCCATACTCGCAGCAATGTTTTCGGCCTTTGCGTGCTTAAAGCAACATATTTATGCTACCTATTGACCCAAGATAGAGAAGCGGAGCCCAAAGAGACGCAGCACCCAGATGTGCTCTTACGATCCACCACACTGCCAGCCCAGTCAACATTTGAACATCCATATAGCCTCAAGTTACTGACAGTGTATCTCACACTATAGTGGATTGTGCGCCAGAGATATCTCAAGATATTCTTAGCAGCAATCAAATGAATGTGATGAGGCTCAATGGTAAACTAATTCAACGTGCTTACAACAAAGCATATGCCAGGACGAGAGTTGACCAAGAACATTAGGGCCCCTACAAGTTGATGATACTCAGAAGGGTTCGCTAATTCGGGTCCAACAACACTTCCACATAGCTTCTTGAAGTTGAGTTCCATCCGAGTAGTCACGAACTTGCAATCCACCATCCCACATCTCTCAAGTAGCTTCACAATGTATTTTCCTTGGGAAAGGAAAATCTCACCTGGGTTTTGCCAGATGTCCAGCCCTAGGAAGTAATGCATCAGTCCTAGGTCCTTCATCTCGAATTCAGAATCCAACTCCCTCTTGCATTGATGAATGAGAGGGTCATCCCTGTTGAAAAGAGATTATCCACATAAAGGACCAGAATGAGAGGTCTATCATTTTCAAACTTGAAGTATAGGATCGAGTCAACATCGCTCCTTGTAAATCCCAACTTCATAAGATATCTATCAATCCTCTCATACCAAGCCCTAGGGGCTTGCTTCAACCCATAGAGGGATTTCTTCAACCTGCATACATGTGTCTCACGATCTTAAACTTCAAACCCCTCGGGTTTTTCTACATAGACTTCCTCCTTAAGCGAACCATGCAAGAAAGCAATTTTGATATCCATCTAGTGTAGGCTCCATCCTTGCGAGGTGACAAGGGCTATGATCGAACAGATGGTGGTATATCGAGAAACCAGTGCAAATATCTCATCATAGTCTACTCCTTCCTTTTGAGAGAAGCCTCGAGCAACAAATTTGGCCTTGAACTTTCCAACACTCCCATCAGCGCCATGTTTGATATTGTAGAGCCAATTTGAAGTGACCATTAACTTTTCCTTGGGTCTAGGAACCACATCCCAGACATCATTCTTCATGATCGGTGCATACTCCTCATTCATCGCATCCTTCCAAACTTGGTGTTTCACAACATCTTCGAATGTACATGGCTCAGATTGTACAATGGTACTCATGGCAGCTAAGTACCCTTGGTACCTATTCGACTTCTTGTTTTTATGAAATGTCCCCCTCAGTGCAATATGTTTCTCAACAACTTCAAGAGTATCTTTGAGCCATAAAGGTCTTTTTCTTGAAGTAGTGGGCTCACTAGGAGGTGGATCAATGGGATCCATCAGACCTTCCACATCGAGCATCGGTTGATCAGACGAAGGTTCATCTTGCTTTCTTGTATCAGCATCATCATTGTCCTTCTCGTGGATAGGAAGATCTCAAACTTTCCTAAGAGATTAATATTCATCGAATGTGACATCATGACTTAATTCCACTTCCCTTTGACCAGGTATGTAGATTATATATGCCTTAGAAGTTTCACTATAGCCCGCAAACATTCATTTCTTCCCAGATGCATCTATTTTGTTTCTTTTCTCTTTTGGCACATAAAAATATATGGGACAACAAAACATTCTCAAATGAGAAGCATCATGTTTCTTACTGGTGAAAACTTCTTCGGGTGTTTTGAAGTCCAATGCTTGATGTGGGCATCTATTTTGGACATACACAGCGATGTTGGCAGCGTCTCCCCATAAGAAATTTGGTAGGCCTTGGTCATGAAGCATGGCATGGGTGGCTTCTATGATGGTTAGATTCTTCATTTCGGAAACACCATTTTTTTTCAGGAGTATATGTAGTAGTGGTCTCCCTCCTAATGCCAGCTTCTCTACAATAGTCTTTGAATTCATTTGACTCATATTAGGTACCATTATCAGTCCTCAATATTTTGATCTTCTTCCTTGTTTGATTCTCTGCCAAGGCTTTGAAAGAGAGGAACCATTTGAACACTTCATCCTTCTTCTTTAAGAAATAGATCCATGTTTTGTGAGATAAGTTATCCACAAAAATAGAATAGTACAAATATTCATCCAAAGACGTTATGGGCAACATACTTGATAGATCAGAATGAACCAATTGAAGAATATCGGTGGTTTGAGTTTCACTTGAGGGGAATGGTCCCCTTGTATGTTTTCCAGCTTCACATCCCTGAAAAACACCTTCATGATCTAAGTTGAATTCGAGCATACATGTGACCATCTTCCTTACATCAGGAAGGGCCTTGAAATGAAGGTGAGAAAATCTTCGGTGCCATAATTCAAATTGAAGAGAACAATCACAAGTCATTGCTCCCAACAGACTTCCTCCAACTTGATAGAGACCAACCCTGAATCCAAGAGTGAATGAATCTCTTAGGTTCCTTTGCCAAACATGAACCTTCCCATCAATTAATATCACCTTGAAACCTTTATCTTCCATCGCAGAAATAGAGACCAAGTTATTTTTCAGATCAGGTACATATAGCTCTTCTTGTAAATGAAGAGTTTAACCTTGATTTAAGTGAAGAGCAACAGTCCCAATTCCTTTCACGGGATAAGTGGTATTATCCCCAAGTATAATCTCCATATTCTTCTTCTTTTCAATCAAGTTAGAGAGAGCTTATTTGTACCTAGTGAAGTGACTTGAGGCACCACTATCAATCAACCAATGATTCAATGTATCCGGAGGAGAGGCGATGGTGAGGGTAGAAATAAAATATAAACAAAATTGCTTTACAAGATTAACTTCTTCATACCTGTAGTTTTTTGACTTCTTGGCAGGGTGACCATTTCCATTTTGAGCAACGGGAGCATTCCTCTTTCCTTTGTTATTGAACTTGTTGTTCCTTTGATTGCCATTGCCCTTGAAGTTGTTGTTATTGTTGTCATCATCTCTTGGAGTGTCCTCCTTGCGAGGACACTCTCTAGAGAAGTGGCCAAACCTATTACAATTGAAGCATCTTCCTTTTCTTCCTTTTTTGAATCTCGACTTGAACCCTTGACCTTGATTTCTTGAACCAACATTGTTCTTCCTCTTGGAATGAGCGGAGAAGGCAGTAGGATTGTTTCCATTTGAGGGCTTGTCTCTTTCCATCATCCTTATTTCTTCTTGAGTGCATCTAGCCAATAATTCATAAAATCTTGGAATCTTGTCATTATTGAGAATGGTAGTGTTGAAGACATCCCACTCTCTTGTAAGGCCTCCATGTTCAATAAGAGTAAGCTCCCTCTCACCAATGACTTCTCCAATAGATAAGAGACCATTTTTGATCTCGGTAATCCTCATGAAGTAGGATTGGATGGAAATTCCTCTATCCATCTTGATGTCTTTCAACCTTCTCTTGAGAAAAAGAACTTGATTTGCATTATTTACTTTGAACATCCCAACCAATGTGTCATACATCTCCTTAGATGTTTCCAAATCAGAAATATAGGCAACCAAAGGCTTGTGAATCGAATCAACAATAATTTTCTTAGCTTTAAACTCACCTTTCTTGTACTTTCTTTGTGCAGTTACGGATGCATTTGAAGTAGGCTCCACTACTCTTCCTTTGACATAATCCATGGCATCGTTTTTTTCCAATGTCAAATCTAGAAACATCTTCCATGCATGATAGTCGAATTTGTCCTTAAGCTTGTCCTCATATTTGAAGTAAGATGTAGTCGTCATTGGAACTAGTTCCAAGTCCTTTTCCAACAACTTCCCTTAACGATTGCTTCTCCTCACTCTTTCTTGGGCTTTGTCTTCACCTGAGCTCTGATACCATGTTAATTTTAGATAACAATGTTATGTTCTATGCTTTAGCACATTTTACTTCAATGATCCTTAAGCAGCCTAATGACAGTTTCCAATAATATACAATAGCAATCGCATTAACTTAAACACATTGATAGTAAATGTAGATAGAACATAAAAACATGTGCAGAAGGCAAGCCAAGACAAGAGGACACAAGATATGGTGGTTGCCAGGGATAAACCCCAATGTGGGGAAACCCTTTGATCAAATCTTCTTATTATTCTTCAATAGTTTAGCAGAGAGAGAGTACAAATATCAAATTAACTTGCCCAAAACAATCATGTGAAATCAGGAGTCAACAACAGTTAACTGCATCCCTAACCAGAAAGTCAATGGTGGTCAAAGCAGCTCCAAAATATCCTCCAAGCAGCTCGGTCAACAACATATAAATTCAGCCTTCCAAGAGGGTCAAAGTCAACCCAAAAATGTTCGGTCAAACCAGTCAAAGGAGAGAGTAAACACAATTGTAAATTTTGCAATCAAATTTGAAGTCAACCCTGGTCAAACTATCCCAAACTCAAAAATTGTGCCAATAAATGCGGCCTTCAAAAATCAAATTTCTACCCACAAGAACGAAGTCAACGCTGGTCAAAATCACCCTGGTCAACGTTCTGTTTTCTTGAAATTTTCAGTCAGCAAACAAACCCTGAAATTTGTCCTCCTTTCACACGTGCGAAGTAGAGAAGGTTGCCTCCAAGTTGTAGGAACCAATCAAGAGAGGAGAGAGAGAGAGCTATGTGATGAGATGAGTGATGTCCAAATGAGGAGAGAGGTCACTCCTATATATACACTTCGATGAGGGTGAGGAGACACATCTATAGGGCTTCATGAGCCTACATTTGACTGAGGCTGACCTTGACAATTTGTGCATGAGAGAATAAATTCAAAATTCCATTTTTTCGTCAGAATGAGATGATCTTTATATCAAGATTGGACCTCTTGAAAAGAGGAATCCAATGCAATAATCATCTCCATCATATGAGTTGTCATAATGTGGAATTTGGCCCTAGTTGCCAATTTTAACAGGGGTGGCGCTCCTGGGTCACCTTTGACACGACAAAGGAATTTGTTTGGTTAGGAATCGATAGCCAATTTTTTTCGAGGTAGCTCCTTTAGAGATTTGTAAGGAAATTCTCCATTTGGAAGCAAAAGGGTTTGGGGATAGAGTCTATTTCTCGGATTCATAGTTAGGAGGTAGCAGAGTCAAGTGGGTACCAGATCGAGGGAAGTTTTGTAAGAGAAGGATTCATTTCCTTCATTCCATCAACCTTCATTGACAACTGGAAACTCTTCTTAGCATGGTTATTAGAGACAAGCAAGTAGACAACTACAAGTTGTTTGCAGGTCAGGAGGACATAAAGAGAATTCTGAGGGATATTAGATACAACTTGGATGATATAGTGGTCAGACTATCTCGCATAGAACATTATGTTGTTTCAGACTATGACACAGAATCAAATGAGCATCAAGAAGTGCCAGCGATCATCAACGCTCTAGCTCAACCCTCTCCTCAGGACAACTCTACTACCACATCACCAGTGATCATCTTGGACTAGCAAGTCCACCAAGCACTCTGTATGTTAGTCTACCATGGGTGGCATTTTGTGTTTTTTGTATCTGGATGTTTTGTCAGTTTGGTTTTTCGACAAGTATATGTATTATTGTAGCTCTTTTAGTTTTTACTTGGCCTAGTTACACTAGCAGGACTAGAAAAATGAAGAGGGATGTGTCACATTAGTCAGCCCTCATGATATTCTCAAAATGTGTTATTGATAGTCAAGGCATTACCTATGTTTATTCTTGGTTGCAGACAAGACTTAGCAGGTCACTCTGAAGGATGTTTTTTTGGACGTGTTGCTAAATAAACTGCAATGTAAAATCTTTTGATATTGATATTAATAAAAATTTACTGAGCCAATTTACAAAAAAAAGAAGATAAATTTATTTTTAATCGAAGAAGCCATAAAATATATTACATCAATAATAAAATCATTCTCAATTGAAGATAATAATAAAATAATGGTAAGAGACTTTTTTTCCAAAAATCTAAATACAACATAAATATGTTTTTTAGATCTGTTAAATAATTACAAATTAAAAAAAAAAGAGAAATTACATAGTGGAAAAATATAAATATTCAAACAAAAAAATGTAAATAAAATTTGCAAAATTAGAATATAATGTGTTGGCTTCTAAACAAAAATTACAAAAAGTGAAAATAATAATAATAATAAAATAATGGTAGGGGAAACTTTTTTTTCCCAAAAATTTAAATACAACATAAATATGTTTTTTTTTAATTTCTATTAAATAATTACAAATAAAAAAGAGAGAAATTACATAGCGGAAAAATAAAAATATTGAAACCAAAAAATGTAGAGTGAAATTTGCAAAATTATAATATAATGTGTTAGCTTCTAAACAAAAATTACTAAAAAAAAAAAAGTTTAAGCAACTATTAATTTTTTTAACTTTGTTAGATATTACAAAAGCAAATATTTAATAGAATGTCATCTCAACTTGTAATAATTTTGAATATACTGAATTTCCCAGTTTTTTTGTTTTCCTCATCAAATTTGTATATTGAGTTTACCCTTATTCATTGTTTTTTTGTTTTCCTCATCAAATTTGTTATGAAAAATTTAGATTATCAACTTTAAAATGCTTTACGATGTGATTTTCATATACAAAATTTATTTCCAATTTTCTTTGAAATCAAATCATAGATTAAACTGGAAGTTAAAAAGAATTTTGATATGAAATTGAAATAAATAATATCCATTTAGTATTATGATTACTCTAAAATTTTATAGTACATATCATAAATAAATATCCTATTCTTAATAGAAATAATGGATATTCTAGAAAATTAAAGATTAATTTATTACAATAAATGAAAAATGATTAATGATTTTATAACGTAAAATTGAAATAAATAATATCCATTTAGTATTATGATTACTCTAATATTTTAGAGTACATCATATCTTAATCTTAGTAAAAATATAAAAGATATTCTAGTAAATTAAAAATAAATTTATTGCAATAAATGAAAAATTAATAATGATTATTCTAAAATAGTACATGATATCTTATTCTTAATAAAAATATAAAGGATATTTTAGTAAATTAAAAATAAATTTATTGCAATAAATGAAAAATTGATAATGATTTTATAAATTGAATTTTCATTTGTAAATTTATAATATCCAAATTTAATATAAATTTTAATTTTAATTTTAATTTTAAAATTGGTTTTTTATTTTATTTTTTCTTATTAAATTTGTTTGTATTGAATTTTTAAATAATGGATATGTTCTTTGTATTAATGAATAATTTGAAATATATTTTATTTTCAATTTTTCTTTTATAAATTATTTAAATATTATAATATTTTTTATTAATTATTAATAATAAATTTTTAATTTTTTTAATTCGGAAACTACATGTATAGGTATATAAAGTAGTTTTAATCTCATTAGTTACTTTCAGGAGTTGGGGAGGGGGAGAGGTTTCCTGAGAATCCAGAACATACGTATGCTTAAAGTTTAGGTCACACTTCCAATAATCTTATTGAAGCTTATGCCTTATATTAGGGTTTGAGGTAAATTGTGAATCTAGAAATTTAGGAGATGATTGTTTTTGGCGATTCATTGAATATAATTCATCATTTGTATTCAAAATCTCTTCCCTCATATACAAAGTTAAGTCTCAAATGGATTTGTCAGTTGGATTAGTTTATCTCCAAGAAGAAATGTCTCCTTGTTTTGATCAAACAACTCTAGGGATGATCACATGGATAATTTAGGGTCAAGACTAATTCAAGGTGAACTTTAGTGATAGGGGCAAAAGGGATATGCCGTCCTCCTTTAATTGTTAATCAGGGGACTTGGAAATCAATGCATAGGAGAATAATTCTTTATGGTTTAATGTAAAAATTTGATGCTTTGTAAACTTTGGTTTTTTTAGCTCAGTATTGGTGAATGTACAAGTGGAATACTGTAGATATTGTAGTATTTTGTTTAAAAACTTCAAGGTCAAAATTTTCTAGATGGTCATTGATACATCTTCCATTCCAACCATGTCCACTAGTTTCAACTTGCTTATGTAAATTATATATCTAAATTGAGCTTTAGCTCAATGTCTTTTAATATAATAACTATTCGCAGTTCTTGTTAAAAAACAATCTAAACACTTAAGTCGAGTTGTATACCCTCCTAGTCCGCTTACATATAAGGGCCTATACTGAAAGTAATGGTACTAGTCAAAGGAATGCTAACATTGGATAGAGGCATAGTCCACTTACATATAAGGGCCTATATCGAAAGTAATGGTACTAGTCAAGGAATGCTAACATTGAATAGAGGCATTCCCCCCTATTGCAACAAATAGAGGCATTTCGAGTAAGTTCCTTGAGTTGGCGATTAGACTTCCCTAGATATTGGACCATCTTAACCTAGTCCTCTTCAAATGATCAACACTTTAGCCTTTTTTTTTCATTTTTTCATCATGATTGCGTTGTTTTCTTTGCATATTTTTCTATGCTTGAAACATTCTTTTAACACTCCCAACATATTGTGGTGATATCTTGATGAAATGTATTTAAATTCAATAGTTTTGTATCCTTTCTTTCAAAACTAAAATACTAATAATATATTATTATTAGTAAATATAATTATGATATTAAAATAAATAATATTTGATAATTTATTTGTATAATTAATTATTTATAATATATCAAAACAATAATTTTCATTACCATATAATTAACTAACATTTGTGGAGATCAACCCCACCAAAACTATTCATTTCCAAGAAAGATTACATAATAAGACTATGTGGACATGAGAGTATGATGCAGGAGCATCTGGACTTAGCTAGCAATGTGAAGGTTTGTTTACATGTTGTGGCTAAATGAATTGAATTTCACTGACCTCAGTGGTCAAAAGTCGGTTTTAACGAGAGGGTTGGATCTCGCAAGAAAATGCTCTGTATTTCATTATTGTAATAAGTAGAAATTGTCTTATTTTAGATTCAGGGATAAGTTGTTAGCATAAGTGTGTGATAGAGCTTGAAAATAGAGATTGAGTTGTTAGAATGATTAAAATAGAAGATTGAGTTGTTAAGCACAGTTAGAGTGGGATTCGATTCATAAAAAGAAGAAAAATGTAATGTAGACGGATTGGCAGAGATGAGGGAGGATTGAGCGAAGCGAGAGTGGAGTGAGAGTGAGGATTTCAAGATTGAAACAGGGGTCTTTTGAATTGTTGTAATCGAGCCAAAGGGCCGAGACTCTGTAATATTGATTGTATTGAATAATTGATGTCGCATGCAGTTATGTATTGATTTTATTGAAAACTCTCGTTTTGCCTCTGTTTATTTGTATTCCGAACGAATCAAGCATTTCCTCTTTTTTTATGCTTTATGTTATAAACTCAGAGTTCAATGGAAATCACAGTCCTTAGTGTTAATAACAGTGGTTGAAGCCTGCTTAAATCCCAGCCGTTGATCTAAGTTCCAACCAATGGTGCAAAATCCTGCCGACTGTTGGATTATCCCATATCGCATCGCAATATTTGTTTACAAGGGGGCGGACCTTAGGCCTTAACGAAATGCGATGTGCGATCGCCACTTTATCGCATCGCAACATTCCATCGACAGTTGAATAGACCTCAGGCCTTAAGACCCTGCGATGTGCGATCACCGATCCATCGCATCGCAATATTTCATTGGAAAGGGAACGGGCCTTGAGCATTGGGAAACTGCGATATGTGATGGGCGATGCGATCATTGATTAAATCACATCGCAACGTTTTATGTGAAAGAACCGAGCCCTAAGCACTGCCATTGCAATTTGCGATTGCGATATGTTGTGGACCGTTGGATCAATGTGTTTGTGATATACAGTGCAGTATTACCAAGCGGCTCTTTTGACTGGTGAATACTTGTTGTCGAGCTTATATAAAGGAAAACAGAGCAGTGAAGGGAAAGGCTGAATATAAAGGGGAAAGGAACGCGGGGCCGATTGTTCATAATCTCTTAAACAATTGACCTCCTGCGTCATTTGTGGTATCAAAGAAGAGATTAAGGTTGATTGCAGTAAACATGCCGCCGAGGAGAGGAGTTGGCATAGGTCGAGGAAGACCTAAAGCAAATGCAGTTCTGCTAGAGGAAATCCAGAGTCTGCATAAGAGGATGGAAACAATTGAGACTGCTCAAGAACACCTACTGAAGGGGATGACAGTGCTAAAGAAGAATCTTCTAAGGAAGAAGAAGAGGAGGAAAATGAAACTACCAAAGTTATTAAGATGTTGGCGAAAGTAGGAGGAAAACCAAAGGTGGAAATTCCTACGTATGAAGGGAGTCTCAATGCAGAAGAGCTAATGGATTGGATCAGTTCATTAGACAAATATTTTGATTATGAAGAGGAGGTTAACAACAAAAAGAAGGTGAAATTTGCAATTACCAGATTGAAGGGTCATGAAACTATTTGGTGGGATGAACTACCAACATCTAGAACAAGGAAAGGAAAGTCCTAGATCAAGCAATGGGACAAAATGGTGAGTAAAATGAAAGCTAAATTTATGCCCAAATATTATCAGTTAGATCTTTTTAAACAATTATAGAATTTAAGGCAAAAATGAATGTTTGTTAAAGAATACACAGAAGAGTTTTATAGATTGAGTATTAGAGCACTACATGCAGACGATGACATGGAGAAGGTAGCCAGATATATCAATGGCTTAAGATATGACATACAGGACGAGATCAATATGCTGAGTCTGAAGACTATTGAAGATGCCTATCAAGCAGGTTTGAAGGCAGAAGAGAAGATGTTGAGAAAACAAAATCAGAGGAATAGAGGAAGAAGCTCAGTAAGAGGTAGAGGAACTACCAGACCAAGGGGACAACAACATCAACATGAAGCAAGCAGTTCAAGTAGTAGACCACCACAGAGAGGAGATTTTAATAGAGGAAGATTTGCACCCAGAGGAAGAGGTCGAGGAAGAGATATTCAATGTTACATGTGTGGAGAATGGGGACATGTGTCATGGGACTGTCCTCATAATAAACCAACAAGTCAGAGGAATGTGAATGTGGCTGAGGCAAAGCCAGAAGCACCTCGAATTATGGAAAAGGAAGAATCCCCTGAAGTAGGAGAATCCCTGTTGTTGAAAAGGGTGTTACTTAAGGCAGAGAAAGAGATTGAAGAACTAGCGTAGAGGAAGAGTTTATTCAGAACTACATGTAAATCCGAAGGTAAGTGTTGTAAAGTGATAATTGACAGTGAGAGCATTGATAACCGTGTTTCTACAGAGATGGTGGACAAGCTAGGATTAGCAAAGATAGTACACCCTACTCCTTACAAAGTGTCATGGTTGCAGAAAGGACATCAAATTATTGTGACAGAATAGTGCAAGGTCGAGATACAGATTGGTATGTATAAGGATGTGATATTATGTGATGTAATGCTAATGGATGTATGCCATGTATTGCTGGGAAGACCGTGGCAGTTTGATCGGAAAGTTATTCATGATGGGAGGAAAAACACTTATACCCTGGAGAAGGATGGAAATAAACATACATTGTTGCCATTGAAGGATGACGCTGACAAAGGAACGCCTAGAAATAGTGTTATGCTGATGAGCGGAAAGGAGTTGTTGCAAGAGGTTGGAAAAGGTGAAAAAATGCATTTTGCTATCATAGGGAGACATAAGGTAATTTTAAATTCCACAAACTTAGATGATTTACCTGAAGAAATAAAAACTCTGTTAAATGATTTCGTTGATATTATTATGGATGAGTTGCCAAATGCATTGCCACCAATCAGGAGTATTAGTCATCATATTGATCTAATACCAGGAGCGAGTTTGCCAAACAAAGTAGCATACAGATTAACTCCTCAAGGGAATGCAGAAGTTGGAAGACAAGTGCAACAACTGATGGATAAGGGACTAATCAGAGAGAGTCTTAGTCCGTATGCTGTACCAACAGTACTCAGTCCAAAGAAAGGAGGTGAATGGCGTATGTGTACAAATTCCAAAGCCATAAACAAGATCACTATTAGGTATAGATTTCCTTTACCATGCATGGATGATTTGATGGATTGTATGAGTGGGTCAAAGTATTTTACTAAAATAGATATGAAGAGTGGATATCATCAAATAAGAATTAGAGAAGGTGATGAATGGAAGACTGCATTTAAAACAAACAGTGGGTTGTATGAGTGGTTAGTGATGCCTTTTGGACTCACTAATGCACCTAGTACGTTCATGAGATTGATGAATGAAGTATTGAAGGAATATGCAGGCAAGTTTGTTATTGTTTATCTTGATGATATTCTAGTTTTTAGTAAAATTAAAGAAGAACATCTAGAGCATCTTAAATTGGTTTTAAGAACTCTGCAGAAAGAGAAATTACTGATAAATATGAAGAAATGTAGTTTCATGAGAGAAGAATTAATTTACTTTGGATTTGTAGTTTCTAAAGAAGGGTTGAAAATCGATCCAAAGAAAGTCTAAGCAATTTGGGACTGGCATGTTCCCAGGAATATATTTGAGGTAAGAAGGTTTCATGGTCTTGCAAGTTTTTACAGAAAGTTTATCAGAGGTTTTAGTCAGATTTGTGCACCAATTCTTGAAACAATTAAGGAGACTAATCAATTGTTCAAGTGGACAAAAGCAACAAACATGAATTTTAAGTTGCTAAAGAGGAAAATCACACAGAAACCAGTTTTAGCCTTACCCGATTTTGGAAAAGTCTTTCAAGTTGAAACTGATGCTAATGGAGTTGCAATTGAAGTAGTTTTGAGTCAGGAATAGAGGCCGATAATGTGCTTCAGTGAGAAATTGAATGAAGCGAAGAAGAAGTGGGAGTTGGGAGATAATAGAGTTGCAGAAGTATGGAGTAAGCCCTGAAAGTCTGAGGGATGATTCTTTTCTTCCCCGAGAATCCGATGCAGGAGCATCTGGACTTAGCCAACAATGTGAAGGTTTGTTCACATGTTGTGGCTAAATGAATTGAATTTCACTGACCTGAGTGGTCAAAATTCAATTTTAACGAGAGGGTTGGATCTCTCAAGAAAATGAATTGTATTTCATTATTGTAATAAGTCGAAATTGTCTTATTTTAGATTAAGGGATAAGTTGTTTGCATAAGTGTGTGATAGAGCTTGAAATTAGAGATTGAGTTGTTAGAATGATTAAAAAGGAAGATTGAGTTGTTAAGCACAGTTAGAGTGGGATTTGATTCATAAAAAGAAGAAAAATGTAATGTAGACGGATTGGCAGAGACGAGGGAGGATTGAGCGAAGGAGAGTGGAGTGAGAGTGAGGGTTTCAAGATTGAAACATGAGACTTTTGAATTGCTGTAATCGAGCCAAAGGGCCGAGACTCTGTAATATTGATCGTATTGAATAATTGATGTCGCGTGCAGTTATTTGTTGATTTTATTGAAGACTCTTGTTTTGCCTCTGTTTATTTGTATTCCGAACGAATCAAGCATTTCCTCTGTTTTTATGCTTTATGTTATAAATTCAGAGTTCAACGGAAATCGCAATCCTTAGTGTTAAAAACAGTGGTTGAAGCTCGCTTAAATCTCAGTTGTTGATTTAAGTTCCAACCAACGGTGCGAAATCCTGCTGACCGTTGGATTATCCCATATCGTATTGCAATATTTGTTTACAAAGGGGCGGACCTTAGGCCTTAACGAAATGCAATGTGTGATCGCCGCTTTATCGCATCACAACTTTCCATCGACAGTTTAATAGACCTCAGGCCTTAAGGCCCTGCGATGTGCGATCGTCGATCCATTGCATCACAATATTTCATTGGAAAGGGAACGAGCCTTGAGCATTGGGAAATTGCAATATGCGATGGGCGATGCGATCATTGATTAAATCGCATCGCAACATTTTATTGGAAAGAACCGAGCCTTAAGCATTGCGATTGCGATATGCTGTGGACTATCGGATCAATGTGTTTGTGATCTACGGTGCAGTATTACCAAGCGGCTCTTTTGATTGGTGAATACCTGTTGTCGGGCTTATATAAAGGAAAACATAGCAGTGAAGGGAAAGGTTGAATATAAAGGGGAAAGGAACGCGGGGCTGATAATCTCTGAAACAATTGACCTCGTGCGTCAGATTACCACAGTCATTTAGAGATCACAAAGTGGACATTGATCAAACCAGAATTAGGCACCTTTAATTCTTGTAATCATAATCATAGAGATGACATGGATCCCATCAAATCATGGTATATGAAACCCTAAATTCCTAGGAAGTGTTATGAACTCTTGTTGCACGTAGCTTCTAGGATGGAGTCGTGCATGGGAACACATATGGAGGTGGGTGTTGGGAGATCAGGGGTGCTTCTTGCTTTCTGCTATTTAGATTGAACTGCAACTGCAATAACCAAATACTTAAAATGCCATATCCTTTTGGTATATAACTCTATGGCATTTTTATGCACCAAAAGTGCCCTTACGCTTTGAATACAAACTAGAAAACCACTTGGCATGTTCAGTGAGCTGACATGAAAGAGCTTCTCATTCTCCCTTTTGTTTAATCCTTGCATCTTGGAATATGTTGCAACCCTCCTCGGGTTATCGGTGACTGGTTTGGGGTTAGGCCTTGCTAGTGGGCCGCGGGGCTAGATTCTCTTCGGGGTCAATCAGCGTTTTTCGTGGATGAAGCCACCACCGGTTGACCAAGGTGTCTGTGAACCACACCCAAAAAAAGAAGAAGTGAAAATTATAATTTTGCAATCATATTTAAATTTCATTAATAAGGACATAAAAACTTAATACTTACAATATAACAAGATTTTTAACAACAACAATGGATATTCCACACACTTAACCATGGATATTATTAAGTTGTGAATAGGCTTTGTTACAATACCATGGCTTATCAATACCTGATGCCCAAAAATCATTTCTCATTTCACAATCAAAAGATTTTATAAATATTTTTTTTTGATTTTATTTTTTACATTTTTGTGTTGAACATTCTCAAGCCTAGTATGGAAGAGACATAATGTTATGTTATGTTATCTAAACATTTTGACTCAATGAAATTACATAAAAATAGAAATTATATATATATATATATATATATATATATATATATATATATATATATATATATATATTAAACCAGTCTATATCCATTTTAACTCTAGATCTATCAAGCTTCATGAGGTATCAAATCTCTCTAGGTTTAAACCTTTTTTCAAAATTTTCACTCAAAAAAAAAGGTTTACACATAGAAAGATTTGATCATTCTCGATGCTTGATAGATCAGAGTTAAGATGGATCTAGGTTGGTTTAATTCAATGTATAATATTTTTAGGAAATACAGTGATTTAAAATTCTATTAACTAAAGAGGCTATAAAATAGTCTTATATTTCAAACATATCTTAAAATTTAGGAAAAAAAAGGTCATAAGAAAGTAGAGCTCACATGAACATTGAGTTAATAGTGGAGAAAACTTCACACAATAAACATAGATTAGTGGAGAAAACCTGAAAACCTTTACAAGATAAATTCAATTTTTACAAATATAACTTCAATGCCTTACTGTGGCACCACACATCATTACAAAGAGGATTGAGAATCTTATATATAACAATTAATACAATGTTAACTATTATAGTAATTATAAGCTATTAAATTTTATATTGATATGGAACTACCAACCCATTTTTAATAAACACAATGATGATAGTTGATATGGTGTTTTATTAACACAAAATGGAGCATTAATTGCATCAAGATCCCATTAATCTCAACATGGGGACATGAAGGGACATTACAAGCTATTCTCCCATAATGATAAATTATTTCATCACCTTGAAAAATTGGCCTTTGCCAAAGGTTTTACAGATTCAATCAAAATCTTGACACTCATGCTTGGCATTGAAATCCATGAGAGAATGCAAAATTATGTCCAAGGGCATCGGGGGTATTCTCATATGTGGGTAAAGTGGACTATGGGGCTTTGCACCCATGGACCAATGGTATTTAGATGACTCATGGTGTTGCGCCCTTTGGAAAAGCATAAGTACAAAGATGTATGATTCATTGTAGTGGTCAACAAGAGAGAATCTTGTGACAGAGAGAGCTAGTGACAAGCCTAAAATTTGTGGAGGGTTAAGAGGGCTTGTGACAAAGGCCTCAGATTTGTGGAGGGTCGAGAGGGCCTATGGTAGGCCTTAGATATGAGAGGGCCTAGAGAGGGCCGAGAGTGGAAAGAGGGTGTGTAGAGGGTCGAAAGGCTCTAGTTAACGGAAGAAGATTGAGGAATTTTTGGGGGAGATTTTCGAGAAATTCAAGGGAAGTTGGGAAAGAAGAGACGGACCTAGCTAAGGGGTTGTTTTGTTGTGGATGCAGAGTTATTTCCTTGGGTTGATTTGACAGTTGTGCATGCTGTATGATTTCTAGAGAGGTAATGAGCAGGAAGAGTGGGCCAAGAGCATTCCAAGCAGGCCGAGTTTGTTTTGGGGTCGATTCCAGTTCAACATTTGAGATTTTGGGTTGCCAAATCTCCATGGGATTGAATTACAGGGTACCCTTTAGCTAGAAGTTATCTTAACCTTCTCTTGAAGTTATCTTAGCCTCCTCTAGAAGTTATCTCAACCTCCTCTTCTCCAACTCTACACTTGAGGAATGAATGATCTCTCTTTGCCTTTTCTCCCATGTTAGTCTTCATAATGAAGTGAAGCCCTAACGCTATGATTAATGGTTGAGATTAGATCTCAGCTCTCCTTAATCAATGGTGGAGATCTAATCTCCCATTGACCCCCTTTTCATTTATCCCTTCATTAATGGCTTCCCCTAGTCACTTTATAACTTTAAGTTGTACCATACACTTGTTCTCATAAAGTCACTTTAATGTTATAAATTAACTTTAATATAATAAATTACTAAGTACTTTTTGAACCTCATAAAGTGACTAAAAGTCAGAGGAATTGATAATTCATAAAGTCACTTGCCAAAAAGGTGTATCATGTGTTTTCCTGGGCCAAAGGAAAAAAACACCAAGAACACCTGCTTGGCACCCTTTTTCTCAACACTTAACTTGTAACTTGGTTGTGAAACTAAGTTAAAGGTGTATGTCATTTCCCTATGAGTATACGGTATAATCATTACAATGGATGGGATAGAAGGCTATCAAGGTTTCATATACTGCTTACAAAAAACAGTGATTTGTTTAAATGATGACAAAAGGTCAATTGAGATCTATGGTATCAAGAGGAAAGTGTCCCTATGATTCATCTCAACAATGAAAGTTAAATGTTGCCTCAGGAATGGGTGTAAGTTGTACATGATCAAGGCAATGAGTGACAAGAAGGGACCCTCTTTAGATGAGCATCTAGTTATGTCAAAATTCAAGGATGTTTTTCCTGAGTTACCATTGTTACCCGTTGAGAGGGAACTTGATTTCACAGTCGAGATAAAACCCAGCATGGATAAAATATCCAAGACACCATACATGACGATGACTCCCAAACTTTGTGAGTTACAGATGTAGTTGAAGGAACTACTAGACTTGGGACTTATTAAGCCTAATTTTTCACCTTGGGGTGCACCAGTACTTTTCGTTAAGCAAAAGGATGGTTCCTTGAGATTGTACATAGATTACATGGATTTTAATTGAGCTACAATGAAGAATAGGTACCTAATACCTCAAACAGATTACCTATGTGATCATATGAAGGGAGTGATGGCTTTCTGAAAAGTTAATATGTTGCAGGATATCACGAGTTAAGGATTAAAAAGGGTGACAGTCTAAAGACCGCCTCCCAAACTTGGTTTGGGAACTATGAGTTCAAAATGGTGCCATTTGGTTTAACCAATGGACCAATAGTGTTCATGAGCCTCATGAATTGTGTATGAAAATTTTTGGAGCACTTTGTGCAGGTATTTATGGATGAAATTTTCATATATTCCAATAATGAAAAGGAACATGAGGAACACTTGTGGATTGTGTTGACACGCTTAAAGAAAATAAATTATATAGCAATATTCAAAGTGTTCTTTCTTTTAGAATGAGATTCAATATCTTGGCCATATTATTTCAGGGGAAGGAATTTTGGTGGACCTAAAAAAGGTCAAGGCTATAATGGATTGCCTAGTGCCGAAAAAAGCTCATGAGGTGTGAAGCTTCATGGGTCTAGCAAGTTATTATTATAGTTTTGTGGAAGGTTTCTCAAAGACTACGAAACCCATCACTTCATTACCACACAAAGGAGTTAGGTATGAGTGGATAGAAGAATGCAACGCTACAATCATCAAGCTAAAGATATTACTAATTAGTGCACCAATCCTTCAAGTATCCAGCATGGATAAAGAATTCACAATCTGCAAAAAGGCATCGAAGCAAGGATTAGGAACTGTATTAATGCAATAAGGGGGTTAATAGCATATTTGTCTAAGAATATGAAGAAAAATGAGGAGATGTATGTTACATGTGGCTTAGAATTGCCATTTATGATGCTAGCTATAAAACTTTAGAGGCATTACCTCGTGAGAAAGAGATTTGAGCTAAAGACACATCATGAAATCTTGAAGCATCTCTTCACTCAAAGCAATATGAATTATAGACAAAAGTGATGGAGTAATTTCATGAATGAGTATGATTTCAGTGTTTAATGCATCAAAGGAAAGGATAATGTGTTGGTCGGTGAACTAAGTAGAAAACCACATATCTTCTACTTGGTGCCCTTAAGGGTCATTTTGAGGGAGTGTGTGGTAGAAAAAGTCTTTGGATTTGGTTGGTATTTAAAGGTTACATCATTTATCTCGAATGGGAATTAGATAGAACAAAATTTTTAGGCGTTTGTCCTTGAAGCTAATATGCTATTGAGACTCTAAGGATATATATCCATGAGGAAGGTGGTATGCAAATAAATATCCTCGAAGAATTCCATAGGGAACTTTATTATGTGCACCCTAGTGTGAAGATGTATGTAGACATGAAGAAGATTTTCTTCTAGGTGAGAATGAAGTGTTGAGATTAGGATGCAGAGACCTTAAGTGCCTAGTAAGAGCTAGTTGAGTGGTAAATCTAGTTGGGTGGTTTCAAGGAGCAAATACAGAAGGAAAACAAATTTAGATCTATTTAATTCAACTCAAAGGAAAAAGTGTTGAATCATATGTTAATTATGTAAATTTCAACCTACATTTATGTTGCCTTGATTATTTGTCTTGCTTATTCAATTATCTATATGTTGCTTAGTTTATATTGCTATAGGAATTAATATATAAATAAATAATATGTGAAAATGATAGACTATGAAGATATTATGGAGATTCATCATTTAATAATTTTTTCACGGATATATTCAACTAAATTTTATTACAATATTGAGGCTCTAAGTAAGAGGACTCACAAAGAGCATGATTAAATTAAGGGGAGAGAATACAATTTTATTTTTATGAATAAAATGATTAGCATAATTTAAAAGGCAAATTGAATCTACTATTTAGTCCTAAAAGATTAGAAATACTGATTAAAATCACTATGTTATAGAATTCAAAATGATCAAATACTTACCATCTAGTGTGAAAACTAAATAAACCAAAAAATTATCCAGATCATAATCATTAAGTTCACTACAAGAGAAATAACAATTTTGTTAGAAAATATAAATAAAAAAAGTTATAAGTATAACATAAAATGCAACATTCAATCTACTTGTAAAAGAAATACAAACAAATCTAAAAACCTACAAGAATATATATATATATATATATATATATATATATATATATATATATATATATATATATATATATAATCACGTAATCACCTCATTATAAAATCTAAATTAATTAAATGTTGATTACAATATAAAATACTAAATAAAATAAAAATGTTTCCCAATCATAACAATTACGCTATCTAAATTCAACTATAAATATTTTAAACCAGAAATATACACTACATTTAATAACATTAAAATTATTAATTTTTAAATAACATCAATTATAATTAATTAAGATCCACTTAACAGATTTGGGTGACTAATTAATAACATTTTAATATAAAAATAAATATTCACAAATAAGATAAATCTTTTGTAATGATACATAGTTAAAATGTAACATCATATAATTAAAAACCTTACTATAACCTGAGATATTAACTTTCAATTATGTCAAACATAATATAATAACTTTCAATTAATGTAACACAGAGTAAATAAAGTCTTCCACATGTATAATGACTTTCCATTATGCGACCAATACTACCAAATACTTTACCACTGTGTTGAAGATTTTATTACTGCTTTGAATCAATACCACCAAAGACTTTACCACTGTGTTGAAGACTTTATTACTGCATTGAATCTTCTCTGATATGATGTGTGTGTGAAGAAATAGTGTGAATCCTTAATCTCTATGTTTTATAAAATATAAAAGGTTTCGATGGGATTGAAGGATTAGACTTCAACACTATATGAATTCAGCATTGTTAAAAGATGTTTTCTATTTATTTGTTTTTGGATAGGGAAGATGTTCAGAACAAAACAAGAAAAATAAATTTAGCACTCAGAATTTTTTTTTATTTGTTTGTTTTTGGGTAAGGAAGATGTTTATAACAAAATATGGAAGAAAAAAAATTATAATATATTAATAAAATATATAGAAATTTTGAAATTTTATTTTTAATTATTATATTCAGTATATTTGATATTTTGCTTATACAATGTATTTCTTTTTATATAAAAAACATATGAAAATGTGTTAAAAATAAAATATATGATATAAAAGACAATGAAAAAAAGATGATAATAGAAGTTGAATTTTGTAATTTTTTCCCTTACTTTTACATTTTTCTTGCAAGAAGAACAACTTTTAATTTGTCACAGCCCAAACAATAAATTTGGTAAATTTTTACCCATACCATAACCAGTAAATAAAAACATTAAATTATAAAATCAAACAAAATAAACACCTAAGGAACTAAATGTCAATAATGAAAAACATAAAATTAAATCTGTACAGAGAAAAAGTGACAGAACTAACTGTTATTAAAAATGAAACTTTGTACCAAGTTTCTTCGCATGTATATTCAATAATATTTTAATGTTTCATTCAATAATATTTTAATCGAAACATTAAGCCAAAAGAAATGCAAAATAACATATAAATCTTAACATACCATTAAAGTTTTTTAAAACAAATCCCAAAGCGTTTTTCACACACTAGCTTTACCATAAATTTAAAGCTTATCCCAAAACGCCTAGACTATTAATGGTACTATCAAGTTCGAGGGCTATGTTTGGCAAGGGGGTTTCCAAGGGCTGTTGGTTCGCTGCTTTCTTTCGGTTCGCTGACAAGATCAAATATCTCATCAGGTAGGTGAGACTGTGGCCTTGAGGTTATATCACCTGCCTAGGTCTGTTTAGCATAAGTAAGATCTATTGGGCAAGTGGTCCGACAAGGAGCAAATTATGGTGCTGACTACTACCTATATCCTTCCACCTTCTTTCCGAAACTAGCGCTTTTCCTTATCCTATATCCTTCCATCAACATCGAACTCAACATGCATCATGTAACCTAACCTACCTCATTGATCGAACCTGATGCATTGGTGGGGTAACCTTCATTGTGTAACTACTGTACTAAAAGAGTCATGTGAGTTATTCCACTAAGCCGGTGAAATAAAGGCTATGTTTTCTGGATTATTATTGAACCCATTAATATGAGTAGACTCTAGTGGGTGGATTACGTTACCTTTGCAGGCACTTAACAGGGATTGAGATTGACCTTTCACTGATTGAAATGGAGAGAGATTGATTGAAAGAGAAACAGTTGGAGGTGTACCCGTACCCATTCATTCATCTCACGCTTTACAATTGTTTAACTTCGTACCATAAATATGATATTGTTACGCACTGTGAGATTTTAAGAAATGAATGATGTGGAGAGTTTCTCGGAAAACATTAATTTTCCTACCAATGAAAATTCTCAGCTGCAACAGTGAATAATCAATGGCGGGGATCTCTATCCTGTAAACTTGCAAATGTGAACTTTTCTCTCCAGCGCCTGGGATGTTCGTAGGGACGACATTTGTGTTCGCAGTTAAGTTCATGCATCTTTTACGCTTCACTGCAATACATCCACAAATTCCTTGCTGCGCCATCGAACTCAATTTCATTCCGAACACATAAGTATTTGGTATCAATCTTTTCACCCGTTGGAACCGAAGCCACGCAGATGTGAGTGGGAGAACTGAGACAGGGTAACAGGTGTTCGACGAGCTAAATCGTGACCGAGCGTTGGCAGGTCCGATTTTCCCAAACGGAGTACATCTTTGTATATATCCCACATTCAAAGTACTATACAGTCAATAACAATATATGAGGAGCCCACAGACTGCCACCTGACATACATCCAGCGGTCAGATCCGGCCAGTCCACAGACCGCCACTTGGCATTAAAGCGGCGGTCAGATCTGGCCCGTCCACAGCCGGCCACCTGGCATAAATCCAGCCGTCTATCCGATCTTGGCCGTCCACAGCGTGCCACGTGGCGTCTACCCGATGCTTAGATCTTGGCCGTTGATAGCGCACCACGTGGCGTCCATCAGACGATTAGATCTTTTCCGTTCACAGCGCGCCACGTGGCGTCTATCCGACGCTTAGATCTTGCGTCTATCCAATGCTTAGATCTTGGCCGTCCACAACGTGCCACGTGGCATCCATCAGACGATTAGATCTTTTCCGTTCACAGCGCGCCATGTGGCGTCTATCCGACGCTTAGATCTTGCTTAGATCTTGGCCATCCACAGCGCGCCACGTGGATTAGATCTTTTCCATTCACAGCGCGCCACGTGGTGTCTATCCGACGCTTAGATCTTGCTTAGATCTTGGCCGTCCACAGCGCGCCACGTGGCGTCCATAAGACGATTAGATCTTTTCCGTCCACAGCGCGCCACGTGGCGTCTATCCGACGCTTAGATCTTGGCCGTCCACAGCGCACCACGTGGCGTCCATCGGACGATCAGATCTTGGCCGTCCACAGTGCGCCATGTGACGTACATCAGACGATCAGATCTCGGCCGTCCACAAATCTCGGCGCGCCACGTGGCCGTCCACAGCACGCCACGTGGCGGAAATCACACGGCTATATCTTGGCCGTCCACAGCACGCCACGTGGCGGAAATCCAACGGCTATATCTTGGTCGTCCACAGCGTGCCACGTGGCAGAAATCCAACGGCTATATCTTGGCCGTCCACAGTGCGCCACGTGGCGGAAATCCGACGATTAGATCTTGGCCATCCACAGCGCACCATGTGGCGGAAATCAGACGATCAGATCTTGGCCGTCCACAGCGCGCCACGTGGTGGAAATCAAATGATCAGATCTTGGCCGTCCACAGCGCGCCACGTGGCGGAAATCCAACGGCTATATCTTGGCCGTCCACAGCGCGCCACGTGGCGGAAATCCAACGGCTATAACTTGGCCGTCCACATTGCGCCACGTGACGGAAATCCAACGGCTATATCTTGGCCGTCCACAACGCGCCACGTGGTGGAAATCCAACTGCTATATCTTGACCGTCCACAGCACGCCACGTGGCGGAAATCCAACGGCTATATCTTGACCGTCCACAGCACGCCACGTGGCGGAAATCCAACAACTATATCTTGATCGTCCACAGCACGCCACGTGGCAGAAATCCAACGGCTATATCTTGACCGTCCACAGCACGCCGCATGGCGGATATCCAACGACTATATCTTGGCCGTCCACAGCACGCCACGTGGCGGAAATCCAACGGCTATATCTTGGCCGTCCACAGCACGCCACGTGCCGGAAATCCAACGGCTATATCTTGGCCGTCCACAGCGCGCCACGTGCCGGAAATCCAACGGCGATATCTTGGCCGTCCACAGCGCACCACGTGGCAGAAATCCAACGGCTATATCTTGGCCGTCCACAGCGCGCCACGTGGCAGAAATCAAACGATCAGAACTTGGTTGTCCACAACGCACCACGTGGCGGAAATCAGACGATCAAAACTTGGCCGTCCACAGCGCGCCACGTGGCGGAAATCAGATGATCAGAACTTGGCCATCCACAGCGCGCCACGTGGCGGAAATCCGACGATCAGATCTTGGCCGTCCACAGCGTGCCACGTGGCAGAAATCCGACGATCAGATCTTGGCCGTCCACAGCGAGCCACGTGGCGGTAATCCGACGATCAGATCTTGGCCGTCCACAGCGCGCCACGTGGCGGAAATCCGACGATCAGATCTTGGCCGTCCACAGCACGCCACGTGGCGGAAATCCGACGATCAGATCTTGGTCGTCCACAGCGCGCCACGTGGCGGAAATCCGACGATTAGATCTTGGCCGTCCACAGCGCGCCACGTGGCGGAAATCCGACGATCAGATCTTGGCCGTCCACAGCGTGCCACGTGGCGGAAATCCGACGATCAGATCTTGGCCGTCCACAGCGCGCCACGTGGCGGAAATCCGACGGCTATATCTTGGCCGTCCACAGCGCGCCACGTGGCGGAAATCCGACGGCTATATCTTGGCCGTCCACAGCGCGCCACGTGGCGGAAATCCGACGGCTATATCTTGGCCGTCCACAGCGCGCCACGTGGCGGAAATCCGGCGGCTATATCTTGGCCGTCCACAGCGCGCCACGTGGCGGAAATCCGACGGCTATATCTTGGCCGTCCACAGTGCGCCACGTGGCGGAAATCAGACGATCAGATCTTTGCCGTCCACAGCGCGCGACGTGGCGGAAATCCGATGATCAGATCTTGGCCGTCCACAGCGCGCCACGTGGCGGAAATCCGACGATCAGATCTTGGCCGTCCACAGCGTGCCACGTGGCAGAAATCCGACGATCATATCTTGGCCGTCCACAGCGAGCCACGTGGCGGTAATCCGACGATCAGATCTTGGCCGTCCACAGCGCGCCACGTGGCGGAAATCCGACGATCAGATCTTGGCCGTCCACAGCGCGCCACGTGGCGGAAATCCGACGATCAGAGCTTGGTCGTCCACAACGCGCCACGTGGCGGAAATCCGACGATCAGATCTTGGCCGTCCACAGCGCGCCACGTGGCGGAAATCCGACGGCTATATCTTGGCTGTCCACAGCGCGCCACGTGGCGGAAATCCGACGGCTATATCTTGGCCGTCCATAGCGCGCCACGTGGCGGAAATCCGACGGCTATATCTTGGCCGTCCACAGCGCGCCACGTGGCGGAAATCCGACGGCTATATATTGGCCGTCCACAGCGCGCCACGTGGCGGAAATCCGACGGCTATATCTTGGCCGTCCACAGCGCGCCACGTGGCGGAAATCAGACAATCAGATCTGGGCCGTCCACAGCGCGCCACGTGGCGGAAATCAGACGATCAGATCTTGGCCGTCCACAGCGCGCCACGTGGTGGAAATCCGACAATCAGATCTTGGCCGTCCACAGCACGCCACATGGCGGAAATCCGACGATCAGATCTTGGCCGTCCACAGTGCGCCACGTGGCGGAAATCAGACGATCAGATCCTGGCCGTCCACAGTGCGCCACGTGGCGGAAATCAGACGATCAGATCTTGGCCGTCCACAGCGCGCCACGTGGCGGAAATCAGAGGATCAGATTTCAGCCATCCACAGCGCGCCAAGTGGCGGAAATCAGACGATCAGATTTCAGCCGTCCACAGTGCGCCAAGTGGCGTCCATCCGACGCTCAGATTTCAGCCGTCCACAGACCGCCAAGTGGCGTCCATCTGACGCTCAGATTTCAGCCGTCCACAGACCGCCAATTGGCGTCCATCCGACGTTCAGATTTCAGCCGTCCACAGACCGCCAATTGGCGTCCATCCGACGCTCAGATTTCAGCCGTCCACAGACCGCCAAGTGGCGTCCATCCGACGATAGAATCCCTGCTGGAGACCGTGCGCGACGTGGCGTCCATCCGACGATAAGAATTCGGCCGTAGACAGCGCGCCACGTGATAAGAATTCGGCCGTAGACAGCGCGCCACGTGTCATCTACCGACGATCAGATTTTTGGCCGCCCACAGACTGCCAAGTGGCGTCCATCCGACGTTCATATCTCGGCCCGCCAAGTGGCTACAATGCCACCTTCACATTTTTGGCTTCTGCGTTATGAAGGTGTATGTAGTGCCGGATTTAACAATGTGGGACTAAAATCAATCGAAGTTACTGCACAGAGGAATTAATTGTCACTCCTCTCTTAAAAGACTCCATCCCATAGCAAGGAACTGGAACTGGAAGCCTCGTCCACCATTCCATCCCCGATCCGCCCGTTTCAACGATCCATTTACTGAGCTTCCCTGACAGTTCCCATAGGCGTATGTCGAGCTGTTCAACCCGTCGATCCAGGTTAACTTCGCTGCCAGAACTCCCACCTTCCGGTCAAGCATTCTTTATCAAATCGATGGGAGGACAACTATAGATATACTACCTTACAATCCCAGGAGGACAACCGGGACATTGGTGCAATTTCTCTTTTCTTAAAAACAATTGTTATTTACTATATTTTTTTTTAATTGAAGAATTTTAAATATTAAATGAAAATAATAAAATATTTTTTATCACTAAAAATTGTAAATGGTATAATATATATAAACGTATAATTAAAAAATGAAAATATAAAATTACAAAAGGTTCATAATTTTATTTTTATTCGTAATTGGACATGATAAATTTAATTTTAAAAATAATTTTATTTATTTATGATTCCCATATATATATATATAATATGAATTTCATCAATAATAAGTCGCACAATAAATGAAATTCAATTATGAATTTCATTCTACCAATACAAAATATATTAATTGAATTGCTTGAATCTATATTCATTAATAAAATTATAAATATGAAGTATACATAAATTTATTTTATTGACAAGACTTGCATAACCTTAATTTCATCAAAATGTCAATTATGATATAAATCTTTAATTGTAGGGGCATTTGCTTTTAAGAAGTTTTTGAAAGTAATAATATAAGAAATGGTACTTGGATTTTGTAATTTTGTATACATGTCTATTTAAATGTGATATTTTATTGATATGGTAACATTATCCTTTGATACATTAAAATATGAATATTTGAAAATATTTATATTTAATTTAAGAGTTTTTGTTTGAATGTTATGCATCATATTTTTTTTAAGTCAATATAATATCTAATTTAAAATTCCTCAAAGAAAAAATGTGTTTATTATCTCACCCTTCACAACTTTATAATGTCTTGGTTGAGAAAAAAAAAATAATGACATACGTTCCTTGATAAATATCACTCATTAACTTGCTTAAGCAATTATGGTATAATGTCAATATGTGACTCAATAGTTGTTTGATGTTATAGAAAGTGGGAAAGTTGTGTCTAATATTGCAAAGAGTAGACAAATATTTGCTTCAAATAGTCTCAAAGCATTCATTGTGTCTTTTTTTTTGTTAAATTAATATCTTCCTCATTTTTTTTTTTGGTCTCTTCTTATTTTTTCTCGTCATGTCACATTATCTTTATTTTCGTTATCATGCCAAATAAATTTTGGTTTATGAGATGTTTCACGTAGAAGAATTTTGTGGTGTGAACTATAATGCAACATTATGAGTTGATTTCGACCTATCAATTAACAAATCAATCTCACTAGATAGCCCCAAAAACAAAACCCAAGTGTGAGGATATTTCCCACTAAACATAGAGAAACCATCTTAAGTCTATCTCCATCTTAAGTCTTGAGAACCAACTTGGAATTTTCCCAATAGGATCCTAGACAAATGCATCCAACGTTTGCACATGTAAAGGGGGCTTACTATGATGCCATTTTGTAGCTCCAAAAAGTGCTCTAGGTAAGACATGTTTGAGCCCAACCTCATTGGTGGTCAGGTCCAAGTGACCTGGACGTATAATCTATAGATACCCTCTCTAATGGCTTAATTCAATACTTATTGAATCAACAAGAGATGGTCCTATGAATTAAGGGAGAATATGAATGGTAGAACGCACTCCGCAGAGATAATCAGCAACTGGAGAAGTTGAGATGCTTTTGAGAACCAACCTCGAGCACTTCATGAAGGAAGATTATCACATTACATAATCAAAATTAAGATAGAGATACAACATTAAATCTCTTCCCTTAACTATCAAAATGGGGATCTACATGATGATACTACCAACATGGGTTGAGAGATTAAGAAATCTCTTGTGCTAAAGTTCTAAGAAGAACTATGTGGCAGAATCTTATTCAATAGGTAATTAAGAAATCTAGAGATCTACAAGATATAAAAAAGTGTATATATGAGTATTTTATACAAAGGCACCAATATAGTAGCCTTCATGTGACTATTGGCATTCCTAGTTATTAACATGCACAAATTGTTGAATATTTAGGTGTGTGGGGCTTGAACTGAGTGCACTAAATGTTGTTGAAGTTTTTTGGAAGTATGGGCACCATCATCTCCACCCACAAGGCATCTTCCCTTTGACCTCCCCTATCAACAACAAATTAGAGGCTACCAAGGGCATTGCCCTTTTTCACCCTACGGGGGCATTCTGTGGACTGGTATTGGGTTGCTACAAATAGCTAGGGATGCTAAAGTGGTTTGCTTGTAGCCATTTGTGTTTTCACTTGAATCATGCATCATGAGGGCATCATTCATGTAGGTTTGCATCACTTCTAAACTCGAGTTATCCTACATATATCACTAAAGTATTTATCTTATGTGATTATAGACTACCCTTTATCACATTACAAACATATAGTCTTGTTTGTTTAAAACCTCCTCGATTAAGGCTCTTAGTAGAAGGGGTAGTTATTATGATTTATGAAATTAGTATGGACCCTATCCTAAACATCAATATCATGATGCATTTCAAACTTCATTACCACCCTATTATATTTTCCATGGAAATATCATTGTATCAAGCATACTAAATTTAAACATCTACTAAAGCAAAGGAACAACACTTAAAAATTGTTCTCAAAATTAGTGTATCGTGGCATTAAATGGACATGGAAAATAATCCATGCATCAATGCACCAAGAAAAGATATGTGCACTCTACAACGTAGGATAGATGAGATGCGTCGTATGTTGATGGTAGATGGGTAGGCGGGTAACACTAAAAAGGTAAAATAGAAGAAGAAAAAAAGGGGGGGCATCTAACATCTAATGTAATAAAAGAGAGAAGAGAAAAAGAACCAATTTAAAATAACAATAAACTAGTATTCATCCTCTACAAAAGCATCAATACTTACAAAAAAAAACTAGCATAGATCCATCTAAACCCAAGATATTTCAAGTATCTAGAGGTTTGCACTTGAGTTTCTTTTTTATCCCTCCATCACTTGATAGATCTAAGGTTAAGATGGATCTACGCTAGTATTACACCACCATGTAAAGAAATATATTAAACATGTATCACAATTTAAAATATTTTTAAATTATGATACATGACTTTTAATATTTAAAATATATTTAAATTATGATACATGACTTTTAATATTTAAAATATATATTTTTAAATAAATTATATATATAAAAATATGTGAAAATTTTAAATTTCATTTTATAAATTTTATATTGTTTTTAAAGATGGTAATCATTTTGATTTTAATAAATTATGGAAATTATATAAAAATTTAATTCTTCCTTCTTAAAAAATGTAGATATTATTTTTTAAACTCTATTTTATATTAAAGATTTTAAACTTAATAATATATATATATATATATATATATATATATATATATATAGATATAATTATAATTTAATTCTTTCTTTTATAAAATGAATTTTTATATATAATTTTTTAATATTAAATTAAATTAATGATAAATATTAATGGATAGATTTCGTGTTCATAAGTTGAAGGAAACAAGAAATAATTGTGAACTAACATGATATATATATATATAATTGTATTCTTCTTATGTTTGGTTAGGTATGACATGAGATTTTCAAATACATTATTTCAAGTGAATTCAAACTAGTTTGTGTTTTAGTTGACTAAGATTTTGTAAGACCCATGGAAGCCCATGTTTTGACATGGTAGATTGTTTTAGTAGCTTCTCTCACCCCATCAGTTGATATGATACTAATGCCATTAGTTCTAGATTATAATCTTGATTGATGGTCAAATGCTAGAGAGAAACAATTCAACTAATGATTTCATGCACATGCATATTTATCATAAGTATTTAGAGAATGTTGTTGAAAGATCAAATTGTTATATGTTCTAAAGTTTCCTTCTAACTATTTCTCTACAATGGGTTTTTTTTCCCAAAGTCTGGTTTATGTATTTAGGAGGATATAGGGCAAATGATCTTGGAAGTGGAGATATATATGATATGATTATTTATAAACAGCACAAAGGTATGAGAGAGATAGCCCACAAGAGATTTGATGAGTAGAGGTGCTACTTCATGAGCTATGAGAATGGGCACATAGAGATGATAACACATGAAGAGAGAGTTGAGCAAAGGCTATGAATGTAAGTTAAGAAGTCTCAAAGATTGAGCATTTAGTAGGGTTTTGGATAGAAGGGAGAGTCCACAATGGAAACGAATAGGAGATACAAATTTTGAGACAAGCCTAATGGATGTGAGCGTTTTTTGATGGATTTTCTACAAACATGAATGAAAAAGGAAACATGCATGAATATGGTTGAGGGAATGTTAAACTAGAGAAAACAAATATGATGGGATCATAATGGCCGATTTGATAGTCTTAGAATGGTAGAGTAGTCTCATAGGTTCAAATGGAAGAGCGACATATTTAGTACATTAGAGGAAATTTCAGCCTAAAAGTGGCCTTCTAAGGAAAAATAATAAAGCAATAGTTAAAATCATAAAATGAGAATTATGAATTTTGGAGGGAAAAGAAGAAACTACTTTTTTTAAGTGTATTTTTGGCTTATCTCCTTATAGGTTTACTCAAATTTTAAGTGTAGACACTCGTTGGATGCATAATCAAATTTGCATCCAACGAGTATCCATTATGCATACTTTTGAGAAGACCCACATTTATTTAAAAAAAAAAAAATGAAGATACATTAAAAAAAAATTGTTAAACTATGGGTAATGGGTACTCGTTGGATGTGAAATTTAATTCTGCATCCAACGAGTGTCTACACTTGAAATTTGAGTAAACCTATAAGGAGATAAGCCAAAAATGCAACTAAAAAAATAGTTTTTCTTCTTTTCCTTCCAAAATATTTACATGTACCTCTTTTTAAATTTAAAAGATTTTGATTAGTTTACATATTATGACACATAAATTACATAAAAAAAGTATGGGTAGTTTTAGGCTGAAATTTCCTCTAATGAGACTCATAATTATAGAGTGGTAGATCTAATGGGAATAGATATAGAGACACATATTTGAGTAGGGATCATGGAGTTAGAACTGTCTACAATACCATTATTTTAGAGCAGAATAACTCTACTCTTGATTGCATTTCATGAAGGTGATACATTGATAAATACATAGTTTATGACATTTAGTTTCATTTCCAAGTTTTGATGACTACCTATTTTCCTAAATCTTCATATTTCTCTTAGTTATCCATAAATATTTACAATTACCTCAATCCCTAAGCATTAGTTATCTAATACGCGAAGTACACATGCAAGAAATAAATGGCAAAAACTTGAAGCCCAATTGATATTATCCTAGAATTTTTATCCAATTATGTGAGATGCAAACATCACCAAATTTATGTCATTTAAGCCAATATTGGAAAACAAAATGATGGTGACCAATGTGAGTGTTACAAATAGTGTTACTACTGCAAATTAATTCAACCACCATAACTTAAAGAGTTTCACCATTCCATGAACTAATCCATCATCTTCAATAAGCTTAAATGCCAAAATTTTAAGTTGTAGTGGCAAATGTTGCTCACTTAGAGAGATTCACAATGTGTTACAATATAATTCTTGGATAAAAAGATCTTTGATTATATTACATTCACTAAAAACGTTGAAATTTATGTTCAATGTCATGAGATCATCTACCAAATGAATGCTTACATGAGAAGATAAGTTTCAATTATTAGGTTAATAGTTTATTGTTGCTATGTTCAGAAAAATTATATGTACTCAAGCAAAGAGAAAAATATGTCCTTTAAAGCACTAGTATTTAGATTGAGTTGTAATCAAAATTTACAACAAAGTGATAACCCACTTACAAAATCATTTAACATAAAAAAATTAGCAAGTGAAAGTGCTAACAACCCAAATGGAAAATGATCAAGGATTCATGGCATATAATGGATTCTTATTAGAAACCTAGAGTTAAAATAATGTATGATAGTAGTAAAGAATTAAGATGGCAAGCATTGAGGGTGTAGAAAGTTTATTTATTTATGCACATATTTATTCACATGTTAAATATTGCATCAAAGAGAACCTTTGTAGAAATTTTGAATAATATAACACTTATTCACAGAGATTATCCTGATTATACACTATTTGCGGAATGCATGCATAATACATAACCTCCTCCACGTTGATCATCAATTTTGCGGAATTAAAGACAATGAAACATCAATCACATGCGCACATTAACACAGTATGTACTGGGGAAAGCATATAGCTGAAAACCCCCAACTATCTGAATATTATAATGATAGAGAACATGTAACAATACATAGTACAATACTCCTCACAAGTACTCAGTACTATCTCCACCTGCTACACACAAACTAGCTCATATCTGAATCAAGTCACAGGTTCAAATCTCCTCCGCTGTCTGCCTGCCTCTATTGCGCAATCCAATGTGAGAATAGGAATGATCCAAGAACGAATTCCCTTGGCTTGTACTGCGCAATCCTCATTGGAAATCTCTACAATTGCATGTGCAAATCTCATGCACAGCTATAGTCACAACTGATAGCAGTCTCACTCTTTCACCCACCTCTAACACTTGTCTCCACTGAACTGTCCATGCACTGAGTTAACTGATGTATTCTTTAGTTGATTTATGAGTTAATAATTAGTGAATTAATTAATAATTAATTCACATCACTCATCACTAGTGTATTTGCAATTAGACTAAATACAACTAGTTCAACTAAGTCAAACTGAACACAACTCCATCAACTCCTCAATCAACTCCACAAAACTCAATCACTTGAGTTCTAACTGAAGTCCATCATGCAATAGCTCAACTAACCCATAAGAAAAGCGTATTTCCTTCTGGCAGTTGCATGTGCCACATCCGTAGCTCGAACTGAAGTGCTGCAAGAGGATAAGATAATGTTTATAGTCCAAATATTATTAAGAGATAATAATATTCAACTGTTCTATTTTTAGCCTGGCAGTCTAAAAATAGAGTCCGCCCATATGTCTAAAAATAGAAGTCCATCTATTTTTACCAACATGACCAATCATCCACAAATAGCATCCTGCAACTCATATACCATGATCCATATGTCTAAAACTAGACATAGTCTAAAAATAGACTTTGCGCCAAAAATAGCCTGCAGGCCCACTTAGTGAAGGCGACTTCTTTCCACTAAGCTCCATCATATTGTTGCATTTTCAACACTCCCTCTCAACAAGATATAGATTATTTGCAACCCCTATCCTGCAACTCTGGAATGTTCTGCATGCAACACATTTGCCCAGACCACTTGCTCCAACAACACTTGGAACAAAAACACTCCCAACTGACCACTCTGTTGGGCTAGGAACATACTCTGATGCTGAAGCTCTACCTGTTGCTGACAAGTGCTCCCTCTTTGACATCTGCGCTACTGCAACATCTCCATGCATCTCGCACCATTGCACACCTCTCTGTGCCACCTAGCACTGTGCAAAACACTTGTGCCTCTCGCATTGCTGCAGCCTGCTAGTTATGCGCTGTCTTGGGATTCCCTACACTGTTTCTCTCTCTGTCGCTCCATCCCCATTTGTCTCTACCAAATCAGTCAGTTCCTGCTACTCCACATCGGGGCTCCCGTAGCAAGGTCTCATCCAAGAGGTTGGGTACCTCAAGGATCCTGCCACTCCTCCTTGGGACGATCACTCTATATCGCCCCACCTCCTACCTGGAGGTATGGCTGCATGTGATCCCTCAGCCCACCTAGCTCGAAGTTTCCCCCTACTGGAGGTCTCTGCATGAGTAGATGTCTCTACTCGATCTCCTCTCAGCTTCCCTTGTTATGGCTACTCCACAACCTCCTGAAGCTGTTGCACCAATCGTGGCTCCTCCACAATCATCTGAGACTTCTTCTGGCTTTGCATGTTGAGAGGTAATATACGCTCCCTCTCAACCACCAAGTCTCCATCAGTTGCCTCGCTGCTCAAGGCTTTGCATGCATCTTGAACCTCAAGAGCATACAGGTTCTTGACCCGTGAACCAATCTGCTTCACCTGTCTAGTGATGATGTGTCCAAGGAAAACCTTTCCCTTACTGAAGACTACATCATAGCCTCTGTCTTCCAGCATCGCGATCGACACCAAGTTTCTCTTCAGTCCTGGTACATACTTGACATCGGTCAAGGTAAGGCGAGCTCCATGCTCCCTCTGAAAAATAACTGCGTCTACACCTGAGACACTATACTTCTCATCATTACCCATCACTATGAGTATCTGGAGATCTTTCTCCCCCAAAGTACTCAACAAACTCTTGTCACCCGTCATGTGGAAAGAAGCTCCACTGTCAAGAAACCAACCACTTCCCACCATGGATGAAACCATGCATGCAAAGAGTGTGAAATCCAGCTCAAACTGTGAAGCAAGTGCCTCACCTTCAGATCCTTCCTTGGATCCCTTCTTGGATTTCCTCCGTGGACAATATGAAGCATAATGGCCCACCTCATGACAACGAAAGCATCGCACTTTGGATTTGTCAACCTTCTTCCCATCATTGGAAGAACTGGATTCGAAAAGAGAAACCTTCTCCTTCCCCTTCTTTGCTTTGGCAGCCAAAGCACAATTTTCTTCATCAGATGCCTTTGATGAAGATCCGTCCCTGGTATTCCGCCTGATCTCCTCTTGCACAAGATCCGACCAAAGTCTCTCCCATCCTGGCAATTTCTCTCGACTATTAACAGAGTCCTGATAGGAATGCCAACTCTTCGAAAGACCAAGGAGAGCCAAGCTCACCAAGTCCTCATCATCGACAGTCACCCCCACACTTCCCAGCTCATCTCGGCATTGGGTGAACTTCGTGAGATACTCGGGCATACTGTCTCCATTCTCACACTTAATGTTTCTGAGTTTATCCTTTAGCGCCAACTTCCTCTGGTCGCTCTTGCTTTGGAATAAATTTGTCAACGCTTTCCACATCAAGTATGGAGAAGCCTTTCCATGCAGGCTGGATACAATGTGATCCTTCACGCCCTCCAACAGAATCCTTCGACACTTTGTTGTCTTCTTTTGCCAAACCTCAACGTGAGCAGCATCAGTAGGCTTTGGGACCTCAGCATCTATGAACTCCTTCAACCCATTGTTATCTAACACCGCCTCCATCCTATCTTTCCATGCAATATAATTCGAGTTGCCTTCAAGGGCATACTCCAATCGCAATCCGTTGAAAGACATTTCAACTTTGACACCAAGAAAACACTGCTGCAAATTCGAATTCCACCAACTCAAAACTCAACCGCTTATGATCTAAAATTCGTGAGAACAAAGTATTTCTCATACAGAGATTGACTGTATGGGCGTTTACCGGATATCTCACCTTCTAAAAGAAGGATGAATCCAGAGGTTACCTGGCCCGATTACAGACTCTGCCTGAAGAAATAAAATGTAATCACTTTCTGAATAATAGATATGATGATCAACTCTACTCCGATACCATGTAGAAATTTTGAATAATATAACACTTGTTCACAGAGATTATCCTGATTATACACTATTTGTGGAATGCATGCATAATAAATAACCTCCTCTACGTTGATCATCAATTTTGCGGAATTAAAAACAATGAAACATCAATCGCATGCGCACATTAACACAATATGTACTGGGGAAAGCATACAGCTGAAAAACCGCAACTATTTGTATATTATAATGATAGAGAACATGTAACAATACATAGTACAATACTCCTCACAAGTACTCAGTACTATCTCCACCTGCTCTACACAAACTAGCTCAGATCTGAATCAAGTCACAGGTTCAAATCTCCTCCGCTGTCTGCCTGCCTCTATTGCGCAATCCAATGTGAGAATAGGAATGATCCAAGAACAAATTCCCTTGGCTTGTACTGCGCAATCCTCATTGGCAATCTCTACAATTGCATGTGCAAATCTCATGCACAGCTATAGTCACAACTGATAGCAGTCTCACTCTTTCACCCACCTCTAACACTTGTCTCCACTGAACTGTCCATGCACTGAGTTAACTGATGTATTCTTTAGTTGATTTATGAGTTAATAATTAGTGAATTAATTCACATCACTCATCACTAGTGTATTTGCAGTTAGACTAAATACAACTAGTTCAACTAAGTCAAACTGAACACAACTCCATCAACTCCTCAATCAACTCCACCAAACTCAATCACTTGAGTTCTAACTGAAGTCCATCATGCAATAGCTCAACTAACCCATAAGAAAAGCGTATTTCCTTCTGGCAGTTGCATGTGCCACATCCGTAGCTCGAACTGAAGTGCTGCAAGAGGATAAGATAATGTTTATAGTCCAAATATTATTAAGAGCTAATAATATTCGAATGTTCTATTTTTAGCCTAGCAGTCTAAAAATAGACTCCGCCCATATGTCTAAAAATAGAAGTCCATCTATTTTTACCAACATGACCAATCATCCACAAATAGCATCTTGCAACTCATAGACCATGATCCATATGTCTAAAAATAGACATAGTCTAAAAATAGACTTTGCGCCAAAAATAGCCTGCGGGCCCACTTAGTGAAGGCGACTTCTTTCCATAAGCTCCATCATCTTGTTGCATTTTCAACACTCCCTCTCAACAAGATATGGATTATCTGCAACCCCTATCCTGCAAATCTGGAATGTTCTGCATGCAACACATTTGCCCGGTCCACTTGCTCCAACAACACTTGGAACAAAAACACTCCCAACTGACCACTCTGTTGGGCTAGGAACATACTCTAATGCTGAAGCCCTACCTGCTGCTAAAAAGTGCTCCCTCTTTGACATCTGCGCTACTGCAACATCTCCATGCATCTCGCACCATTGCACACCTCTCTGTGCCACCTAGCACTGTGCAAAACACTTGTGCCTCTCGCATTGTTGCAGCCTGCTAGCTATGCGTTGTCTTGGGATTCCCTACACTGTCGCTCTCTCTGCCGCTCCATCCGCATCTATCTCTACCCAATCAGTTAGTTCCTGCTACTCCACATCGGGGCTCCCGTAGCAAGGTCTCATCCAAGAGGTTGGGTACCTCAAGGATCCTGCCCCTCCTCCTTGGGACGATCACTCTATATCGCCCCACCTCCTACCTGGAGGTATGGCTACATGTGATCCCTCAGCCCACCTGGCTCGAAGTTTCCCCTACTGGAGTTCTCTACATGAGTAGATGTCTCTACTCGATCTCCTCTCAGCTTCCCTTCTTGTGGCTGCCCCACAACCTCCTGAAGCTACTGCACCAATCGTGGCTCCTCCACAATCGTCTGAGACTTCTTCTGGCTCTGCATGTTGAGAGGTAATATATGCTCCCTCTCAACCACCAAGTCTCCATCATTTGCCTTGCTGCTCGAGGCTTTGCATGCATCTTGAACCTCAAGAGCATACAGGTTCTTGACCCGTGAACCAATCTGCTTCACCTGTCTAGTGATGATGTGTCCAAGGAAAACCTTTCCCTTACTGAAGACTACATCATAGCCTCTGTCTTCCAGCATCGCGATTGACACCAAGTTTCTCTTCAGTCCTGGTACATACTTGACATCGGTCAAGGTAAGGCGAGCTCCATGCTCCCTCTGAAAAATAACCGTGCCTACACCTGAGACACTATACTTCTCATCATTACCCATCACTATGAGTATCTGGAGATCTTTCTCCTCCAAAGTACTGAACAAACTCTTGTCACCGGTCATGTGGAAAGAAGCTCCACTGTCAAGAAACCAACCACTTCCCACCATGGATGAAACCATGCATGCAAAGAGTGTGAAATCTAGCTCAAACTGTGAAGTAAGTGCCTCACCTTCAGATCCTTCCCCGGATCCCTTCTTGGATTTCCTCCGTGGACAATTTGAAGCATAATGGCCCACCTCATGAATACGAAAGCATCGCACTTTCGATTTGTTAGCGTTCTTCCCATCATTGGAAGAACTGGATTCGGAAATAGAAACCTTCTCCTTCCCCTTCTTTGCTTTGGCAGCCAAAGCGCAATTTTCTTCATCAGATGCCTTTGATGAAGATCCGTCCCTGGTATTCCGCCTGATCTCCTCTTGCACAAGATCCGAACAAAGTCTCTCCCATCCTGGCAATTTCTCCCGACCATTAACAGAGTCCTGATAGGAATGCCAACTCTTCGGAAGACCAAGGAGAGCCAAGCTCACCAAGTCCTCATCATCGACAGTCACCCCCACACTTCCCAGCTCATCCCGGCATTGGGTGAACTTCGTGAGATACTCGGGCATACTGTCTCCATTCTCACACTTAATGTTTCTGAGTTTATCCTTGAGTGCCAACTTCCTTTGGTCGCTCTTGCTTTGGAATAAATCTGTCAACGCTTTCCACATCAAGTATGGAGAAGCCTTTCCATGCAGGCTGGATACAATGTGATCCTTCATGCCCTCCAACAGAATCCTTCAACACTTTGTTGTCTTCTTTTGCCAAACCTCAACGTGAGCAGCATCAGTAGGCTTTGGGACCTCAGCATCTATGAACTCCTTCAACCCATTGTCATCTAACACCACCTCCATCCTGTCTTTCCATGCAATATAATTTGAGCTGCCTTCAAGGGCATACTCCAATCGCAATCCGTTGAAATACATTTCAACTTTGACACCAAGAAAACACTGCTGCAAATTCGAATTCCACCAGCTCAAAACTCAACCGCTTCTGATCTAAAATTCGTGAGAACAAAGTGTTTCTCGTACAGAGATTGACTGTATGGGCGTTTACCGGATATCTCACCTTCCAAAAGAAGGATGAATCCAGAGGCTACCTGGCCCGATTACAGACTCTGCCTGAAGAAATAAAATGTAATCACTTTCTGAATAATAGATCTGATGATCAACTCTACTCCGATACCATGTAGAAATTTTGAATAATATAACAATTGTTCACAAAGATTATCCTGATTATACACTATTTGCGGAATGCATGCATAATACATAACCTCCTCTACGTTGATCATCAATTTTGCGGAATTGAAAACAATGAAACATCAATCGCATGCACACATTAACAAAATACGTACTGGGGAAAGCATACAGCTGAAAACCCCCAACTATCTATATATTATAGTGATATAGAACATGTAACAATACATAGTACAATACTCCTCACAAGTACTCAATACTATCTCCACCTGCTACACACAAACTAGCTCAGATCTGAATCAAGTCACAGGTTTAAATCTCTTCCATTGTCTGCCTACCTCTACTGCGCAATCCAATGTGAGAATAGGAATGATCCAAGAATGAATTCCCTTGGCTTGTACTGCGCAATCCTCATTGGCAATCTCTACAATTGCATGTGCAAATCTCATGCATAGCTATAGTCACAATTGATAGCAGTCTCACTCTTTCACCCACCTCTAACACTTGTCTCCACTGAACTGTCCATGCACTGAGTTAACTGATGTATTCTTTAGTTGATTTATGAGTTAATAATTAGTGAATAATTAATAATTAATTCACATCACTCATCACTAGTGTATTTGCAGTTAGACTAAATACAACTAGTTCAACTAAGTCAAACTGAACACAACTCCATCAACTCCTCAATCAACTCCACCAAACTCAATCACTTGAGTTCTAACTGAATTCCATCATGCAATAGCTCAAATAACCCATAAGAAAAGCGTATTTCCTTCTGGTAGTTGCATGTGCCACATCCGTAGCTTGAACTGAAGTGCCGCAAGAGGATAAGATAATGTTTATAGTCCAAATATTATTAAGAGCTAATAATATTCGACTGTTATATTTTTAGCCTGGCAGTCTAAAAATAGACTCTGCCCATGTCTAAAAATATAAGTCCATCTATTTTTACCAACATGACCAATCATCCACAAATAGCATCCTGCAACTCATAGACCATGATCCATATGTCTAAAAATAGACATAGTCTAAAAATAGACTTTGCGCCAAAAATAGCCTGCGGGCCCACTTAGTGAAGGCGACTTCTTTCCACTAAGCTCCACCATCTTGTTGCATTTTCAACAACCTGTGGATGTTAAAACCCTTAATCATACATTTCAACCATGAATAGAAACTTAAAAAAGGACTTAAATTTTTTTACTTAGAGAGCTAGCCATTCCATCAATAAGGGCATTGAATTATCATAAGAAGATATGAGGAACAAAATAAGATAAATGTTGCTCAAATGTGATTTTTAAGACTAATTCGTTTGGTCTCATTAACAATGCATGAGTGAGAAGAAAAAGCTTAAAGTATTAATTTGTCATAGACAATTTAAATATGCATTCAATTTTTCATTTAATTATTGAGTTTTTTAATTTTATCTTGAGAGAAAATGGGTGTAGATCTATGTGTAGAAAATTACAAGAAAGTGAATATATTCACTCATAATAACAAATAAATTTATCTAAATCCACTTATAGAGATTGACCTATAATAAAAACTCAAGTTTGATGTATGATATCCACAAAGGTTAGCTAAAAACCTAGAAAATGTAATCTAAATCTGAAATGATATGCAAGAAACTCCTAGATTGTTTGATTTGGAAAGATGGTTGGAACTACTAATCAAACTAGCACTTACCATTTTGCTATGGGGTTTAGATTACCCTTGAATATTTATCCTCTTGTTTTAATTATTGAAGTCCCCATACATCAAGAAAAATACTTATAAGAGCATCAAACTAAAACATTATGAAACCTTGCAAAGATTACAGGGAGGTTGATTCTATAGGAATCAACCTAATCTAGAGTAAAGAAATAAAGCCTTGGTAGATTCATTTCTAATACAAAAAATATATCTTGGAATTCAACCAAGAAATGAAATAGACATGCAGTTCATACCTAAATTGCAATATTTTGTCTTATGATATCTCATTCATCAATAAAAATTGCAATTCAAATCTCTCTATTATAACCCTAGAACATTTCTCAAAAGAGAAAATATCTCACAACACAACTATCAAGAAGTTCTTTCCACTTTATTTCCAACAAGAGAAAATGAGGGAGGTTCCCTCCCAATATAGATAAGGGCCTCCCTAAAACATGCATACAATACCATGAGTTAGAAATGATATAATGTGTTCATACCATGTGATCCATTGAAAATCACAAGGTAAAACCATGAGTGCCTCAATACAATTCGAGAAAACCTTCAAAACAGGAGCACCCTCCTCAATTAAGGGGTCAAAATCATGCTAGAAACCTTAAGCACCCTTCTTAAACCAAGGAAAGAGCCAACAACACCCTCACATGTGTGGGAAACAAAGAAGATAAGTGGTACATCCTTCTATAATGCTTTAAAACCACCACATGTATGAACAAACAAGAGAATGAGTAGTGAAGTCTTCTAGAAGGTTGTGGAAGCATCACACATGTGAGTTAGAAGAGAGAAAATGCACCCAAATGAGTGTTAACACGTCACAAGTAGAAATAATCTCCAACAAGCTAGAAATCACCCCTACGTGTGAAGAGCCCCCCAAAAATAGGTGCAACCACATGATATCAAGTAGAAATTGTAACACTCGCATCCCACATTTACCCAAGTTCACAGGTCTGTTGGGGTAAACATGTGACAAAGAGTTACTATGGTATGACTTAAACTCCTAAGTACAGTTAAGGAAGTGGAATCGACAAACCGAAACTTTAAAGAGCTTCTTCAGGAGGTATAGGACCCTTAAGGGCTAAACAACCACCCCAGGTGCCCAAGCCCTAAGTTAACTTTCTTTTTCACTTACCTTAACTCATAGTCGCATGCACAAGCCTACATCCATGTGACTGTAGGCCTCCAGTCACATGCATAAGCCTGCAAGGGAGCGACTGCAATCCAATTTCCCAATTTTGTGCGTGCAACTACAAAATTTGTGCCACCTTTTCAGTGCTAGACTCCAGATACTGCCCGGAACTTGATGAGACTTTTCAAAACAATAAATGACACAAAGAAAAAGCCTCTAACACAAAACTTGATCAGGGACTTGACCTAACCAATCCTAACCATGACATACATTTCGTCAAACATATGGAAGACATGTAATCTACAGGTCATGAATGCATATTTAAACACAGGGGTTTGATACTTATCTAAGATTCACCAACAAGGTCTAATACCCTCTCATAATAGTTGCAATAACATTTGGTATTCCATGCAATCATCAACCATTCATATATTCATCAAAAATTTCAAGAGCCATAGACAATATGCATCCTATAACCAACATATAGCCAACCTATAAACCATCAAATAACCAACATATAAACCATGGCAACTCAACCATGAGATCACCATCATAATCAATACATATTCTCATAGATCACAATAGAATGTTGGCATTATGACACAGATTTGGCACTATGACATAGGTGTTGTCCTTGATGGCAACTCACTCAGATGACAGATCACAGTTCAGACTCACAAAATGAAGAAAGAGAGGTATACACAACTTCCCCATTGATCAAGCCGCGTGTACACGCGGGTTCGCAGATCAAAAGGTGCGTATAGCGTACACACACACTTTCACGGAAGGAAAGGCGCGTACATGCTGGAAAACTAAGTTTTGGTCCATGGTATTTGGTCCATGGTATTTTGATCCATGGTATTGGTCCAAGGTATCTGGTCCAAAGTGTTGACCCTAGGTATTTGGTCCAAGGTATTGGTTCTAAGTGGTTTTGGTCCATGGTATTAAGGCCTAAGACTATAAAAGGAAGAGAAGATCATTAGGCAAGGGCACTCAAGTTTGAATATATGATGAAGAGCAAGATCCAAAATACAGGTTATTGGGTTATGGTGCATAGCTTGATCTGAATCAAGGATGAACCTTAGTGCTTGATGAAGGATAAGATCTAATGATGGGTCAAGATCTTAAGGCTTGAAGAGAAGTATCTTTGTGTGGTTTTGATCTTTTATCTGAATAACTGGTGCATGTTGTAATTTGTAAATATGATGATATGGGTATAACTGATGTCTGGAATTGTTGTAAAGTTTAAATCATCATTTACATATCTGTACGCAGGTTCACTCTAGAAAAGGTGTGTATACACGCTGTTTCTGCATATCAAAACAACGTATACATCTTAAATTTGTTTTGCAGATCTGTACGCAGGTTCGCCTTGACAAAAGTGTGTATGCACGCAAGTTCGACACAGTGAAGTAGCGTATACCTCATAAAATATGCTTTAGCTACTTCTGTTTGTTGTTGCAGTGTTCTGGGTTTTGGCTTGAGTTCTGGTTACTGTTACTGTATTCTGGTTACAACATTCTGAAAAGTGATTGATTGATTTAGCTTTGTTTGGTACAAAGGAGATTGGTTGATGCAGATATATTTGATTTTTGATTAATGTTATTGATGGATCCAGTCTGAAAATTTATGAAACGTGGTCTTTGGAAGAAAAGAGAAGGTTGTAGCCTTCTGTAGGCCGACACCTACGTACTAGTAAACATATCAACTAGTACAAGAGCTAGGAGGTTGTAGCTCCCTTCCAGGAGAAGCTGGAGAACGAGAGAAGGTTGTAGCTTTTTGCAAGTTGAAGCCTGTGTACTGGTATAAGACTGCACCAGTACAAAAACTGTAAAAAGAAGTTTCTTATTAAAAAGAAGATAGAGATGATTGCAGCAGGTGGTTTTCACCCACATTGGGTTTCCACCTTATATCTTGTGTTCCTGTGCGTGATTGTCTGTTCTGTTTTACTTCACTTGGTTACTGTTTATATGGTTCTGATGCACTGATTAAAGATCAACATATGATGAATTAACTGAATCATAAGTTTGTAGGATATATGCTAGTTGCCTTAAATACAGTTGCATATACATGCAAGTTCCATTAACTGAAGTAGCGTATATGAATCTGATTATGGAAATGAAATATTATTGACTTGCTAATACTGATTCACCCCCCCCCCCCTCAGTATTATTTCCAACAATTGGTATCAGAGCAGGTCCTTCAGAAGAAGCTTGATCGCTTGAAGGAAGATCTATCATCATGAGTAACTACGAAAGAGAGGGATCCATTAGACCACCAATATTTGATGGGAGAAACTTCGTTTATTGGAAGGTAAGAACCACAACCTATCTTCAATCTCTTGGAACAGATGTCTGGGAAATCATGGAAGGAGGATATACATTTCCATCAGCAATTCCTACAGATACGGCAGGTAAAAAGAAATATGAAACCAATGCCAAGGCTGTCAATACATTATTGGGGAGTCTATCACAATCAAAATTTTTCAAAGTTATGCAGCTCAAAACCGCCAAATAAATATGGGACAAGATTGTTTTAAGCTATGAAGGAGACAATCAGGTAAAATGTGAAAAACTGCAAACTCTCAGAATTCAATATGAAAATCTCAAAATGCACAATGATGAAAGTATAGCTAGTTAATTCTTACGTATAGATGAGATTGTTAATTGCACGAAGAACTTGGGTGAAGAGATAAAAGAAGTTACTTTACTTGAAAAGGTTTTAAGATCCTTGTCTACTAAGTTTGAATCAAAAGTATTTTCCATAGAAGAAAAGCAGGATCTTCAGACTATTACTATGACACAGCTGCATGGAATCTTAACTGCTTTCGAAATGAGAAAAGGAGGTCCATCAGATATGAGAGAAGTCGCATTCAAAGCTTCAAGAAGAGAAGAACTCAATGAATCAGGACATATTTCAGAAGGAGAGGAAGAAGCAAACTTTGTCAAGAACCTTCAATGGGGTTCCGGAAGATTCAGAGGTAAACTACCTTTCAAATGTTTTGCTTGTGGAAGAGTCGGTCATTATGCTGCCAAATGTCCTCATAAAGAAAAGCTTGATAAAGGTAAGGAATCAACAAAATGGAATAGAAAACAAAGTGTAAGTAAGAAGAGCTACTATACGCATGAAGATAGCGATGGTTTATCAAATAGTGATGAAGATGAAAATAGTAATGACTATAGACTTCTTATGGCTTTTGAAGATGATGATTTCTTGGATGCTTTAGATGAAGATGACCTTTATGAAGAAATATCTAAACTCAAAATTTGTCTAGAAGAAAAGAATATGATTATAGATACTCTGACATTCCAACTTGTTGAAAGAGAAAAACACAATGAAAAACTGGAATGTGAAATTGTGGGTCTAAGAAAGGATATTGAGAAAACAAATGCTCTTAACCTTAGATTTGCTAAAGGATCAGAAGCCCTAAATGAAATTATCAAAGTGCAACGTTCTCCTCTGATAAAGACAAGTCTTGGATATACTGAAGAAGCATCCCAAGCACAGAAGCCGTTAACCTCCACTAAAAGCTATCTTGATGCAGCAAAGAGTAGTGAACAGTTTGACAATCGACAACAAAGGCATAAAGCAGATCACCAGGTAAATCGAGCTCAATTTACTTCAAGGATAAACAGAAGCTACAACCAACCTCAGGAAAATCATACTCAATCTGTTTCAAGAATGAATAGCAACTACAATCACCAGGTCAGTAGATTCGATAATCGCAAGAATTTCTTCAATGGCCAATGTTTTTCATGTCATAACTTTGGACACAAAGCTGCTCAATGTGTTGCTTACAAGACCATCATGACTAGAGAAGCACAAAATCAAAGGAATGTGACGGGGATCATGAAACGAACCTACAATAACTTTTCTCTTCTTGAAAATGAAATAGAATGCTCTATCTGCAACAACTTCGGTCATGAAGAATTTGAATGCAGGAGTAAATTTCGACAAACATCTTAGAAGGAGAAAACTTCATTAAATCCCAAAATATGGAGAAAGAAAGAACCGCAAACAGAAAGATGTGGTATAGCCTTGTATGCAGAAGGACAAGAAAATCAGTGGTACATCGACAGTGGATGCTTGAAACACATGACAGGTGATAAAGAAAAACTCTAGTCATATAATGCCTTAGAAAAGGAAAAGAAGGTCTCATTTGGAAATGACACTCCTGCTGTCATAAAAGGTAAAGGTTCCGTCCTCTTAAAATAAAAAGTTAAAGCTGAGAATGTTATGTATGTTGATGGTCTAAAGCATAACCTATTGAGTGTCAGTCAAATGTGTGATCAAGGAAATGAAGTAGTATTTTTATCAAATGGATGTGTTGTTCGTGAGCTTGATACAGGAGAAACCATGATCAAAGGTATAAGAACTCCAAACAACTTACACATACTCAAGGGAGGACAACAACAGTGCTATCTAAGCAAAAATGATGAACACTGGCTATGGCACAAAAGATTGGGGCATATAAGCTTCTCTCAAATAAGAAAAGCATGTAGATTCCAGGCTGTTCATGATCTTCCTGATATCAGCATCCCAGAAAATACAATATGCAAATCATGTCAATTTGGTAAGAAAACCAGAGCGCACTTCCCTGAAAAGGAAGGATCAGCTAGTAAGCCTCTTGAACTTGTTCATACTGATTTATGTGGACCATCAAGGAAAAAGTCACCTCGTGGAGAGGAATACTTTATATTGTTCATTGATGATTATTTCAAAATGTGTTAGATAGGGCTTCTAAAGCATAAAGATTAAGCATTTGAAAAATTCAAAGCCTTCAAAGCCTTGGTTGAAAATGAATCAGATCGCAAAATCAATGCCTCAGATCTGATCGAGGAGGGGAATTTACCTCGGATGAATTCTTTGACTTTTGTGAAGAACATGGAATAAAAAGGCAATTATCCACTGCAAGGACTCCTCAGAAAAATGGAGTGGTAGAAAGGATGAATAGAACTGTTCAACAAATGGCTCGTGCTATGCTAGATAAGTTTGGAACTCTTGCAACCTTCTGGGGTGAAGCTGCATTCGCTGCTGTCACTATTCTCAACCAAGCAAATGTTCGGGTAAACAGCACTCAAACTCCACATGAACTTTGGTATGGTAAGACTCCTACTGTAAAATACTTCAAAGTTTTTGGAAGCAAATGTTACATCAAAAGGACTGATGAAAAACTTGGCAAGTTTGAACCCAGAGCAGATGAAGGCATTCTCCTTGGTTACTCTTCCCGAAGTAAAGGATATAAGTGTTATAATAAAAGACTTGGGAAAATTATTGAAAGTATTGATGTTGTGGTTGATGAAGCAGGCAAAAATCCAAAGCAGGTAAAAACCAAAGATTGTGGAGAAGATGAGGATTATCCTTCCACATCAAATCAGACTAATTCTGAAGAAGAAACCAATGAAGCACCAGAAGAACAGATAACGACAAAAGAAAAGACTCCATCCAGGTATGTTCAGAAAAATCATCCAGAGACTCAAATTTTGGGACAGAAAGAGGCAGGTGTGCAGACAAGAAGAACTATTACAGAAGATTCAAGATATCTAGCATTGCTTTCCTCCATCAAACCTCAAAATGTAAATGAAGCATGCAAAGATGAATGTTGGGTCAAGGCCACGAATGAATAACTTGAGCAAATTGAAAAGAATAATACTTGGGAATTAGTTCCTAGACCTCATGATAAGAATATCATAGGAACCAAATGGATATTAAAAAACAAGCTGAATGAAAATGGAGAAGTTATTAGAAACAAGGCCAAACTTGTTTGTAAATGGTATGCTCAACAAGAAGGTATAGATTTTGAAGAAACTTTTGCACCTGTTGCTAGACTTGAAGCCATAAGAATGTTTCTTGCTCTTTCTAGTTTTCAGAAATTCAAAGTATACCAAATGGATGTAAAATCTGCCTTTCTTAATGGAGACTTAGAAGAAGAAGTATATATTGAGCAACCAAATGGATTCATCCTTGGAAATGATGCAAAACTTGTATGCAAACTCAGAAAGGCTCTCTATGGTCTAAAACAAGCTCCAAGGGCCTGGTATTACCGTCTTGACAAATACCTCCATCAACAAGGTTTTTCAAAAGGATCAGCTGATAGCAATCTATATACAAAGATTGACAATAATAAATTGATAATACTTGTTGTGTATGTTGATGATATCATTTTTGGTAGCAATGAAGAAGCCATGAGTCGGAATTTTGCTTCGGTAATGCAGCAAGAATTTGAAATGTCCCTGCTTGGTGAGCTTACATATTTTCTTGGTCTACAAGTTCAACAAAATAAAGATGGTATTTTTTTGTCACAAACCAAGTATCTCAAGCAGATCTTGAAAAAATACGGCATGGAAGATTCTAAACCAGTATGTACCCCTATGGTAACAGGATGCAGTCTCAGCTTAAATGATGAATCAACAGCAGTACATCAACCAACCTACAGATCCATGATTGGCAGTCTGCTTTATCTAATAGGTACCTGACCAGACATCATGCATGCAGTGGGAATAGTTGGAAGATTCCAAGAAAATCCAAAGGAATCACACCTTCAGGCAGTCAAAATGATTTTCAAATATCTTCAAGGAACATAGAATTTTGGTTTATGGTATCCTAGAGATACAGATCTTACACTTCAAGCATATACAGATGCAGATTGGGTAGGAAGCGTTGATGACAGAAAAAGCACTAGTGGTGGTGCATTTTATATGGGTTCCAGATTAGTGTCTTGGTTCAGCAAGAAACAAAGTTCAATTGCATTATCTACAGCTGAAGCAGAATATGTGGCTGCTGCATCTTGCTGCACACAACTCCTTTGGATGATGCAAACATTGCAAGACATTCAGATCACATGTACTCCACCCATCTCCATCCTATGTGATAATACAAGTGCCATCAGTGTTTCAAAGAATCCAGTCATACATTCCAAGACCAAGCACATACCCATCAAACATCATTTTCTACGTGAACAAGTGCTTGAACAAAAGGTCAAATTGGAGTATGTTCCCTCCAAAGAACAGGTTGTTGATATATTCACCAAACCACTACACAGAAAGACATTTGAATATCTCAGACAGACGTTGGGAGTAGTTGATGCATCATCCTGTTGTTAAAACTTATCTGTTTCAGAGAAAAGTGGTTATACGCGAGTTTCATGAAGTGTATCCGCATACATACGCAGGTTGTTGTGGATACAGTTGCGTATATGTTGGTTTGAAGAAAAGCAATGGGCCAGACTCAGGATGAAAGGAGTCTGATATGGACACAGGTTCAGGGGGAGCATATACTTCTAATAATGCATTATTGGCATTATCTTAGAAGATCTTGGTACAAATTCACAGTTGTTTTTTATTCAGGTGGAACAAGTTCAGGGGAAGATCATGGTTGCTGGTCTGGATGGTGATTGACAGATGCTGCTAATGATAGTTTTTGATGACTATCATGGTCTTGTTTCAGATATTTGGTCTCTATGTCTTGTATATTTTTTTAATGTCAAGGTCATGAAACGACCTATTATGTTTCCCCACTATGCATGGGATGGATGATGTAATGTTCTTGTTTTGACATGTATAAACAATTGGTATATCCCCACTTGGTTGGGTGGATGAGTCAAACTTGGTATATCCCCACTTGGTTGGGAGATGGATGTATGTATGAGTCATTAGTGATAGGAAGGTCATTTATGATGTTTGTATAGAGTCATGTTCTTCTTTTAGAACATCTTTTTGCAGATCTTGCTTATATTCAGGGGGAGCATGGACTCGAGCATGGAGCTCAATCATCACACTTCAGCATATCAGAGAATTTAGCATGTACTCAGGGGGAGCATAGCCCTTTTCCCTTGATGAAAAAGGGGGAGAGTGACTTGGGGTTGCCACCAAGTCCAAAGGGGGAGATTGTTGGCATTATGACACATATTTGGCACTATGACACAGGTGTTGTCCTTGATGGCAACTCACTCAGATGACAAATTACAGTTCAGACTCACAGAATGAAGAAAGAGAGGTATACGCAGGTTCCCCATTGATTAAGCCGCGTGTACACGCGGGTTCGTAGATCAAAAAGCGCATGTAGCGTACACACACACTTTCACAGATGGAAAGGCGCATACATGTTGGAAAAATAAATTTTGGTCTGTGGTATTTGGTCCATGGTATTTTGATCCATGGTATTGGTCCAAGGTATCTATTTCGAAGTGTTGACCCCAAGTATTTGGTCAAAGGTATTGGTTCTAAGTGGTTTTGGTCCATGGTATTGAATAAGGCCTAAGACTATAAAAGGAGGAGAAGATCATTAGGCAAGGGCACTCAAGTATTGAATATTTGATGAAGAGCAAGATCTAGAATACAGGTTATTAGGTTATGGTGCATAGTTGGATCTGAATCAAGGATGAACCTTAGCGCTTGATGAAGGATAAGATCTAATGATGGGTCAAGATCTTAAGGCTTGAAGAGAAGTATCTTTGTGTGGTTTTGATCTTTTATCTGAATAACTGGCACATGTAAATATGATGATCTGAGTATAACTGATGTCTGGAATTGTTGTAAAGTTTAAATCATCATTTACAGATCTGTACACAAGTTCACTTTAGAAAAGGCGCATATACAAGTGGTTTCTGCATATCAAAACAACGTATACATCTTAAATTTGTTTTGCAGATCTGTACGCAGGTTCGCCTTGACAAAAGTGTGTATGCACGCAAGTTCGACACAGTGAAGTAGCGTATACCTCATAAAATATGCTTTAGCTACTTTTGTTTATTGTTGCAGTGTTCTGGGTTCTGGCTTGGGTTCTAGTTATTGTTACTGTATTCTGGTTACAGCATTCTGAAAAGTGATTGATTGATTCAGCTTTGGTTGGTACAAAGGAGATTGGTTGATGCAGATATATTTGATGTTTGATTAATGTTATTGATGGATCCAATCTAAAAATTTATAAAACGTGGTCCCTGGAAGAAAAGAGAAGGTTGTAGCCTTCTATAGGCTGACACCTACGTACTAGTAAACATATCAGCTAATACAAGAGCTAGGGGGTTGTAGCTCCCTTCCAGGAGAAGTTGGAGAACGAGAGAAGGTTGTAGCCTTCTACAGGTTGAATCTTGCATACTGGTATAAGACTGCACCAGTACAAAAATTGTAAAAATAAGTTTCTTATTAAAAAGAAGATAAAGACGATTGCAGCAGGTGGTTTTCACCCACATTGGGTTTCCACCTTATATCTTGTGTTCATGTGTGTGATTGTATGTTCTGTTTTACTGCACTTGGTTACTGTTTATATGGTTCTGATGCACTTATTAAAGATCAACATATGATGAATTAACTGAATCATAAGTTTGCAGGATATACACTAGTTTCCTTAAATACAGTTGCGTATACACGCAAGTTCCATTAACTGAAGTAGCATATATGAATCTGATTATGGAAATGAAATATTATTGACTTGCTAATACTGATTCACCCCCCCTCTCAGTATTATTTCCAACATAGAAAATACGTTATATTAACACATGGAAATAACAACCAAGTCAGGGACTTCACGTACCACCCGACCATAGATTGGGCTGAACAAAATCTTTCTTTCATTCAATCACCTTTGTGCCGTATTCCAAGCATGAATGTGGGATCTCATGGAATAAACCAACCAAAACCAAACCAGGGCTTCCATAGGCCAAAACACCTCAACCCTCAACGGGTGATTCCACCTCATGGTCGGACATCACTAACCATCACCAGATTGGTCTCTACCCAAGTTGTCCAGGGCAGCAGAACATTTGTTCCAACCCAATTCCAGGACTAGTAACTCAATCCACAACAGTGCAGGGCTCTAGAATATTTGTCAAATCAAGGCTCTAGGATTAGTAACTCAACCCACCAAGGGCTCTAGAGCTTTTGACTAACCAAGGTTTCCAAGGCTAGTAGCTCAACCCAAGTTGTTTCATGGCTTCTAGAGCGTTTGTCCAACCAAGGCTCCAAGAATTAGTAACTCAACCCACAACCATGAGGAACATGATCACTAATCAACAAACAAATGGAAAGACCCACAACACCATGGTTATCCAGTAAATTTCAAGGCTAGGCAAAACCATTATCAATCCAGGCAAACCTCCATGCCCATGATAGATCATAACCAACAAACCACATGCATGTACCATGTATGCCAAAACTAGCAAGGAAACCATACATGCAACTCGATACCTACAAAGAAATCTCATTGTCACCATTGATGCACATGTTCCTTTGAGCTTTCCCACTTTCCTTTGCCTTCTTTCTCCAAATCCAATGTGCTCCAAGAATGCTCTAAGAAAACTCTAACTGTGTAAGAGTATGATTGAGAGAGAATATAGAGAAAGCTCCCAAATTGAATTGACAAAAGCCCATGAACTGATCTTGAAAAGCCTTTTTATCATTGAGGCCTCTATTTTCTTCATTTTCCTTCATTTTTCCTCCTTATGCGAATATGTATCCTTTCAACTTCCTTTTCTCCTATTTTCCATTATTTTCATAAATAAAATGCCAATTAATGCCTCTTTGCCTTTGCCAATTTCTTTAGCCATAATAAACTGAAAGTGACACCCACTAGGATGTTTTTCCCACCATTCAGCTTGGAATATGTGTCCCATGACCTTGGTCTTATATTTTTTACATGGAAATTCAACCACGGATTATTACAGAATCCTCCCCCTTGGGGGAACACTGTCCTTGGTGTTCTATGACACCTATAACAACCACATGTATACTCATACACATTTTCTTCAACCAACAAATAATCATATTATCTATGGAGCTTTATAAACATAGCTTGATACAATATTTAAAATAATATACACATTTGCACATTTTCTCTAACTAGCAAATAAAAGGATATGATTCTCGCATTAATGACAAGGGAATCCAAAGGCTCACACCTCCACCCTCAAAAGTATTAACAAGATTCACCTTCTTCCCAGGAAGTCCAGAATCCACTGCTAAATTCAAACCTGCATCCAATGTCCAGTGCTACAATCCTTGCGCTACGTGTCCTCTTAGTGAACAATTACTGACTCATTATTCTAGGGCACACTCCCAATGTGCTTTTGATTCCATTTGAAAATACTAATGACCAAAATCAATGTATTCACTATCCTTCCCTTCTCTGCTACACAATCCCTCAGGCAATCCAATCACCCCCTTCTGTGAATTCACACACCTCCAAGTTTTGCGGGCATCCCCTTCTCAGCTACACAGTCCCTCGAGCAACCCCTCACTTGGCAAGGTTTCCTCGCATCGAAAGGTCCAAAAACCAAGGCATATCCTTACCTTAAAACCATCATACTAGTCATAGCATGCTCATGGAAATAAATGTACACTATTGGGTACCAGTGTCCCACAATGGCCCTGCTCTTGAAGTGCTTTACCAACATACCACTGCTTGTAACAATTCCTTTTGTTGTTGTTGCTAATTCTTGCAGTCAATTTCAACCACCTACCCGAGCATTTTCATGCTTTCCTATACCAAGCACATAATTATGATTAGATTCAAAACGCACAGAAATAAATTCACATCATACCTCATTAGTATCTCATAAACAACGTACACCTGCAATCTTGTTTACTTCCTATCACAACAAGTAAAACTAGTTGTTTGATCAAATCATCATGTATATATCACATCCGGTTAGCTCAAAACTCAATCTTCATAAAACAAAATCATTCATCACTTATAACCATCATAAATCACATGTAACCATCATAAATCAACATCATAGATCATATGCATAATAAAACTGGAATAAATATTGATACTTATCCTTAAATTAGTCCTTTTCTTCTACCTTTGTCCTTGTCCTTTTTGTACACACATCGGATCGGTTACCACACATGACAAGCACCCAGTGCCTTTTATTCAACCATGTACACACACATACAATGTGCATCACATAGATACACCCACACACGACATACAACACCACTTAATACATGCACCTATACCCGATGGACCCCATAACACAATACATACACTTACACCCGATATACAACACAATACATATACATACACATAGTACAACACAATGAATACACATGTTGCAACACAATGATTGCACAATACACATAACACTTTACCACATGTGCACAACACAACATGTACGATGTGTACACAATACCACATGTACAAAGTGCCACCTACACAACGTGTACACAACACCACATGTACACAGTACCACATGTACAACGTGTACACAACACCACATGCACGATGTGTACACAAAGCCACATGTACATAGCACCACATGCACGACATGTCCACAACACCACTTGCACACAACACCCCATGTACAACATGTACACAACACCACATGTACAATCACACACACAGCACCATATGTACAACATGCACATACCACCATATGTACATAGCACCATTTGTACACAACACCGCATATACCACGCGTACACAACACCATCTATACACAGTACTGCATATACCACACATACACAACACCGCATATACCACATGTACACCACACCATATGTACATAGCACCATTATACAACATGTACAACATATATACTGATGAAAAATTGACTAAACTGAGAGGGGGGTGAATTATTTTAATCCATTCATGAACATTAAAATTATTTTCATTAAAATCATTAACTGAAACATTACATGATAAACTTAACAAATAATGACCAGCAAATTGAACATGTGAAGAACAAGTAATAATCAAACCAAAACATCACACCAACACATAATAACAACACATATTGACACCAAATATAACTGGGAACCCATAAAGGGAAAAAACCACGGTTTTATTATTTTTGTGATGCAAAGGCAAGCTCCTACTCCTTATTACATCTGATTTTCTATAGGCTCCAAACTATAGGAGGATGCTACCTCAATTTTTCAAGTTACAACATGTAAGGAAGCTCCAACTCCCATATGTTTTATGCAGGCTACAACCCACAAGAGGCTCCTACCTCAACCAGCTCCAACTGGATATCTATCAAGCCACAACTTGAAAGGAGACTACAATCCCCTTATACAAACAAGAAACAATAATGTGTTGGTTTACCTGGTCATAAATTATGCATGTCTCCATCTTCATTTATGCCTCTTCTTTCCTTCAAATCTGCTTCACATAAGCTTCATATGTGCCAGGTAACTCATGCATAACACGTCAATCATCTCTCACACATTCTCCAACTCTCTAACACTTCCATGCCTTCCAAAATCACATCTTTTATAAAGATAATTTGTTGGCTGTTTGTATCCCACATAAGAATATGAAGTGAATAGGCTTGACTCTTTGCCTTCCACTCATTCGTTCCCAAACTCTTCATATCTTGAATATTAGAACACAAAAATAAATAATCCATCCAATATTAATTTCAACCACATGTAATGATTAAATGCGTCAACCTAATGCCAACATCATGTAAAATTATAGGAATAACATATGAGCATTCATTCCTCATGATCAATAACAACAGTTATCATCAATGCATTACAATAATCTTTGCAACACCTTTGCCTTTTCCTTGGACTTGCATCACAACATCTTCATGTCATTGTCTCAGTGACCTTGTTATCATGGAGTCTTACCTTGCCTTTTCTATCATGGAGTGTTTCCTTTTCCTTTCATCACAACAATTCAAATCAATCAACAATTTCGCATCACCCACAAAGTCTTCATTATAGTAATATCTGTAACATCTTTCATAAAGAATTTTCCATCACCCTTGCTCTTGTTCTTGCATATCAAACATGCCTTCCTACAGACATTTTTCCTTTGTCAATACCTTTCATGCTCTTGTTATTGGTCTTTTATTGTTCCTTTGCTCCTTTGCCTTGTTGCTCTCCTTTTCCTTTGTTGCTCCTTTTCTCCTTTGCCTTGCTGCTCTTTTGCTTCTCTTTTGATGTTCTTTTTCTTTGTTGCTCTTTTGCTTCTCTTTTCCCTTGTTGCTCTTTTTCCTTGCTGCTCTCCTTTTCCTTTGCTGCTCCTTTGTTGTTCCTCTACCCAAGCTACTCTTGTAGTTATTTTGCCATCAATGACAATAAGTCCCTTAAATGGAATATATTAAAAAAAATTCCATATTTATGTTTGCCCTCCAATAGAGAATGAATGATAAATGTCCATATTTATGTCTTTCCAATATATGAATAACTGCCCAACCAGGAGGAATAAACGTTGCTCCAGATAGACATTTGGAAATAAACATTTGGATTTTTAACATTTGGATCCTGTGATCGGTCATTCCTTATTTACTTTTTGGTAAGCTGATGATTTCAGGCTCCCTCCTTCGATCTCAAGAGTTGTTCACACTTTTATCTTTATATAGGAAGTGTCATCTTCGGGCATGGGATTTATCGCTTGTCATGTAAAGGGAAGTTGTGGTTTTATACAAGGGGAAATCTTTCTGGAAATGAGTTGTTCTTGTCATATAGACATGTTTCGCACTCATTTCCAAAGTTTCACGCACTATTACACAAGTTTCATCATTATCCTCAAAAAGTTTATCGTCAGAGCGACACTTATCGTAAGTTGACACAAAGGTTGTTGCATTAAGAGAAGTATGTTTCCATATGTTCTGGATGATCAATGTTGTATCACTAAGTGTCCAAGTGTGTGGGCACAATCAAGTTCTATCATTGTTCACATCGATTCCACTAATCCCACACTTAGCCAAATTTTGGATGATTTCAGCTAACCTAGCCTCATCCAACCTTCCTAAACTGCGCACTTCACATATGCAACCCTCAATCTTTTTCCTTGCCCGCTGAACCGCGCAAAGCGTAGAAAGACAAACATCCCTTGCCACCCAAAATTTCACCAAGGCTACCTCTAATGACCCTCCATCAACTGGAGCTCACTACATTCAAGAACTGCGTAAATTTTTCCTTCAGGCCTCTTTGCTTCCCAGTTCCCCTTGCCTCTAAAAACTACACATATTTTTCCTCCAGGGCCTCATCCCACAACAACCACTGCCTATTTGAAATGCACAATTTTTTCCCTCAGTAGGCACTACGTAAATATTTCCCTCAATGGGCACTGTGGAGTCTTATCCCTCAGTCTAGCCCAGTCATTGAGCCTTCTCCCCCTGACCTTATACCAGTTTTGGCTCAGTAAGTGGATTATCACGCAAAATCTTAGACTAGGGGTTTATCAAACTGATGTTGTCTTGTCATGAGTGGATTACAGATACATGAATTCTACCAGGCTATGGCAAGATGATTAAAAAGGATATGAAGAATGAGGACATGCTATATGATACTTAAGGAGTTGAGGAGAAATGATAACTATCAGATAAGAAGACCAAGAACCTAGGGTATGATAGAAGATCACGACAGCATGATGACTCCATCTGATTCACAACCCTTCAGAGGGTAGGTATGAAAAACAAAGCACATATTTCATGAAGTTTAAATATACCTCTTAGTGTAGGATGAATGGTAGCTTATCATTATCATATCATTATGTCTTCAATGACATGTATGGTTGAAAAAACTGAAAGTCATTCCATGTGTTTTCTCTAAGTGTTTTTCTCTCTTTCGCTTGTTGGATCAACTGTCGTCTCTTTGCATGTTTAATTGTTATGACATATTTTCGAGCCTTCTCTGGTGCTTTCGAAGGTCAACCTCTATGTATATGAGTTTTCCTAACCATTTAAACACATGTCGCACTCATACACAAAGTATTGAGCATTATCACACAAGTGTCGTCATGGTCGCCCTAAATTCTATCTCAAGTGATCCGAATCAGATCCATAGAAGACTGTCAAAGAACCATGACTATATCAGGTCGGAAAAAATCTCTAAAGAATCCAAAACAGCGATCAAAAACACCCTGAACTAGTGGCAATGGTAGCCAATGTGGAACAACGAGGACCTCAATCAAAGCGCGCTGACCGAGGCCCATGGAGACCACGTGGGAGGTCAAAGTAGCCCTTGGGAGCCCCAGATCAGGAAAATAAGGAGGTTTTTGATGCGCAATTAGTGCTTAGCACTAATCGCGCATCGTTGGGCGAACAGGGCCGTGAAGGAGGAAGCCCGAGAACACGGACACATGGTGAACTAGAGAACCGCAGGCAGAAAAGCAAAAAACGCTAAACATACAAAGGTGGGACCGGCGCTCTGGAAACCGACGGTATTGATTGGGGTGCCCTCAAACGGTAAGAGGTTTTGGACAAGAGTGGAGCAATCCCATTCATCGATCGACACGTGGCAAGTGGAGGTGAGAGAAAACTGATGTTGATCGCGCGCAATCGGTCGAGCAAGTCAACTGCGTGAAACGTGCGTATGACGTCGGATCTGGAGGCCCCAGATCGGACGGTTGAGAATGCACCCGATGGAGGAAGCAGAACCGACGAAGGAATAAACCACGATTTAGAAGGATTTGGAATCCATTTGACTGCCACGGTGGAGGAAAGACTTCATCCATGACGTAACTGAAGAAACGAACCAATGAAGCATGCTGGCGCCGTTTAAAGGAGGACATGTGGCCACTCCCTGAGTGCTGATGATGACGCCAAACAGGGAACTCCAAGCGCAGCTGCAGAAGGTGAATCAACAGAGGCGGAAGAGGAACCGAACATGCATTGGAATGAATGGCTAAAAGCCATGAATAGAGACATAATACACAGTTAAGTTGGAACAGTTGGACAGTTAGTTAGTTCGAGAGACAAAGACAGGGAGACAAAAATCCCGAGAGGAGGACGGAACACGGAGAACAGTAAAGCAAAGCAGAAGAGATAGAGGGCCAAGCTAACCAGAGGCAACATCGAGCACCAGAGAGCTTGAAGATTCGAGCCATCCCATAGAGGATCTGTCCGGGCTGAGCACCACATTGCGCTCTTGCCACTGTAGACCAGAAGGTCACAGAGCTGGTAGGAAGAAGAAGTCTTTGTACTCAAGTGGCTTGGGGAATCCAAGAACCACCCTGCCAAGCAAAACCTGCTTCAGGAGAACTCACATTGAGTCCCTGTATTGTAATTATCTGCTTAAAGGCACAATAAAACAAGGCCATCACTGAAAGCTAGACCGGAGATGTAGCCCTGGAGAATAGGGTGAACTCCTTATTAAAGTTGCTTGTGTCTTTGTGTTTGCTTACTGTATTTCTCTGCTGTCTTTCCATTTTATTGTCTGTGTATTAGCAATTTGATCGATCCATTGCTTCAATAACACAGAACACACACCATCACATGAGTCTGTAATACCTTTAATCAATAAATCTTTAACTGATGTCACTCATAGGGTGAATATCAGATCAAGTGGTATCATAGCCCTAGGATGTAAGGTTAAACAAGCTTGTGTTGGTTTAGTTGTGAATGCTCACTAGATCAAAGTTCAAATTAGGAGAAGGAGAGTTGGTGGAAACTAATCCTGAAATTAGGAGAGTCTATTCTCGAAAGAGTTGGCCTACATGCAACAAGCCATGATGAGTTGGCAAACTCTTCGATAGTTAAAAGGGCAAAGTGTGCAAGGGTATACTCAAGAATTTAGAAAGAGAGCATTGATGTTGGGTATCTCATTAGACTCACCAGAGACTCTTTTGAAGTACATTAGTGGTATACACAGCTACATGAGGCATACCATCCTCATGTTTAATCCCACTAGTATAGATGAGGTATCTGTACAAGCTACTCATCTAGAAGCTAGAGGAAAGAATGGAAATCCAGAAGTTAGGGGACCATCCCAACCCACTGTAAGCAAGAGCAAGGAGAAAAGAAAGCAGAAGTGGAAAGCAAGGAAGGCTAACACTACACAGAAAGCTAAAGCTTCATGCACTCACTGTAAAAATGATGGGCATGATGATGAGCATTGTTGGATTCTGCATCCAGAGATGAGACCTAAGAAGTCTGAGGGCAAGAAGAAGAAGACAACTGCAGCTATTCAGAAAGATTTGGGATCAGACTTGGGAGATGAAACAACTATAGCAGCCACAAGTATAAAAGGTAAGAATTCTGATGCATCTACTAGTAATTCTGCTCAATCTGTTATTGATGAAGAAAATGAGAGAAAAAGACATGAGCTTTTCCATATTTGAGTTATTCCCAAAAATCAAAAGATTGATACTTTGTTTGATAGTGGCTCACAAGTAAATCTAATTTTTGAAGCAATTGTAAAGAAATTGGGATTAGCAACTACACCTCACAAGAAACCATACCCATTAGGATGGTTGAATGATAAAGCACAACTACAAGTGACTAGACAATGCAAACTCAAGTTTTCTTTTGGGTCAGCATTTATAGATGAGGTTGAGTTAGGCATAATTCATTTGGATATATGTGGAGTTTTTTTAGGAAGTCCTTACTTGTATGATAGAAAAGCTATTTTCTATAGAGCTGAGAACAAGTATCTGCTTGTTAAAGATGGAATCGAATACCTTGTAAGAGCTCATAAGCTCAAGAATAATTATACTCTCATAAACTCAGGACAGATGAAAAGAATGATAAATTCATGCAAACAATTATTATTGATGGTTGTAAAGGAAAAGAAACCTGATAAAACCAATGCATTTGAGGGCTATAATGCTGAATAGCAAGCTGATATAGAAAAGGTTGTTTCAGAATATGATGTCTTGTTTCAAGAACCTAAAGGTCTGCCACCCAAAAATGGAATAGTACATGATATTATTTTGTAGCAAGATGTTCCATTGCCTAACATTGGGATGTACAGGTTGTTTGCTTTATAGAATGTTGAAATCAAGAAGCAGGTGCAGGAGTTGCTCGAGAAAGGGTTCATCTGGCCTAGCACATCACCATGTGGGTCACCAATCGTTTTGGTGAGAAAGAAAGATGGCCCGTGGAGAATGCGCATTGATTACCGAGAACTGAATAAGATAACAATAAAAAATCGTTATCCCCTTCCTCACATAGATGATCTTCTGGATCAATTAAAGGAAGCTATTTATTTCACCAAGCTGGATTTGCATAGTGGATACCATCAGGTCAGAGTTGCAGAGCAAGATGCATGGAAGACTGCTTTCAAAACAAAGCAGGGATTGTATGAATGGTTGGTTATGCCTTTTGGCTTAACTAATGCTCCTGCTACTTTCATGAGATTAATGAATGATGTACTCAGACCTTTTCTTGATGATTTTGTTATTGTGTATCTGGATGACATTCTGATTTTTAGTAAAGCATGGGAAGAACATTTAAAGCATATTAAGCAGACCTTAGATGTTTTGAAAAGAGAAAAACTTTATGTTAAACTCTCAAAATGTGAATTTGGCAAAACATCTCTAAACTACTTGGGTCATATAGTAGGGGGAGGTGAATTGAAAATAGATCCCTCTGAAGTGGCAGTCATTGTGAACTGGCCTAAACCCAAGTCTGCTACAGAAGTGAGAAGCTTATTAGGAGTAGCACAATATTGGAGGAAGTTCATTTCTAACTTCTCCTCGATTGTAGCTCCCTTACATGCTTTAACAAGATTGAATAAGGTGTTTTAGTGGGCAGGCAAACGTCAGAAATCCTTCGACACCTTGAAAGAGAAAATTAGTACAACACCTATACTAGCACTACCAGATCTACAAAGACCATTTGAGATCCAAACTGATGCCAGTGACTATGCCATGGGAGCAATGTTGACACAACACAGTAAACCCATATGTTATCATTCTGAGACTTTTAATCCTACAGTAGTTAACTATCCTACATATGATAAAGAATTGTATGCATTAGTTCAGAGTGTGAAAAAGTGGAAACATTATTTAATGGGAAAAGAGACAGTAAAATATACTGATCATCAACCACTTCAATATCTACACTCCCAAACTAAGTTGCAGCAATCAAGACATTACAGATGGATGGGTTTTCTACAACAGTTTCACTTAGTCAGCAGATATAAAAAGGGCATACATAACAAGGTTGCAGACATGTTATCTAGACCCATTATAAATGCATCTACCATACTTAAGCATAATTCTATACTACATGAAAGCTACATAGAACAATATGCTCAGGATATGGATTTTAAAGATGTGTATGTAACTTTGAGTCAAGGCAAAAGAGTAGAAGAATTGGACTATCATATAAAGGACCGACTCTTATACCATTGTGGGAAACTCTGCATTCCACAAACTGATAGGATAAAGATAATTAGGGAAGCACACACTTCTCTGATATCAGGTCACTTTGGGGTAAGTAAAATAGTTGCAAAATTGCAAAGATTCTGCTATTGGTAAAAAATGAATGAGACGGTTTCTAAATATGTAAGAGGGTGTGCCATGTGCGCTAAAAGCAAGCCTAGCAATAGAAAACTAGGCTTGCACACTCCATTGCCAGTTCCTTCTCACCCTTGGGAAAGTGTTTCCATGGATTTTGTTGGAGGACTACCTAAATCTAGGAAAGGTCATGATTATATATATGTTGTTGTGGATAGGTTCAGCAAAATGTGTATTTTGATACCTTGTAATAAAAATATTACAGTTGAACAGACTACAAAATTGTTCTTTGAACATGTATGGGTTCATTTTGGATTACCCACTTCCATTTATCTGATCGAGACACCCGATTTGTGGGGAAGTTTTGGTCGAGTCTGTGGGAATTGATGGACACCAAACTGAAGAAAAACACAGCTTTTCATCCACAAACAAATGGCCAGACAGAAGTAGTAAACAGGACAGTGATCCAGTTACTGAGAGGATATTGTAGCAAACATCCTAAGCTTTGGGATGAACACTTGTGTTATGTGCAACATGCTTACAACAGAGCCAAACACTCTTCTAGACAGAGATCTCCTTTTGAGACCTGTTTTGGTTTCACACCAAGGTCTCCTTTGGATTTTGTCTTTGGTAAAGATACCATGGTTGATGGACACAGTGATGTGGACAAGGCAACTAGGTTCATTGAACAGATCCAGGAGATCTACTAGGAAGTACAAGAACAGCTGGAAAAGAGCCAAGACAAGTACAAGGCTAGGCATGATAAGCATCAGATGGAGCATAGTTTTCAAGTTGGAGACCAAGTCTGGCTGTATATTAGCAAGGAAAGGATGCAAGGTGAAGGTAAAAAGCTAAAGCCTATCAGGTATGGACCTTTTAGGATAGTTGAGAATATTGGTGAAAATGCTTTTCGCCTTGATCTACCAGCTTACATGCACATCTACTCAGTCGTAAATGCAGATTTCTTGAGATTGTTTGAACCTTCAATGATTGAGGACCCTGAAGAGAAAAGTCAATTGCCTTCTATTGATGACTTGCTACTTGAATATCTTAATGAATTGCAAGAAGACACAGTGCTGGACAAGAAGGTGAGGACGACACGCTGGGGAGACGTTGAGTACCTCAGGATTGGGCTCAAAGGTTCAAAGCTGAGCAGTGCAAAGTGGATTGAGATTGGACAAGTGAGAAAACAATACCTCACTTAGTCGATGCTTGAAAACTAACTTTTGGTGGTCCAAAAGCTTTTTCAGTGGGAAGGCCGTGATCCGAATAAGATCCATAGAATACTGTCAAGGAACCATGACTGTATCAGGTTAGAACAAATCTCTAAAGAATCCAAAACAAGGATCAAAAAAACCCTGAACCAGTGGCAATGGTAGCCAACATGGAGCAACGAGGACCTCGGTCAAAGCGCACTGACTGAGGCCCATGGAGACCGCACAGGAGGTCAAAGTAGCCCCTAGGAGCCCTGGATCAGGGAAATAAGGAGGCTTTTGATTATCGTTGGGCGAACAGGGCCATGAAGGAGGAAGCCCGAGAACACGGATGCATGGTGAACTGGAGAACCGCGGGCAGAAAAGCGAAAAGCGCTAAACATACAAAGGTGGGACCTGTGCTCTAGAAACCAGTGGTATTGATCGGGGTGCCCTCAAACGGTAAGAGGTTTTGGACGAGAGCGGAGTGATCCCATTCATCGATCGACGCGTGGCAAGCAGAGGTGAGAGAAAACCGTTGTTGATCACACGCTATCGGTGGAGCAAGTCAACCGCATGAAACGTGCGTATGATGTCGAATCTGGAGGCCCTAGATCAGACAGTTGAGAATGCCCCGATGGAGGAAGTGGAACCAACGAAGGAATAAGCCGCAATTTAGAAGGATTTAGAATCCGTTTGACCCCACGGTGGAGGAAATACTTCATCCATGACGTAACTGAAGAAACGAACTGATGAAGCATGCTGGCGTTGTTTAGAGGAGGACATGTGGCCACTCCCTGAGCGCTGATGATGACACCGAACAAGGAACTCCAAGCGCAGCTGCAGAAGGTGAATCGACAAAGGCGGAAGAGGAACCAAAAAGGCATTGGAACGAATGGCTAAAATCCATGAACAAAGACAGAATACACAGTTAAGTCAGAACAGTTAGACAGTTAGTCAGTCCGAGAGATGAAGACAGGGAGACCAGAATCCCGAAAGGAGGATGGAACACAGAGAACAGTAAAGCAAAGCAGAAGAGACAGAGGGCTGAGCTGACCAGAGGTAGCATCGAGCACCAGAGAGCTTGAAGATTCGAGCCATCCCATAGAGGATCTGTCCGCACTGGGCACCACATTGGGCTCTTGCCACCGTAGACCAAAAGGTCACAGAGCTGGTAGGAAGAAGAATTATGTGTACTCAAGTGGCTTGGGGAATCCAAGAACCACCCTGCCAAGCAAAACCTGCTTCAGGAGAACTCACATTGAGTCCCTGTATTGTAATTCTCTGCTTAAAGGCACAATAAAACAAGGCCACCACTGAAAGCTGGACCGGAGATGTAGCCCTGGAGAATAGGGTGAACTCCTTATTAAAATTGCTTGTGTCTTTGTGTTTGCTTACTGTATTTCTTTGTTATCTTTCCATTTTATTGTTTGTGTATTAGCAATCTGATCGATCCGTTGCTTCAATAACATAGAACACACACCAGCACATGAGTCTGTAATACCTTTAATCAATAAATCTTTAACTGATGTCACTCATAGGGTGAATATCAGATCATCAAGTGTCGCATTTGTTGCTTCTTGACCTGAGATAGTCACACAGAGAGTAATGCTTTGTCTGTTGTCTCAGTGGTCTATTTTGTCATGTCTTTGAAGTATGTTAAGTGTGTGATCACATTTCAAGGTCATCATGGGTCAATCTCCCTCCCACACTTAGCCATTTTCGCAAAATATTCCCGACTGGGAAACTCACCTTCACCGGGCCTTGTCTGAGCTGCACACTGCGTAGTCTCGACCCTCATCGATGTGACCTTGCTGCTTGGAACTTTGCAGTGCACAATCACTGTCCTCCAGGGTTGTTTCTCTGTGTAATTCTTGAGTCGAGCAACCTTCCTTGACCCCCAGAATTGCAAATTTGTGCCTCCCAGTCTGCCTTGAACTGCGCACTTCACACTTTCAGTGCTCAATATTTTCCCTTGCCTATTGGAACCCCATAATGCATAGATATTCTAGCCTCCCTTAGCCTCCAGAACTGTGCCTATGTGTCCTTTAGTGACCCTCCCTCATCTAGATTTCATTGTCCGCAAGAACTGCACAGATTTTTCCTTCAGGCCTCTCTGCTAACCAGTCCTCCTTGCCTCTGGAAATTGCGTAGATCTGTCTCCCAGGGTCTCATCTAGAATCAACCATTGTTTGCCTGAACTACGCAATCCTAACTCCCAGTGGCCACTGCACAAGTTTTCTCCCTAGTGGGGATTGTGCTAAAACATTCCTTAGTCAAGCTTGAGTTGCGCTCTGCACAACCTCAGTGGTCAAGCCCTCTCCCTGTCACCTAGAACTGCACAATGCACAATTACTAGGCCCTCTCTCCCAACCTAACACTTTTCCAGGGACCAGTTCATGGATAGTAATGCATCATCTTAGACTAGGGAGTTTTCAGATTGATTTCATTGTGTCATGAGTGAATTGCAGGAACATGTACACTATTAAGTCATGGCAAGATGATGAAGAAGGAGAAGAAGGAGGGAAGAATTCCTAGATACTCACCTATAGTTGAATGAATGAGTGAACCTGTCAAGAGCAAGAAAAGGGACATAAGTTTGCAACCACCTCCCAAGACTGAAAATAATTGAAGGTCATTCATCATCAAGCTATGCAGAGGAGAAAAGAAAGCATACCAAAGAACACATCTACCACTCAGGTGCAATAGTGACTTGACATTGCCACACCATCAAGTCAGTCCATGTCAGCAGTGTTGTGTCAAGTCATGTCATGAGTTGTCATATGATACATCAATATCGTGGGCCATGTATATTGTAAATTAAATGAATTGTAAAGTGAAATTCCAATGGACACACAAGAATATGAAGAGTCATGTAAGTTGAAAAGTCAAAGGAAGTTGAATATTCACGAGCATAGTCAAATATTCACAAGGGGAAGGATCACCCTTGGTTATATATATACCCTCATTATATGAGAAAAGTACTTTTCACCTTGGATCCTCCTGCGGGCATTAGATAGACTAGCTAGTTCTTTGAGGAGCAAGGAGTAGCTCCAATGTCCCACTACTGGGGCTAATGATGTACAATGTAAATATGTGTCTTGGAACTTTTTTTTTAATAACAAAATCCTTTTAAGGCCAACACATTCTTCATGCATTACTTATGAATGTTTATAAGAGTATTCTATGGACATTTGTATTTCGTGCTTGCTTTCACATGTACTAAGATAGTTGAACTATTTCAGTTATTTTAGTGCTTATCACGTTGAGAATTTGTTGTAATGGTTGTTATTGTTGTCTCATTCTTGTGGACTATTCAGTGGGATACTAGACAGACCTTTCCTCACTTATCAGTTATAACGATTATCACGCCCATTGTGGACTATTATGTTGGATGTTAGATGGATCTTCCCTTAATCATTGGTTGTAATGACTATTGCATTCGTTTTGGACTATTCCTTTGGATGTTAGACAGGTCCTTCCGGTTCATGTGTGTCTCTTCCTGGGTGGTACTATTACCTCTCACTTAGAGGATCACTTTTCTCCCCCACTTTTGTAGTAAGAGAACCTAGACATAGTTGCGCTGCACACTCACCTTGCTATTCAAAGACACCATTGCATCACTCTCTTGTGTTGATAGCTAGAGCCAAGGCATATCTTTGAGGATTTTGCAAATGGGCATTTATACCGGATGGGACTCCTACACCAAATGGTGTGAGGTCTAATTGGGGCTTCATATCGGGGAGATCCCCTTGGTTGACAGATTTCCAGCACCATCAACAAAATAGCACTAGAAGGAGGGCCTGAATGACAAGTTGGGCCCATTGCATCTGGTTTGAATCTCTTATCTAAAATGGTTCATACACAAATCATACTCTCGGGGTGTTTCTCCAATTTTTCCCTTCATCAATTTCAGCCCCCTATGAGCCTCTTGATCACTTGTCCCAGTTAAAGTTTGATGGTGAGGATGGAACATCCATAACCAAGAACATTTCTGATTTTTTTAAATTTTGTAAATCTTACAAAATCGATGATGAAGAGTTGGCTTGTGTGCTTTTCTTCCTCACCCTTGAAGGTAATTTTAATCGATGGTGCCATACCTTGCCACCCACTTCCATTCATTCCCTTTATCACTTGCTTGAGGAGCTTCATCAAGCCTTTGATAAGTATAACTATCGAGATCTTTGTGGAAGAATCAATCATTTAAGAATGAAGCCTGATGAATCAGTTGATCATTTTTCTGATCGGTTCCTTCACCTCTATTGTGAAATTCCTAAAAAGCATTTGAACTAGGATTTCTTGAAATAAGATTTTGAGCGCTTGGTTCATGCCTCTTCATACGGTGAGCTTGAACCTCCTAATTTTTATTCTTCCCCAACTTGTGTGAATCATGAGGCACCTTAAATATCATAGGAGGAGCTTACTACCCCTTTTTTTCTTTGTCCTCCTCTTTTTTCGGTCCTAATGAGGGTGCCTCCTTGCAGTGATTGTAAAATTGGAAAATATGTTAATCAAATCACCATTCCATCTTCTCGTTCTTCTTTTGCTTCAATGGAGGAAATTCCATAATGGCTCATGAAGCCTACGGTGAAGACTCACTCTTCCATTCCGCAAGATGACGTCACCGTTCACAACTTTGATCACAAAGTTAATTTGAATTTTTGTTCTCCTTTGTCATCTACATATCCTGACTCTTTGTACATGACCCTCTTGAACAATATGCTTCACAAGCTAGTTCTTCACATTCCCTTGATTCTCAAGCTGCTGGCCCAGATTGTGATCATGTACAAAGAAGTAACAGTAACCAGGTAGAGGAGAAACAAGGTGAATATGCTTCCAATATTTCCTCTCTTCAATGTCAAAATAATGAGTTTCCATTCTTGAATGATTCTCAATCTGCTAATCTTCGTGGAAAATCCAATACAATCAATTCTTTCAATCAACCCCCAGCCTTGGGAAGTGATCATTCCAGTGATGATAACTCTATTTTTGTATGTCGTGACGAATGCCCAAGTACATCATATGATCTTTCGGTTTCTCATGAAGATTTTAATTTAGATCTAGAATTTGGTTCAGTCAAAGAGGATGTTTATATCAAAACTTCCTCTTCACCTCACTATACCTTGAGTCCTACCATTTGCAACACATATGTTTGCGACAAAGATACTCCATGTTCTTCAGTGTCTTCATCTAATGAGTTATCTCCTCAGTTGACACAAAGCGGTGAGGTTGTCCACGATGAAATTGAAAACATTCAAATCATCAAGTACCCTTCCCATCCCTCGTCATCTCTTATCCTGCATGAAGACAACTCTTCAAATCATCTTTCTCATGAGATCTCACCGATTCATTTATCTTTGAATTTGCTATCAAAATAGCCTCTCCAATTGAGCAATCTAGTTGCTGAAATTGAAAAGTATTGTAAAATATGTGACAGAGATGGTTGTAATCCAATGAGAAGTGGTCTTGCTGAAACCATTAATAACAGTTATCCTCAAGCCATGCATGATCTGGTTCAAGCTTCAAAATGTGATTCTACAATCCTGGGAAGTTTCGGGACCTGCTAGGGAGTCAAGGCACTTCAACTTCCGTTGATGGTTATGTCAAGATATTGGGACTCTGGTAATCCCCCTGAACTAAATCAGATTTATTTTCTCTCACACAATCCATCTATCTGCATGGTTTCACTTGATGTGAAATCCCGTGTGAAATTTTTTTGGTATTCTAGGTGTGACCTTTCAAATTTTCAAGATTTTACTTATGATCGAATTCAAGAATTTGTTGTAGTTCATTCGTCTTCATGCAAATCTCTCACATCAAACTCAGGTTGGGAATGTGCATCTCTCATAGAGTCATGGAATTGTGAAGTTGATTATCTCAAGGACTATCTTTGCCCGAAGGAATCATACTTATCGAATTTATCCCTTAATGGTCAGCTCCTTGGTCTTCTTATGAATTTTATATTGCAAATATGTCCTCTCATCACACCAAAAATATTCTTGAGTGATAATGAATGGATAATTTTTCATACGAATCAAGTTCTTTTTCGTTCACCATGTCCCAACTGGTCTCATGCATTTGTGGTGCTAGCATGCTTTTTAAACTCTTTTAATGACTACGATGCTTGTACAATTTTTCCCCAGTTACACGAAGGTGATATGTCATATTTGGCTCGCAAGTAACTTGGTTCGATTGTTTAGAGCATTCGCGAGATTGTTCAAATTGATTTTTCTTCATTTATTGAAAACCGAGAATTTGATGTTTCAATTAGCTCATCTAATTATTTCTCTGTCTTTGGTGACTATCATTCAGCTTATCATTTTCCCATCAGCACATCCAATGACGTTTGTTTCACACCCCTTAATCTTCATTGCTCATCATCTCTCTCTTCATATTTTTGTCAAGCAGGTGAGGCACTTCAGCCTTCATTGATGGTTATGGCAAGTCCTCACTGTCTTGGCATGAATGATGAGTGATTAGATAAGTTCCCATCGTGATACCATTTCTCTAATCAAAATTTCATTGTTTTCAAGTTTTCGAGGTTTTCAAGAGGGTCATCATGAATTTTATGATCCGACCGTTGAATGGATGGAACAATCTTACTCGGAAATCTCTGTAGCAAATAGCAAGTTTCAATATTTTCGCGTGCTTGCTAAGGATCTCAGTGTAGATGAAGACACATCGCAAAAACCTTCCGAGGTTTGTTCAAAAATTATATTCATCGAAAAGGTAAGCATATGGGTTGGATGAAATTATTGGTTGTGACACACCTTTCTTCCCACAGGCAAGACCTTCCTTTTCTTGTGCAAGTTATTCAATTATTTATCTTTTTTTTTTCACAATGCTTTATATCCATTTTAATTTTTTGTACTTTGTGGATGCATGTCGGGAAAAAATATGTTGGCTTCACTAGAAATTTCATTACACGTGACCCAACCTTTTAGATGTTAGGTTAGGAGTAGGATTAGCTACTTCCTATATTTCCCTCTCTTTCTCCCATTCTGCACTCATTCCTTGTAGTCTATCCTTGTTTTCTTATTCTGGTTCTACACCATGTTTGCTTTAGTCATTTTGTTCTCTTTTCTTTTGGTTTTGTTTCTTGGTTCTATGTTTTTCTTTCTTTTTGTCTTGTTTTCTTTCTTTTTGAGTTTCCTTTTGTTTTCATTATGCGAATAAGTGTTGTTCCTGGACCTGTTTGGCTTCTTAGTATGTGTGCAACCGAACTATAAAGAGTCTTGTGACACTTCAGCATTTGGCTATCCATCTGTCCATCATTGTTTTGGTTACACCTTTTCGCTGATGAAGTTTCGACGAGAAAATACGATCTGTCCATAAGGAGAGTTTTGGTCCAACCATGAACCCATGTCTACTTTGAAAACCACATGTCTATACTCGGTTTTTTTGTTTTGGTGTTCTCAAGCTTATCCAACTAGTAGAAATGGAGAAGGGGCAAAATATAAACGAGAAAACCTAACTCAGAGGTCTTTATATGCTTCTCTGAAGGAACAACCTCTTCTACTCTCAATAAGTCATGATCCCTCTTCCACCCCAAAATAAATAAGTGCCAATGCATAGTTCTATTTAAATAAAATAATAAACGTGAAAGAAGAGAAAGGCTTCCTGCACAGAGAAGTGAAGCAAGAAACTTCGTCGGGGTACTATCCAGGCTCGTTGGCAACAGAGCAATGTTTGTGTTCCTGTGTAACTTATTCGGGGTATTGTCCATGCCTGCGTGTAGTGGAGCAACACTAGAGATGAAAACTTATACTCTGAAAATCTTAAGCTCGCGACCTACACTACCCTTCACAACTTGAAACATTGTGATTATGTTAAATGTTATGTTGTGTTCAACCGAGAAGATATAGAGGAGACCATGGTTGTTCATGGGATAAGTGAGAAGGCCAAGGTAATCTGCACGATGAATCAATACTCCTTGAAGAACCAAGGCACTACATGGGAGGAGTTAACCAAAACAGAGAAGTTGGATTCAACTAGTGGGTTGCCAAGTGTTGTAGCTGCTACAACACCCTCCAAAATTTTGGCCAACACTCAAAATTTGGAGCCTACTGTGGATCCTGTGATCAGTCATTCTTTAGTCACTTATTGGTAAGCTAATGAATCTCCCTCCTCCAATCTCAAGAGTCGTTCACGCTTTTATCTCTATATAGCAAGTATCATATTTGGGCATGGGAGTTATCGCTTGTCATGCAAAGGGAAGTTTTGGTTTGCTGCAAGGGCGAATTTTTCTGGAAATGAGTTGTTCTCATCATATAGACATGTTTCTCACTCATTTCCAAAGTTTCACACACTATTATACAAGTTTCATCATTATCCTTACAAAGTCTATCGTCGGAGGCGCACTTGTTGTAAGATGACATAAAGGTTGTTGCATTCAGAAAAGTATGTTTTCATATGTTCTGGATGATCTATGTTGTATCACTAAATGTCCAAGTGTGTGGTCACAATCAAGTTCTATTGTTGTTCACATCAGTTCCATTGATACCACACTTACCCAAATTCCGAAGGATTCCTAGCAACCTAGCCTCATCTAGCCTTCCTAAACTGCGCACTTTGCATCTACAACCCTCAAGATTTTTCCTTGACCACTAGAACCATAAAATGCATAGAAATCCAAACGTCCCTTGGCATCCAAAAATGCATAAAGGCTACCTCTAGTGACCCTCCCTTAGCCGAAGCTCACTGCCCTCAAGAACTTCACAAATTTGTCCTCCAGGCCTCTCTATTGCCCAGTCCCCCTTGCCTATGAAAACTGCACATATTTTTCCTCCAAGGCCTCATCCCGCAGCAGCCACTGCTTGCTTGAACTGCGCAATTATGTCCCTCAGTAGGCACTGCAAAAATATTTACCTTAGTGGGCACTGTGTATCCTTATCCCTCAGTCTAGCCCAATCACTAAGCCTTCTCCCCCCGAACCTTATACCAGTTCTGACTCAGTCAATGGATTATCATGCAACATCGTAGACTAGGGGTTTATCAGATTAATGTCATCTTGTCATGAGTGGATTACAGATACATGAATTCTACCAGCCTATGGCAAGATGATTAAGAAGGAGGACATGCTAGATGATACTTAAGGAGTTGAGGAGAAAATATAACTGTGAGATAAGAAGACCAAGGAACCCATGGTATGATAGAATATCGGGACCACATGACGACTCCATCTGATTCACAACACTTTGGAGGGTAGGTATGAAAAACAAAGCACATCTTTCATGAATTTGAAATACACCTCTTAGCATCGGATGAATGAAATCTTATCATTGTCATATCATTATGTCTTCAATGACATGTATGGTCGCAAACCCTAAAAGTCATTCCATGTGTTTTCTCTAAGTGTTTTTCTCCCTTTCACTCGTTGGATCAATTGTCATCTCTTGGCATGTTTGATTGTTATCACATATTTTTGAGCCTTCTCTGGTGGTTTTGAAGGTCGACCTCTATGCATATGAGTTGTCTTAACCATGTAAACACTTGTCGCATGCATACACAAAGTCTTAAGCACTGTCTCATAAGTGTCATAACGAATGCCCTAAAGTCTATCTCAAGTGTCACACTTGTTGCTTCTTGACTTGAGACAGTCACATAGAGGGTAATGCTTTGTTTTTTGTCCTGGGGGTCTATGTTGTCATGTCATCAAAGTATGCTAAGTGTGTGATCACATTTCAAGTTCATCACGAGTCAATATCCCTCCCACGCTTAGCCTTTTTCGGAAAATATTCCCAACTGGGAAACTCACCTTCACTGGGCCTTGTCTGAGTTGCACACTGCGCAGTCTCAACCCTCATTGATGTGACCTTTCTTCTTGGAACTACGCAGTGTGTAGTCACTATCCTCCAGGGTTGTTTCTCTGTGCAATTCCTGAGTCCATCAGCCTTCCTTAACCCCCAAAATTGTGCAGTTGTGCCTCCCAGTCTGCCTTGAACTGCATACTTCACAATTTAAGTCCTCAAGATGTTCCCTTACCTTATATAAATCTGCAATGCATAGATATTCTGGCCTCCCTTGGCCTCCATAACTGTGCAGATGTGTCCTCTAGTGACCCTCCCTCAACCAGAGCTCACTGTCTACAAGAGTTGCGCAGATTTGTCCTCTAGGCATCTCTTCTTACCAATCCTCCTTGCCTCTAGAAACTACGTAGATCTGTCTCCCAGGGTCTCATACTGCATCATCCACTATCTGCCTAAACTGCGCAATCCTGACTCCTAGTGGCCACTGTGCAATTTTTCTCCCCAGTGTGGATTGTTCTCAAAAGTTCCTTAGTCAAGCTTGAGCTACACTCTGTGTAGTCTCAGTGATCAAGTCCTCTCCCTGTCACCTGGAACTGTGCAATGCACAGTTACTGGGCCCTCTCTCCCAGCCTGTCACTTATCCCAGTCTCTGTTCATGGATAGTACTGCATCATCTTAGATTAAGGATTTTTCGGATTGATTTCATGAGTGAATTTCAGGAACAAGTACACTATCAAGTCATGGCGAGGTTATGAAGAATGAGAATAAGGAGGGAAACATTCCTATAGACTCACCTGTAGCTGAACAAAGGAGTGAACTTGTTAAGAGCAAGAAAAGGGACACAATTTTGCAACCACCTCCCAAAACTGAAAATCACTGAAGGTCCCACATCATCAAGTTATGTGAAGGAGAAGAGAAAGCATACTCAAGAACACATCTACCACTCAGCTGCAATAGTGACTTGACATTGCCACACCATCAAGTCAGTCCATGTCAGTAGCGTCGTGTCAAGTCATGTCATGAGTTTTCATATGCCACATCACTATCGTGGGCCATGTATATTATAAATCAAATGTATTGTAAAGTGAAAGTCTAATGGACACACAAGAATATGAAGAGTCATGTAAGTTGAAAAGTCATAAGAAGTTGAACAGTCATGAGGGTAGTCAAAGAGTCACAAGGGGAAGCATCACCCTTGGTTATATATACCCCCTCATTGTATGAGCAAAGGACTTTTCACCTTGGCTCCTCCTGCAAGGCATTAGAGAGACCAACTAGTTCTTTGAGGAGCAAGGAGTGGCTCCAATGTCCCACTGTTGGAGCTAGTGATGTACAACGTAAACATGTGTCTTGGAACTTTTTCTTAATAACAGAAGCCTTTTAAGGCCAACACGTTTTTCAAGCATGACTTATGAATATTTGTAAGACTATTGTGTGGACGTTTATATTTCATGTTTTCTTTCACATGTACTAAGATCGTTGAACTATTTCGGTTATTTTAGTGCTTATCATGTTGAGAATGTGATGTAATGGTTGTTATTATTGTCTCATCGTTGTGGAAAATTTCGTGGGATACTAGAGAGACTTTTCCTCACTTATGAGTTATAAAGTTTGTCATGTCTGATGTGGAATATTTCTCTGGATGTTAGACAGATCTTCCCATGACCATTGGTTGTAATGATTGCCACATTTGTTGTGGACTATTCTGTTGGATGTTAGATAGGTCTTTTTGGTTCATGTGTGTCTCTTCCTGGGTGGTACTATTAGCTCCCACTTAGAGGCTCACTTTTCTCCCCCCCCCCCACTTTTGCAGTAAGAGAACCTAGACACAATTGTGTTGCACACTCACCAGGCACACTCACCTTGTTGTTTTAAGACACCATTGCGTCACTCTCCTGTGCTGATAGCTAGATCCAAGGCAGATCCTTGAGGATTTGGCAACTAGTCCTTTATACCACATGGGACTCCTACACCAAACGGTGTGAGGTCTAATTGGGACTTCATATCGAGGAGATCCCCTTGGTTGAAGGATTTCCAGCATCGTCAACAGAATACAATGAATTACTGCACTAGTGCCTTTTTTTCTCTTTTCTCTATGAGCACCTTTATTTCTTGTATATTAGAAAAAGGCATTGTGAGTGTAAATTGCAGCATGCATCCCTCCTCAAATGCATATGCAATTCCTTCCCTCTCAAATTTTAAATATTTTGACATGTGCTATGAAACATTGAAGAATTTTTTTCCTCTATGATTGGAAGATTATTTTGTCCAATTTCTTCAAGCTTGGCATTTTAATTGGAGTCAATTTGTCTTGTCGATTTTGAATATGGTGGTTTCCTTTATTATTTGTCTATCCAACCTTGTAGTTTGTGCAAGTTTAGGAGGCATGAAACTTGCTACATTATGCTCATTATTTTTTATGCTACCTAGTAGGACAATCAAGTCATATGTTGATGATGAAATATCTTCAATAAGTTTATCAGAAATAATTTTTTTTATTCTGAAATAACCATCACATCTACATAAGCTCTCCTCAAAATATTGATGTTTGTTACAATTTCCATCTCCTCTGAACCATTAGCAATTAGTGCAAGCATACAAGGAGTTGTATATGCATTGAAGATTAATTTATTTGTTGCTTGGTCCATTATTATGATTGAGGTTGTGGTTAGATGTTGTATATATTTCAAGGCTCAGCAAAGTCCCTTGAATTTCTTTCAATTCAACACTTCTAGCATCTACTTTTATGTTCCTTTTCTTTGGTCATTTCATTTTTTTTCATTTTTGATATATGAAATTAAGATTGATACATCCAATGTGTCCAATCTCAAGTCCTCAAGTTCTTCAACAACTCCCCCCTGTAATGGTGCTACTATGAGATGGACCAAGTTCCTCATTGATTCCATGAGCAACTCCCCCTGAGATAATGATGATTTTTTATTATGTCATTGAAATCATAACATTATTTTCTTTCTTCCTTTTCCACTCTTTAGTAGGTTTCCTTTTATTATCTGTATTTCCTCCATTGTTTCGTCTGCTTGTAGTTTCCGACATCTTTTGTTTAGAGTTCTTTAGAGTATATGGTTTCTTGTAATCCTTGAATTTGTGACCAAAATTATCACATGCATAACATCTAGTGTGGCTAAGAGATAGAAGGAATGGTATGTGTCTTTTTGTGCTCATATTCTTCCTTACATACATTTTGTATTCAATAGATTTATGTCAAAATCTATTACACAATTAACAATAACCATAGAATTGATTTGTGTACCTGGTAGATGATTCTCTTCTCTGCTTGTTTGCTTGATGGACCCTTTATGTTTGCTGCATCTTTTGCTGATTAAAATTGATTTGTGTTGTCTTACATTATGCTGAAACATGTCCAAGTTCATGGAAATAAAAGCACTTAATATCTTTCAAAGGAGTAAAAAATCACCTTTGAGATCTTCCGAATTTGCTCAGTTCATCAACTGGAGAAAATGGCCTTTTTGCAAAATGCATTTTCTTCGACTCATTATTTTGATTCTGATACTTGTCTTCTTCTACATGTCTTTTCAAGGTTTTTGTGTCTTATTTAATGATTGATTTTTGTGAGTTCTTCATGGAAACATTCTCTTTTTTTATCTGTTTACACAATTTGTTCTTTTCATTTGGTTTATTATGGCTAAGGAAATTGGCAAAGGCAATGGCTAAGGCTTTGGAAAGGCAAATGGAATTTTTGGCACATTTATTTATGAAAATAAAGGAAATTGGGAGAAAATTAAGGTGAAAGGTCACAAGTTGCATGTGAGCAGGAAATTGAAGGAAAATAAAGAAAATGAAGAAAATAGAGACCTAATTGATAAAAAGGCTTCTAAGGATCAATTGGTATCTTTTGTCAGTTTAGTTTTGGAGCTCTCTCATTATTCTATCTCTTTCTCTCTCTCTCGCTCTTGGAAACTTAAATTTTTCTTGGGGCACTTTGGCATTGGATCGAGAAAGGAAAAGAAGGGAATAGGAAGGAAGGAGCAAGCAAGGAAGAGCAGAATGAAGCAGCTACAACAATGTTCTTTGAAGGTATCGATTTGCATGTGTGTTTTCCTTGCTAGATTTGGCATGCATGGTATTGCATGTGGTTCTTTCGTTGTTATGGCATGGGTTTTTCCAGGTGTGAAAATGTTTTCAGTCTAGCCTTGCCATTTCTGGATAGTCATGGTGTGATGGGGTTCTCATGTTTGGTTGAGCTATATTGTCGGATGGATTCGAAGCTGAGTGAGGTGGATATCAGAATGATATAACACATGGCCTACTAACCCCTGAACTAGACTGTGAGTTATGGTAAAGCTGGATTTTGTGTTGCCTCAGTGAGCCTAGGAATCCTTGCCAGTGAATGGCGGGATATATGGTAAAGCCAAGAGGTGGATTTCTCTCTGTTGCACCTAGTAATCCTGGGTTGGGATATGCGGTAAAGCCTGGAGAGTGGGTCTCAATTTATGACCTAGTGATCCGGTGTGGATTGTGGTAAAGCCTAAGAGACTAGGAGGCAGGAAAATTCCTCACGGTGTAGGTGGAGAAATTCGGTGGCATCCATGCTTGTTTGGCCTAGTGATCTGGTGGATATCATGGTAAAGATTTTTATTACATGTTCATTGTATTGGCTTAGTGATCCGGGGTGGATTACGGTAAAGCTCAGTTTCTATTGATGAGGGTGAGGTAGTTTAACCTCGGGATTCCTTGGTTGGTTCTTTTAGTTTGAGTCCCGCATTCATGCTAGGGGTGAATGGATTAAGAGAGATTTGGCTCATCCATTATATGGTCGGGTGGAACGTGGTAGTCTCATCATGAGTTTGGATTTTGTATCATCAATATGAGGTTTTTCTCCTTGTATTTATATGAGTATTATATTGGTTTATATGTGGATCATATGGTTGTGATTTCTTTCATATTTTTGTTGCTATTATGTTGGTTATGTATATGTTTTATGGCAGTAACTATGTATGGCTATCATCATGTATGTACTTGTAAATGAATGAACAATGTATCTATGGCCTAATAGATGATAATGCAACAAATAATATACGGGAACAATGCTCCTTAGTGGTTCTCATATAAGTATGAGACCCCTATGCTTAAATCTGTTGTTTACATGTGCAGATTACATATTCATGATATGTTTGACAAAATTCCTGTCATGGCTAGTAGGAGTCTAGTTAAGGGCTTGTTCAAGTATTTTAATTTGCATCATCATTTCGTTTTTATGTCTCTGTTATGAAGGTGTCATTCAATTTTTGGAAGTGACCTGGGCTTTGGGCCTGAAAAAGTGGCTCAAATCTCGGGGACACTGGCATAGCATTGAGAAAAATATTGCCTGGATGCTGGCATGCCTTGTCATGAGAGCGTCCAAAGCCTCTTGGACATTGTCAAGTCAATATCATGGGAGCATCCGAGGGTCAAGTGGTCTAAAACCTCAGTGGGACCCAGGGGCTGGTTACTAGAAAGGTTGGGATGGTTATTAGGAGTCATGTTGATGATGTGGAAGGTATGTATGACATGTTCCCATCAATTCCATTTCCTTAAGGTTACCTAGGAGGTTGAATCCAATCATAGTAGCCTCTCGTCACATGTTTACCCTGGTTGTCTGGTTACTTGGGTAGATTTGGGAGGAGGGTGTTATAGAGTGGTATCAGAGTAGGTTGTGCTATCTTTAGGTCATATCTGATACCACAGAGTGGTATTAGAGTAGGGTTCACCCCTCGGATTGGATGAGAGGTGTGCGTTGGTCATGCATTCATGTTGGTTGCATGTGTGTTAACCATTCTTGTGATCTATATGCTTGTGCATATGCATGGTGTTGGTCATGGTTGTAGTGATGTGGCCATGTGAATGAGGATGTTTTTGTTGTAAAGTGTGTCGTCATGAGTGTATGATTTGCTACATATTGTTTATGCGTGTGCACTGCCAGTGTAGATTGGTATGGTTGTGTTGTCATACATGAGGTCATGGTACGTGTAGTTGATATGGTCATGCATTGATGGTTGGAATCTAGCTATATTGATGGTTACATGGTTATGTTCTTATATATTATATGTATATATGTTGTCATGATTATGTTATACATGTAGTACACTGATTGGTTTTTCTTGCAGATGAGATTTCACTGCAACAAAACCCTGTGATTAGCATCCCTTTTTGCTTCCTTTTTTGCGTATAGAGCCCATTTTTGGTGCTATTTGTGTCCATTTATCAAATATGGTGCAAAACTTGATGCAAATTTTGCATTGAGTTTTGCACCAAACCTTACACCAAGTTTAGCATCAGGTGTTGTAATAGGTTTTGCACCAGATTTTACACCAAGTTTTATGCCAAGTTTTGTTCCATCCTTTGCACCATGTTTTCCATCAAGTTTGGCACCTAATTTTGTTTCACAAACTTTTTCATCCTCTATTTCATCCACTTTTTTCGCCTACACTTGAATTAACTTTTGCATCATCTCTTGCATCCTCTTTTGCATCATTTTTTAAATAATTTTTTGCATCCCCTTTGCACCAAGTTTTTCATCAAATTTGTGTCTAGTTTTGCATCTACTTCTATTGAATCCACTTTTACATCTTGTTTTGCATCCATATTTACATCCTCTTTTTCATCTGTTATTGTGTCCACTATTGTGCCATAATTTGTACCTATTTTGGCACCTCCCTTTGCACCCATTTTTTCTTCTAAATTTGCATCCATGATTGCATCCTCATATACATCTAGGTTTTCATCAAATTTTACATCTATTTTTGCATCCCTTTTTACATCCACTTTTGCGTCAAGATTTTCATTAGGTTTTGTGTCTCATATTGCATCTACTTTTGCATCGAATTTTGTTGCATCAAATTTTGCATCCTATTTTGCATCCATTGTTGCACCCATGTTTATGTCCACTTTTGCATTCCTTTTTGCATCTTCATTTGCTTATTTTTTTGCATCTATTATTACATCCACTTTTGTTGTGACACAATTTGTGCCATGTTTTGTACTTACTGTTGTACCCATGTTTGCTTCCAATTTTTCATCCATATTTGCATCCTCTTTTGCATCAAATATTGCATTTATTTTTTCATCCAGTTTTTTGTTGGGTTTTGCATCTCATTTTGTATCTTATTTTGCATCTACTTCCATTGCATCCATATTTTTCATCCAATTTTGTTTCTCCTGTTGCACCCATGTTTGCATCCACTTTTACATCCCCTATTGCATATTTTTTTGTGTCTATTATTACATCCACTTTCTCATCCACTTTTGTTGTGCCAAAATTTATGCCATATCTTGTGCCTATCATTGCAACCCACATTTTCTTCCACTTTTGCATCCACTTTTGTGTCCAAGTTTGCATCAAATATTGTTTATGTTTTTTTCATCCCATTTTGCATCTACTTTTAAATCCACTTCTGATGCGTCCAATTTTGCATCTAATTTTGTGTCCACTATTGCACCCATGTTTGGTCCATGTTTACATCCCTTTTTTCATCCAAGTTTGCCTCATTTTTGCATCCAATTTTGTGTCCTTTTTTGCGTTCATTGTTGTATCCACATTTGTTTCACCACAATTCATGCTAAGTTTTATGTCTACTATTGCACCCATGTTTTCTTCCACTTTTTCATCCATTTTTGAATCCTATTTTGTGTCCAAGTTTGCATCAACTATTGCATCTACTTTTTCATCCACTTTTGTGTCAATTTTTTTTGTCTTTTTTTGCATCTACTTATGTTGTGTCCACTCTTCATCCAATTTTATGTCTATTGTTGCCCCCATTTTTTTTTTCACTTTTGCATCCCTTTTCCAACACTCAACATGTTTTTTTCATTCATGATATTTCTTATGACATTGACAATTATGAATAACTGATGAAAATGTCAATAATTATGACGATGATGATAATGAAGATGATGACGATGACATGAATTGTGATTATTATGATAATGACAATGATGATAAAGATGATGGGGGTTACAATGACAATGGTGATAAATATGATGGGGGTTATAATGACAATGATGATGATGATGCTAATGACCTTGGCCAATCTTCCCAATTTTTACATATTGTCATGGTCATAATCATAATCATTATCTTTGGTGTCGTCTTCTAAGTCATCATCATCTGATCATCATTATCATTATTTTCATCTTGTTCATCATCAACAACAGTAATGGCATGAATGATGATTATGATATTCATGACGAGGATGACAACAATGATGACAGAAATTACATTAATTATGATGATGGGGATAATGAAAATTATAATGATGATGATAATGGTAGTGATGATGATGAACATCGATCATCTCTCAAGAATAAAGTTGTTATTTCTCTTGCATATATCATGTGTCCTAACAACCCTTTTTGAGCACTCGTAACATTTTTTGGGTTAATGATATTTCCTACGACACCTATAATTATGACCAATTGACGACAATGTCCATAATCATGATGATGATGATGATGTTGACGACATGAATGGTGATTATGACTATAATGAAATGATGACAATAATGATGAACATGATGATGGTGATGATGAAGATAATGAAGATGATGACGCTCCCTCTAAACTAGGGATGTACTCATAATGAGACAAAAAAGTACTCTCAAGTTGAAATACTCATATCATAAGGGATCTGGATTGATAAGCATCAACAATGATTTACATCATCATAGCCAACATTTTAAAAGTAGCAAGGCCTTGACTAACAAGTTTTATCTCTCCATTAGATCAGAGCACAATGTTGCGAGGCATAAATTTGGACACCACTGCCTCTCTAGGAACTTACCCCACCAAGATGTTCACCATGTATGTGCTCACATGATCATTTCTTAATCAACTATCATAATATTTGACACCAAGAAATGTCAATCCTCATGACTATTCTTATCTTTGATTAATGTACTTGACTTATGGCGGTTAGTCCTAGTCAAAGTACAAATTCTCAAATAATATTCGTCCCATATGTTTATCCAATCCACCATTCTCCCTACTAGTGTCTTTACTAGGCTTACGATTGTTAGTCCTAGCCATAGTACATGACCGATGGATAATATGGTGTCCACCTTCACTCCCTCTCAACTAGGGAGGAGACATCCACAAGCATAAGATTTTCTCAAGAATACCCATAATTTTCATAGAGAATGACATCATTAATTTGTTTTCATCGTATGACGCCTTTATGATTAAACATTCATAGATTTGTGGCAAAATATTTCCCCTTTTGTCATTTGTGATGAAAGAAAATCAAAAAGTGAAAGCCAAAATCATTAAAGGTACACTATAATAATTTATCTAAGTCTAAAATATAAGGTTGAAGTAAAAATTCATGTAAATGTTATATCTATGAGTTGTGCCAAGCTTATGAAAACCTTATTCCCTAAGTCCTATATATAAGAAAAAAAAAAAAAAAATAAGGCCCAATGAATGGTAACTCATGTATTCACTCCCTCTTTGGAAAACATATGAATATATACACTCCTAGTCACACTTGATCACATGTTTGTGATGGTTAAATCATGAAGTCCTCTTTTGCTCTTGCATTTTCACTTCATCATTTAAGCACTTAATTGAGGATCTCGGGATTGTTTATTGCCTAAGGTTTTCATGTCTACTCTTGGTTTACTTATGTCACACTACCATCAATTTATGTGACGAAGTGAAATACTTAAGTTTGTGGAGTTATTAGAACAGTGTATTAAGTTAGTCACCACACACACATGTATTACATATCATTGGTCCACAAGTGTGGGTTGGGGACTCATTGCTTGAGAACTTTAATGGAGACTACTTTAGGCCTTTGATGGTATAGCTTACAAAATCTCTTGGTAAACATTGTGATTCATCCTTTCTTTTCCTCGAGACACTTGATAATATTGAAGTCACTCCCAATAACCCATGGAGATGGGGAGTATAAATTACTTGTGCTGGAAATAGAATTGAGAAATAGACGTTTTCCATTTGCGATATTGGAGTCATAGACATTGGATACACAGTAGTAGTCATCGATGTCAATTAGCTAAAATTGTATTGTCATAATGCGAAAATATGTAAACATATTGGTAGCATTGAAGTCTTGATCATTACAAATAATAGCCATTCCGCCCAAGTATCTCTAAGCATCAATCACTATTACTCGGAAATTTCTCCCTCATTTTCTAATTATATGAGGTAGAGCCTCACTTAATATTTGTGTTTCTTATATCAACATTATTGATGGATTCTTTGCGTACCATTTTTCTTTTAGGAGTCTTTGTTTTCCTTTACTATTGAGGCCCCTCATGTTCCATGAGACTATTTTCATGGAGAATTTACACAGAAAGGAAGTATAATGTGACTAAAAAAAATGTGTTTCAAGATTTAAGTGCTTGGACAATGCCACTTCATGACTCCTATATTTCATTAACCTGGGACCGAATGGTGAACTTGATGGCCTTAAGGGAAATTGACCAATGAAAATCTCAAAAAGAGGTGACTTTTGAATTTATCACATACAAGTTAATATACTAAAAAAAATATCCATAACAATTTCATCAATCAATGAACCATTAAAAAAAATATCCAAAACAATTTCATCAAGCAATGAATCATTACATTATAAAATACAATCTATAAACCTTTTAAGAACTTTTTCCTAAACCATGCTCAAAACCAACATATTTAATATTTTAACAATAATATGGACAATAACACATTTTCATAAATTAAATAACATGTTATCAAGCCTAAGAAATGTCACCAACAGAAAACTAAAAAGCATGCAACTAATGGGAGTGACCACTCAAGGCCACCATAAGGCAATTGATCTATTAATACCAAGATTAATGGGGAAAAATATCTACAAAGGACAAAGGAAAACCTATTTTGACTTTATTGTTTTATTAGGTGCAAGTTAAACATCTCAAGATATAATGAAGAGAAGAATTAATTTTATTGCATTAAGAAAACCCAAGCACATTCTATAACTTAGCAAGGAAATATGTATAATACCCATCTCAGTGACACAACACATGGCATCAAGTTAATTTTTTATATATAATTTAAAATTATATCATAAAATCACAAATTTAGCATGCGTGGAATGTTTAAAAACCATTTTTATAAAAACAAAATATAATTTTTGTTATAAAAAAAATACCAAAAACTAAATATATTTTTTTGGAAAATAAAAAATACTAAAACTAAATATATTTAAAAAAAAAACTAAAACATAAAAAGGTAATTTTTTTTTTTTTTTTTTTTTTTTTTTTTTTTTTTAATTTAAAATAGTTTTTAGAATTTTTTAAACACTTCCCTCCATTTTAAGAAGCAAAAATAATAATAGAAATAAGGACGAACCAAAAATATTCCTTTCCCTAGTAAGTGTTTCCCACCATTCATTCCACTCACTCGAGTCATTTCATAAAACAAAGATAAGTGTTATTTCACACTCTTTTGGCAAAGATTATTGAGCTTCGCCTGTGATATATATATTCCTTGATGGAGTCCTTGATATATTGATCAAGTTTTGATTCCTTGTAGATTAATTAGAGCAAAGAATACATGAGTACTCTTAATTCCTAATGCCTCTGATGGTGGACACGAGGCAAGGGAAGGGTTTCTATTGTGGTCATAACACCAAGTTCATTGTCTTTGATGGTGGACGAGGCAAGGGAAGGGGTTGTGGTCGTGGTCGTGGTCATGGAGTTTTCTCTTTTACATTATATTTAGGGAGTTCAAAGCAATTTGAATGGAATCATTGTCGTCACTAGGTATAATGGATGAAGTGTGATAATGGATAAAATGAATAATTATTTGTAAGAATTTGTTATTGAATAAACACCAAGATCCATTTTATAATAGAGAAAAGTACATGCAGTAAAAACAACTCAATATTTCATGTGACACTCATATTGTATGTGACTTATTTTTCATTAAAAACAATTTACTTTGTCATGTGACATTCTTTTTTTGTTAAAATTATAGGAATTTACAGGGTAAGTTCCTCAAATAGAACACCAGAGGACACCGCTCACAGACAAATCAGAGATCAATACACCAGTATTCTTGACGTGTTTAAAACCCTCAAAGAGGGAAACAGTCCATGGCCTGAGCCAACGCGGCCACTTCAGGCATTTTATTAATAAAAGAATGAAAATTTACATAAGCTTCTCTTATGAACGATCACCCTACAAATGACCCTCCATGCTCTTTAAATAGAGATCATGGACCAATCGGGTGTTAAGCCATGGATCAAGTGTCGGTAATACCGAGGAGAGAATGAATTGTCGGATCACTTCATGTCTAGAACATATTGTGACCATCAGATTGTAAGTTACAAAAGTACATAGTAAAGAAACACACTTTACCTAACTCTACACTAGACCAAGGTATACTTAAATATTTCCTATGTGTCGAAATATCTTAACATCCCCCTTTAAGAACAACTTGGGATAAGAGTGAAGGATGTACAAATATGACACAATAGGAGAAGGAAGGAGGCATTAGAGCCTATCCCCCCTTCGTGACAACTTCCTGAACTCCAACCATAAATCTAAGTTTAGTAAACTTCACCTCTGTGAGAGCCTTTGTAAAGATGTCTACAACTTGATCATCGGTTGAACAATATTGTACTTCAGGAACATTATCATGAATGAGCTTTCTAACGAAGTGCATGTGTAGTTCAATGTGTTTGTTGCGCTAATTTTGAACTGGATCTTTGAATAGTTGAATGGCACTTTTATTATCAAACTAAAGTGTAGTCAGATTCTGCTGCTGAAAGCCAAACTCTGACAGGATCTGACGAAGACACAAGGCTTCCTTACTAGCTTCTACGGCGCCACGGTACTCTGCTTCTGCTGAAGAAAGAGAAATGGCACTTTGTTTCTTGCAAGCCCATGTAATAGGTCTAGAACCAAGAGTGTAGACATAACCTACAATAGACTTCCGATAATCAGGGTCACCAGCCCAATCAAAATCAGTGAAACCAACCAGTAGAGGAGATTCTTCTACACTAGAATGAATCCCAAACTGAACTGTACCTCGAATGTAACGAATTATTCTTTTAGTTGCTTTCCAATGAATTTCATGTGCGTTTTGCATAAACCAAGCAATAAGGCCAACAACAAAGGAAAGGTCAGGACAGGTATGGGTCAGAAACAAAATGTTTCCAGCAAGCTAATGGTATAAGGTAGCATCAACTTCAGGGGAAGTACAAGTGACTGAAAGTTTGGCTCCAGACTGAAAGGGAGAAGGGGATGGCTTACGTCCTTCCATGTGAAAATGGCATAGAAGATCACAGGCATACTTGGATTGGGAAAGGGAAATACCTTCCTTTGTTTGCAAGACTTTAAGACCAAGAAAATAATGCAAGTGTCCTAATTCTATCATTTCAAACTTCTTTTTAAGGCTATACTTCACATGGTTTATAAGGTTGGGATCACTAGCAGTAAGGATAAGATCATCAACATAAAGAACAAGAATGATAAGATACTTACCCACTTTCTTGGTGTAGACAACATTGTCAGAATGACACCTAGAAAAGAGTTTGGCATACCAAGCCCTAGGGGCTTGCTTGAGACCATAAAGGGATTTCTTAAGCCGACATACAAGGTTTGAGTCTATTTTTATAAAGCCAGGAGGTTGTTCCATATAGATTCCTTCATGCAAAAAGACAGATTTAACATCCATCTAATGGAATTCCCATTTGAAAGAGGCAGCAAGGGAAATAACAAGGCCGATAGAGTTCATTTTGGCAACAAGGGAGAAGGTTTCAGTATAGTCAATGCCTTCAACTTGTGAAAAACCCTTAGCAACAAGACGAGCTTTATGTTTATCAACTTTTCCATCTGGTCCATACTTGGTTTTGTAAACCCATTTGCATCTAACAAGTTTTCGTCCCTTTGGAAGAGGAATAAGATCCCATGTATCATTTGCCAATAATTAACGATATTCTTCATTCATAGTTGTGTCCCAATCTGGATGGCTTGAAGCTTCTACAAAGGTGTCAGGATCATAATTCGCTGAAGCTTGAGCCAGTAAAGAAGAGGCTCTATCGAATTTAGAACGTGTATGTCGTTGATCTGTAGGATCACCTGCAAGAGCACCTGCTGCATCTCGAGTAGCACAGACCCATTTTGGAAGCTGAGGAGGATCCTAAGAAGGTGGGGGAGGATTGTCATCCTTGCTATCATCATTCGAAGAAGAAATGTTTTCAGAAGTAGAAGGGATAGAGAGAGGTGGCACATCCATTGAACTAGACTCGTAGGCCGATATATTTTCAGCAAACTTTATATATCTTCTAACGCTAACATTTTTGGACTTAAGTGGAATAAGTCTATATCCTTTGACATCTTCAGAATATCCAACAAAAATACATTTTTCACTCTTAGGTTCTAAAACTTTATGTTTCTCATCTGGAATATGGGCCCATGCTTCACTTCCAAAAACACAAAAGTGACTTACATTTGGTTTAATTGAGCTCCATGCTTCTTCTGGAGTGATCTTCTTTAAAACCTTTGTAGGAGTGCGATTTACTATATAATTTTCACAGTTAATTGCTTCTGCCTAAAAATTAAGACTAAGTCCTTTAGATTGAAGCATACAATTATCCATTTCCTTTAAGGTGTGATTCTTCCTTTCAGCTACACCATTTTGTTGTGGAGTATATGGAACAGTATGTTGCATTTGAATTCCATGCTCAGTGCAAAAGTTGATGAATTTGTTGTTAACATATTCTCCACCATTATCAGATCTTAGCTTAAGAATTTGATGTCCAAATTGTTTCTTAACAAAGGCCTTAAATGCCGAAAACATGTTAAATACTTCACTCTTGAGTTTTAAGAAGTATACCCAAGTGCGTCTCGAGAAATGATCAATGAAAGTTAAGAAATACTTGAAGCCAAAGAATGAAACAACTAGAAGTGGACCACATAAATCACTATGCACAAGCTGTAAAGGGGCTGAGGCGTGCCAATAGGCACGTTTTTCAAAACTATCCCGATGATGTTTTCTGAGTACACATCTCGAACAAACACCATCTCTGTAAGATACCATAGGAAGACCTGTCACCATATTTTCTTTACATAGATTTTGAAGGGAGCGATAGTTTAAGTGACCAAATCGCTCATGCCAAAGTTTGCTCATTCCATCATTATGAGAAACAAATACCGAGGGAATTGTTGATGACCCAAAGTTGTTAAACTTATAAAACCTTGTAGAATCATTAGCAATGCTAGTAGCTAAAATGTGTCTAGGATCTCTTAGGTCCTTAATTACAACATCATGATGTGAAAATTCAACGAGTTCACCTTCTCTTGAATGAGTTATCTGATATACAGATAGAAGGTTGCAGGATAAGGTTGGAACACATAATACATCATTAAATTGACCATTGTCTAGATGAATAGTTGTATTCCCTACAACACTAAGAGATCTATCGTCACCAACATATATATTTTTGGTTTTACAATCATTTAAAGAAGAAAAAATGGCTTTGTTTTTGGCCATGTGATAAGAAGCTCCAAAATCAATGAGCCACTCATGAGAATGAAAAGAAGAAGCTACATTTAGTGCATAACCATACCTAAATGCTTGAAAACCACATGCAGAAAGTGATATTCCTAAAGATGAAGTTGAAGTTGAAGAATGCTCCAAATAGATGTTATGCTTCTTCATTGCTGCTTCCAAGGATTCCATCTTCTTAAAGCATTTGGATTCAAAGTGGCCATATCAATTACAAAAGTTGCAATGTCTATCAGTCTTCTTCCCTTTGCTTTTATTTGCCTTATCATTTTTTTTAATTAATTTTTCATTTTGAGAATGAAATTGCTTAGGACCCTTGTTTGGTTTAGGACCATTCTTTTCAGGACACTTCTTCTTAGGATTCTTTGAATTTGGTTGTTGTTGGGCAGCTAATGCTTTCCTAGAAGAGTTTCCAAGATTAAGAAGACCAAGATGTAAGAGTTTTTCTTGTTCTCTTATTAAAGAATCATAAAAGGCATCAAAAGAGGGAGACTTGTAGTCTTGACCTTGAGAAATAAAGACTTCTCTAGTAGAATGGAAGGTGGAAACAAACACAGAGTAGGTTGGTCCCAACTTAGTAAGAATGGAATAGATAAGGCTACCATCTTCTTTCTTAACCTTAACACCTTCCAAGAGAAGTCTAAGGGTCTTGAACTTGGACAAAAAATCTTCAATGGAAGAAAAATTATTGGGGTCCAACGTAAGCAACTCATTTTCGAGTTGATGGGCTCTAATTTCATTTTTAATTCCAAAAACTTTAGTGAGTTGTTTCATTGCTTCATTAGGGGTATCAAGTTCTGCGATATGGAATCTAAGGTCTGGAGAAATAGACATCCCTATCAATGCACATGCTTGATCTTGACTATTTTCCCATTTGGCTGTCTTATCTTCATCTTTAGGTTTAGTTTCTTGGCCTGAGGCTATTCTGTAAAGACCTTTACTTCTAAGTAAATTTACAATGTAGGACCACCATTGGAAGTAATTGGTGCTGTCAATAATAACTTGACATGGAATTTCCATTTTAACAGAAACTGAAGTTGTAGATGTTGAAACTAAGTGTTCCAATGGAAATATCTCAAAAAAATTAGGCCGATTAAAAAAAACGGCTCTGAAAATGGCTTCTAGATGAAGAAGTTATGGCTTTTTGAAGATGCCGACGAAGTGCGTGAATGTGCTGAAGTGAATGATAATCCCACCCACCCCCCCACCTTCCAAACTTAATCTAATTAGCTCACTTTAAAAAAGATTTATGTGAACCACTTTTATAAATAAGTGAAAGTCACTTTTACAATGGTACTTTATGAGCTACTCACTAAATTGTAACTTAAATAAAAGATAAAGAGACTTTAGAATTATAAATGACTCAGTTTTTATAATGGTTGAGAACACTTTTACATAAAGTAACTTTAAAACATAAGTTACATGTGCTTTTTGAAAAAGTAACTCAACAAAAAGAAAGACTTGAACCCAAGACCTCTATTCTCATAAAGTAACTTTGGACCAAGTGAGATAGTTTAAAAGGCTGGTAATTTTTGAAAAGAGGAAGGGTTTTTTTTTTTAGTCACTGAAGCTTTGGAGTGTGTGCTTATTTGAAAAACTCTTTTTTCCTACAAAACAAAAAATCACACAATCCAACACGGACATGCAAAAAAAACCAAACCTTGTGGCTTGAAGTTAGCTTTCGCCGGAAACTAAATATTTTCCTCAATGTTTTTGATTTTCTGATATCACACTAAGATGCGGCGGAAAAGAGCATACGCATAAGAAAAATCCTTCCTTTCTATTTCTAATTTTCCCAGATCGCACAGAGTCACGAGGCAAAGAGCATACGTAGAAATGAAAGGTATAGATCTAGTACTAAAATAACAGAGAGCTAAATAAACTGAAATAAACATAGAGATGAATAACTAAACTGCAAATAAAGACTGTATACCTCTAGATCTTAAAAATGAAGTAGCTAGGGCTACCGGAAACCTTTTCGCGTGAACCGAAAGGTGTTCCTCACTTGAACAGATGCTCCTAACACAATAGAGCAGTCCTCTTGGCCCGAAAGCAGTCAGAAATAATAGATCTGGGAAACATAGTTGGATGCAGTTGTACTGGCTTCCGATTTGGATCACCAACGGATGCGGCCCTCAAATAGCTCTAATACCATGTAGGAATTTACAGGGTAAGTTCCTCAGATAGAACACCAGAGGACACCGCTCACAAACATATCAGAGATCAATACACCAATATTATTAACGTGGTTAAAACCATCAAAGAGGGAAACAGTCCACAGCTTGACCCAATGCGGCCACTTAAGGAAATTTATTAACAAAAGAATGAAAATTTACATAAGCTTCTTTCATGAACGTTCACCCTACAAATGACCCTCCACGCTCTTTAAATAGAGATCATGGACCAATCGGGTGTTAAGCCACGGATCAAGTGTCAATAATACCAAGGAGAGAGTGAATTGTTGGATCATTTCATGTCTAGAACATATCGTGACCGTCAGATTGTAAGTTACAAAAGTACATAGTAAAGAAACACACTTTACCTAACTCTACACAAGACCAAGTTATACTTAACTATTTCCTATGTGTCGTAATATCCTAACAAAAATTTCTTATATTTCTAATCTAAATTCCAATTGTAATTTGAAATAAAGCTTCCACTAACTCTTAATTTACCAATCATGCATGGACATCATAAGAAACATTCACAATATAATATGAAGAACAAATGGGTACCTACTTCATATGCATTTAAAAACGTTTCTACTACTTAATGTGAATTACAAGTGTAATCTTAGTTGGATCTCCAATATATCTTAAACCATATTTTCATTTTATTTTTTAGTATTGTTAAATGTTATTATGTCCTACCTCATTTTACGGTTAAAATTGTAATAAAAATATGCCTTGTGCTATAGAATTAGTACTAACATGTAACATTGATTTTTTTTTTAGAACGCTACAAGTAATGGCCATGAAGATGATGATACAAACTATGTTTAGATTACATCATATATCAGAGACGATGACGATGACGATGGAATTGATGGTGATTATGTGGATGATATTATCAGGATGGTTAGGATGATCTTGACTATGATTTTCATGGTACTAGCTAGCTATGGGTTATTTTTTAAATTTAGTTGGGATGTCTTAATGTGGTAATCATACATTTGAATTTTAGTTGATTCAGATAATGATGATGATACTATCAGTACTATTTTGTTACCTTATGAATATGTTGAAAATTGTTTAAATTTTTTTAAGAAGAATTATTGTGTATGATGAGATTCCTATTTTTTTATGGATGTTGTGAATTTACTGTAGAATAATGATATCTATGAAACGTTTTTATTCAGTAATCATACATTGAATTTTAGTTGATTTGATTAAATATGACGATTATACAATCATTTTTATCTTGTTATTTTATGTATATATTGGAAATTTTCAACATTATTTTGATGGATAACTATTGTGTACGACAATATTACTATATTTTTATGGATGTTGTGAATTCACCTTAGAATAATGGTGTTCACAAAAGATTTTGATTTGATAATCAAACATTTGAATCTTAGTTGATTTGATTAAACATGATGAGGATATTATTAGTATTATCTTGTTACTTTATATATGTGTTGAAAATTGTCAATGTTTTTTGATGGAGAATTGTTATGTATGGTGATATTACTGTATTTGGATGTAATGTTGTGAATTTACCTTGGATTAATGATATCTGCGATAAGTGTTTATTTAGTAGTCATACATGTAATTGTCAATGATTATTTGATGGAGATTTGTTATATATGAGGATACTGCTATCTTTTTTATGAATGTTGTTAATTACCCTTAAATTCGTTTACAAATATTAAGTTATCAATTTGAATTGTGATATATTCTTACATGAAAATACCTCCTCATCATCTTGGAGGAGAATATTATTTTGTCGATTGAAATACCCCTTTCTCCTAGACTAGATAAGACTATAATACAAGTTATGTACCATGAGGACGACGTTATCCTAGTCTATAACAAGTTGTCCCCTTCATCTAACTTTTGTTACCAAAATTCTTACTTAGTCATGAGGAAAAAAGCTTGAGTTAACTAAAATTTGACACTCTTGTTCACTTTCGGAAACTCATATGGAGGAATGTGATCTCTTTATCCTCATCTTGAATTTTTTTCTAAAAAATAAAAGCATACAAAAGTAGGAAAGAGCCATAAAGCATGGGAAAGCTTTTTCCTAAGCACAAAAGTGTCTAAAAAGTGGAAAAGGCCATTTTTATATGAGGAAACATTATTCACCCAAAAGATTTTGCCCAAATTGAACTAATGAGGAGTTTGGGAAATCTTCATAGCCTTCACTTTCCTATATATTGGAGGTTTGGCCATTGAGAAAAGGATGGGAATTCTTGTATTGTCACGTTGCTGAGATCTATCTTGAGAGGGAGAGTTTTGGAGCTAGGAGTTGGGGGAGCTGTTTTTGCAACTGCATTTGATTGTTGTAACTTTCCTCCAACTCCTTTATTAATATAGATCGGTTGTTCATCCTTCCATATGCTGCTATTCATTCTTTAATTATTCTATTTAACTAATGAATGTATGGGATTTTGGTTTATATTTATTTATTTAGTAATATTTATATGTTCTGATAGTTTCGATTATCAAGATATTATGTTGTGAAGTTTGCTTTGTTCTCTCTCTTATGTGTAGGACCAAGCTTTGGAGCTAGCTAGGAGTGCTTCCCAACTACACTAAAAACTCCAACAAGACCTGCATGCGAGGACTCACATGAAGTCCTTCTCTTTTTCTTAATTTATACTCTACACCTTGATCTACTAAGAATACCGAGCCTTAGAACAACCTTTCTCTTAATCGGTCTGTCCTCTGTTTCCAAGACAAACTAAGAGGGTTTTATGTTCATCTAATCGTGCATTAAATCCTACAGCAAAATGATATTTAGAAACTATAATATATTTCACTATGTAATTGAAATTAGTAAAATGAACCCATAAAGGGGGTCATAAATGGAAATAAAACTAAAAAAATAAACAAGAAGCCAAAAGTGGATGTAAGCATGGATGCAAAATTGGGAGTAGAATTGGATGTTAAACTAGTCATCAAAACAAGATGCAAACAATGGCACAAAAAGGGTTTAAAAATAGAATTAAAAAAGGGTGCAACACTAGACATAAAGAAGAGAACAAAATAGGGCATACAAAAGGATACCAAATTGGGCGCAAACAAGGATGCAAAAGTGGACACCAAAATGAGGATGCAAAGAATGGTGTAAAATTAGGATGCAAAATTGGGTGCAAAAAGGATGTAAGAAAAGACACAAAACAAGATGCAAAATGGGACTAAAAAATGGTGAAACCTGTTAGTGTCAGTCTTTCCAGCCTTCCTCCAGTGATCAAATATGCTCTTACAAAGTGGTCTCAGAGTGTCAAGATCAAATTTTGTCATTTCAAAGAGTTTTCAAGCAAAATTTGGTCACTAGGCATTAGGTCTAGGGTTTGCTTTCACTCCTTCTAACGTTGTCCAAATGTTGGTCCATGCCATTATTCAGCTGAGTCTATCATCATTCATAGGGTTTTCACTATCATGCCAATGTCTAATGAGTCATTTTACATCTTGTTCATGCTTCAGTTGTGCCTAGGCAAGGTCATTTCCCTCTCCTAGGGTTTTGAAGCCAATTTCTCTTGGACGGTCAAATCATCGGCAAAAATTGTTTCCTGATGTTCGTACACCTTCCCCTATCCTTAAAGTACCTTACCAAATGCTTCCCATCCCTTAGATCCGCCAAATTCCTCATTTTTGCACAAACCCTAGTTTCTAGCTACAACTTGGCAATTTTCTAGGTTTGGCCTATGTTTTGCCCTTTTGGACCCCTTCCCCTCGCTCAATCTCTAAGATTCCACTTTCCCTTGCTTCCTAACATCCCTCCCCACTCCCAAAAATTTCCCCAAGAATTTAGAAGCCACTTATCCCCTTCATTTCGCTTCATTTCGGCAAAATCCCTTGTTCCACACATCGGGATAAGTTTCACTCAAAAGCCGTTTCAGACCAATCAAAAATGAATTTTAGAAAACTGAGAGAGAGTTTTGTCCACAACAGGCCAAGGAAGAAAAACCTCCTTCACTTTTTGCACAGGTGTCATGGTTTTAGAGAAATGTCAAAATTGCAATCGCTAGATCCAAGGAGGTTGGCCAAAGCACAAAAATGAAGAAAAAGGTCCGACCCCCTCCACATCTTGGCCGAGGCTTCCTTGAAGGAGCAAGGCACTAAATAGCTCAGCCACAGCACAAATCCCAAGAAATTTTGAGTATTTTGGGTAAATTTTGGTTTTTTCAGGCAATTACAGGTTTTCTCCATTAACGGGTCTCACCCCCCGCGCGACCCTTCATCCTGGCAACTCCATTTTGCAAAAACTCAGCATTTCCAGATTTTTCATGAGAAGTTACATATGCTCATCAATGGACTTGAGATTTTATGAAGTTTTGGGCCTCCAGAAAGTCAAAAAACAAGCAAAAAATGACTTTCTGCCACATTTTTGAGACACAGAAAGCAATCTTGGGAGATTGCAATTTTGGAGGGGCAAATGACAACCAAATACCGAAATTCTAGTTGGGTTGGAAAGTAGACTCACAGACCTTTCCAACAAGCCTACTCTTGCTCAATTTGGACACCTGGAAGTGCCCCAAAAGTGGTCCCAAAGGCGCGCGACCCGTCAGGCAGAGGCGCGCGACCCGTCAGACAAATTTCTCCAAATTTCAGTGTACAACTCAGAAAAACGCAGTTTGACCCTGTTTGACTTTTTGGGGTGGATTATTATCCTCTTTGATGTAATTAATGTACTTTTATGACACTTTTACTCTTATTTACCTCTTCTAGAAGATTCATTCATGAAAAAGGTGAAAATTAAATGAATGAATTGGTTTCCTAGCTTATAGAGGCAAGTTGTTTTGACTGCCTAGTTTGTAGTTCTTAGTTTAGAAGTGGTTGAAACAGCTCCTAGGATAGTGAGCTCGACCCATGGAGGCAGAGAAAGAGGTTAGATGATCTATATTATGTACTTTCTTGCTCATTTTCATGGTTGGACTCTTGAGGGAGAAGCTATCATTGTATTATTCACTATATCTCTGCAAATTTTGGCTAAGGAAGACCAGGGTTTTGCAGTCCTCTTTGGGATTCTTGTGGTTACATGTATTGATGGTGTGTTTCTCTATGTACCTGTAAGTGTGTTATGTGAATCATTTCCTTTCTTTTCCTTCTGCACATTAAGCAAACGAAGTGTTAAAGTAAGAATTCATGACTGTCATGCTCTGCTTTTAAGTTTGTTTAATTTCAATGTTTTCTACTGTTTAAGGAGAATTCAAAGTTATTGTTTGCTCTCCTTAGCTCCTCACCTGTCATTCCTGACCATCCACCCCAATCAAAGGCATCAATACTGTCTCCTACCTCGCCCCAAAGAACCCCCTGCAGAAACTGTGTCCAATCCCCGCACCCAAAATTGCCATCCCCTCAATTTGCCACCAAAAACCCTAAAAATCCCAAATCAACCTTTTTGATTAGTTTACTAGCCTAAAATCAGTGTTACCCTATTGGTTATCTCGCCCATTGAAGATTTTGACCGAGATAGACCGGAGAGAGCCCTCTCCTACCCTGTAGGGCTAGCTACGAGGCTAAGTGGTTTGATGTTGCCTTGAGGTTTACCTTTCTCAGCCTAAGGTGAAATTTCAAGCGCTAACAAAACCAAAGATGCCAAAAATGATGCATAACTAGATGAATATTCAAACTAAAATCTAGGTGCAAAATGAGATTCAAATGTGGACACAAAATGCGGTAGAAAAATGATGCAAATTTGGATGCCAAAAAGGATGAAAAATTAGACACCAAAAAGGATGAAAAATTGGACATAAAAAATGGTGCAAATTTGGACACAAAAGTAGAAAAAATGGTGCAAAAATGGGCATAAAAATGGCTCAAATTTGGATGCAAAATGAGATGCAACATTGGATGTAAAATGAGGTGCAACAAATGATTCAAAACTTGATGCAAAAAAAATGCAAAAGTAGATGAAAAAAATGGCTCAAAATTTGCAAAGGTGGACGCAACAAATGGTTCAACATAGGATCCAAATTTAGATGCTCAGAAGGATGCAAAATTGGATGCAAGAAATAGTGATAAAATTGATGCTAAATTTGATGCAACAAATGATGCAAAATTAGATGCAAAATATGGTTAAAAATATGATGCAAAAAGGCAGACAAGTAAAACGCAAAAGTGGATGCAAAAATGGTGTAAAAAAAGGAAGAAAATTGGTGCAAAAATAGATGTAAAAATAAGTACAAAATTAAAAGTAAAAAATGGCATAAGACTAGATGAAAAAATTGGCACAAACTGGATGCAAAAAAAGGCACTAAATTAGATGCAAAAGATGGTGTAAAACTTTATGCAAATTACAACACAAAACTAGAAGCAAAGAATGGCACAAAACAGGAAGCAAAAAATGATGTAAAAATAGATGCAAAAAATGGCACAAAACTAGAAGCAAAACCTATTGTAAAACTAAATGAAAATCTTGGTGCAAAATACGATGCAAAATTTGGCGTAAAAAAAGATGAAAAAATTGGCACAAAAAGGGATTCTTTAAAAATTGTACAATAGAGCCAGATTTAGCACCAGGCTGCTCATCCCAATTGAGAAAAAAATGAACTAAAATATGGTGCTAAATCTGGGGAAAATTGCATGTTTTTTTGTAGTGTATCCTCCCCAAATTTTGCTAAGGTACATTGGCTTTTTGTGATTTTGCTTAGCTCACATAGTATGCCTTGCAAGAAAGAGATCAAAATGACTAGCAAGATGGTAGACTACAAATACTCTCCCTATGAATCAGAGGAGCAGCGTGTTGGGCACTCTTCTGACTTAACATACACATTGAGAATATTGAAGGAAGAAATAAGGAGTTGTAAGGCGGACAATGACAAAATCATGTAAACACAAGAGAAACGAAAAGATGTTAATGCTATACTCCTTCAAAGTTTGTTAGAATTGCAATGACAAGGACCACTTCGGATCAGTCATGGATAGGAGGAGGACAGAACTGATAGGGCATATGGCAGTATGTCTCATGGTGGTCACAGGTCGGATAGAGATGACACGGTCAGAGATGCCAGATTGTTGGATACTCCAGATAGGAGAGGTGATGCATACATGTATTATTCTAGTTCTAGTCCTAATAAGCGTCATGATCATTATCGTACATCCTTATAGGAGGAGTGATAGGGGATACTTTCCATATGAGTTTAAGAAAGAAAAGCCACCTACTTTTGATGGAGATGTGAAGAAGTTGGAATATGCAAAGGCTTGGATACCTGGGATGAAGAAGTTATTTGAGTTGCATGAGTACACAGATAAAATGAAGGCTAGAATAGTTATCTCCAGCCTAAGAGGTAAAGAAAACATCTAGTGGGAAGATGTGAAGCGGGTTAGAAACATCAGGAAGGAGGACTTAAGTTGGCATGTCAAGTTCAAGAGGATTTTCAAGAAGAAGTACTTGTCAGAGAGGTACTACGACAATAAGGCCAAAGAATTCTATGAGCTAAATATGGGATCAATGACAGATGAAAAGTACACGACTAAGTTTCTGGAGCTATTGAGGTATGTACCATATTTTAAATATGATAAGGCTAAAGTTCAAAGATTTGTCAGCGGTTTTCCATTAGCATTTACATATTCGATTGAGTATGATGAGCCTCAATCACTTGAGGAATTTATTACGAAATTGAAGCATTGTTATGAACATTCAAAGCATAAGAATTAATCTCAGCAAGAATGGAAAGAAAAAGACAAAGGTAAGGGTAAATGGCAGCCGAAAAGAACAAAGCCTCAGAATGCAAAAAGTGAAATAAAATGTGGCACCACAAAAGAGGTTCAATGTAGCTAGACAGGGACATGGATCACAACAACAACAACATAGAGGTGATGGTACAATACGGTTGGAGTGTTGGACATGCAGTAAGGAGCAAATTAAGAGAGATTGTCCACATAATCAGGGTGGTAGGCCTTAGATATATAGTGCACAAGAGTCACAAACTATTGGGGATGTTGGTCAAAGTGTTCCTCGTATCTATGCAGCATTGGATAAAAAACAGACAGACCATCAGGGATCTATCATTAAGATGGACAGTAAGATTTGTGATCAAGTTATTTCTATTTTGATTGACCCTGGATCTAATTATAGTTATGTTAGTCCTAACTTGGTGGATAAGTGTGGTTTGAATAAAGAAGTGCATGCATAGTCTTGGTTAGTGCAGTTTCCTACAGGTATAAAGAAGCGAGTTCATCATTGGGTAAGAGCTTGTGCATTTGATTTGAATGGTATGCCTACTGTAACACATTTGAATGTATTACCATTGGGATCATACAGTATGTTGTTGGGCATGGATTGGTTGTACCTTCATAGGACCAAGGTGGATTGTTATGACAAAGCCATTTAGCGCTTGGATGACAATGGAGAACTGAGAGTCTTACAGGGAAAGAAAAAAGCCACATCAGTTAGGATTGTGAAACTATACAGGCAAAACGTAGTCACAAAAAAGGGTGTGTGTTATTCGCAGTGCACATTTCTAGTGAAAAAGATAAGGAAGTTGAGGATACATATGTTTTGAGAAGGTACCCAGTTCTACAATAGTTTCAGGATGTGTTTCCTGAAGAGATTTCAGAGTTTCCACCTCACAGGGAAGTAGAATTTTCTATTGAGTTAGTGTCAGGGGCAGCTCCAACATCAAAAGCACCTTACAAGATGAGAACACTTAAGTTGGTAGAGTTGAAGTTGCAGTTGAAGGAAATGTTGGACAAGGGATACATTAGGCCAAGTGTATCACCTTCGGGTGCACTGATATTGTTTGTGAAGAAGAAGGATGGTACTCTCAAATTATGCATTGACTATAGGCAGTTGAACAAATTGACCATCAAGAAGATGTATCCATTGTCGAGGATCGATGACTTACTCGATCAATTGAAGGGAGCAACAATGTTCTCGAAGATATATCTGAGATCTAGATACCACCAAGTATGCATCAAAGAGGAGGACATTTACAGGACAACTTTCCAAACTATATATGGGAATTATGATTTTTTTGTAGTTCCATTCGGTTTAACTAATGCTCCAACTACATTTATGTGCTTAATGAATAGTGTGTTGCATCTGTATTTGGATAATTTTTTTATTGTGTACATTGATGACATATTGGTATATTCTAAAAATGAGGAAGAGCATGTCGAGCATTTAGCAATAGTGTTGAGGTTGTTAAGGGAGCATCATTTGTATGCTAAGCTCAACAAGTGCAGTTTCTTTCAGACTGAGGTACACTACTTGGGACATGTTGTTTCCAAGGAGGGAATTGTTGGGTAATTTAATTGACTGTTAAATTACTTTCATTTATATTTCAATCTGGGTACGTGAGCTTGCGAAGTACACTACACCGTATGTGTTAGAAAATGATATATTACAGAGCAATGGAACACATCAAATATATTGCAGATACATAAACACATAAAACAAGAGAGACACAGATATACGTGGTTCACCCAATTTGGGCTACGTCCATGAAGAAAACAACCAATCCTTCCTTTTATATTATCCAACAAATTGAAGAGATACAACCTACAACAGATCCGTTGTAATTCCCTCTTCGCTCTCACACAATCTCCTCTCTCTTTCTCACTCACAATACAGATCTACATAGATGCAATACAATACCCTCATATATAGCGAGGGGTTGCCTTCTAGGGCCAAAAACCCTAAGTTAAACATATCTTCTACCATCAAATCTCTACCTAATGAATGGCCCAGATTGACTACAAAATTACAACATTTTACAAGGCAATTTTACATCTATCTTTAGCTTCGGGGGCGCTGCCCCCAATCCCCCGCCAGGGTGGGCTCTTAAAGATCGTTTCCACCCCGCCCCCGATCCCCCTTGTAGCACAAATATTATAGGCGGTGTTGCCGCCACATTACGAAATGGGGTCCAATGCGGTGATACCTCTGAATAAAGAAGATAATTAGGCTCCACACCCAACAATATGTGCTAGGAGATTAGCTTTCAATATTTGTGAATAACTAAAATGAACTGGAAACTTCAAAAGGAAATTAGATTTTTTATTATAAATTATGAAAGTACTAAGTTTTTGGAAAGGAAATTAATGTTAAACTAGAAAAGAAAACATAAAGATTATTGATCTAAGAAAACATGATATTTTACCCTATGAAAGCATGGATATTTTGTTCTAAAACTTACAAACTTTAATCTATGAAATCATGAACTTTTTAATCTAAGAAATCATAAACATTTAATCTATAGAAAGCATGAGTTTTTAATCTGTGATAAGCATAAACAATTAATCTATGTAAAACAATCCATTCATGAGAATATGAAAGAAATGGAAAGCATCTATACTATTCTCACAAATCTCCGGGGGGTCCCTCCTGAGGACTGCAAGGTGTTGAAAACTCAGATCAAGAGAAGAGATTTAAATCACCAATTTCATTCAGAGCTGCATCATATCAAAAAAATTACATTCAAAGAAAAATAGAGTTCTTCTCCTTCAATAAGCAGCAACAATTACAAATTAAGATCATCCTTGAAATATCTAATCATCCTTGACACTCTGATCATCTTAACATCTCTGATCATCCCCCCTCTCATCAAAGAGGTTGCAATTTATAGAATTTTGATACAATTAACAAACTCATAATTTTCTTGCTTTAGTTTTGTTCATGAGATCAAATCAAATAAAATTTCATGGATTTTTGGATCAAATATCAACCCAGATCTGACCAAACTTATCTCTATGCCACAAATTTTCTAAAGAATAACTCATTCATGCCTTTTCATTGACTGTGCATTAAATGAAAAATTGAAAATTGTATATCCACGTAATCTGCAAAATAAGGCTCCAAAGAACTTCGAAAATTTATCAAATGGTAACGAATTTGAGAAAAGTTCTTATGGAGAACCTAATTGGGCCCATGCTGAACAAAGCACATGTTTTTGTTTTCCAAAATTTGCTTTCATTTGCTCAGAAAATTCGTTTGAAGTTGACTAGTCAAAACTGCTACATTTTTCCCTTGATCTTTTGCTAGAGGTCCACATGTGCGAGTTGGGTGGAATTTGACTAATACAAATCCATATTGGACCTTCTAGAAACCAGGTCCAAGTGTTGGATTTCCTTCTAGAGTGGTGTTACTACCTCAACCATGGAGATAGCTACGGAAACTTGACAAAACTACGACAACTTGAACTTGCTAAAATGTCATTAGTAAAACCATGCAAATTTATTCTTAATTCATTAAAAATAATGGAAAAAATAATAATAAACCATGTATGCAGGAATTTGGTGCGTTTATGAAGAAATATGGTTAAAAAGGATGATAATGGTTGAATGGAATAATGAAAAAATGGATGGTTTCATCAACAAAATTAGGACAAATTGGAGGCCCAACAAGCATAGCAGTCGATCCAGAAAAGATAAGGGCCATCATGGAGTGGGTATCTCCCAGGAATGTTAATGAGGTGAGATATTTCATGGGATTGGCAGGTTATTATAGGAGGTTCATCAGGAACTTCTCACAGATTGCTTATCCTATTACATCATTGCAGAGGAAAGGTAAGAAGTTTGAATGGACAGAGGAGTGTGAGGCTAGTTTTGAGCAGCTTAAGCAGTTGTTGACACATGCACCAGTGTTACAGATTACAAATCTAGACAAAGAGTTTGTAGTATGTACAGATGCTTGCAAAAGAGGACTTGGTGGAGTCCTTATGTGGGATAAACAGGTGGCATGATATGAGTCACGAAAACTAAACAAGAACAAAAAGAACTACTCGACACATGATCTTGAGTTAACAACCATCATATACGCATTGAAGATGTGGAGGCAGTATCTTCTTGGCAGGAACTTTGTGCTGATGAGTGATCACATTGGGTTGAGGTATTTGTTTGACTAATTGAATCTTAATTTCCCGGTAGGCTAGATGGTTAGCCACGATCAGTGAGTTTGACTTTGAGATCAGGTACATCAAAGGAAAGGAGAACAGGGTTGCAAATGCTAGCAGGCATATACAGGTAAATCATATAGCAACGATGAGTTCCTATGGAACATATTTACAAGATAGGATCTTCCAGGCGGGTCGACAGGATGTCAGGTATATGGATATTGTGCACAGGTTGCAGCAAAGTATAGGTACAGGCAGTAGTACAGGTACATGTATTAGTACATGTACACCTACAAGTAGTAGTACATGTATAGGTATAGGTGTAGGTGCACAAGATGTGGACTATTGTCTTACAACGGATGTATTGGTTAGGTTTAGGGACTGGATATATGTGCCAAATAGCAGTGAGCTCAAGAAGGTGACCTTGAGGGAGTTTCATGCGAAACCATATTCAGGTCACCTAGGCTACCAAAAGACATTAACCACAGTGAATTTTTATTATTATTGGCCAAATCTGAAGAAGGATGTAGCAGGGTTTGTGGCTAGGTGTTTTGATTGTCAACATGTGAAGGCAGAGTGTAAGCATCCAGGTGGACTGCTACAGTCAATTGAAATTCCAGAGTGGAAATGAGAGGTCATTTCCATGGACTTTATTACAGGTTTTCCGAGGATAGTGAGACAACATGATTGCATCATGGTTGTTGTGGCAGGTTGACAAAGGTTGTTCACTTCATTCCAGTAAAGTCTACATTCTTAGCTAGCTATGTAGCACAGGTATTCATCAGAGATGTGGTCAGACTGCATTGTGTTCCAAAGACGATTGTGTCAAACATGGATGCAAAGTTCACTTCCAAGTTTTGGAAGGAGTTTTTTGCAGGTTTGGGCACATAGTTGGCCTTTAGTACAACTTATCATCTGCAGACAGATGGACATACTGAGAGGGTCAACAGGATATTGGAGGAAATGTTGAGGATGTATGTGATGCATCAGCAGTGAAAGTGGGAAGATTATCTTCCATTAGTATAATTCACTTACAACAATGGGTATCATGAATATTTGAAGATGAGTCCATTTGAGGCATTGTATGGGCAGAGTTGCAATACTCCCATCAGTTGGAGCGATCTAGAGAACAGGGTGTTGATTGGACCGAACATGTTGGAGGACATGGAAAAGGAAATGCAGGTTATAAAGAAGAATCTAAAGGCAACACAAAATAGGAAGAAGATTTATGTAGATCGTAACATGTTGTTCAAGGAGTTCCAGGTTGGGGAACAAGTGTACTTGTGCATCAAACCAAAGAAGAGATCCTTACGGATTGGATCATGTGCCAAGCCGGAACCATGATTTTGTGGAGCCTTCAGTATTACTGAGAGGATTGGGACAGTATCCTATCTACTTGCACTGCCTTCGAAAGTGGAATTCCATGATGTTTTCCATGTGCCATTGCTTAAGAATCATGTTAAATATGTTGATCATGTGATTGACTAGTTTGTATTGCAGGTGGAACAAGATGGAGAATTCCAACTAGAGCTTCAGTGTATATTACAGAAAAATGTGTTCATGCTTCGGAACCGAGCAATTGAGTAGGTTAAAGTGCAGTGGAAGCACCTTCGGCCTGATGAAGCTACATGGGAGATGGCGGATTAGATGCGGGCTATGTACCCTTCATTGTTTGTTGGTTGAGGCAAAGCAGTTTTGGTATGGTGCTTTGGTATATGTTTGGGTAAATGTTTGGTGATGTTTTGGTATATGTACATATGTATATGGATTTAAATACCGCCATGAGCTATGTTATAAAGCTCCAATAAGCAGTATGGGTGTCATGTCATTTTGATCGGAGAAAGAGCTCTGTGCAGCGGTGAAGCGGCCAAAGGATCAAACTCCTCTGATACCAAATGAAGCGAACAAACTTCCTTCTCAAGATCCATTAATCAAGAAGACTTGGAATATAAAGATATCCATGAGGATACAAATATTATATATTAAATTTGTAAATAATAATGATGATACAATGAGAGTGAGAGGCTTGCTTATATACCAAGCAGGTGTCTCTTCATGGAGAGTCATGTCTCATTTATACATGGCTCTTCAACCTAATTACTAATTAACTAATCATTATTTATGATTATTATCATTTACATTATTTTACATTATTTCTTATATATTTATTCATAACATAGTTTTGGTATGGTTTTTTGGTACATGTCTTGGTATATGTTTTGGTACATGTTTTGGTGATGTTTGGTATATGTACATATGTAAATGGATGTAAATGACGCCATGAGTTATGTTATAAAGCTCCAATCAGCAGTATGGATTTCATGTCATTATAGTTGTCATGTTGGTTTTCTTTTGATCATTGTAAATATTACATCGAGGTATGTTATAAATCTCCATGGATAGTATGTTTTCTTTTCAGTCTTTTTGTTGAGGTATAGGTGTGGTTGAACACTGAGGACTGTGTCCCCCAAGGGGGAGGGTTTCGTAACAACCCTGGTGAAAATTCCATGTAATTAAAGTTAATAAATAAAAAAATAAAAACCAGGGTTGATGGGACACTTATTCCAAGCTTAATGTTGGGGAAAACATCCTAGTGGGCGTTCATTTAGTTTATTATGGCTAAGGAAATTGGCAAAGGAAATGGCTAAGGCTTTGGAAAGACAAAATGGCATTTTTGGCACATTTATTTATGAAAATAAAGGAAATTAGGAGAAAAGTAATGTGAAAGGTCACAGGTTGCATGAGAGGAGGAAATTGAAGGAAAATAATGGAAAATGAAGAAAATAGAGGCCTAATTGATAAAAAGGATTCTGAGGATCAGTTGGGGCAAAGAAGGCAAGAGGAAGGAAGGAGCAAGCAAGGAAGAGCAGGATCAAGCAGCTACAACAATATTCTTTGCAGGCATCAATTTTCATGTGTGTTTTCCTTGTTATATTTGGCATGCATGGTATTGCATGTGGTTCTTTTGTTGTTATCGAATGGTTCTTGCCAGGTGTGACAGTGTTTTCAGCCTAGCCTTTCCATTTCTGGATAGTCATGGTGTGATGGGGTTCTCATGTTTGGTTGAGCTGGATTTCCAGATGGATTCGAAGCCAAGTGAGGTGGATCTCAGAATAATAGAACACATGGCCTACTAGTAACCCTTGAACCGAACTGTGGGTTGCGGTAAACCCAGATTTTGTGTTGCCTCGGTGGGGAATCGTTTTAGGTGAATGGCAGAATATATGGTAAATTGAAGAGGTGGATTGCACTACATTGGGCCTAGTAATCTTGGGTTGGGATATGTGGTAAGCCTGGAGAGTGGGTCTCAGTTTAGGGCCCAGTGATCGAGTGTGGATTGCAGTAAAGCCTGAGAGACTAGGAGACAGGAAAATTCCTCACGATGTAGATGAAGAAATATGATGGCATCCGTACTTTTTTGGCTTAGTGATCTAGTGGAGATCATGGTAAAGCTTGTTATTACATGTTCATTATATTGGCCTAGTGATTCGGGGTGGATTACGATAAAGCTTGGTTTATATTGATGAGGGTGAGGTGGTTTAGCCTCGGGATGCCCTGGTTGGTTCTTTTGGTTTGAGTCCCACATTCATGCTTGGAATATGGCACAGGGGTGAATGACTGGAGAGAGATTTGGCTCATCCATTCTATGGTCGAGTGGAACGTGGTAGTCCCATCCTAGATTTGGATTTTGTATCATCAATATGAGGTTATTTCTCCTTGTATTTCTATGAGTATTATATTGGTTTATATGTGGGTCATATGGTTGTGATTTCCTTAGTATTTATGTTGCTATTATGTTGGTTATGTATATGTTTTATGACAGTAGCTATGTATGGCTGTCATCATGTTTTTACTTGTAAATGAATGGATAATGTATATGTGACCTAAATGATGATAAAGCAACAAATGATATAAGGGAACAATGCTCCTTAGTGATTCTCAGATAAGTATGAGACCCCTATGCTTAAATTTGTTGTTTACACCTGTAGATTACATATTTGTGATATGTTTGACAAAATGCATGTCATGGCTATTAGGGGTCCAGTTAAGGGCTTGTTCAAGTATTTGCATTTGCATCATAATTTCCTTGTTATCTTTCTGTTATGAAGGTGTCATTCAATTTTGGGCAGTGACCTGGCCTCTGGGCCTGAAAAAGTAGCTCAAATCTCAGGGACACTGGCACAACACTGAGCAAAATAGTCCCTGGATGTTGGCATACCTTGCCATGAGACCGTCCAAGGTCTCCTAGACGCTATCAGGTTCATATCATGGGAGCGTATGTGGGTCAAGTGGTCTAAAACTCTAGTGCGACTTGTGGGCTGGTTACCAGAAAGGTTGGGATTGTTCTTAGGAGTCTTGTTGCTGATGTGGAAGGTTTGTATGATGTGTTTCCTTCGATTCAATTTCCTTAAGGTCACCTATGAGGTTGAATCCAATCATTGTAGACTCTCGTCACATGTTTACCCCAGTTGGTTGGTTACTTGGGTAGATGTGGGAGGAGGGTGTTACATGATGCAAATGCAACCTCCTACTCCTTATTACATTTGATTTTTTGTAGGCTCCGACCTACAAGAGGTTGCTACCCCAATTTTTCAGCAAGATACAACATGCAAGGAAGATCCAACTCCCATATGTTTTGTGTAGAATACAACCCACAAGAGGCTCCTACCTTAACCATCTCCAATTAGATATTTATCAAGCCACAACTTGAAAGGAGACTACAATCCCCTAATACAAACAAGAAAGAACAATGTGATGATTTACCTAGTCATAAATTTTTCATATCTCCATCTTCATGTTTGCCTCTTCTTTCCTTCAAATCTACTTAACATAAGCTTCATATGTGCTAGCTAACTAATGCATAACACCTTAATAAGCTCTCACGCATTCTCCAACTCTCTAACCCTTCCATGCTTGCCAAAATCACATCTTTTATAAAGATAATTTGTTGGTTTTTTGTATCCTACATAAGAATATGAGGTGAACATTCTTGACTCTTTACCTTCCACTCATTCGTTCGCAAACTCTTCATATCTTGAATATTAGAACACAAAAATAAATAATCCATCCAATATCAATTTCAACCACATGTAATGATTAAATTCATCAACCTAATTCCAACATCATGTAAAATAATAGGAATAACATATGAGCATTCATTCCTCATGATCAACAACAACATTTATCATTAGTGCATCACAACAATATTTGCAGCATCTTTGCCTTTTCCTTGGACTTGCATCACAACATCTTCATGTCATTGTCTTAGCAACCTTGCTGTCATGGAGTCTTGCCTTGCCTTTGTTGTCATGGAGTCTTTCCTTTTCCTTTCATCACAACAATTCAACTCAATCAAAAATTTCGCATCATAACAAATTCTTCAATATAGCAATCTCTGCAACATCTTTCCTGAAGAATTTTCCATCACCCTTGCTCTTGTTCCTACATATCAAACATGCACTGTTGCAGATATTGTTCCTTTTACAATACCTTGCATGCTCTTGTTATTGGTCTTTTATTTTTCATTTGATCCTTTGCCTTGCTGCTCTCCTTTTCCTTTGTTGCTCCTTTGCCTTGCTGCTTTCCTTTTCCTTTGCCGCTCCTTTGCCTTGCTGCTCTCATTTTCCTTTTTTTCTCCTTTGTTGTTCCTCTCCCTAAGCTACTCATGTCTGGCTACTTCTGTAGTTATTTTTCCATCAATGACAACAATGCCAACATATACAATAGTAGTACTGCACATCTAGAGACCACACTGACTCTACCAAAAAACCTTTCTTCTAGTGTCTTTCAACTATTCATGTTGGTCCCAACATGCCACAAATCAAATTGCTTTAATTCTGCTAATGTATCCTCAACATTACCTACCCATAATGTAAACATATACATAGTATAATCACATAATATCAATTCATATCCACATGATATGAACCTCATAGATCTGTCATGACTACTCTTCCCACTTGATTCCCAATAAACCAAGAACCTCTTCATGTCATTTAGTTGCATAAGCAATCATTCCTCCACAAGAATGAGCCCTGATGACCCTATCATAAAAGAACATACATACATGCATATATACATATAGACATTAGCATAAAACAATCATGATCCCTGACAACCCTGTTAGACAAAAAAATACATAAATACATGTATATAAACATTAGCATGAAACAATCATGATCTCTGATGATCCTGTCATACATAAATACATGTATACATATATAGACATCATCATAATCATAATCACAACACAATCACTAGATATCATAAGGTCAAGGTTAAGGGAACTTCCTTTATCCGTGCACAATGTTCACAACATTGAGAACATGGTTCCCAACATAACCAAGGCATCTGACACCTCAAGTCCATTCACTTTACCTTTCCTGATTACCTTTCTCATGATTTTCCCACCACCATCCATTCATCCCCATGGACCCAACTAATCCAACTAACTGTCATACTCTTGCCTTCAGCTACCCTTTAGTCATGCATCAATCGGGTCCTACATTACTTGCTGGGTACCACAAAACTCTTCCCGAGCTCCATTAAATTTCCTCTTCCCATTCAATTCCCGAGACCCTTGACACAAAAATGGCAAGAGCCAAAAACAAACAAGAAGAAAACCATGAAAAACCAATAACAATACGACACCACAAACAAAGTGGCATGACCATGCACCATACACAAACAAAACTGAAAGCCAAGTGCAAATAAATCACAAAGCACCAAGAGCACGATACTTCCAATAGACACCATGACTCAATCGCCCATGGTTCCCAATGCTTCCGAGGGAAGCTCAACCTGAGCCTCCTTTAATATTTCACAACAATATCTTTTTCCATGCAATCCCTACATCATACTTCCATAAACACGTAATTGTCAATGTATAAATAAATATAACAATATACCAGTTACCTCACCTTGTTGCCAAGCATTTCACTTTGTAACTGAACACATCCATGTCATCTCTCAAGGAACTCCAATTCCTTGATGAATCCAACCATAACTATAAACTAGCTAATATACCTATCAAATACATGTTCATGAATATAGCACATATCCAAATAATGTTAGACAAAACCAAGGTTAAGAAGACTTCTTATATTTATGCAAAGCACTCATTCATTTGGAATTGCGGTTTTCAAACATAGCCAAATGAATTCTCACCCAATTCATTTCTTTTAACTTTTACCTTGCTACAATCGAGTTTTAATATGTACTATCACATCACCCAACTGTTAGTTATGTAAACAAATCAAATATTAGCTTGTCAAGCTAATACCAAGCATGTGGCCCTGCATATGTTCACACATGTCAATCACATGTTCCAAAGATCAAGACATTATATCTATTAATTTGAAATCAACCTTTACCAAGACTAATAATCATGTCATAATCAACTCACAGTCATTAATCATAATACTACAACTAGCACCCACTTTCACTCAAGTGCATATTAGTTGTCTCAGAACATATTACGTTAGTACAACCATCTTAAAACAATATCATTCCTTCATGCAATATTATAAACACACACTCATATCATGCACTTAATCAAAAATTTAAACAACCTATATATATACCATGTTAAATAAACCAAATAGACGACATAATCAAACGCATACCTCAATATATCTCAAGGGAGGCTATCACATCTACACAAGTCAGTCCAAATTAATGCGACACAAAATCACAAATATATCAACTCATACCTGAATATCATAACCATAACCATCTACATGGGCCAATCTAGATTAACATCATACATATACATCAAGATCTTAAATGCAGTGACCATAATCATCATGCATATGACTGCAATGCATATAACAACAAGTTACTATCATGTTTCACTAACTGACGCATGTGTACATGAACGCACTAATCAAATAGCATCTAGTATGCATGTAACCACAACAACAATAGAATGACATGCATGTGTATAACCATAATGAATATAACAATCAATAAATAACATACCTGCATACCGAACATACAAACTTATACGATGATCTTCTCTTACCCCGAGGTCCAACGCTGCAACCTCGCTCTAATAGTCTGATTCTCCTGCTCTATCTCAGCCAACACATTAGCATCATAACATACCAATAGCATCATGATGACCTAAATTGCATACAATGACCTCCCGATGCATGTTTGACTTGCTTTACATGCATAACCATAACCCTGACAATGCATGCATAACAACATATAGACACTAACATGCATATACAACTAATATGCATTCATGACTGTAGAGTTCCATAACTGTTTTGTTTTGACACCATTTTTCCACCATTTTCCTCTTTTTCATCATCACTATCAACTCAATAAAGGCAGTAAATCGTATATTTTGATAAGGTAACAACTCTTACATGTCTTATTTTAATATGCGTTAATGTTCCTTATTGTTATATTAAAGAATGCATTAGCTACAGAATTAACATGATTTTGCAACCATTTATAAATCTGCATCTACCTCCATAGTTCGCAGGGTTCAGGTGCACTAATAAAGAAACTAAGCATATGGGTAGTAGAGGTAGGTTTGCAGGGCAAGAAAGAAGTTCAATTCCTACATCATCACTCACCCCACCATGACCTCGTAGTGCCACACCACCCACACAAACTCGAATTCCATCCATAGCAGGACAAGATAGACTTCCTAAAGTCTTAAGATCTGAAATCCAATCTAAAAGTTCACCAACTTCATCAACAAAGGTTGTGATAGAATTAGATCCTACAACTCCAACAACTGGAATAATTTTTCTATCTTCAACTGGAAAACAACTTCTAGCTCAAGATTTAGAAGTTCCTTCTGAAGAAGAAGAGGAAGAAACTTACTCCAAACCATTGATATAGGAACCAAAAGAACTAGAAGAAAAACTAAATAATCCTGTTGTAGAACCAGATATCTCTTCTAAAGAATCCATCATGGCTGAAGAAGGAGAAGGAGAAGTACACAATGTCAATGGTGACAACATAGAATTGGAGGAGGAGGAGGAAAAAGAGGAGGTGGAAGAAAGGGCGGTAGAGGTAGAGGAAGAGGAGATCCAGAACCTTTTGGATTCCCTATCCTTGATGAGGATACAACATTAACAATGAAGAACATCTTACCCTCTATTCTCCCCAATTTTCATGGAATAAGAAGTGAATACCCACAGACATTTCTCTTTGAATTTGGAGTATTATGTAGATCATATGATTATTTGCATGATGCTCAAAAACTAAAATTGTTCCCTGCCACCTTAAAGGATGCATCATTAAAATGGTTTGTGAGTTTAGAAACAAATTCGATAAGGACATGGGCACAAATGAAATATTCATTCTTAGATAAATACAAGGATTATTGTATGCCTCATAGCGTCAAAGATGTAGTCTTCAAAATGGTACAAAAAGAAGATGAGAATCTTGAAGACTTTGTGGAGAGATTTGTTTATAATATCAAAAGGGAAAAAATGAATAATCTAGATGAGGAAACTTTGAAATCTCTCTTACTTAAATCCATTAAAGATTAGTGGATTGATCTTCTCAATTTAATGGGAAAAGAAGATATTTATCAGTTACCATTTGCAGATATATGTGATCTATGTGTACATATTTCAAGAGGTAAACCAAGAATAGGAAAAAGTTCAAGGGATCCTCTTTTGTCAAGAGTGAATAAATCTGCAGCTGGGACAGTAAGTAGGGCAGAAACAGGAAGTTTGCTTGATAACTTTAAAACATATATTTTAGGGGGTCTGAGCGAGTAAATTGACACCCTTAAAATACAAAACAAACAGAAAGACGAAAATGTTGCATTATACATCTTTTGTCCTAGGTGTAGAAAGAAACATGCTCTAAGAGAATGTCCTTTAGATTTAAAAAGCATAGAAACTTGTGTTATATGTGCGGAAATTCACGATACAAAAGAATGTCCCTCTATACCAAGTCTTAAGGCTGTGTTTAGTGAAGAAGGAATACCAAATCAGGTAGATCCCCTTTACTTTATTGCCAAAAAACCATGGAAAAATCCTCAAATAAATCAAACTCAAGCTTTTAATCCTCAACAATTTGCACAATCTTCACAAAATAATTGGAATCCACCCATGCCATGGAAACCTTGGGCTCAACCACCACAATCTTGGAATCAAGGATAGTGAAATCCTTATGGAAGATATTCTCAATATCAACAATATCTGCCACCTTATCTAAAATTTCCACCATAATAATTCCCTCAAACCAACATGTTACCTCAAGCTCAAACTCAAAATGCAAATCCACAACTTTCTTTTCCATTTGCACAAAGACCAAATTAATTACTCGTTCAACCACTCCAAAATCCAAACAATAAAACTTCACAACTTTTTTACAACTTAGAAGGACATTATCCTCAAACTTATATGATAAATCCATTAGATCCGAATAATGTTCAATTAAGGTTTGGTACAATATTAGAAATGAAGAAACCATATGTTGTTATTCAGGAAACAGAAAATAATTTTCAAAAAAATAATAATAACTCTGAAGAAGGAATTTCCCTTCCTCAGAAAGAAAATATTGAAACAAAAAAAAAGTCCTACACATTCTAATAATACTCCTATTATAGAACAACCTTCAATATCTATCTCAAGACCACCTTTTCCTAAAAGGTTGAAAATAAATAAAGGAGTAGAAAAACAAATCACATTACCTGATTATGATATGTTAGATGAATTGAAAAATGTCTGTATAAAAATTCCTTTATTACAAAAATTAAATGAAATACTGATTTTTGCAAAAAAATAAAGGAATTGAGTACTAAAGGACCAAGAAGAAAAAGAAAAGAAATAAAAAGGATTCAATTATTCGGGAAAATTGCAAATATTATGATGGGAAAACAACAATTCAAAAATATTTAGATCCAGGAAGCCCCATTGTAAAAACAAACATCAATGGAACTGAAATACCAAACACTCTGATTGATCTAGGAGCAGCCATAAACATAATGAGCAAACAAACTATGGATAAATTGAAGCTTCCTAATCTTCAATACACACCAACATTGTTGCAATTAGCAGTTAGGTATGTAATTAAACCTAATGGTGTGTGAGAAGATATATATGTATCCTTAGATTCTTGGGAATATCTTGTTGATTTCATGATTCTAACCCCTAAGAATAATTTAGGAGGACATCCATTAATTTTAGGAAGACCGTGGATAATTATAGCCAATGCTTTTATCACTTGTAGATCAGGAGACATGTTTATCTCAGATGGAAGCTCGACAAAGAAATTTACATTGTACCCACCTGCAAAATCAATGATAGAAGTAGAAAATGAAGAATGGATGGATGAAGATAATGATATACAACTAGTTTTCACTATTACACAAATAAATGAGGAGGATCAAATTTTAAATTCAATAGAAAATCATGAACCCTCTTTATATTGTGACGATAGTCAAAATTTTCAAGAACAATGTAATATTGAATATCTATCATCTAGACAAATGTCTTTACATTCTATGGAAAATTTTGGAAAGTCTTCAATAGAAATTTTTCCAGGAAAAACCTTGAACATCAATGAAAACCTGGAAGAATTACAGAAAAAGAAACTGGTAGAAATATTACAAAAACACTCTTCTGCATATGCATGGGAATACACTGATATGAAAGGAATTGATCCTAAAACTTGCATGCATCATATAAATATTGAAGAAAATGCTAGACCAGTTCGACAACCACAAGGAAGAATGAATCCAAAACTAAAAGAAATAGTTAAAGAAGAATTGCAGAAACTGTTAAATGTAAATTTCATCTATCCAATATCAGTCAGTTAATGGGTTTCACCCCTAGTAATCGTTCCTAAGAAAAATGGAAAATGGAGAGTATGCATTGATTATAGAGAATGGAATAAAGCAACTTTGAAAGATCACTTTCCACTTTCTTTCATAGATCAAGTTGTAGATACATTAGCAGGGAAGAAATATCTCTCATTTTTGGATGGTTTTAGTGGGTATAATAAGATTCACGTAGCACCTGAAGATCAAGACAAAACCACGTTCACCTGTCCATGGGGGGCTTATGCTTACCAAGTATTTCCATTTGGATTATGCAATGCTCCAACAACATTCCAAAGAGCAGTACTAGGAATTTTCTCTGATCTTATTCATGATTGTGTGGAAGTGTATATGGATGATTTTATGGTCTATGGAAATTCTTTTGAAGAAGCACTTGAAAATTTAGAAAAAGTTCTCATAAGATGCAAAGAAGCAAATATTCCATTAAGTCATGCAAAATGTTTTATGATGTTTAATGAAGGAACTGTTGTAGGTCACCATATTTTAGGAAATGGAATTAAGGTAGACTCATCTAAGGTAAAAGTTATTTCCAAATTATCAATCCCAAGTTGTCAACGAGATGTTAGGAGTTTTCTTAGTTTTACTAGATATTATAGAAGATTCATAGAAAAATTCACAAAGATTTTATATCCAATCTTCAAATTACTCACCAAAGACTGTGAATTTAGTTGGAACTCTGATTGTCAGAAGGCTTTTGAAACTTTGAAAAAGAAGATATCTGAAGCACCCATCTTAAAAGGACCTAATTGGAAATTTCCTTTTCATATATCAACTGATGCTTCAGATACAACTCTAGGAGTTGTGTTAGGACAAAAAGACCTCACTCCTTATGCCATTTATTATACCAGTAAAAATTTAACTCCTGTAGAGCTAAATTATATTGTAACTGAGAAGGAATTTTTAGCTGTCATTAATAAATTTAGACATTACATTACTGGCTATGAAAATTTCATTCATACATACCATTCTGCCATTAGATATTTAATGAATAAACTAGTTACTAATGGTAGAGTAACAATATGGATATTACTATTGCAAGAATTTAATATCACCATTCTGGACCGACTTGGAAAGCAAAACACAATTGCTGACTTTTTATCTAGAATTCAAAATGATAACAAGGATATACCTGTAGAGGATAAGTTTCCTGATGGATATCTTTTTGTAGTGTCTACTAAATCACCTTGGTTTGCAGATATTGCCAATTATTTAGTTTTAGGAAAGTTACCCTCCTATTTGTTTCCTAGAAAAAAGAGAAGAATAATTCAAACAAGTGCATCCTATTCATGCATAAATGAAGAATTATACAAGATATGACCAGATCTCATTATCAAAAGGTGTGTAAGAGAAGATCAAATACCTGAAATACTTAAAGCATTCCATGATGAACTGTGTGGAGGTCATTTTTTTAACAAAATAACTGCTTATAAATTCCTTCTCTTAGGATATTATTGGCCTTCTCTTTTTAAGGATGCCAAGGAATATGTTAAGAGGTGTGATAGTTGTCAAAGAATGGGAAAACATGTTCCTCGAGACGAAATGCCACTACAGCCTCAGGTACTCATCGAACCTTTTGAAAAATGGTCTTTGGATTTTGTTGGACCAATTAATCCATATTCAAAACAAAAAAATATATATATTCTTGTATGCACTGATTATGTTACTAAATGGGTAGAAGCTATAGCACTTTATTTTTCTACTGAAAATGTTGTAGTTTCATTTCTTTTTTAGGATATTTTTACTCGTTTTGGTGTCCCAAGAGAAATTGTAACAGATCAAGGAAAGCGATTTACATCTAGAGTAGTGTAAAAGATAGTGGAAGGATATAAAATCAAGCATCGGAAGTCTACTCCATACCATCCATAAGAAAATGGACAAGTAGAATCTACCAACAAAGTGATTGAAGCAATCCTTACCAAGACAGATCACTTGCTCAGAAGGGAGTAGGCAGAAAAGCTTCTAGAAGCTTTATGGGCCTACCATACCACATGAAGAAACACTACAGGACATACTCCCTATGAACTTGTTTATGGGAAGCAGGTCTTATTTCCAATTGAGTTTCAGATTCAGACCTACAAGACAGCATTCAAGTTGGGACTTGACTTATCAGAAGCAAAAAAGCAAAGAATGGGACAACTCAATGAGCTTGATGAAATAAGGCAAGATGCTATCCAGAAGACTAGTTTAGTCTAGCAACAAAGATCCAAATGGCATGAGAAATACATCAAAGAAAGAAAATTTCAGCCAAGATATTGGGCATTGCTCTTTGATTCAAAGTTCAAAAGTTTCCAAGGAAAATTTCAAACTCACTAGATTGGGCCTTATGAGATTGAAAATGTTTTTGATAATGGGGTAGTCAGAATTAAGATTGTTTATGAAGAAAAAGTTCCTCTCCTAGTGAATGGACATCGACTCAGGATCTATCACAAGCCAATCACAAAGGAGGAATTTGTAAAGATTTTCCAGGACAACTCTAATTTGAAGTTGGTAAAAAATAATTCTTCTTCTTATCCACCTTAGAATTTTCTTTTTCACACACACACACACATATATACAATAAATAAATAAGTAAATAATATGTTTAAACATGAAAACCAACAATTGTTGACATGTTTATGCAGAAAATTCAAGATGAAAACCAAGAATTCTTGGCATCTTAAATTTTCTTTGTATTCCATTTTCTAGAATCCAATTTTCTTTTTATCCCTTTCTTTTCAAAAAGAATAAATAGCTACAAAATCATTGATTTTCTGCACCTCTGTTGACTTTCTACAACCAATGTGACATACACCTCTGATCATGCAATTAAAGGAATGATTGACTCCCTCCATTGCAAGGTACCTGAAGATAGCATAAAAGACAACCAAAGATTAGCAAGCAAATAAACCAAAGGTATGTATTTCTTTAATTTAATAATAGGGGTAAAAACATTACATATATGAATTGTAACACATAGTATTACCGAAAAAATTCAAAATCATTATTGCAAAGAGTTGGTCGTGTCATATCAAATCTTTCACAAATTTTTCATTCACTTCCAGTCACTATCGCCCATATCCTGATCCATTGAATTGACTGCCCAAGACATAAGCATGAATGATCTTAACGGTTAAATTTTGCCTCATTCCATTATACCCTCACTACTTATGCTCTCATTGTTCCATCACTCGCACTCTCGACCTCTCCACTCTAAAAGCCCTACCAAGCTATCCTACCCTGTCAAACAAAATAGTTGTGAAAAAAAGCTTCTCGGACATGGGTGTGATAGTCAGAACAGAGCCGACAGGCAAGAAATTTTTAGAGGGGTATCCACAAACAAAAGAATTACTGCAGAAAGCACAGTGGCTCAAATTTGTAGAGAAATTCAATGGCTTCCATAGAGAAGTGACCAAATCCTTCACCACGGCCTTTGATGGAGTCAAAATGGAAATAGGGGACATCAAATTCACAGTGACAGAGTCATTTATAGCCAAAGCCACTGGACTGTCGCGAATTGGAGAGAAATGGTTAAAGAACAGAGGTATTGAAATAGAGGACAAGAAGGTTTTCCTGAAGAAACCAAGCATGCACACCACCATTTTCAAGAAGGGTATCCCAAGCACAACATTGAAAAGTAAGTGGAGGAACTTACATCTAATAATCCAAAAAAAAATTACCTGCGAAGGAAGGTTTGGATGTATGTTTTTCTATCATATTCAGTTGCTAATGAATTTTCTTGAAGAAAATGAGATAAAACTTCCATATTTCTTGTTGAATATTCTTAGAAAGATGTCAGGAAATGTTCAGAGGAGAATTCAGTTTATAGATAATACAATGTATCACCATGGTCTAGTCAAAATACTTGTTGAATTTAATCTCCAAAACATAGGTGATAATTGGGAGAGCTTTTTTAGTAAGAAATCAATTTCAGGAAGAAACTCATGAGAAACCAAATAGCAGTAGACCTAAGAGGGGAAGGAAAATAAAAATTGATAATACATAAGAACAAGAACCACAACAACCACAGAAACTGTCATAAGATGACATCCCACTTACAGAAGTTTTAGAGAAAATAAACAAAAGAAATGTTAGAAGAAAGAAAGCCATAAAAGAAACAGATATTTCATCACAAGCATAGAACCCTAAAACAGAAAGAAAACTCAAAAGATCCCTGTCATAGCTTTAAGAAGGAGTATCAGACTCAACTCAGAAAAAGGACTACCCTCAAAGAGCACAGAGCATGTCAGTATAGAAATAGAAGAAAACTCAGAAGCCAAAGAAGAAGATTCAAGAACTCCTCCAAGCATTTCATCTCCAAGGGTTTCGTCACCAAGGGTTTCACCACTGAGGGTTTCATCACCAACTACCACATCGCCTCCTTAGAGTCCAAGACGAAGAACGCCATAGATTGATTTGGTGCATCAAGAGTATATGATATTGAGTCCTTGGACAAAAGGGACGCAACAAGAACATCAATTCCTGTTCAAGAGGAAAAAGAAAATCAGTTTAATGAGCCATAAGAACCTCTAGTAGTCAAAATATTGAACCAAAAAATCATTGAATTGGAGACATTAAACAGGTACATCAAAAATGAACATCAAGCCTTGAAAGCACAGAACGAAATTCAAATAGCTAAGAGTGACAACCTCCTCTTACATCTAAGTCTATGGTTTAATAAGAATAAGAAATTGAAGAAGAAAAACAAGGCTTTACAGAAACATGTTATAAACTTGAAATATAAAATTCTCATGAGGAAACCAAGGATGGCAATTACTGGAAAGAAAGTGAAAAAGATGAAGTTGGATGTACTAGCAGAAGTGTCCAAGCAAATGCAGTAGTTCAAGATATCAATTTTGCAGTTTGAATGAGAACATACAAAATCTTCAGCATGGGGGAATGTAGAGTTCCATAACTGTTTTGTTTTGACACCCTTTTTCCACCATTTTCCTCTTTTTCATCATCACTATCAACTCAAAAAAGGAAGTAAATCATAGATTTTGATAAGGTAACAACTCTTATATGTCTTATTTTTCATATGTGTTAATGTCCCTTATTTTTATATTAAAGAATGCATTAGCTACGGAATTAACATGATTCTGCAGCCATTTTATAAATCTGCAGCTATGTCGATGGTTCGTGGGGTTCTAGTGCGATAATAAAGAAACTAAGCATATGGGTAGTTGAGGATTGATCCCCTCATGGATCTCAGCCTATTCACTCGAGCCATTTCACCAAAGAAATCACACAATAGCACAGTTAAAGATACAGGTCAACACGTAGCAACAAGAGCCCTAGCACAACACGTTTTCTTGATTTACTTTCCAAATAGCAAATCGATGAAATAACAATTTTCCTGTCTAGTTTCATGTTTGAATTAGGATTGAACATCAGATCTGTAGGCATATAAGTCTCAACTGATTAAGCACACATTTTATATAAATATGTATCCTTTGTAAACAATATCATAAGGAGAAAGTATTAAGCTAATTATTGAATAAATTGTGAACCAGAGCTTCGTTCTTGTGTTAATTTGAAGTTACCTTTCTGATTCGATGTGTATGTGATTGTGAATTATACCTACTGGATGTGGAGGGCCGCTGTAGATAGTCAAGGTTTCTAGTTTATTTTCATTGCATTTATTTACGATTTTTTTCATTCAACTGCCTTTTGTTATCACTGCATTCTAGTTTAATTACTTCACTGTTTTCATTATTTCGTATAACTCAGATTATTTCATTTTCCATTTCATATTTCGTTATGCTTGCAGTCGTTTAATATATTAGTCCTTCAATGTTTTTCTCTTCATCATAGTTAATATTTCCATGCTTTCTAGAATTAGAATTTGTATCATTCTGCAGTTTTTAATTAAAGATTTCTTTCATAATCTTTAAGATCAAAATTCACATATATATATTTTGTAGACAAAATTTTCCCAATACTCTGTTTTCATAGCAGTAAAGTGTTTATATAGATTCATAATTTTAGGATGAATAACATAAGACATTTTAGAATGACACTCAATTAGATATGATTTGATAGATTAATCTAACAATAGCTTAACTCACATTTACTCTAATAGTAGCTTAACTTTCAAGTATTAATTTGTAGAAATCTAACTCTAATGAAAATCTAGATAACAACGAAAATTTCTAAACAAACATAACCATCATCTTAATAAATGAAATAATAGGCTTCTAGCATATATAGTGCACCTGCACTTCATAAGTTTACCAACTCCGGTCGATAATTTATGCTTGCAATTTAAGAACATTAAATTGACCAAACAATGACAAACACATCCCAATTTTTGTCACCCACTGCAAAATGTGTTTCCAGCTGCCCAAAGTGTGCAAAAGAGAAGATATCTTTTCAGCCATCTTCCACGCTACATAAGCACTCAAATATAAATCAGACCCTCTCAATTGGATAGTGCTCAGAATAAGATTTCCAACAGTATGTGGAAGTCCAAATATGGACTTCTGGATCAGAAGATATGGTCCGTTGAAGTTAAGGGGTTTTGTTCCCTTTGAAAGGAAAGAAAGAAGAGCATATCGGAGGTCCGGGAGACATCGACGATCCTAAATCGGAGGATCAGGTAGCAGGGCATATCGATGATCACAAGTTAGAGATCCCGACACATCGATGATCGAAATATAGAAGGTCATGTCATATCGATGCATCAAATATCAGAGCTTTGATATATCGGAGGTCCAACAGTGGAGCAAAGCCAATCAGCGATCAACGATTGTCGATATCACAAATCAACAATCGAAGGTTCCAAAGCACATCGCAACAACAAATCAATATCGTCGATTAGCGACCAACGATCAGTCATATCAGCAAATCGATGCGTTAGCGGGGTGACAACTCTAAAATGTTACGATATTGTGAGTTGTGATATGTTAGTGTTAAAGTGTCGGGGAGGGCCAATTACGACTAACAAAGAAATTCAACGCAAAACCAAGGGCAGATGCCCTTTTCTCTCTCCTCTAGAGGGCCACATGGTGGAATACCATTGGTCCCGATAAATCCATGTGGCGTCTGATGTCATCATGGCGTGGAGGTACGACGGACACGTGGCAGCTAGATTCAACATTTTGAGGGGTCATAAGGGGCCAAAATAGGCTGACATGTGTCATCATTCCCAAGGTGCCTTGTGGCATTAATGAGGTCACAGTGAGAGGTCGTTAATCAGAATTTTGTAACACTGGAAAAAGAAAAACCTTTGATTGAAGACTTCTGATTAGGGGGCTTTGATAGTGGAGCTAGCCCCACAGTCACAAAGGGAACGAGGGACCAGAGGTAGATTTGGAGGTCGAGCACCAAAGGGCTATCGCAATCATAGATTGCAAGCACGTCACAACTCCAATGTAAAGGCCCCGACTGAAAACCTTTGATGTAGAGGAGCTCCGATAAAGGGCATGCAGTTGTGAAGAGTTAAGGAAACCAGGTGCTAAAGTAGTTTATAAAGGAAAAATATCCCCCAACAAAAAATAAAAATCCTTAGCCTCAGAAGACTAAGACGACAGTCATAGCCCTTGGTCTTATGAAAATTAATACAAGAAGGGATCAAAGAAAAAGGGGCCTAAAGAGATCGAAGTTTGTTGTTTCGTAGAACTAGTTACATATAAAGATTGCGACAAGCATAATCCCCGATATTACACTCTGGTTATTTTATGAGGCATGTTATGCTCCGATAACATGATACAAGTAAGATGAGTCGACAATTGTGTTTGGAGCATCACTAAGGCCATCATGGTGATCGATCTCGACTTTAGTGAGTGGTAAATTAAGCGGTTAAGGTGAAAGTAACGGGCACCAGCCAAGAAGCAGGAGAGGCACACCAAGGTAAAGACGTGGTTTGATCAGGGGCAATCTCAGGAATGGCATAGGGATATTTTCCTCTTATCATCATTCAGTTTTTCCTTTTTCTTTTATTCTATAATTTCTTTGTATTTTCAAGAAAGGAATCAAATCCTTTAGAATCATTTGGGCAGCAGAGTTATTGCACGCTGAGACAAGCTAGTTGATCAGACAGATGGAGCTCTAGCTGAGATATTTTGTAACTAATTTTCAAAGCTCTCCCTCTCCTTATAAAAATAGGGAAGAAACACTTAATACAGATTCTAGAATTGTGCCCCCAAGGGGTCCAAATTCTGTGATTCCACTTTGTGTTCTAATTGCTTGATCATAAGGGACTTGAGAGATGCATTGCTTAATGTAAATGGATTGGTGATTAGACTTTTCAAGGATTAATGAAACAATTCCGTTGATTCCTATCAAAGCAATGAGAAGTATGTTTTCATCTTTATATTTCATTTCATGTATGTTTCTCTTTTACTGAAAATGTGTAATGAAGTTGCCAATTTCTCTCTCTCATGGTTATATGTATGTTTTTGAGTAGTAATATTCCCTGTGTTAATTAAAGATTTACTTATGTACCTTTATGAGTACATATTTACTTATGTTGATTAGTGACAAGTGTGTCCATGAGGTATAGAGTATGAAACCTTAATTCGCGCTCCACAATTCCTGTCATTCCATCCTTCTGCCGAAATATTGTTGCTTAGAATTTTGTATTGCTCCCAGCCCTGTGCATCAAATCCCTTCCTTTCTCTCCTCCTCTTCATTTTATTACAAATCCAATATTAAGTTGCTTATTGTTGTGTGTCAGCTACCAAAACCAAACATTTTTCTTTGAGATTAGCCCGATTTACCCCCTGAGCATTTAGATCCATGTATTTGCTTGAGTTTACCTTGATGAAAGACTATTGAAACAATCCCCCCTTCATTATCTTGTTCCAATTATGTGAAAATTAGAGTGCAGCAGAAATCCCTCACTGATAATATTCAAATGCACTCCTCTCTTAATATGTCCTAGGAACTGGTCTACAATCAACCCATAGGCCATCTCTAGGAAGCTTTCTATATCTCCTAAAGCACTTGTGCTATAGGTGCTACAAAAAATACAACATATTTCTAGCGTCGTTGATGGGGAACAAATCGGAATATTTTTCTTGGGTATGACAAATTTTTACATTCCCTCTGTCAAGTGAGAAAGGGAAGTGTGGGTAGAAGATCTCTAACCTTGGTGACTCCACTATTTCAATCTTATGGTAAACATCCTAGTGACTTGACTGTCTATATCTTTATTTTATCATCCTGGCTTTCAAGCAGCCTCATACTCGCTCTAATACTAAACAACAACAAAAAATCCCCTACATCTGAACTTGAGATCACTCACCTAAAGGGGTTTTCAAAATGGCCATTCCTACATCCTTGGCCAACAAATTTTCCCCACTGGATTTATCTTCTATTGCTAGCTATCTCAATCATGTCCTTTCATTTCATGAATGGAATACCTATTTTCCTAGATTCAATGGAAACATAGATAGAAGGTCAGACCAACACCTCAAGGACTTTCATGAATGCATGGAACAACAACTTATTGTTTTTGAAGATGCGCAGTATGTTTTTCTCCTATGTATATCACTTCATGTATGTTATTTCTCCCTCTGAAATAGTGTAATGAAGTTGTCGGTTTCACTCTTATTCATGGTTGTATGTTTGTTGCTAATTAGTGAGAAGTACCTTCATAGTTACATATTTACTTGTGTTATTTGATAGCTTGCAGTACTTGTAATGTGCACTGATTTACTAATTGTTGTTTGGTGATAAATGTATCCATGATGCATATAGTTTGGGACCTTAATTAGTGCTCCATTGTTTCTGCCATTCCACCTCTTCAGTCTTCCATACTTCTGTCAGAACATTGTTTCTTAGGATTTTGTCTTGTTTCCAGCCCTATGCATCGAATTCCCTCCTCTCTTTCCTCCTCTTCATTTTACTACAAATTCAAGATTAAGCTGCCTATTGTTGTGTGTCATCCACCAAAACCAGACATTTCTCTTTGAGATTGGCCCGATTTACCCCCTGTGCATTTAGATCCATGTATTGGCTTGAGCTCACCTTGATGAAAGATTATTGAACCAAGCCCCCTTTATTATGTTTTCAAACTACGTGACAATTGGAGTGCAACAGAAAGCCCTACTCATAATATCCAAAAGCACTCCTCTCTTTAAGATGTCCTAGGCACTAGTCTACAATCAACCCAGAGGTTGTCTCTAGGAAGCTTTCTATATCTCCTAAAGCACTTGTGCTACAGGTGCTAGAAAAAGTGACAACATCTTTCTGTCACTATTCAGGGGCGAATTAGAATATTTTTCCATGGGTACGACTATTTTTTACATTCCCTTTATCAGGTGAGCAAGGGAAGTGTGGGTTGAATATCTCTCACCTTAGCGACTCCATTGTTTCAATCTTATGGTAAACATCCTGGCAAATCCACTATCTATATCTTTATTTGATCATCCTGGATTTCAAGTGGCCTCATACTTGCCATGATGCTAAAAAACAGAAAAATTTCCCTACATTTGAACTTTAAATCACTCACCTAAAGGGGTTTTCAAAATGGCCATTCCTGCATTCTTTGCCAGCAAATTTACCCCATTGTATGTTTCTTATATTTCTGGTTATCCTAAATATGTCCCTTCATTTCATGAATGGAATACCTATTTTCCTAGATTCAGTGGAAACATATATAGAAGGTTGGACCAACACCTCAAGGACTTCCATGAATGCATGGAACAACAAGGTATTGTTTTTGAAGATGCGCAGTATGCTTTTCTCCTATGTATATCACTTCATGTATGTTCTTTCTCCCTCTGAAATAATGTAATGAAGCTGTCGTTTTCACTCTTATTCATGGTTGTATGTTTGCTGCTAAGTAGTGAGAAGTAACTGGATAGTTCCAAATTTACTTGTGTTATTTGATAGCCTGCAGTACCTGTAATGTGCACAAATTTACTAATTGTTGTTTGGTAATAAATGTATCCATGATGCACATAGTTTGGACCTTAATTAGCACTCCACCATTTCTTCCATTCCACCTCTTCAGTCTTCCATACTTCTATCAGAACATTGTTTCTTAGGATTTTGTCTTGTTTCTAGCCCTATGCACTGAATTCCCTCCTCTCTTTCCTCCTATTCACTTTTACTACACCTCCAATATTAAACTGCTTATTATTGTGTGTCGGCCACCACAACTAGACATTTCTCTTTGATATTGGCCTGATTTACCCCCTGTTCATTTAGATCCATGTATTGGCTTGAGCTCATCTTGATGAAAAACTATTGGACCAAGCTCCCTATATTATCTTTTCAAACTACGTGACAATTGGAGTGCAACAGAAAGCCTTACTCATAATATCCAAAAGCACTCCTCTCCTTAAGATGTATTAGATACCGGTCTATAATTAACCTAGAGGTTGTCTCTAGGAAGCTTTCTATATCTCCTGAAGCACTTGTGCTATAGGTGCTAGAAAAATCGACAACACCAACAACATCATAAACTTCTACATGACAACACAACTATAACCATGACCATCACCATGCATACAAAACAATCCCATATACAAACTTCATGCTTTCATGACAATCCACATTCCGCCCATCGAGTCCAAGGGTTGAACCATGTTTTGATACCACTCTGTGGTATCAAATATCACCCAAAGAGAATAGAAACCTACTCTGATACCACTATGTAACACCCTGCTCCCACATTTACCCAAGTTCATTGGTCTACTGGGGTAAAAATGTGATGAGGAGTTACTATGAAATGACTCAACCTCCTAAGTACAGTTAAGGAAGTGGAATCGACAAACTGAAACTTTAAAGACATTCCTTAGAAGCTACAGGACCCCCAGGGGATAAACAACAACCCCAAGTGCCCAAACCTTGAGTTAACTTTTTTTTTTTCACTAACCTAAACTCCCAGTCACATGCACAAGTCAACATCCATATGAATGTGGATCTATAGTCGCATGCATAAGCCCGTAAAAGAGTGATTGCAGTCCCAATTTCCTAGTTCTGTGCCAGCAACCATGAAATTTGTGCCACCTTTTTAGCGCTAGACTCCAGATCATTAGCAAGAACTTGATGAGACATTCCAAAATAATACATGACATAAAGACAAAGCCTCTAACACAAAACTTGATCAAGGACTTAACCTAACCAAGCCTAACCATGATAGGCATTTCATCAAGCATATGGCATACATGTAATCTACAGGTCATAAATGCATATTTAAACATAGGGATCTGATACTTATTTGAGATTCACCAAGAAGGTCTAATCCCCTCTCATAATAGTTGCAATAACATTTGTTAGTCCATGCATTCATTAACCATTCATATATTCATCAAACATGTTAAGAGCCATAGACAATATACATCATATAACCAACATATAACTAGAAAATAACCAGCCTATAAACCATCAAATAACCAACATATAAACCATGGCAACTCAGCCATGAGATCGCCATCATAATCAATACATATGCTCATATACCACAATATAAAATACCTCATATTAACATATGAAAATACCAACCAAGTCAAGGACTTCCACATACCACCCCACCATAGATTGCGCTGAAACAAATATTTCTTTCAGCAAGTGACCCCCGTGCCATATTCCAAGCATGAATGTGGAATATCATGGAATAAACCAACCAAAACCAAACCAAGGCTTCCAAAGGCTAAACCACATCAACCCTCAACTAGTGATTCCACCTCACGGTCGGACATCTGTAACACCCTCCTCCCACATCTACCCAAGTAGTCATCCAATTGGGGTAAATATGTGATGAGAGGATACTATGATTGGATTCAACATCCTAGGTGACCTTAAGGAAATGGAATCAACGGAAACGCATCATACAAACCTTCCACGTCATCTATAGCACCCCTGAGAACAATCCCAATACTTCTAGAAACCAACTCCTAGGTCCCACTGAGGTTTTAGACCCCTTGACCTCTGGAAGCTCCCATGATATGGGCCTAACAACGTCCAGGAGGCTCTATATGCTCTCGTGACAAGGCATATCAATGTCCAGGGACTATTTTGCTCAGTGTTGTGCCAACGTCCCTAGGATTTGTGCCACTTTTTCAAGCCTAGAGCCCAGGTCACTGCCTAGAACTGAATGACACCTTCATAATAGAAAGATATCAATGAAACAATGATGTAAATTAAAATAATTGAATAAGCCCTTGACTGGACCCCTACTAACCATGACATGTATTTCATTAAACATATCATGAATATATAATCAACAAGTGTAAACAATAGTTCTAAGCATATGGGTCTCATACTCATCTGAGAATCGTAAATAATCATTGATGCCTGAACACATTAGATGTTTCATCCAAGAGGTCATAGATACATTATTCATTCATTTACAAGTAAAAAACATGATGAGAGCCATACATATCTACTATCATAAAACATATACATAACCAACATAATAGCAACATAAATACCAAGGAAATCACAACCATATAATCCACATATAAACCAGGATAATACCCATAGAAATACAAAGAGAAATAACCTCATATTGATGATGCAAAATTGAAACCTGGGATGGGACTTCCATGTTCCATCCGACTGTAGAATGGCTGAGCCAAATCTCTCTTCAACCATTCACCCTCATGCCATATCCAAGCATGAACGTGGGATCTCATAAACACATCAATCCAAAATCATACAGGGCTTCTAGAGCTAACCACCTCAATCGATCAAACAGTGATTCCACCTCACGGTCAGAAATCACAAAACCATCATCAGATTGGTCTCTATCCAAGCCTTCTAGGGCTCGAGAGCATTTTTTCCAACCCAGGCTCCATGACTAGTAACTCAACCCACAACTTATATCGAGCTTTAGAGTGTTTGTCCAACCAAGGCTCCAGGACTAGTAACTCAACCCACCTAGGTTTTTTAGAGTGTTTGTCCAACCAAGGATATGGGACTAGTAACTCAACTCAAGATATTATAGGGATCCAAAGTGTTTGTCCAACCAAGGCTCCAGGAACTAGTAACTCAACCCAAGCTAAGGAAAGATGAGAACCAATCAAAACAAGACAAGGAAATAAAACCACAATCACCATGGCTATCCAGGAAATGGAAAGGCTATGAAAATCCACTATCTATCTAGGCAATCATCCATACCACTGACAGATCATGACCAATAAACCACATGCATATGCCATGCATGCCAAAACTAGTGAGGAAAACATACGCGCAACTCGGTACCTGCAAGAAAAACCTGTTGCAGTTGTTGATCTCGATGTCCTCTTGCGCTTTCCTGCTCTTCCTTTTCCTTCTTGCTCCAAAAATCTAAGTATGCCATACCCTCCAAGAGTGCTCGAAGAAAATTCTAAGTGTCCAAGAGTGAGAGAGAGAGAGAATAATGAGAGAGCTCCACAAACTGAAGTGACAAAAAGTTTAGCAACTGATACTCAGAAGCCTTTTTATCAATTAGGCCTCTATTTTATTTATTTTCCATTATTTTCCTTCATTTTCCTCCTCACATGCAACCTGTGACCTTTCACCTCCCTTTTCTCCTAATTTCCATTATTTTCATAAATAAATGTGCCAAAAATGCCATTTTGCCTTTGCCAATTTCCTTAGCCATTAATAAACCAATGAACACCCACACTAGGATGTATTTCCCAACATTCAACTTGGAATAAGTGTCCCATCAACCATGGTTATTATTTTGCATTTATTAACTTTTATTACATGGAATTTTCACGAGGGCTGTTACAAAACCCTCCCCCTTGGGGGACCATCGTCCTCGGTGTTCAACAACACCTATAACCACAAGACTTTTGTAAGCAAAACATACTGCTGATGGAGTTTTATATCTTAGCTCGTTGTAGTATTTACAATGATCACCCTACTGAGAAGAAAACCAACATGACAACATAACAAATATAACATCAAAATGACATGACACCCATACTGTTTATTTGAGCTTTATAACATATCTCAAGGAAATATTTACATCCATATACATATGTACATATACGAAACATCACCAAAACATGTACCAAAACATATACCAAGACATGTAGCAAAACACCATACCAAAACTATGTTATGAATAAATATATAGGAAACAATGTAAAATAATGTAAATGTTAATAATCATAAATAAGTTAATTAGTAATTAGGTTGAAGAATCGTGTCTAAATGAGACATGACTCTCCATGAAGAGACACTTGCTTGGATTATCCGAACTCAATCTCTCAAAAACCGCTCCACAGAAACTTGCAATCCAAAATCATCATTCTTATTTACACATTTAATATATAATATTTGTATCCTCATGGATATCTTTATATTCCAAGTCTTCTAGAGTAATTAATCTTGAGAAAGAACTTTGTTCACTTCATTTGGTATCAGAGGAGTTCGATCCTTTGGTCACTTCATCGTTGCACAGACCTCATTCTTCGATCCAGGTCTTTGACCATCAAATTCATCAACATTGTTGTCGTTGAAGCGTTTTGTTACAAGAATTTGAAGTTTCTCCATTTCGCTATCAAGCATTTGGCCATTCAATAATAATAATAATATATATATATGGAGAGAAAATAAAAAGTAAAAATAAAATTTAAAAATAAAAATAAATAAATAAAAATAAAAAATAAAAAATAAAAAAAATCAAATTCAAAAAAAAAAAATACATATAAAGATTTAAAAAAATAAATAATTTTGAAGGAGAACATTCATATATATAAAAGGGTTCTACATTATTGATAAAAAGTGCATGATAAAGTTAAAAGAGAATCTTTCCAAATATATTTAAAACTATACGTAAGAGAAGGAAGAGTAAATAATATTATCTTGATTCTTGATTAAGTGGTTTACAAGCCCGTGGTTTTAGAAACTCATGGTAATTGCCCATGGTATTTTAAAAGTAAAAGAAAAACAAAAGGAATACAAAATCTCTTTATGTGAATGGTAAGTTTTATTTTTTACGTGAAGAGTAGATAAGAGTAAATAATATTATCTTGATTCTTCACTAAGTGGTTTACAAGCCCGTTGTTTTAGAAACTCATGGTAATTGCCTATGGTATTTTAAAAGTAAAAGAAAAACAAAAGGAATACAAAATCTCTTTATGTGAATGGTAAGTTTTACTTTTTACGTGGAGAACGTTCACTGAGTCAAAAGTACATAAATGAACATATACTTTATATTATACCCCAAAGAGGTGAATAGCCATGTTTCAATAGGGTTGTAACTTTTCAAAAAGAAAAAAAAAAATATTATAAATAAAAGATATATAAAGAGAAGTATTATATTATAAAGGGGTATTTAAAGAAAAGTTCAAGTCATAAAATTACTGAAAATATATATAAGTACAAAGCGGGTATTATTATAAAAGGTTACATAAGGAGAAAATATTAGTTAAGAGTTTACATTAAAGTGAAGTAAAAATAAATAACTAATATTAAGTGAAATTTAATAAAGATAATACACCCTAAGGTTCCATTTGAGGTAATTAGAAATAATAAGATTCTATCTATTGTAATTATAAATAATAAGCGGTTATTATTAAACCTTAAATCTCATCAATGAATACAAAAGTAGTTCATTTCCTTCAACAACAACAAAAAAATGGAGTCTAATTCGAAAATAAAAGAAGGAAGATTCTCCTATATAGGTATTCCAATTGTAAGTTTTAAATTATTTATATTGAAAGGGTGTATCCAAAGGAAAGAGATTAACATCGCCATTAATCCAAACATTGAAGATAATTACATTAACATTAATTTTCCAAATCAACTATTAATTCTAGAACCAAATATAGGTGAACGAGAAGGTTTTTTTAGGCGAAAAAGAATATGAAATTAATGATTTACAAGTGACAATTGATCATTACGAGTACCTATGTCAATTCTGTGTCGTAAATATGCTCGACAAAGAGGTTGACATAATTCTCGGTTGATCTTGGTTCAAGGAATTATGTACATACATTCTAAACACTGAAAACAAATTCTCAGTGTTCCCTTACAAGAAGAAGTTGGTCACATTCCAAGACATGACAACAAAATCAAAACTGATAATGCCTTCAGCAAAAGATCTTAAAGATATTTCGAAACTAATGTTTCAAGAGAATCTAGAAACAATATCAAAGAAGAAGAAAGAGCTTGAAGAAGTCATATCCAACAAAAATAAGGAAAATTCATGTTTGAAGGAGCATAATCAAAAGCTACTTACACAAGTAAGAAAATGTAAAGCTAAGAAACACCAGTTAGAACAAGAAAATGAAATTTTTTAAAAGAAACTCAATGAAAATCTATCAGGAAAAGAAGAGGAAAGTTTATGCTTAAGGAACCTTAACCAAAGGTTATCAGAACAAATCAAGTGTTTAAAAACTGAGAAGCTTGAATACCAAAATAAAGTTGACTCGGAAAATGATGAACTTTTACGTCTTAGAAACCATAATCGAAGTCTACTCACTCAAATTAAAAAACTTAAGGATGATAAGAAATCATTGGAAAATAAGTTAGAAGAACTTATTGTTGAGTCTTGAAAATGTCATTCATTTTCATTACACTTTCACTATTATGTCCATTATATCACCTCCATTTCACCTCCATTTCACTACTATGTCACCACATTCATCCCACTTTCATTGTCATTGGGCTAACTTTATGTTTTTCCAATATTTATTATTTCTAAGCCTTTTAAGTGAATTTGTGGTTAAACATTAGAAAATAATGTGCATATGCTTATACCTAACCAATGGGTTGAGTTTGTTGACATGTGTAGGTTGAAAGGAGACTTCTAGAAGACCCTTATGTGGCACTCTAAGGCCAAATTCGAATTTGGTTGGAAAAAATCATGGGATCATGAGGATATGTGTCACATCTCCTAATTGTATTGTAACTCTAAAAGACATGTGTCTTATCAGTTCCTATTTTGATTAGGACTCTAGAGGTAGAGGGAGAGATTCATGGATTATCATTAATGAGAAGGCTCTCATCTTTTTGTATAAATAGGAGGTCTCTCTCCTTCATTAGTTAGTCTTTTTAGTCTCTTTTTAGTCTCTCTTTGGAGAGCTTTGTTGTACTTTGCACTTTTGAAGAAATTGAATAAAGCTTTGATGTTCTCAACATGGAAGGAGATGTGAAGTAGATGTCATGGAGCATATTAGGATGTAAGTAGATTAGATTTCATTTTGTAAATATTGCTTTGTAGAATGTAAGGTAGATTAGATTTTCATTCATGAAATTTTAAGTATGCTTTGATTTCATAGGTAGAAGGGGGCCCCTGCCTTGTACAGTTTGAATTATTGCATTTTATTTTCTCCCGGGATTTGTTTTTATGTTTATGTATTTGCTTTACAAACTAATGGTATTTGAAGTTGACAGGTTCAAGCTGCTGCCTTTGTTTTTATAGCTGATTTTTAATTTTATTTCTCAAAGAGTTGCTAACACATAAATGATCTTCATCATAAATTGTTATATTTTAAGATCAAAATATCACTAACTTGTAGCTGGCTTTGAGTGCTTTTCAGACTGTTCTTTCACTACTTTCTAACCATACTTTGCATAGTACATATGGCTGAAGTAGAGAGTTAGAAAGAGTAAAATATTATTACTAGTCTTTAAAGTAGATTTTTGGTTTTAAGTGCTTCTTAGACTAATCTTTCACTACTTTCTAATCATACTTTGCATAGTACATATGGCTGAAGTAGAGAATTAGAAAGAGCAAAATATTATCATTAGTCTTTAAAGCAGATTTTTCTCACTTTTCTAATTCAACTTAAGCTACTTTCTATCCGTGCTTTACACAGTACATGTGCTTAGAAGCATCGAGTTAGAGAGAGATAATCTTTATCTTTGGTTTTAAAAGTGACTTTCTTTTCTTTTATTTGCAGCAGCATGAATGGTGTCTAGTGCCATTGGAAGTGGTCATTTACTTTCAAGTCATTTCAAGTTCTTTGCTTTCAGTTTCATTTCAAGTTATTTCTTTCAAGCTCTTTCTTTGCAAGTTTAAAAGTTTGATTACTTTCTAGACTTATTTCTAACTACTTCCTAATCGTGCTTTACACAGCACATGTGTTTGAAGCAGAGTTTTAGGAAGAGTTGAACATTATAACTGGTCTTTAAAGTGGTTTTTCTTACTTGTCACCTTAGAGCTTGACTACTTTTTGGACTTATTTCTGACTACTTCTTAATCGTGCTTTACACAGCACATGTGTTTGAAGCAGAGTTTTAGGAAGAGTTGAACATAAACTATAAAACAACGAAGTAAGAGAAAGGTTAACTAAGCACATATAGTGCACCACACTTCATCAGTTTACGATACCCGGATTGATAATTTATGTAGAGCAATTTAAGACATTAAATTGACTAAACACTTATCATGAAAGAAATGTCGAAGCTGTCATCCAAGTTGAAGGTAAAGGAATGAATACTGATCCAATGAATATCATAACTCAAGAAGAATGAAAACTAGTTGAAGAAAAGACGCACTTAGATGTTCTAGTTCATATGATAAACACCCCAAGTGAAGATTCTGTAACCAACTCAACAACATCGTCACCAAAAGAAAATAAAAATAAAAATTCTCACACTTAATAAGGGAAAATCAAACCAAAAAAGCTGCCTATCGGCATCCGAATAATGAGAGTAGACAACTCAACCATGCTACGTATTGGGACCATTCAGAACACGAACAACAAACTAATGTTCCAGAGAAGAGTGATGTAACCTCAATCTAGTCCTATGATGACAAGTCGTTACAAAATTCTAGTGATCAGAATATCCCACAGAAGATTAATCTAGGATGGTTTGATCCATTCTCAGTGCGACAATTTTGTTTGTCACTTAGAAGATCATATCAACTTGTATCAATGAATATGACTATTCTGAGACAAGAAGACATTTGAACCCAAAGAAGAGATCAAGCCTTTTTCATCGACAAGCTTTGAGGACAAAGCTTTTTGAGTAGGAAGGCAATGTTATGAATAAATATATAGGAAATAATGTAAATGATAATAATCATAAATAATGATTAGTTAATTAGTAATTAGGTTGAAGGGTCATGTCTAAATGAGACATGACTCTCCATGAAGAGACACCTGCTTGGTATATAAGCAAGCCTCTCACTCTCATTGTACCATCATTCTTATTTACACATTTAATATATAATATTTGTATTCTCATGGATATCTTTATATTCCAAGTCTTCTGGAGTAATTAATCTTGAGAAGGAACTTTGTTCGCTCAAACTGATTTTCCTCAACCGTCAAACAATGAAGGATACATAGCCCGCATCTGATCTGCCATCTCCCATGTAGCTTCATCGGGCCCAAATTGCTTCCATTGCATCTTAAATTGCTCAATTGTTCGGTTCTGGAGCATGAACACCTTTTTTTGCAATATATATTGAGGCTCCGACTGAAATTCTCTATCTGGTTCCACCTGTAATACAGAACAGTCAATCACATTATCAACATCTTTAACATACTTCTTAAGTAATGACACATGGAAAACATCATGGAATTTCACTATTGGAGGTGGTGCAAGTCGATAGGCTACTGGCCCAATCCTCCTAATAATACTAAAGGGTCCAAAAAACTATGGTGCCAACTTGGAACATTATCCAATCCACAAGGAGATCTTCTTTGGTTTGATGCGCAAGTACAAATTTTCCCCAACCTGGAACTCCTTAAACAACATGTTCTGATCTGCATAGTTCTTCTTCCTATCGGGTGTTGCCTTTATATTCTTATTTATAACCTACATCTCTTGTTCCATGTCTGCCAACATGTCCGGTCCAATCAACACCCTATTAACTGGATCACTCCAACTGATGGGAGTGTTGCTACTCTGCCCATACAATGCCTCAAACAGATTCATATTCAAAGATTCCTAATACCCATTGTTGTAAGAAAATTTTACTAATGGAATATACTCTTCCCACTTTTGCTATTGATGCACCACATACATCCTCAACATGTCCTCCAATATCTTGTTGACTCTCTCTGTCTTTCCATTCATCTACGGGTGATAATCTGTACTAAAGGCCAACTCTGTGCCCAAACCTGCAAACAACTCCTTCCAAAACTTGGAAGTGAACTTTGCATCTCTGTATGACATAATCTTCTTCGGAACACCAGGAAATATGACCACATCTCTGATGAATACCTATGCCACTTCGCTAGCTGAGAATGTAGACTTCACTAGAATAAAGTGCGCAACCTTTGTCAACCTGTCCACAACCACCATGATGGAATCATGTTGTCTCATTGTCCTCAGAAAACCTATAATGAAGTCCATGGAAATGACCTCCCATTTCCATTCTGGAATCAAAATCAGTTGTAGCAGTTCACTTGGATGCTTACACTCTGCCTTCACATGCTAATAATTGAAACACCTAGCCACAAACTCTGCTACATCCTTCTTTAGATTTGGCCAATAATAAAATTTCTTCACTGTGGTCATTGTCTTCTGATAGCCTAAGTGTCCTGAATATGGTTTCACATGAAACTCCCTCAAGATCACCTTCTTGAGCTCACTATTTTCTGGCACATATATCCTGTCTTTGAATCTAACCAATCAAACTGCTGTAAGACAATAGTCTACATCATGTGCACCTGAACTTGTACCTGCACCTGTACCTATACATGTACATGTACTACTACATGTACCTGTACCTGTACTCTGCTGCAACTTGTGCACAATCTCCATATACTTGACATTCTGCTAACCTTCCTGTAAGATCCTATCATGTAAGTATGTCCCATCGGAGCTCATAGTTTGTTAAGTGATTTACCTATATCCACCTACTAAGGGCGTTTGCCACCCTATTCTCTTTACCTTTGATATACTTGATCTCAAAATCGAACTCACTGATTGTGGCCAACCACTGACTACCATTAAGGTTTGGTTGGTCAAATAGATACCACAAACCATTATGATCACTCATCAACGCGAACCTCCTTACCAGAAGGTATTTCCTCTACATATTCAATGCATGTATGATCGATGCCAACTTAAGATCATGTGTGGGGTAGTTTTGGTCATTCTCATTCAGTTTTCATGACTCATAGCATAGCACATGTCCATCCTACATAAGGACTCCACCAAGTCCTTTCTTGTAAGCATCTATGCATACTACAAACTCTTTTTCATGATCTGTGATCTTTAACATTGGTGCATGTGTCAACAACTGCTTGAGCTGCTCAAAACTAGTGTCACACTCCTTTTTCCATTCAAACTTCTTACCTTTTCTCTGCAATGATGTGATAGGATAAGCAACATTTGAGAAGTTCTTGATAAACCTTCAGTAATAACCTGCAACCCCATGGAGGTCTCACCTCATCTACATTTCTAGGATCTATCCACTCTGTTGTAGCTTATATTATGTTTAAGCTTATTTATCACTTTTATCACAATGTGTGGTCTAAAAATCACTGTAGGTGTTCAACCTTAATGAAGCTCCCTTATTTTCTTCACATCCACAAATTCTAAGGGAAATGAAGTATTTTGTTTATTATATATCGAAATCGCAAAAGAAAGAAGTGTAAAAGAATCAGTCCCAGTGTAGCCAAGGTTACTATACGAACAAATCAAATCGCTATATAAATGGTTATATGGAGCCAGACCCAATATATGTGTGTGTGTGTGTGTGTGTGTGTTAGCGATGCAGTTAATCATAATCGCAAAAAATGTAATGGGCATTTATGTTATCACCACGGAATCACCAATTGCGATTTGCGATGATGGGCGGACGTGAAGAACTATATGTTGCATTTTATAAGTCCCGGTAGGTCCGCAAAGCATCTTTGCATATGTGTTGGTTCCTTTGCCGATTGCGATGAGTGATGGAAAATCTAGACCCGAAAATATATGCGTTACGTTTTATAATGCTGGCGGGTCCACAATATCGCATAACGCTTTATGTATATATATATGGTTATGCCGATTACGATTTGCGACAGGCTGTACCTGATATGGTATATATTATGTTTAATTCTTTCGATGTATCTGTTATGTCGCATGTCGTTAAGTTTTGTATTGATATATCAATTGAAGGTGCCGATTGTGATTTGCGATACGAAGTCAATGGAGTATTGAATGGGAAGATCCGATGGATTTATGAAGCATAATTAATTCTTTTTGAGTTCCATAATAATCAAAGGTTGCGAGAAAAATCAGTGTTAGAGGCAAATTCAAAGGAAGGTAATTAGTGCGTTTCAATTGCATTTTGGCCAATTAAAGCGCGCTCGATACATGCGTAAGCCCAGATTTATGCACAAGTCAAAGTCAAACAGTGTTTATTATGGTTAAAGCAGACTAATAATTATTAAAGCATCTACAGAAGAATTCAAGAACCGATTAACAGAGTCGAAAAGCCAACAGTCATTGTCATGTTTAGTTATTTTATATTAATTTATGTTCTTTGAGATGTCTTTACCCTCTGTGTAATATTTTGTAATAATTCTTACTTCAGATAGTTAAAGAAACAGTTTTAGTAGTTTGACAGTTTCAGATACTAGCAACTATTTCACAATGTATAAAAAGAGGAAAATTTACGGAGAAGGGGGGTTCAAATTTTGGATAACCTGCAGACTAAGCCATTGTATTCCTGATATAGCTATTGATTAATGAAAGAATCAGAAGTTTCCATGAATTGTTGGGTATAATTTTGTAACTTCTCTGTCATGTGCCATCTTATGTTTTCTTCTTTCAAGTATAGTAATGAAGTTGCATGTCTTTATTTTCTTATGTAGATAAAGTTAAAATCCCTTAAAAGAGCGCTCCTATACTTGAAGTTTTCATCTTCCTTTCTAAGTTATAGATAATAGTTTCTGTGTAAGGCAACATATTATCTTTAACTTCTCCAAGGGTCGTAGATAATAGTTTATGTGTCAAGAAGCATATTGTCTATGATTAAGTTCTCATTTTCATAATTCTTCTAAGTGACGGATAGTAGGTTCTGTGTTAAGCAGCATATTATCTTAAACTTCTCCTTCAAGCTTTCTTCATTCATCATTTATATCTAGCAACAAATGGCATTCTGATATTTTCCGGTCACATATGTATTAAGGGTTAAAGACCAAGTTTTCCAGACCCTTCATTTAAGAATACAACAAACAATAAAGTGAAAAATAAGTGACAACAAACAATAATCATTAATGTCTTAAGCACAATTTCTCCACATCCAGGAAATTGGTTTCTTAAGGTACAACATTAATTGGCGTTGTTGCCGGGGAGAGAAGACAAGAACACTTTTCCCTGGGTTTTTCAATATTTTCCTCTGGTTGTTCAGTGAGGAGGAAATACTTGGTTGTTTTGAATCAAAGCAATAACTCTGGCTTCAAGAAGACCCCATACAAGATCAGACACTTCACAACAGAAGGTTCAAGCCCTTTCAGATCCTGAAAGGCTAGTTTCTAGGAGGGTTGGAAAGTCTAAGATCCCAATTACACCAATTCCTACATTGTCTGCATCAGGCAACAACTTATCCGAACATTCATCTGATAAAGAGTCATCTTTTTCATCATCTTTATTTCAGGAACCTAACTGTCGAGAGCAATCTTTAGAGTCCGTTAATTTACCTGCTATAATTATTCAACCTGAACCAATAGCCACATTACCAACTTTGCACACTCCATTTACTTCTCAGTCAGGTTCCACATCTGTTGGTAATCAAGGTTCAATAAACATCGCCGTACCTACATTCTTGATGAATAGGTATGCACCCCTTCAACTACCACAACCGTTTAATCAAATGCCACAAGATTACCTCACAACTCTTCCTTGTTTTACAGGGGAAGATGAACAAGTAGCAGAGAATCATGTATCAGTATTTTTCAATTTTGCAGACAGCCTAAATGTTGAACATTTAGATGTTATTCTAAGACTTTTTGTTCAGTCCTTGGATGGAGAAGCAAGGAAATGGTTTAAAGGACTTCCTAATAATTCTATTCCTTCTTGCGAAGAGATGGAACGTTTATTCATCCAGAAATGGGGAGAAAAAAGAGACCATGGGTATTCATTAACAGAGTTTAATGCCATAAAGAAGAAGTCTGATGAAACTGTGGTCGAATTTGTCAGAAGGTTTAACAAATTGTACAATAGTCTTCCAGTGGAGATTAAGCCTCCTCCTGCTGGTGCAAAAATAACTTTTGCAGGGGATTTTGAATCAAATTTTGGATTCACATTAAGGGAAAGAAGATCTCCAACCCTTGATCAGATCCAAACAGATGCATTAGAGATAGAAGCAAATCTGGTGGCTACAGGAAAAGCACCAGAAACACAGCCTATCCAAGACAAGGGAAAGGAAAAGATAGAATCCTCTCAAAGTCAAGCATTGGAGGATATGTGTAATGTAATTAAAACTTTGTCAGATAAGTTAAATAAGTTAGAGTTAGAAAATAAAAATTCTCAGAAACAAACACAGTATAATAAGAGCTTTAATCCCCAATACAGAAGACAACCTTTGCAAATTTTGTAGAGAGGAAGAAAAGATCAAGATCAGATTCAAGCACCATTATATATAGAGGTAGATCCTGTTGAAAAAAAAGAGCATCCTAAAGATAAAATTTCTACATTATATGCAGTAGATGAAGATGAACTTGGTATCGAAGGAGAAGAGTATGAATATGATGAAACATATGCCATTCATGATTGTTAACGGGAAAAGTGTCTATTCAGAACGACCCTATCCCACTAAGGTGTGACAGTGACCTTAGAAACAAACAGATAAAACTACTTTCGTATTCTTCTTTATGAACTATAAACGAAGAGGAATAGGATGAACCAACCTGTGTCTTGCGCTAGTCCTTTGATCCAATCTCTATCCTCTTTGACAGCTTCCAGCTACCTGCTCCCTTACTTGCCCAGCTTCACCAAGTTCCTGTAAGATCACAGAAGAAGAAAACTACACAAAGACATGGATTTATATTCATAAATAGCTTAGGATCAGATTTAAGCTAAACATGCCAATATAACAAACATCAATGATACACAAGCATGTAGGAGAAACTCAAATAGTTTTATTGATATAACAACAAGATCCAGGAGGAGTTACAACCGATGATTCCTGATCCAGCATCAACCTTGCAGCAAAGGAATCCCCTCTTCACCTCCAACAAAGCATAAATCACCCAATACTCTGATATCTATCTCAAAACCAACAACAATTCTCTGCAATGTACAAAATTCCAGCCTCCGGATCTCTGGGATGAGGGATCCATATATAGATGTATGCAAAGAGGATGAGTCAGCTTATGATTTGACTAGTGGCTTCTCTCTGTCAGTTCTTGCTTCCACTTGGAGACTGAGAGCCTCTTACTCATCCTTGGTCGAACTCAGTGAGGCAAGTGTCATTGGGGAAGATTCTGGAAGCTTCCATTGTCTGTCCACCTCGCGGAATGACACTGCCATTTGTCATTTCCCTCTCAACGCACCCTGGTAGTGCATTTAGGTGCGTTGCAACGCACCTAGCTAGTGTACTTGGGTGCTATGCAACGCAGCTAGCTAGTGGAGCAGCTGAAATGATCCTGATTTGACTGATTCTGAGCAGTTTCTGGTGGAGAACTTCTGGAAGAACCTGTAATTTGTTGACCTTGTTCCTTTAGGGGCTGGAACAACACTTTTATGGACTTAGGATCCCTTGGTTTATGGACATTTCATGCTTAGAGCTGTAAGGCACAAAAATGTCTATAACAGTTGCCCCCTAAAGTATGAGGCCGTTTATCGGGTGAAATGCTTTATTAGGAGGATCCGAAGTTCTTTCAATGCTAGGAGGAGATCTGTAATAAGATACAATACAATACATTATCTTCATACTGTTTTCATGATCTAGCTGAGGCGGGCATTCCCATGCTCAGCTTTATAAATTCATTTTCATGTACATAGGACAGACAATCGTCTTATGGTAGACTGATGATTCTGATAGAGCCATCATCCTTTTGGTAGGATGATTATCTGTGCTGCAGTGCTGTACATTTCAATGTCTTTATTTTCCTAAATATATATCGCAGCCTGGATGGATGAAACTAGATCCGGGGTCTTCAATCTCGTCCGATCTTCACTCGAAGTACAAGTCGATCCATGTGAGAAATGTTTTGAAGTCGAACATGGAAAGACATCGCTTGATTACCATTCAATGATGTAAACTGTTAACAAGCGCGAGAGGAATCACCGATAATGATGATGACCCTCAAGGTACTGCAGTACAATCCACGTGGTGTGAATAAAGGACTTGGCGTTGAACACCACGCAAAATCTTTCGGTCGAAGGTCATTGATGTATACCTGTCGCCGGAAGTGAGAAACTTGCCATTGAGGCATGCAAGCTTCAAAGTACTGAAGGGGTTGTTCCTAGATCAACTTCTTGGATAATGAGCTGATGTCGACAAGAAGCGATCCGTCAAAGGAGGGCCTTAATGAATCCCACATCAATGACACGGAACGGAGAAAATGATTTTGATGGAGGTGAAAACGATCTGATGATATATGGTTCAGGATGGCGGTCATGAAAGAATGAAGTATAATGTATGGTAGTGGATGGGACACGGGTGACTTCTCTGGATGACTTCTCTTGAACATGTCGGCGACACTTATGTGATGGATTGGTAGCATTTACCCCAAATGTGGATGGTATGGCGTGACCATGGTGATGTGATCGGTGAATGAAACAACCCAACCCGACTCAGGCACGGAGTGGAAGTGTCATGTTCAAGAGCGACTTGCTACCAATAAAGATTCTTTGAGTTTTCTTCCCAATTTTTCCCCAGTCATTGCTGACCAGTACCTCTTTATTTTTGTCAAGCTTGAGGAGGATAACATATGCTTGTTCTATAATTTGCCCTTCGGGCAAACCCATCGCTATGTTTTAACGAACCTAGCGATAGTGAAACTCGTTCTCGTCTAAAGACAAGTTTGTCGCTATTAATCTTTTTAACGAGTTTAACGACAAAGATAACTCGGTCCTTTTCATTTTTAGAGAGTCTAAAAAGGTACGTAAAGGTAACTCCAAAATTCCTTTTTCGTCATCTAATCCCTTAAGTCCGAAAAAGTATAAAACAATACAGAAGGGATGAGTTTTCGATAGTTTTAACGAGCTGAACAAAACAAGCGCTCGATCTTTTTGTGCAATAATCCCTCAGGTCCAAAAAGATTAAAATCTAGAGGAGGGATAGCACTTCCGGTCGCTTTAACGAGCTGGAAGGCCAAAACTCGGAAATCTTTTCATATTTTACGAGTCAGTTGAAAAGAGCTTAAAGAAGACTTGTCTTTTGAGGAACGAGTGATAAAATGGGTAGCAGCTGATTCCAGGTAAGGCTTGGAATTTTCCAATCACGGCAGTGTCACAAGGATGGCTAGTGAAATCACTCTTCGCAGCTGTTCCTCAAAACGGGTAAACAATCAAATGGAGGTGAATGATCGACCGATGAAAAAGTGGAGGTGACGGTGCAAACACGACCAAGGCTTTAATGGCTGAAATGTTACATTCACGGTGGTTATTTACCGGGGAATAGTTCATTTTTTAACGAGATTAAACGCGGGTGGAAACATTTGCTCATGTCTTATGTTTATTTTTTAACGAGCTTGAACTATGCGCTAAAACTGCTCGATTAATCCAGTCATATGATAAGAATGTCTCATAAAAATGGCAATTTTTAGATTTTTGCCCCACATCCTTTCTTTATGCAAGTTAGGTGACGACTAATCCTACGAGTTTAAAGGGTTAGAGGTCCTAAAAATTTTAAAAAATAAATAGCCGCCCCTCGCTTGCACTCCAAAAGGTTTGCATGCCCCCAGGTATAAAATATGGTTTCAAGGTTACCCCTCAATTTGCAGACAAAACATTTGTTCTATCGGGAAAGGCCTACCTCTTACAGGTTACCCAAAGATTGTTCTATTCGCGGTGCAAACAAAACACTTCTTCGGCGGTGTCTACCGAGATAAACAAAGGTGAGTGACGACGTCCGCCAACTCACATAACTTTGACAAGAGAATCTTATTCTAGAATAACCCCTCTTCCACCGACGGATGGGGTACAGACTAGTCATATTCTCCCACAGAAACCTACCCTATACCCGAAGTTTTCCTGCCGAAGCAGACCAAGACGCATGCCCCCTGGGTTTCAGTCATATCCCTCCGAATTACTCGCGCTCATCGGGAGGACGAACTGGGGATTGAGACATTTCTTGCGTGAAGAGACCATTTAGGGATGGTATATGACTATTTGTTATGCGTGATCCGGGAAATGAAAGTTGGTCCACGAGCTTGACCACTCTTCCTTCGTGCGGAAAACACATTACTCTAAAGAGTAAGGAGACGATGACTCCCATGCAATAAATATAGTCTCGTCCAAGGAGTAGGTTATAATCCAAGGGTCCTTGAACAACCATTACGTTCATTTGAACTGTCTTCCTTCTCAATGTTATGGGCACATCGGGAAGGATCCCTAAAGGTCGACTGGTTCCTTTATCAAAGCCTGTCAGATTTCTCATCTCAAGCAACAATGATGGCGAACCAAGCGCTTTCCAAGCAATAGAGGAAAGGATACTCACAGAAGCCCCCTCATCTATGATGGTACCAGCCATGACCATTTTATATATTTGAACGATAATTCGGAATGGTATGCTTGCTGGTAAACGGGGTCTGCCTAGTTGATTCCAGTCGAAGGAGACAACTAGGTTGCTTGGAGGTGGGACCGAGTAGATGGCCGGGTATGGCTCTGATGAACTTCCCTCCTGCGGTAAGGGAATGGGTAGATTGCCCCCATGTTCGTCGGAGTCTGTGTTGATGAAGAGAATTTGGACGGTGTCATCCTTGTTCTCTTCAGTGACTGTATCATCCGAAGATAAAACCTCTGAAGGCAAGACCAGGTCAACTGCCGCCTCGACCTTTTGACTTTCGTCTGGTATGGATTCAGATGGTTTATCTTCAACGATAGGTGCTTCAGCCGACCACTTGAGCGGGCCAGCTGGATTCTCAACTAGCGACGGACTCGGCAAGAGTTTTTTATATCTAGGAGGAAGTCGTAACTGTGAAACCGGACGATCATCCAAAACTCTTTTCGCTTCGTCTAAGAAGGGACAACGGTGGACGGCATGATTGCCTTCACACAGTTTACAAGGAAATCTAGCTTTCCCTTTTTGTCCTGGGGCTTCACTTTCGCTAGTTGACGGTGTGCTTTCAACATGATCATAAGAGGTTGATGACACCGGATTGTGCAAACGAGGAGACCAGTCCCTTAGTATCCGAGGGATGCAAGGACAATCTCTGTGAAAGTGGTCTCCTTTGCAAATGACACATGGCGATTTAGGCTTGGTCGGTGCAGTGTGTGGATTTTTGTTAGATGACACTCGTTTTCCCCCATTCGCCTTTGGCTCCTTCTTCTTCTTCTCTTTCTTCTTCTTCTCCTTCTTCTCCTTAGGAACTTGACTTTTGGCTTTGCCAGCCCCATCAAGAGAAGAGGAAGGAGGAGAGGAAGAATTAGAGGAAGTAGAAGGCTGGTGGGCAACTCTGGACTCGTCTGGTTGCTGATTCGATTTTTCATGAATAGTGGTGTTCTGAACGACATTGGTTGAGAAGAGCCATACTGGCAAGCCAATTGTCAGTCCTGGAAGCGACAATGTGGCCATATGGGGTGCACCAACATCTCCCCAAGAGGAGAAGGGATTAGGATTTCCACCAAGGGGAATTCCTTGGTTGGTAGACTCCATTTTCTCAACCTAAGATCAACGTAGGAAAAGGGTATGAATATTCCGTTTAAAATAAATTTTTAGACGCTTTGACACAACTTGTTTTTTCAATTTTTAAGAGTCGAGAAAAAACAAAAGATGACTCTAGTCTCCTTCGATTTTTAATGAGCCTGAAGTGACAAGTGCTCAGATGGACCTTTTTCATTAAGGAGTCTGAAAAGGAACGAAAGGGACTGCTCTGGAGATCTAGGTAGAGGGAGTACCAAACCAATCGCAAAACTGCAGAATACTTTTTACGGTATGGCAGTCAATCTTCCCGAATGCTGTGTTCGGTGCATTGCGATCAGTAGGGCAGCCGAAACGGCTTCCTATGGATAAAAGGTTTTAAGCCTATAGGGGTCTCCCAATATATACTCGACGGTACGTGGGAGCACAAGTCCGTACTGGCACTTATCGTCTCAAAGTGGAGGAATCACCCAACCATCAGTGAGGACAACAGTTACCAGGCTTTACGACGCCGGAATACGTCTCTAGCCTAGACCTCTAAATGTTGTGTGTTAAGTTCCAAAGCGTTGTTAGATTCATTCAATTTATTTTAAGTTGATCTTTCTTAGAAGTTTTCCTTTTGGGATCACCACGAGATGTAGATGTAATTCCCAAAATGCAATCTAAAGATGATAAGCAAACTTTTATCTCTTTTCAGCAATGAAAATCCTAGCTACAAGGGGAAAAGAAAGACACAATCTTTTCTCAAAGAGCAAAGAGCACACTGTAAATGCACTTTTCCTAAATCAAGCCAAACAGACTGTCAATATGCAAATGCACATGTGCATGTATTTGTTTTTCACTTTCTTAATATTGATGCCTAAAAAGAAAGTTGATGTACAAATCTGAATTTGCTTTCAAGTGACAAACACAAACAAGCTTCTTTTCGAAATCAAAAGGTAGAGATGATTACGACACTTTATGATTTTGAAATAAATACTCGTTTCGACACTAGAAAGTCACAAATTCAAACCAAAGGCAAAAGTAAAAGCATAATCGACTGTCAACAGCAAATAAACTTTCTCCTAAGATCAAAATTGACAGTTACGACAGATCTAAATCAAAGGACGACAGTATGACTATTCTACTTTTTCAATGGAAAACTGTAAATGATGTAACAAACACACAAAAACATCTACAATATTTTTGTACAAAGGAGGCGGAATTAAGGCAAAGAAAAGGGGTTTTAAACAGACACATACACTGATCACAGGCTGCAAAAATCAGAGACAAAACTGAAAAAATGAAGCAGAGAAACTGGATTGCAACACAGGTAGCCCTCTCGGGAACTGCGTTGAAATGCAGAATCTCTTCACAGAGCCTGCGCTGGGGCATAAAAGAGAATTCTATCCGGGTTCTGGGTCACGGTTTGCAGTTTAAACTATGGTTTTTGGCCGAGTAAAAGCAATCAGTAATGCACAATCAGAGGGTAGATTTAAAAGAAGGTCTAAGAGCTATCACAAAGGGCAATCAGATCATTTGTGAATCAGCTGTTCAAATCATAAACAGATCCAGTGAATGGATTGAAGTAGCAGATGTCTACTTTGCATTTGTTAATGGCAAATGCAGTTCGATTGCTACTTCTATGTTTATGAAACAAACAACAAGAGAAACACAAACAAACTAACTAGACACGATCCCCAGCAGAGTCGCCATTTTGTTAACGGGAAAAGTGTCTATTCAGAACGACCCTATCCCACTAAGGTGTGACAGTGACCTTAGAAACAAACAGAGAAAACTACTTTCGTATTCTTCTTTATGAACTATAAACGAAGAGGAATATGATGAACCAACCTGTGTCTTGCGCTAGTCCTTTGATCCAATCTCTCTCCTCTTTGACAGCTTCCAGCTACCTGCTCCCTTACTTGCCCAGCTTCACCAAGTTCCTATAAGATCACAGAAGAAGAAAACTACACAAAGACATGGATTTATATTCATAAATAGCTTAGGATCAGGTTTAAGCTAAACATGCCAATATAACAAACATCAATGATACACAAGCATGTAGGAGAAACTCAAATAGTTTTATTGATATAACAAGAAGATCCGGGAGGAGTTACAATCGATGATTCATGATCTAGCATCAACCTCCCAACAAAGGAATCCCCTCTTCACCTCCAACAAAGCATAAATCACCCAATACTCTGATATCTATCTCAAAACCAACATCAATTCTCTGCAATGTACAAAATTCCAGCCTCCGGATCTCTGGGATGAGGGATCCATATATAGATGTATGCAAAGAGGATGAGTCAGCTTATGATTTGACTATTGGCTTCTCTCTGTCAGTTCTTGCTTCCACTTGGAGACTGAGAGCCTCTTACTCATCCTTGGTCGAACTCAGTGAGGCAAGTGTCATTGGGGAAGATTCTGGAAGCTTCCATTGTCTGTCCACCTCGCGGAATGACACTGCCATTTGTCATTTCCCGCTCAACGCACCCTGGTAGTGCATTTAGGTGCGTTGCAACACACCTAGCTAGTGTACTTGGGTGTTATGCAACGCAGCTAGCTAGTGGAGCAGCTGAAATGATCCTGATTTGACTGATTCTGAGCAGTTTCTGGTGGAGAACTTCCGAAAGAAGCTGTAATTTGTTGACCTTGTTCCTTTAGGGGCCGGAACAACACTTTTAGGGACTTAGGATCCCTTGGTTTATGGACATTTCATGCTTAGAGCTTTAAGGCACAAAAATGTCTATAACAATGATGAAAATAAAATTGATGAATATTGGAAGAAATTCTCTGATTTTATGCGGGCTAAACTACATAAGAAATATGACTTGAGATCGAGGAAGAGATCAAGAAATCAAGAAAATGAAAGTGAGCAGCAAGTTTCAACTTCCTCACCAAAGGTGACTCCACAAGAATCTCAGTCTGCAAAACAAGTGAATAAAGGAAAGCAACAACAGAATGCAAATGGCAAGACACAGATACTTCAAGGTGAGTCTTCTCAAGATCAAACTGGAAAAATTCCTTTGGAGAAACTTGTTTCAATTCCTCAAGTAATCCCAGTCATGAAAAATGGTGAAGAGGAGAACGAAAGGACTGCTAAATAGAGTCACTTGTTTAGTCTTACTAAGGAGTTGGAAAAGGTAAGAATTCAGGTTCCTCTTACAGAATTGACAAAAATACCTATTTATCAAAAGGAGATTGTTGAGTTTGTTAATTTGAAAGAAAATGAGATTATAAATGACACTGTAAATCTACAGGAAGACAAACCAGTAGTGGTTTTTGGTCCACATGTAGAGGAAGTAGACCCTTCAATACCTCCTTTTTATATTTCCTTATTGGTCCATGACTTCCTCTTACATAATTGTATGTTTGATTCGGGAGCTTCACACAATCTTATGCCTTTGTTAGTAATGAAGCAACTAAATCTACAAGTTACCAAACCCTATAGGGACTTGTATTCTTTTGATTCGAATAAATTCAAGTGTCTTGGGGTCATTAAGGATCTGGCAGTGTCACTAGGTAAAATTCCAGCTAGAAGCTTGGTCATGGATGTAGTAGTAATAGATATCCCTGCTAGATTTGGAATGCTTCTATCTAGGTCCTGGGGGGCTAAATTGGGTGGTGTTTTGAAACTAGATTTTACATATGTTGTTATATCGACTTTTGGTGGGGAAGAGAGGAGATTGTACAGAGAAACTAGATTTGTAAAAACAATTACAGAAAATGGAGCAAGTAATTCACCTGTATATAGCCAGGAGAAGAATGAATTTGCTTGTTTCATGTTGCATGATAATGCAAAGCTGGCTGAAGATAATCAGAAGAAGCTTGCTTCAGCCAATGTAATTACAGAGCTGCAAACTGGAGGAGTGTGCAAATGCTTATTTGATGGAGCTTATTCCAAGGAAGGAACAGGTGCTGGTTTTCTTCTAGTTGCGCCTAGAGGTAATATGTTCCCTTGCTCCTTTAAATTAGAGTTCGAGGCAACAAACAATGTGGCAGAATATGAGTCCTTGATTCTTGCTCTACAAACAGCTAAACATATGGGAGTTAAGTCAAATTCTGCTTTTGGAGATTCAGAGCTGATTATTAAGCAAATACAAGATCATTTCCAAACAAAGAACCCTAGGCTTAGGGCATACAGAAATGAGGTATGGGATTTGATTGAGAATTTTTTTGAAGCTTTTAACATTCAATTTATTCCAAGAAATGAGAATAGATTAGTAGATTCATTAGTTGTGGTTGCTAGTACTTTCAAGCCTCCTATTAATCCAAGACTAAGATATGAGGTAGGGATGAGACACAGACCCTCTATTCCTGATAATGTTAAAAATTGGCAAGCTTTTGAAGATGATCAGCAGATTAAATAATTTCTTACTATAGTTGAGGATTTTTAGGGCACAGAAATTGATCAAGATAAAGAAGAAACAACAAAAGTTGCAGAAATCAGTGATTTAAAAGATTCAATAGCTAATCAGAAGATTTTTCAATTGAAGGATAATATTTTGCCAAAGGGACTTGTTCCCCTTGAAAGGCTTTCTAACCCCAATGATGTGGTTGTTGACTCAGGGAAGGTTTCACAGGATGAACACATTCAGGATCACAACATTGGAACTCAGGAGAAACTCAGAATGAATTGTTTTTTCAAGATTCACTGGCGGAATGGTTCTAGATTAAGCACTCAAATGCTAACCTGGTACCATTGGAATACTGACTTCACCTGATGGAGATCAATCATGTACATATGTAGGAACTTGTACATAAATAAGCTCAGGTGTTGAGCATTTGGTTTCCAGTTGCAGTTCTTCAGTTTAATCTTAGTTGAAGAATAAGGGTGAATTTCCAACTGTTTTGCAAAGGTTTCAGACTTCAGGAATGTTAAATTTCAGTTTGTCAAATTTCATGGTTTTCACAGTTTTGGACTCCATGCCCAACTAAGGCTACTGGTCTACGATTCTCAATATTTTGTTATCAAAGCACAAGCACCCTATCACTGCAGATATTGGCGTGGGTTCACTGTACAAATTTTTACACAGTTAAGTTTGGCGAAGAAATGTATGACTCCATGCCCGGGACTCTTTGTGTGTGTGTTAGCGATGCAGTTAATTGCAATCACAAAAATGTAATGGGCATTTATGTTATTACCACGGAATCAGCGATTGCGATTTGCGATGATGGGCCGGACCCGAAGAACTATATGTTGCATTTTATAAGTCCCGGCGGGTCCGTAGAGCGTCTTTGCATATGTGTTGGTTCCTTTGTCGATTTTGATGAGTGATGGAAAATCTGTACCTGAAAATATATGCGTTACATTTTATAATGCCGACAGGTCCACGATATCGCATAATGCTTTATGTATATGTATATGGTTATGCCGATTACGATTTGCGACAAGCCAGACCTGATATGGTATATATTATGTTTAATCTTCCGGTGCATCTGTTATGTCACATGTCGTTAAGTTTTGTGATTTGCGATACGAATTCAATGGAGTATTGAATGAGCGGATACGATGGATTTATGAAGCAGAATTAATTCTTTTTGAGTTCCATAATAATCAAAGGTTGTGGGAAAAATCAGTGTTAGAGGCAAATTCAAATGAAGGTAATTAGTGCAGTTCAATTGCGTTTTGGCCAATTAAAGCATGCCCGATACATGCGTAAGCCCAGATTTATGCACAAGTCAAAGTCAAACACTGTTTATTATGGTTAAAGTGGATTAATCATTATTAAAGCATCTACAGAAGAATTCAAGAGCCGATTAACAGAGCCGAAAAGCCAGCAGTCATTGTCATGTTTAGTTATTTTCTGTTATTTTATGTTCTTTGAGATGTCTTTACCCTCTGTGTAATATTTTGTAATAATTCTTACTTCAGATAGTTAGAGAAACAGTTTTAGTAGTTTTCCAGTTTCAAAGATCGGCAACTGTTTCACAATGTATAAAAAGAGGAAAATTTACAGAGAAGGGGGGTTCGAATTTTGGAGAACCTGGAGACTAAGCCATTGTATTCATGATATAGCTGTTGATTAATGAAAGAATCGGAAGTTTCCATGAATTGTTGGGTATAATTTTGTAACTTCTCTATCATGTGTCATCTTATGTTTTCTTCTTTCAAGTATAGTAATGAAGCTGCAGGTCTTTATTTTCTTATGTAGATAAAGTTAAAATCCCTTAAAAGAGCGCTCCTATACTTGAAGTTTTCATCTTCCTTTCTAAGTTATAGATAATAGTTTCCGTGTAAGGTAGCATATTATCTTTAACTTCTCCAAGGGTCGCAGATAATAGTTTCTGTGTCAAGCAACATATTGTCTATGATTCAGTTCTCATTTTCATAATTCTTGTAAGTGACGGATAACAGGTTCTGTGTTAAGAAGAATATTATCTTAAACTTCTCCTTCAAGCTTCCTTCATTCATCATTTATGTCTAGCAACAAATGGCATTCTGAGATTTTCCGGTCACATATGTATTAAGGGTTAAAGACCAAGTTTTCCAAGTCCTTCATTTAAGAATACAAGAAACAATAAAATGACAAATAAGTGACAACAAACAATAATCATTAATGTCTTAAGCACAATTTCTCCACAGCCAGGAAATTAGTTTCTTAAGGTACAACACACTCCATGATGGCCCTTATCTTTTCTAGATCTACTGCAATTCCCTCCTTGGAGACAACATGTCCCAAGTAGTGTACCTTAGTCTAGAATAAACTGCAATTGCTGAGATTAGCATACAACTGATGCTCTCTCAACAACCTCAAAGCTACTGCTAAATGCTCGGTATTCTCTTCCTCATTTTATAATATACCAATATGTCATTAATGGACACAATAAGTAACTTGTCCAAGTACAGACACGAGACACTATTCATCAAGCACATAAATGTAGTTGGAGCATTAGTTAAACCAAATGGAACTGCAACAAACTCATAATGCCCATACCTGGTCCAGAAAGTTGTCTTGTAAATGCCCTCCTCTTTGATGCATACCTCATGATATGCAGATCTCAGATCAATCTTCGAGAATACTGCTTCTCCCTTTAACTGATCGAACAAGTCATCAATCCTTGGTAACAGATTCCTGTTCTTGATGGTCATTTTGTTCAAATGCCTGTAGTCAATGCACAATATGAGAGTGTCATCTTTCTTCTTCACAAACAATACTAGTGCACCCAATGGTGATACACTGGGCCTAATGTATCTCTTATCCAACGTTTCCTTCAACTATAGCTTTAATTCTACCAACGTAGTTTTACTCATCTTGTAAGGTGCCTTTGATGTCAGATCTGCCCCTAGCACCAACTCAATGGAAAAGTATACCTCCCTGTGAGGTGGAAACTCTGAAATATCCTCAAGAAATACATCCTAGAACTGTTATAGAACTAGGTACCTTCTTAGAACATCTGCATCCTCAACCTCCTTACCTTTGTCACTAGAAATGTGCATTGCGAATAACACACACACTTTCCTGCGACTACACTTTGCTTGCATAGGCATCACCATCCTAACTGATGTGGCTTTCTTCTTTCCTTGTAAGACTTTTTGTTCCCCATTGTCATCCAGGCACTCAATGGATTTGTCATAAAAATCCATCTTGGTTCTATGAAGGTAGAACCAATCCATGCCCAACACCATATTGTATGATCCCAACAGTAATACATTCAAATGTGTTGCGGTAGGCATTCCATTCAAATCAAGTGCACAAGCTCTTACCCAATGATGAACTCGCTTCTTTGTACTTGTAGCCAACTACGCTATCAAGATTCTGCATGCAATTCCTTACTCAAACCACACTTATCCACCAATTCAGGACTAACATAGTTATAATTAGATCTAGGGTCAATCAAAATAGAAATAACTTGATCAAAAAGCTTACTATCCATCTCAATGATAGATGCCTGATGTTCTGCCTATTTGTTATCTAATGTTGCATAAATAAGAGGAATGCCTTGACCAACATCCCCAACAGTTTGTGCCTCCTACGCATTATATATCTCAGGCCTACCACCCTGATACTATGGACAATATCTCTTACGATGATCCCCATCACAAGTCCAACATCGCATGGGCTCCTTATTTTGCTCCTTTGTTCGAATTCCTTGTCCCCTGTAAGATGCATTGAACTTCTTAGGTGGTGCAACTTCTCTTTATTACCTTAATCCTGAGGTCTTACTCATTTCTTGTCCCATTTTCCCTTGTTCTTTCCATTACCTTTCCAGTCTGACTTAGTAACTGTAACACCCTCCTCCCACATCTACCCAAGTAACCAGCCAACCAGGGTAAACATGTGACGAGAGGCTACTATGATTGGATTCAACCTCCTATGTGACCTTAAGGAAATGGAATCGATAGAAACACAACATACAAAAATTCCACATCACGTACAAGACCCCTGAGAACCATGCCAACACTCCAGACAACTTGCCCCTGGGTCCCACTCAAGGTTTTGATCACTTTCCCTCTGGACACTCTCATGCTATGGGCATGTCAGCGTCCAGGGACCTCTCGACGCTTTCACAGGCCTGTAAGCCAACAACTAGAGACCATTTTATCCATTTCTGTGCTAGCGTCCCTGGGAATTGAGCCACTTTTTGAAGCCCAGAGCCCAGGTCACTACCCAGAATGGAATGGCATCTTCAAAGCAGTAAAATAACAGGGAAACAATGATGCAAAATCAATTAGTTGAACAAGCCCTTAACAAGACCCCTATTAGCCATGACACACATTTTGTCAAGCATATCACAAACATGTAATCTACATGTGTAAACAACAAATTTAATCATAGGGATCTCGTACTTATTTGAGAATCACTAAGAACCATTGTTCCCTGATGTCATTTGTTGCATTATCATCTATTAGGTCATAGATACAATGTCCATTCATTTACAAGTAAAAACATGATGGAGTCATACATAGTTGTTGTCATAAAGATATACATAACAAACATAGTAACAACAGAAATACCATAATTACATCAACCATAGAATCCACATATAAACTAGTACATTTACACAAGAAAAACCAAAGGGATGAATTTCTCATTAATGAATGTAGAAACCAATAAGGGATGGGACACCACATTCCACCCGACCATAGATTCACTAAGCCAAGTCTCTCTTTAGCGAATCATCCCCATGTCATATTCCAAGCATGAATGTGGGACTCATAACCAACTAAAAGGAACCAAACAAACATGGATTCTATTGGTGTTCTCCCTCTACACCATGAGAAATTTGAGTGCCTCCTAGTCTCTTAGGCTTTACCGTAATCCACAGTCTGATTAAGGGATCACTAGGCCCTAAACCGAAACCCACTGTCCAGACTTTACTATAGATCCCATCCTGGGACTACTAGGCCCAACGGAGAACATTCCACCACTTGGCTTTACTGTATATCCCACCATTCATCGACAAGGATCCCTAAGCCCACCGAGACCCAAAATCTTGGATTTACCGCAACCCACAGTATGGCTCAAGGGTTATTAGGCTAGTTGCTTTATCGTGATCCACAATTTGGTTCAGGGACCACTAGGCCATGTGTTTTTCATTTCGGAGATACACCCCACTCAACTTCAAATCCATTTTTAAATCCAGCTCAACCAAAGTATGAGAACCCATCTCATCAAGGCTATCAGGAAATGGCAGGGCTAGGCTGAAAAACACTGTCACACCTGGAAAAACCCATGTCATAACAACAAAATCACCACATGCAATACCATACATGCCAAATATAGCAAGGAAATCAAACATGAAAATGAATACCTGCAAAGAATCATGTTGTAGATGCTTGATCCTGCTTTCCCTTGCTTGATCTTTGCTTCCTCTTTCCTTATTTTCCTTTCTTGATCCAATGCCCAAGTTCTCCAAGAAAACTCTAAGTGTTCAAGAGTGAGAGAGAGAGAGAGAGAGAATAATGAGTGAGCTCCAAAACTGAACCGACAAAAGGTTACTAACTGATCCACATAAGCCTTTTTATTAATGAGGGCTCTATTTTCTCCATTTTCCATTATTTCCCTTCAATTTCCTCCACACATGAAACCTGTGACCTTTCACCTCCCTTTTCTCCTTATTTCCATTATTTTCATAAATAAATGTGCCAAAAATTCCATTTTGCCTTTCCAATGCCTTAGCCATTGCCTTTTCCAATTTCCTTAGCCATAATAAACCAAATGAACACCCCCTAAGATGTCTTGCCCAACATTCAACTTGGAATAAGTGTCCCATCAACTGTGATTATTAATTTTAACTTTTATTACATTGAATTTTCACCAGGGCTGTTACAGAACCCTCCCCCTTGGGGGACATCTTCCTCGATGTTCAATCACACATATACCTTATCAAAACCGTTGGAAGAAAATATATTGCTCATGGATATTTATAACATAGCTCGAAGCAGTATTTACAATGATCACCCTGCTGAATGTCAACCCACATGACAACATAACAACATGATATCATAATAACATGACACCTATACCGCTTATTAGAGCTTTATAACATAGCTCATGGTAGTGTTTACATCCATATACCTATGTACATATACCAAAACATCATCCAAACATGTACCAAAACATATACCAAAGACATGTACCGAAACACCATACCAAAACTGCTTTGCCTCAACTGGAAAACAAGGAAGGATACATAGCCCACATCTGATCTTCCATTTCCCGTGTAGCTTCATCAAGCCCAAAGTGCTTCCACTGTACTTTAACTTGCTTGGTTCGAGAGCATGAGCACCTTTTTCTGCAATATACACTGACGCTCTGACTGAAATTCTCCATCTAGTTCCACTTGCAATACATACCAGTCAATCACATGATCAACATCTTTAACATACTTCTTAAGTAATGACACATGGAAAACATCTGTACTTTCATTGTCGGAGGTAGTGCAAGTCGATAAGCTACTGGTCCAATCCTCTCAACAATAATGAAGGGTCCACAAAACCATGGTGCCATCTTGGCACATGATCCAATCCACAAGGAGTTCTTCTTTGGTTTGATGTGGAAGCACACGTGTTCCCCAAACTTGAACTCCTTAAACAACTTGTTACGATCTGCATAGCTCTTCTGCCTATCTTGTGATGCCTTTAGATTCTTCTTTATAACTTGCATCTCATGTTCAATCTCCACCAACATGTATGGTCCAATCAACACCATGTTAACTGGATTGCTCCAACTGATGGGACTATTGCAACTCCTCTCATACAATTCCTCAAAAGGACTCATCCTGAATGAATTATGATAACCATTTTTGTATGCGAACTCAACGAAGGGAATATACTCCTCCCACTTCCACTGCTAATGCATCACATGCATCCTCAACATGTCCTCCAATATCATGTTGACCCTCTTTGTTTGTTCATCAGTCTGCGAATGATAAGTTGTATTGAAGGCCAAATTTGAGCCCAAACCTGAAAACAACTCCTTTCAAAACTTGGAAGTAAATTTTCATCCTTTTCTGACACAATCTTCTTTGGAACACCATGCAATCTGACCACATCTCTGATAAATACATTTGCTACATCACTAGCTAAGAATGTAGACTTCATTGGGATGAAGTGTGTAACCTTTGTCAACCTGTCCACAACAACCATGATGGAATCATGCTGTCCCACTGTCCTCGACAACCCCGTGACGAAGTCCATGGAAATGACCTCCCATTTCCATTCTGGAATCGCAATCGGATTTAGCAATCCACTTGGATGTTTACACTTTACCTTCACACACTGACAATCAAAACACCTAGCCACAAACTCTGCTACATCCCTCTTCAAGTTCGGCCAATAATAAAATCTCTTCGCTATTGTTAGTGTCTTCTAATAACCTGGGTGACCCGAATATGGTTTCGCATGAAACTTCCTCAAGATCACCTTCTTGATCTCACTGCTGTAAGGCACATATATCCTGTCTCTGAATCTAACCAGTCCATCTGTTGTAAGGAAATAGTCCATATCCTGTTCACTTGCACCTGTACCTATACCACTACATGTACCTATACTTGTACTGTCACATGTACCTGTACCAGTACCCTACTACAACCTGTGCATAATCTCCATATATCTTACATCTTGCTAACCTGCTTGCAAGATCCTATCCTATAAGTTTATCCCATAGGAGCTCATAACTGCTAAGTGATTTACATGTATCCGCTTGCTAAGAGCATTTGCCACCCTATTCTCTTTTCCTTTGATGTACCTGATCTCGAAATCAAACTCACTGATCATGGCCAACCATCTAGCCTGCTTGGCATTTAGATTCGATTGGTCAAAAAAATACCTCAACCCAATATGATCACTCATCAGTACAAACCTCCTGCCAAGAAGATAGTGCCTCCACATATTCAATGCATGTATGATCGTTGCTAACTCAAGATCATGCGTAGGGTAGTTCTACTCGTGCTCATTCAGTTTTCACGACTCATAGCACACCACCTATCCATCCTTCATAAGGACCCCACCAAGTCCTCTCTTGCAAGCATCTATGCATACTACAAACTCCCTATCTGGATCTGCAATCTTTAACACTGGAGCATGCATCAAAAACTGCTTAAGATGTTCAAAACTGGCCTCACATTCCTTTGACTGTTCAAACTTCTTACCTTTCCTCTGCAATGATGTGATAGGATAAGGAATATGTGAGAATTTCGTGATGAACCTCCTATAATAGCCTTCCAACCCCATGAAATGTCTCACCCCATCCACATTCTTAGGATTTACCCACTCCATGATGACCCTTATCTTTTCTGGATCTACTACAATGCCCTCCTTGGAAACAACATGCCCCATGTAGTGTAGCTCAGTCTGAAAGAAGTTGCACTTGCTGAGCTTAGCATACAACTGATGCTCTCTCAAAAACATCAACGCTGCTACTAAATGCTCAACATGATCTTCCTCATTTTTAGAATATACCAATATATCTTTAATGACCACAATAACAAACTTATCCAAATATGGATGCAACACACTATTCATTAAGCACATGAATGTAGCTGGAGAATTAGTCAAACCAAATGGAACTACAACAAACTCATAATGTCGATACCTAGTTCAGAAAGTTGTCTTGTAAATGTCCTCCTCTTTGATGCATACCTGGTGATATTCGGATCTCAGATCAATATTCGAGAACACTCTTGCTCCCTTCAACTGATTGAAAAAGTCATAAATCCTCAGCAACAGATACCTGTTCTTGATGGTCACTTTCTTCAACTTCCTGTAGTCAATGCATAATCAGAGAGTACCATATTTCTTCTTCACAAACAATACTGGTGCACCCCAAGGTGATACACTTGGCCTAATGTATCCCTTGTCCAAATTTTAACTATAACTTCAACTCAACCAACTCTGGTGTGTTCATCATGTAAGGTGCCTTTGATGTTGGAGCTACTCCTGGCACTAACGCAATAGAAAAGTCTACCTTCCTGTGACATGGAAACTCTGTAATGTCCTTAGAAAATACATCCTTGAACTTTTGTAGAATTGGGTACCTGCTCAATGCAATTGCATCCTCAACTTCCTTACTCTTGACACTAGAAATGTGCACTGCAAATAACATACACCCCTTCCTCTGACTACGCTTTGCATGCATAGATGTTGTTAGTGTCGGTCTTGAGCCCTCCATCAGTGATCAATAACTCTTTGCATATGCATTTATAGGTGTCTCATCAGTGTCAGTTTTGCATCCCGCTAGGCATGCCATAACACTGAAATGGAGGAGCTGGTCTTTGTTCCCTTCTCGGCTTTGCTGAATCAGGTCATACCACAATGTAATTGAGTCATGCTTGTTTTTATTCTTGTTTTGAAATTCCATGGTCTTAGGTCTAGGGTTATGAGTCAAAATCATTTCAAGGTCATGAGTCATGGTCAGTAGGTGCCCAGCAAGCCGGAAGGAGTCTTGTACATACGTTTCATTATCATTTTCTTCAGCTATAGCTCATTTTATGCCTTGGGTTTAAAAACCCTGTTTTTAAGTCCAAGGCCATGTGGAAATTTGAAAAAATAAAGAAATTCTCAAAATTTTGTAAAAGTGCCGGCAATAACCCTGGTTCCTTCACTACAGTCCCTCAGGCGGTCAACCTGCAAAAAGAAAGGAGTCAAACGCATCAAAAGGCTCATTTCAGGACAAAATGACTCCAAAACAGTGTTAAAAAAGAATGTCCAAGTGGAAACATTAGAAAGTGGGTTCTAAAGTTAAATTTTTTTTAAAATGAACCTATAAAAGCAATTTTCCCTCTTTAGTTACTCTTATTGTGCATATGAAGGTCAAAAATTCATGTTAGAGGCAAGAGGAGGCAACTCGGGCAAAATTCTGCAAATTACAAGGGTAATTCTGCTGCGCGACCACGTGGGTGAGCGCGACCAAAAAAAGGCCAACGCGCTGTGTTAAATTACACAGGCGCGACCAAACGGAGGGGTGAGACCAAACTGGCAGCTTGCGCGACCAAAAAAGTCTGCCCGCCTTGAAACTCATTCAAACGCTGAAATCACCCTCAAATTCTCTCAAGTTATTAAGGTATGCCTCATTCACATGTTTGATGATGGTGTTGGGATTGGAAAGGAAGGTAATGATCATAAATTTTGTGCAAGAAATCCATAAAGAAATAGGTTAAATGAATAGTTGTTTTTGCAAGCAATATGTGTGACAGTTTGTTATTTTTCAAGGAAATTTTTCCCTTTTTCCCTCCTTTCATTTTCCCATGTAAATTACATATGTTAACATGTCATATTTATTGATCTCATTTGCAAATTAATCATACCAACCCTACCCCTAAATCCTATCAAACCCTAGTCCCCTTTAATCATTTCAAACCCTACCTTTTCCCCATGTTATATGCTCAAAACCTAAACACTAGTATACACAGCAAATTATATATCAAATGCACAGCAAAAGAATGAACAGAAAACATTGTAAAAAAAAAACAAATAGAAAAATGATGACAAGGCATACATTCAAGAATTGTAAAAAACAGTGAAAATTGCTACTTGCATAGCCTTAGAAAAAATAAAGAAAAATGTCATCTTGCTGTATAATGTCAAAGGCTACAAGCTGTATAAAATTCATGACAAAATTCATTAAAGGTATCAGCTGCATAGTTATCAAAAAAGACTACTTTTGCTATGATTAGGGTTTTGCATTAACATGGTATTCTTCCCCATCCTTAAGACTCTGTTTTTCCCCACCTATTCCCTATATTAAAACCCTAATTCAATTGCATTTCCCTTCATTAAAACTCCATATGCAATTGAATGTCCCTCCCTATGATCAAAGCACACAGTGAAACCCTAATTCCCCATGGTAAAAGCATGATGAAGCTGCCTCTGTTCTAAATGAATTGTTGTTATGTAAATTAGATTGGCAGTGATTTGTAAAGAGGGTTTCATGGTCCCCCTAAACCTAATTCCTAATATCCTCTTTTTTCCCTAATTCCCAAGTTACCAATTCCTTCTTCCTTCCGCTGCAGAATAATCACAGCAACCCCTTCCCATCATCTTGCAATTAAATACCCTAAACCCCTGTTTTTTATTAGCATCAAATGGATATTTTCACATGAGTAAAAACAGAGTATGCTCCTCAATGACATTCTAAACAAAATGAAATGAGCTGCCTGTTACTTGTACACAGTTGATGCTACCCTATTCCGCCCATGACATCCTTCCCTCCATCGTGATGATTTTCATTGTCCTTTCCCTTGGTGCTTGAAAAACACAGTTTCCCTAAATAAAGTATTGATTTGCAAATGATGAAAGATAGAATGATATGTTTAGCATTATGTGATGTTTTCCTTCAGAATTCCCTGCTTATATATATATTTTTCCCTTTCCTATATGTAAATTTCCTCCCCTAACATATCCCTCATGATGTTTCCCCTTGAAAACAGCATACTTCACAGCATTTTGCAGGCAGGGCAGCGGTCATTTTGACTTATTTATTCCACCTTGCTCAATAACACCATGTCAACCACTGAGACTAATGAGCAAGGTGATGACCGATCATCATCTACTGAGATTGAGATACAGCAGAGGCCTCGTAGGGGAGGCAAGGGTGGTCATCACAGGAGGGAAGAGCCCACATCATTGACAGAATTGCAGGCTTGCCCATTGGCAGTATCTTGCTTTCAGCATATGGCTTGTTTTCAGTTTTGTGAGAGGCTGTCACACATCCAGCATCACAGAGACTTGGCCCGGTTGTTTGTCCTCCATCTCCATGACAGGCAGGTCACCCTTGCAGGGGTGAATTTTGTGTTTTCTCCAGAGGCTATCACAGATGCTACCGGGATACCCAATGTGGGTGAGGTGTGGCCGAAGCGCAAGTGGGTGGACCTGGTATACTCTGAGCCATATGTTAGGCCTGCCTATGTGCATCACTTGACAAGGAACTTTCCTATCAAGTTCCTCCGAGCAGAGTATATAGACACCATGAGACTCATTATGCACTACTTCACATGCGAGGGGAGATTCTCACGAGTATTTTCTTGTCATATCCGCATGATGATGCACTTCACCAGAGTGAGGATGATGAACATCTCGGCATACTTATTTCATGACATTCAGAGGATAGCCACTACCTTTCGGAGACAGACTCCAGTACAACAGCTCCGGAGCCTATGCCATCATGGTCTTATTCAGTTAGTAGTTTCCCATCAGCTGAGCCAGCAGGGCATCCCTTGGGCGGATTTCATCTCCCGAGATGTTTTCACACAGCCACATTCAGGGCCTGAGGCAGTTCATGAGGAGGGAGGGCCATCACATCAGCCCGAGACCAGCATCCCGAGACACATGCCTTCTTCTCCTCGGGTCACATATCAGAGAGGTCACAGGACCTTATTTGCAGCAGCCCGACGAGTACTTTCTCTACAGCCAGTGGAAGGGGTCTCGTCTTCATCATCAGAGCAGCGAGTGTTATCTCCACATCAGGTGGAAGGGGCCTCGCTTTCTTCATCGGCACAGGCAGTACGAGAGGGCAAGCAGCCCATGGTTGAGGATGAGGCAGTTGGCGAGGCACATGATGATTTCACTGGTCGTGATGCTCATTCTCCTCCTTCTTCAGATTTCTATGAGCTCAAGGAAGAGAACCTTGTGTTGCAGCGGAAGCTTGAGATGGCTCAGTGGACTATCACTTATTTAGAGCAGCAGACCAAATAGCTGGAGACCGAGAAGGAGTTGGATGAGTTATGGAGGATTCGATTCGACCGAGTCATCAACCGCAGGAGGCCTGGGGACCCACTGCCCAAGGATAGAGAGTTATTGCTCATCCGAGCAAATTGGCGCTTGGAGGGACTATTAGACAAGGCAAACCGTGACAAAGAGCTGCTCCGGAACATGAAGACACACTACTGGGCAAGATTACATGTTTGCAAGGCGAGAATGAAAATTCTCCAAAGAGAGCTGTCAGAGGCCCGGAAGAAGAAGAAAAGGACAAATCCACTCCGCATCTTGGCTGAGGCATCCCTCACTCATCATGGTACTGATCAGCCTTGATCTAGCATCAAAATCTGAAAATTTTGAGAATTTTGGAGCATTTTGCAATTTTTTGGTAAAATTACAGGTTTTGCCCACGGTTTGGTCTCACCCCGGGTGAGACCATTTTGAAGGGCTGCTCGGAATTTTGCAAACTTGGCATTTTTGGAAAGGGCATGCAAAAAGAAAAATTACCAGTACTTGGGGGCAGCCTAATTTTGAGTTTTGAGCCTCCAAAAGCTCAAAATACACCTAAAAAATGACTTTCTGCCCACTTTTTGAGTTGCAGAAAGTGACCTTGGGAGAAATGGTTTTTGAGGGGTCAAATCTACACCAAATTCAGAAATTCCACTTGGGATGGAAAGTAGACAGACCAAGCTTTCCAATGAGCCATCTTGCACCTGATTTGGATCAGTGGAACCCACTCAAAAGTAGCTGCAAAGGGGCGCGACCAGAACTTCTAGGGGCGCGACCAAAACTTCCAGAATTGCCAGAATTTGCCATTTTCGGTCAAAAAATACTGTTTTGACTATGGTTGACTATTTGGGCATGTAAATGATGGATTATTGTGTAAATTTCATGGCATTAGATACTTTTACTCTTCTTTACCACTTCTAGAAGCTTCTTTGATGTAAATAGTGAATATTTAATGCATAGATAAGCTTCCTAAGTTTTAGAGGTAAGTTGTTGAGCTGGCCTATTATCTAGTGACTGATTTAGAATTAGTTGCAACAGCTCCTAGGAAGCTGAGCTCGACCCCTAGAGGTGGGGAAAGAGGTTTGACCTTCTATATTATGCCTTCTCTTTCTCATTTTGATGGTTGGACTCTTGTGGGAGAAAGCATTATTGTGTATTGTACATCTACTTCTGCAATTTAAGGAAAGGAAGGCCAGGGTTTTGCAGACTTCATTGTGGATTCTTGTGGATCATTGTGTTGATGGTGTGTCTTCTAATTGTTACTGTAAGTTTGTTTATGTGTTACATCTCTCTTTCTTTGCTGCTAATTGAACAAGATGAAGTGATAAAGTTTGAATTCATGCATGCCATGCTCAGCTTTTAATTCTGTTCAATATCTATGTTTTCCACTGTTTAAAGATGATTCAAAGTCCTTGTTTTCCCTCTTTAACCTCCTCTCTTTCTTCCCTGATCACTCATCCAAGCCAAAGGCATCAGCACAAGTTCCTACCTTGCCCCAAAGATCCCCCTGCAAAAACTGTGCTCAATCCCCGCACCCTGAATTGCACTCCCTCCAATTGCCACCAAAAAACCAAAAATCTTTAAATCAACCCCCCTTTATCAATTTACTAGCCTAATATCTTTGATCCTAATTGGTCAGCCTAATTATATTATAAGATCTATCAAATCTGACCCGAGAGAGCCTTCTCATACCTCGTAGGGCTAGCTACGAGGTGAAATGGTTTGATGTAGCCTTGAGAGTTTGTCTATCTCAGCCTAGGTGAATTCCAAGCGCTAACAGATGTCACCATCCTAACTGATATGGCTTTATTCTTACTCTGTAAGACTCTTGGTTCCCCATTGTCATCAACACACTCAATGGATTTGTCATAGCAATCTACTTTGGTCCTATGAAGATACAACCAATCCATGCCTAAGAACATGTTGTATGATCCATGTTGCAGTAGGCATACCATTCAAATCAAATTCACAAGATCTTACTAAATAATGATCTCACTTATTTTTATTTGTAGCCAACTGCACTAACCAAGATTCTACATGGAATTCCTTACTCAAACCACACGTATCCACCAATTCATGACTAACATAGCTATAATTAGATCCAGGGTCAATCAAAATAGAAATAACTTGATCACAAAGCTTACCATCCATATCAATGATAGATGCCTAGTGCTTAGCTTGTTTATTGTCGACGGCTGCATAAATACGAGGAATACTCTACCCCACATCTGCAAAAGTCTGTGCCTCCTGTGCACTGTATATCTTAGGCCTACCACCTTGATTTTGCGGACAATCTCTCCTAAGGTGTTCCTCACCACATGTCCAACACTCCAACCGTCTAGTACCATTACCTCTATGTTGTTGTTGTGATCCATGTCCTTGTCTATTTGCATTAAACTTCCTTGGAGGTGCCACATTTTCTTTCTCCTCTGCATTTTGAGGCCTTACTCTCTTAAGCTGCTATATACCTTTACCTTTGTCTTTTTCTTTCCATCCTTTTTGAGATTCAGTCTTACATTTTGACTGTTCATAACAAAGCTTGAATTTCCCAATAACTTCCTCAAGTGATCGAGGCTCATCATACTCAATCTGATCTCTAAATTTTAATGGTAAACCATTGACAAATTGATGAACTTTAGCCTTCTCATCTGTAAGATATGGTACATACCTCAATAGCTCCAGAAACTTGGTCATGTACTCTTCATCTATAACTGAACCCATCTTTAGCTCATAGAATTCTTTGGCCTTATTATCTTAGTACCTTTTTGACAAGTATTTCTTCCTGAAAAGCCTCTTGAACTCATGCCAACTCAAGTCATCCGTCCTGATGTCTCTGACCCTCTTCACGTCTTCCCACAAAATGTCTGCTTTACCTTTCAAACTGAAGATGACGATTCTGGCCTTTATGTTATCTATTTACTCATGCAACTCAAAGAATTTTTTCATCCTGAGTATCCAAGCCTCTGTATATTCCAGATTATTCACATCTCCATCAAAAGTAGGTGGATTTTCTTTCTTAAATTCATCTGGAAAATATCCCCTATCACTCCTCCTTTAAGGATAGTATCGATGGCGATTATGATCCCTGTCAGAACTAGAACTAGAATAGTACCTGTACTCATCACCCCTCCTATATGGAGTGTCCAATAGCCTGCCATCTCTCACCATGTTAGCTCTATCCAACCTATGTCTACCATGAGACCCAATGCCATATGCCCCATTAGTTTTTTCCTCTTGTCCATGGCTGATCTGAAGTGGTCCTTGTCACTGTAGTTCTAACAAACTTTGAAGGAGTATTTCATTAACCTATGCTTTTTTCTCTTATTCCTGTATGATACTGTCATTGTCTTCCTTACAACTCCTTATCTCTTCCTTTAAGCTTCTTAATGTGTCTACCAAATCAGAAGAGTGCCCACCATGCTACTCATCTAATTCATAGGGAGAGTCTTTGTAGTCTACCATCTTGGTATTCATTTTGACCTTTCTCCTACAAAGCATAATATGTCAGATAAACCAAATCATAATAAACCAACGTATCTTAACATAACTCAGGGAGGATACCTTATCTGAAAGATCACTAAATTAGCGTGATACATGTATAACATAATCATAACAACATATAAACATATACAAATAAGTGCATCAACACATAAACATCATTCTAGTTAGAGTCCAGTCATCAATTCATGACCATATCGACTGCACATACTATGAACTCATGCATGACAAAAACAATCATTACACCACTGTACACATGGCCACATGAAAATATCAACATGCATAAGCAATGCATAATCAACCACACATATGCATGAACGCATGTAATCAAGCATAAGTGAACAATACTTGTAACCAACCTACAAGAATGATACATGTGTCCAAGCATACAAGAATGTAACCAAACATACAAGAATGTAACCAAGCATGCAAAATGATACATGTAAGTGACATATAACAACATGTAACAAGTCATACACTCATGATGATGCACTCTACAATGACAACATCAACTTCCACATGATGACATCACTACAACCATGATCAACATCATGCAAATGCAACAAGCACATTAAATGCAAGCGTAAGAGACACACATGCAACTTTCATGCATGCATGATCAACACACAGCCAATCCAGCCCGAGGGATGAACCATGCTCTGATACCAATTTGTAACACCCTCCTCCCACATCTACCCAAGTAACCGACCAACCGGGGTAAACATGTGACGAGAGGCTACTGTGATTTGATTCAATCTCCTATGTGACCTTAAGGAAATGGAATCGACAGAAACATAACATACAAAACTTCCACATTAGCTACAAGACCCCTGAGAAGCATGCCAACACTCCAGGCAGCTTGCCCCTGGGTCCCACTGAATTTTTTTATCACTTTCCCTCTAGACGCTCTCATGCTATGGCATGCTAGTGTTCAGGGACCTCTGGACACTCTCACAGGCCTACAAGCTAGTGTCCAGGGGCCATTTTTTCCAGTTTTGTGCCAGTGTCCTTAGGATTTAAACATTTTCAGGCCCAAAGCCCAGGTCACTACCCAGAATGGAATGACATCTTCAAAGTAGTAAAATAACTAGGAAACAATGATGCAAAAGCAATTATTTGAACAAGCCCTTAACCAAACCCCTACTAACCATGACACACATTTTGTCAAACATATCACAAACATGTAATCTACAGGTGTAAACAACATATTTAAGCATAGGGATCTCGTACTTATTTTTCCCTCATGTCATTTGTTGCATTATCATCTATTAGATCATAGATACATTGTCCATTCATTTACAAGTAAAAACATGATGAGGGACATACATAGTTGTTGTCATAAACATATACATAATGAACATAGTAGCAACAAAAATACCATAAATACATCAACCATAGAAGCCACATATAAACTAGTACATTTACACATGAAAAACCAAAGGGATAAATTTCTCATTAATTAATGTAGAAACCAATTAGGGATGGGACTACCACGTTCCACTCGACCATATATTGGTTGAGCCAAGTCTCTCTTCAGCCAATCACCCATGTGCCATATTCCAAGCATGAATGTGGGACTCATAACGAACCAAAAAGAACCAAACAAGCATGGATGCTACTGGAGTTCTTCGCCTTCACCATGAGGAATTTTTGTGCCTCCTAGTCTCTTAGGCTTTACCATAATCCACAATCCGATCCAGGTATCACTAGGCCCTACACCGAGACCCACTCTCTAGGATTTACCGTACATCCCATCCCATGACTACTAGGCCCAACAAAGAGCATTCCACCTCTTGGCTTTACTGTATATCCCACCATTCACCGACAAGGATTCCTAGGCCCACCAAGTCACACAATCCTGGCTTTACCACAACCCATAGTCTGGCTCAGGGGTTACTAGGGCAGTGGATTTACCATGATCCATAGTCTGTTTCAGGGACCACTAGGACATGTGTTTGTCATTTCGTAGATCCACCCAACGAAGCTTCGAATCCATCCGACAATCTAGCTCAACCGAAGTATGATAACCCATCTCATCAAGGCTATCGGGAAATGGCAAGGCTAGGTTGAAAAACATTGTGACACCTGGCAAAACCCATGCCATAACAGAAAAAGCACCACATGCAATAACATGCATGCCAAATCTAGCAAGGACATCACACATGCAAATAATCTTGTTGTAGCTTCTTGATCCTGATTTCCCTTGCTTGATCTTCGCTTCCTCTTGCCTTTCTTGATCCAAGGCCCAGGTGCTCCAAGAAAACTATAAGTGTCCAAGAGTGAGAGAGATAGAGAGAATAATGAGCGAGCTCCAAAACTGAACTAAAAAAAGTTTACTAACTGATCCTTAGATGCCTTTTTATTAATGAGGCCTTCAATTTTCTCCTCACATGCAATGTGTGACCTTTCACCTCCCTTTTATCCTAATTTCCATTATTTTCATAAATAAATGTGCCGAAAGCCATTTTTCCTTTCCAAAGCCTTAGCCATTGCCTTTGCCAATTTCCTTAGCCATAATAAACCAAATGAACACCCCCTACGATGTCTTTCCCAACATTCATCTTGGAATAAGTGTCCCATAAACCGTGGTTATTATTTTTACTTTTATTACATGGAATTTTCATTAGGGTTGTTGCAATATTGAACTTACACTTCAATTGTTCATAGAAATTTTTTAGGTTTCGGATGGCCTCTAATGATCTAGGCTCATTGAACTCAATCCTATCTTTGAATGCCATCAGTAACCCACTAGTGAATCTATGAATCTTGGCCTTCTCCTCCTTGAGGTAAGGCACATACCTCAGTAGCTCCAAGAACTTGCTAGTGTATTCCTCATATGTCATAGATCTCATCTTTAGCTCATAGAATTCCTTTGCCCTGTCATCAAAGTATCTCTCTGATAGGTACTTCTTCTTGAATAACCGTTCAAACTCATTCCAAGTCAAGTCCTCCTCATGTATACCTCTGACATTCTTCACGTCTTCCCACCAAATGTTTGCTTCATCTTTGAGATAGAATGTAGCTATTCTGGCTTTCATGTTATCTGAGTAATCATGCAACCTGAAGAAAATCCTTATGCCAAGCAACCATGCCTCTGCATCATGTGGTTTCTTCATCTCTCTATCAAATGTAGGTGGCTTTTCTTTCTTAAAATCATATGGAAAATACCCCCTATCGCTCCTCCTGTAAGGATGATAACGATGTTGATCATCACGCTCGTCAACAAAAAAAAAAAAAAAAAAACAAACAAACAAACAAACAAAACAAACAAACAAACCAAAAAAACAAACAAACAAAAAAAATAAAATAAATAAAACAAACAAAAAAAACAAAAAACAAAAAAAATCAAAAACAAAAATAAAAAACAAACACAAAAACAAAAAACAAAAAACAAAAACTAAAATGGTACCTGTGGCTATCAACTCTCCTATCTGGAGTGTCCAACAATCTGCCATCTATGATTGTGTCATCTATATCAGACCTACGACCATCATACGACCTATTTCCATATGCCCATTAGTTTTTTCCTCCTGCTCATGACTGATCCGAAGTGGTCTCTGTCACTGCAATTCTGAAAAACTCTGAAGTATTGTAGGAATTTACAGGGTAAGTTCCTCAGAAAGAACACCAAAAGGACACCGCTCACAACTAGATCACAGATCAATACACCAGTATTTTTGACGTGATTAAAACCCTCAAAGAGGGAAACAGTCCACGGACTGAGCCAACGCGGCCACTTCAGGCAATTTATTAATCAAAGAATGAAAATTTACATAAGCTTCTCTCATGCACGGATTACCCTACAAATGACCCTCCATGCGCTTTAAATAGAATTCATGGACCAATCGGGTGTCAAGCCACGGATCAAGTGTCGGTAATACCGAGGAGAGAATGAACCGTCAGATCACTACATATCGTGACCGTCGGATTGTAAGTTACAAAATGTACAATGGTAAAGAAACACACTTTACCTAACTCTATACCTAACTCTACACTAGACCAAGTTGAACTTAACTATATCCTATGTGTCGGAATATCCTAACATCCCCCCTTAAGAGCAACTTGGGATAGGATTGAAGGATTTACAAATATGACACAATAGGAGAAGGAAGGAGGCACTAGAGCCTATCCCCCCTTAGTGACAACATCCTGAACTCCAACCATAAATCGAAGTTTAGTGAACTTCGCCTCTGTGAGAGCCTTTGTGAAGATGTCTGCAACCTGATCATCTGTTGAACAATATTGCACTTCAAGAACATGGTCGTGAATGAGCTTTCTGATGAAGTGCATGTGCAGTTCAATGTGTTTGCTGCGCTGATGTTGGACTGGATCTTTGCATAGCTGAATGGCACTTTGATTATCACACCAAAGTGTAGTCGGATGCTGCTGCTCAAAGCCAAACTTTGACAGGATATGACGAAGCCACAAGGCTTCCTTACTAGCTTCTACGGCACCACGATACGCTGCTTCTGCTGATGAAAGAGAAATGGCACCCTGTTTCTTGCAAGCCCATGTAATAGGTCCTGAACCAAGAGTGAACACATAACCGGCAGTAGACTTCCGATCATCAGGGTCACCAGCCCAATCGGAATCAGTGAAACCAACCAATAGAGGAGATGCTTTGGCACTGTAATGAATGTCGAACTGAACTATACCTCGAACATAACGAAGTATTCTTTTAGCTGCTTTCCAATGACTTTCACGGGGGTTTTGCATGAACCGAGCAACAAGGCCAACAACAAAGGAAAGGTCAGGACGAGTATGGGTTAGATACAAAAGTTTTCCTACAAGTTGACGGTATAAGGTAGCATCAACTTCAGGAGAAGTACAAGTGACTGAGAGTTTGACTCCAGACTGAAAGGGAGAAGGGGCTGGCTTACAGTCTTCCATGTGAAAATGACGTAGAATATCACAAGCATATTTGGACTGGGAGAGGGAAATACCCTCCTTGGATTGCAAGACTTGAAGACCGAGAAAATAGTGTAAGTGTCCTAAGTCTGTCATTTCAAATTTCCTTTTGAGGCTAGACTTCACATGGTTTATAAGGTTGGGATCACTACCAGTAAGGATAAGATCATCAACATAAAGAACAAGGATGATAAGAGAGTTGCCCACTTTCTTGGTGTAGACAGTATTGTCAGAATGACACCTAGAAAAGCCAGATTCTAAAAGAAAGCTATCCATTTTGGCATACCAAGCCCGAGGAGCTTGCTTGAGACCATAAAGTGATTTCTTAAGTCGACAAACAAGGCTGGAGTCTGTTTGTATGAAGCCAATGGGTTGTTCCATATAGATTTCTTCATGCAAGTCCCCATGCAAGAAGGCATATTTAACATCCATCTGATGGACTTCCCATTTGAAAGAGGCAGCAAGGGAAAGAACAAGGCGGATAGAGTTCATTTTTGCAACAGGGGAGAAGGTTTCAGTGTAGTCAATGCCTTCAACCTGTGAAAATCCCTTAGCAACAAGACGAGATTTATGTTTATCAACTTTCCCATCTGGTCCATACTTGGTTCTGTAAACCCATTTGCATCTAACAAGTTTTCGTCCCTTTGGTAAAGGAACAAGATCCCATGTATCATTTGCCAATAATGAATGATATTCTTCATTCATAGCTGCTTCCCAATCTGGATGGCCTGACGCTTCTGCAAAGGTGTCAGGATCATAATTTACTGGAGCTTGAGCCAGTAAAGAAGAGGCTCTCTCGAACTGAGAACGTGTGCGTCGCTGATCTGTAGGATCACCGGCAAGATCACCTGCTGCATCTCGAGTAGCACGAACCCATTTTGGAAGCTCAGGAGCTAAAGGAGGATCCTGAGATGGTGGGGGAGGATTGTCATCCTCACTTTCATCATCTGAAGAAGAAATGTTTTCAAAGGTAGAAGAGATATGGAGAGGTGGCACATCTGCCGGACTAGGCTTGCAGGCCGATATATTTTCATCAAATTTTACATCTCTTCTAATGATAACATTTTTGGACTTAAATGGAATAATTCTATAGCCTTTGACATCTTTAGAATATCCAACAAAAGTACATTTTTCACTCTTAGGTTCTAAAGCTTTATGCTTTTCATCTGGAATATTGGCCCACGCTTCACTTCCAAAAACACGAAAGTGACTTACATCTGGTTTGATTGAGCTCCATGCTTCTTCTGGAGTGATATTCTTTAAAGCCTTAGTAGGAGTGCGATTTATTATGTAATTTGCACAGTTAATTGCTTCTGCCCAAAAACTAAGACCAAGTCCTTTAGATTGTAGCATACAATTAGCCATTTCCTTTAAGGTGCGATTCTTCCTTTCAGCTACACCATTTTTTTGTGGAGTATATGGAACAATGTGTTGCATTTGAATTCCATTCTCAGTGCAATAGTTGATGAATGTATTTTTAACATATTCTCCACCATTATCAGATCTTAACTTAAGAATTTGATGTCCAGATTGTTTTTCAACAAAGGCCTTGAAGGCCAAAAAGGTGTTAAATACTTCACTCTTGAGTTTTAAGAAGTATACCCAAGTGCGTCTGGAGAAATCATCAATGAAAGTTAAGAAATACTTGCAACCAGAGAATGACACAACTGGAAGAGGACCACATAAATCACTATGCACAAGCTGTAAAGGGGTTGAGGCGTGCCAAGAGGCACGTTTTTCAAAACTGTCCCGATGATGTTTTCCAAGTACACATCCGGAACAAACACCATCTCTGCAAGATACCATAGGAAGACCTGTCACCATATTTTCTTTACATAGATGCTGAAGGGAGCGATAGTTTAAGTGACCAAATCGCTCATGCCAAAGTTTGCTCACTTCATCGTTATGAGCAAGAAATACTGAGGGAAGATTTGATGACCCAAAGTTGTGAAACTTATACAACCTTGTAGAATCATCAGCAATGCCAGTAGCCAAAATCTGTTTAGGATCTTTTAAGTCCTTGATTACAACATCATGAGGTGAAAATTCAACGATTTTACCTTCACCTGAATGAGTTATCTGATATACAGATAGAAGGTTGCAGGATAAGGTTGGAACACATAATACATCATTAAACTGACCATTGTCTAGATGAACAGTTCCAGTCCCTACAACATTAAGAGATCTATCATCACCAACATATATATTTTTGGTGTTACAATCATTTAAAGAAGAGAACATGGCTTTGTTTTTGGCCATGTGATAAGAAGCTCCAGAATCAATGAGCCACTCATGAGAATGAGAAGAAGAAGATACATTTAATGCATAGCCAGACCGAGATGCTTGACAACCACATGCAGAAAGTGCCATTCCTGAAGATGAAGTTGAAGTTGAAGATTGCCCCAAATGGATGTTATGCTTCTTCATTGCTGCTTCCAAGGCTTCCATCTTTTTAAAGCATTTTGATTCTAAGTGGCCATCTGGATTACAAAAATTGCAATGTCTATCGGTCTTCTTCCATTTGTTTTTATTTGTCTTATCATTTTGTTGAAATGATTTTTCATTTTGGGGTTGAAATTGCTTAGGACCCTTGTTTGGTTTAGGACCATTCTTTTTAGGATATGGCTTCTTAGGATTCTTTGAATTTGGTTGCTGCTGGGCGGCTAACGCTTTCTTGGAAGAGTTTCCAAGATTAAGAAGACCAAGGTGTAAGAGTTTTTCTTGTTCTCTTATTAAAGAATCACAAAAGGAGTCAAAGGAAGGGGGCTTGTAGTCTTTTCCTTGAGAAATGAAGGCTTCTCTTGTAGAATGGAAGGTGGAAACAAATACAGAGTAGGCTGGTCCCAACTTAGTAAGGATGGAATAAATAAGGTTACTATCTTCTTTCTTATCCTTAACACCTTCCAAAAGATATCTAAGGGTCTTGAACTTAGACAAGAAATCTTCAATGCAAGAAAAATTATTAGGATCGAATGTAAGCAACTTATTTTCAAGTTGATGGGCTCTAATTTCATTTTTAATCCCAAAAACTTTATTGATTTGTTCCATTGCTTCATGAGGAGTTTCAAGTTCTGCAATATGGAATCTAAGATCTGGAGAAATAGACATCCCTATCAAACCACGTGCTTGATCTTGTCTATTTTACCATTTAGCAGCCTTGTCTTCATCTTTCGGTTTCTTTTCTTGGCCTGTGGCTATTCGGTAGAGACCTTTACTTCTAAGTAAATCCTCCATGTAGGACAACCATTGGAAGTAGTTGGTGCTGTCAAGGGTAACTTGGTATTGAATTTCCATTTCAACAGAATCTGAAGTTGAAGATGCTGAAAGTAAGTGTTCCAATGGATAGATCTCGAAAAATTAGGCTGGTTAAAAAAACGACTCTGAAAAAGGCTTCCGGATGAAGAAGTTATGGCTTTTTAAAAAAGTTGTTGAAGTTGCCGATGAAGTGCGGGAATGTGCGGAAATGAAAAAGTTCGCCCCCACAAAATGGAGACTTGAACCCAAGACCTCTACTCTCTTAAAATAGCTTTGAACCAATTGATCTATACAAAAAATTTGAGAGAGAGAGAGAGAGGGGGGGGGGGGGGGGCTTTGGGTTGCGTGCTTGCTTTGAGAAAGCTCTTTTTCCCTACAAAACAAAAAACACAAAACCCAACACGGACATGCAAAGAAAACGAACCTTACAGCTCGAAGTTAGCTTTACCCAAAAAACTAAATATTTTCAAAAATGAACCTTGCGGCTCAAAGTTAGCTTTAGCCGAAAAACTAAATATTTTTCTCAATGTTTTTGATTTTCCGAGATCACACTAAGGTGCAAGGAAAAGAGCATACGCATGAGAAAAATCCTTCCTTTCTGTTTCTGATTTGCCCAGATCGCACAGAGTCGCAGGGCAAAGAGCATACGCAGAAATCAAAGGTATAGATCCGGTTAAAAAAAAACTAAATAAACCGAAACCGAAATAAGCAGAGAGAAAATAACAGTAAACTGCAAATAAACACTGTATACCTCCAGATCTTAAAAATGACGCAGCTAGGGCTACCGAAAACCTTTTCATGTGAAACGAAAGGGGTTCCTCACTGGAACAGATGCTCCGAACACAACAGAGTAGTCCTCTCGGCCCGAAAGCAGTCAGAAACAGCAGATCTAGGAAACGGCAGTCGGATGCAGTTCTACCGGCTTCAGATTTGGATCACCAACAGACGCGGCCCTCAAATAGCTCTGATACCATGTAGGAATTTACAGGGTAAGTTCCTCAGAAAGAACACCAAAAGGACACCGCTCACAACCAAATCACAGATCAATACACCAGTATTTTTGACGTGGTTAAAACCCTCAAAGAGGGAAACAGTCCACGGCCTTAGCCAACGCGGCCACTTCAGGCAATTTATTAATCAAAGAATGAAAATTTACATAAGCTTCTCTCATGCACGGATTACCCTACAAATGACCCTCCATGCGCTTTAAATAGAATTCATGGACCAATCGGGTGTCAAGCCACGGATCAAGTGTCGGTAATACCGAGGAGAGAATGAACCGTCGGATCACTACATATCGTGACCGTCAGATTGTAAGTTACAAAATGTACAACGGTAAAGAAACACACTTTACCTAACTCTATACCTAACTCTACACTAGACCAAGTTGAACTTAACTATATCCTATGTGTCGGAATATCCTAACAAGTATCACTGCATTTACCTCTGTTATTTTCTCCAGTGCATGTATGATTATGTCATTATCTTCCTTACAATTCCTTATTTCTTCCTTTAAGCTTCTTAGTGTATCTTCCAAATTGGAAGAATTCCCAATACTATACTGCTCATCTGATCCATAGCGAAAGTCTTTGTAGTCTACCATCTTGCTAGTCATTTTGATATTCTTCATGCAAGGTATATCATGTCAGCTAAACCAAATCACAATAAACCAACATACCTTAGTATAGTTCGGGGAGGATACCTCATCTGCAAGATCAAAAAATCAGTGTGATACATGTATAACATACTCATGACAACATATAGAAACATAACACATAAGCATATAACCATGTAACCATCATTCTAGCTAGGGTCCAGTCATCAATGCATGACCTTATCAACAACACATACCATGACCTCATGCATGACGACGACCACTACATTTTTGTACACTTGACCACATGCGAACATTAGCATGCATAAGAAATGCATAATCAACCACACACTCATGATTACACACTCCACAATAACACCATCAACTTCCCACGACGACACCACTACAACCATGACCCATACCATACAAATGCAACAAGCGCATGGTCCTACAACACAAGAACACATATGATATCGACATGAATGCATGACCAACACACAACCCATCAAGTCTAAGGGGTGAACCATGCTTCGATACCACTTTGTAACACCCTCCTCCCACATCTACCCAAGTAACCGGCCAACCAGGGCAAATATGCGACGAGAGGCTACTATGATTGGATTCAACCTCCTAGGTGACCTTACGGAAATGGAATATGTGAAAACACATCATACATACCTTCCACATCAGCTACAAGACCCTTGAGAACCATCCCAAGACTTATGGAAACCAACCCCTGGGTTCCACTGAAGTTTTAGACCCCTTGACCTCTTGACGCTCCCATGCTATGTGCCTGACAACGTCTAGGAGGCTCTGGATGCTCTCATGACAAGGCATGCTAGCGTCCAAGGACTATTTTTCTCAGTACTGTGCCAACGTCCTTTGGATTTGAGCCACTTTTTCAGGCCCAGAGCCTAGGTCACTGCCCATAACTGAATGAAACCTTTAGAACAAAAAGATATCAATGAAACAATGATGTAAATGCAAATACTTGAACAATCCTTTGATTTGACCCCTATTAGCCATGAATGAAATTTCATCAAACATATCACGAATATGTAATCTATAGTTGTAAACAACAATTCTAAGCACATGGGTCTCATAATCATCCGAGAATCACTAAGAAGCATTGATGCCTCAATGATCCAGGTCCAGGTGTGACGAAGGACCCTTCCAATACCTTTTACTTTCGTGATGTGTTAAATTACATTTTTTAAAGAACATAAATGAATACATTTTCATGCTGTAAAGAAGAGGAACATGTCAGTCATCAACAACATAAAAACATAAGTCGTTGACAACAGAGTTCGTCCAGGAGAGACTATGTCTCCAGGCCCTGGTGTCAAGATGGTGTAGGTCGTTGCATTAAGTGCTATCAATAGTGGTGATGTCATTATCATACAAGGAAAAATGCCCTCACACAGGAGTGGCTCCAGGAGATGTTCCGCTACAGGAACTTTCAATCAAAATACTCCTATCAGTATGACACAAACTCATGCATGATGAGCATCCCTCCTACATGGCATAAAAGGGATCTCAATGCAAACATACATGACGATAACATGAGTATCCCATCAACATACAACAAGGTATCTCAAAACACAACATGACAAGTCATGACAACAAGTACATCACATAGACGATTCCGCATCACATCAAGCAGGAATCATGAAAACAAGTAATAAACAAGATCCCACATCAAGCATCAACACGGATCTGTGTAGCACAATGCATAGAAAAAGAAGTACATGAACATACTGCATATACCTCACAACCAAGGGCCATCTGAAGAAGCAGATGTCAAACTGCTGAAGTTGTTTGTGCCATTGATCTCACGGCATCAATTGCATGGAAATGGCTGCTTGCACATGAATGCTGACACCTGCATTCCACTTAGAAACGTGGTTGAGTAATAGAATGAGAAAATGAGAAATCGGAACACACCATCAGATTTGTGGTGTAGAATAGTGCAAAATCGACTGTCCAATTTTTGAATTCTGAGAAATTGAGAATCTGATGCTCAAGGAATCTTTTAGATTCCCCCTAGATTCTTCAAAGATTCTGCTCCGTAGGTGGACTGGAAATCTGCAACTCCAAAGGCGAATCTGATCTCGGCATTGCGATCCCTATGAAAAACCATGAAAAACGACTATAAACTTGACTATATTCCGACATGGAGAAAAATTACCTCGGTAAAATTTCAAGGATCATGGTTTCGCTCCCTGTTTTTGCAGTAGTCATGGTTCCACCTGCATATTGAAAAATGGCCAAAAAATTCAGAACTCTAATGGAGACATGGACATTGCCATTGTGTTTGTGGCGTCGAGAAGTGCTGAAACCATATAAAATTTGTCAAATTCTGACAAAGTGAAATTTCACCCCTCCTGCAAAATGCTGCCTCGAACTGCATGCCAAGATTCTGTCTCCTCTATCTCGAAATCCATGCCCGCTCGTGGTTCCTCTATCCTTGGTGCACTGGGCAAATGACAGGTTCATATAAGATTTCTCCGGTGGATTAACTAATGTCGACAGTTAACTGAGTTGGTCAAGGGGCTCAGTTAATAGGGAGGAGGTCGGGCAGTCAAACCCGCCTCCTCCTTTTTTATACATCAAAATTTCAATTTAAATGTTGGTTGGGCCAAGCCCGCCCACTGTACCCACCTCCCCGACGTGTTTTTATTAATCATGGTTGGTGTGTTGTTTGGGCGTGGTTGGGCCTATGCCCCAAGGGCCGACCCACCACCTATTCCTTGTCGTTTGAGGTTTGCGGATCCGTGGGAGGGGCCGAGGGTCATGGCCCGCCCCTCCACCATATTTATATCTGTTGTTGCATGAGATTTGGGGGTGGCGGGGTTGGTGGCCCCCACCCCCTTTTTTTATATTTTTTTTATATGTAAAACAATATGCAGATTTTTGGAAATTCCATTTTTAAGCCATAGGAGTCCTTTTAACTAGGCCACAATTTCACCCGGAATCTGGCTGAAGTTGGCTGGAATCCGGTGGCTAGGTTCTGTCCAAATTGTGGCCTCCTTAAGCCTGCCCAGTCAGCAAAAAGTCAACCCAACTTTGACTGCTTCTAACTTCCTCATCCGGACTTGGATTGACGAACCATTCGCATCGCTGTGATCAAGACGACGAGATCTACGCTCTGGTCCTAGTTTGAGCATAATCCAAACATTTTGATTTTTGACCCTTTCTGAGTCCTCTGGGACTTCTTCCTGTGTTTGGAGCCACCTGGATCAATCCTCTCCAATGAGGAGCTTTTTGTCCTCTAAAAGCATGAAAAATAATCTGCAACTTCTCTGTACCTTGTCTGCATCACAAGCGTCTTGAAAAGGTCTTGCTTCCATCCCCTTCACCTTTGTTCTTCGGAGCCTTAAGTGACGAGCCAACACCTGCTACCTCTGCAACCTATAGTACATTATTTTTCAAATTATATGCTTGAATTTCATGACCAACTAATGACCCAAACGTCCCAAACTTGCCACAAGTTTATAACACATACTCGGTGGTTAAGTTTACATCAAGATGGACGCAAGACCTCAGCTACGACAACAAGGCCAACATATCATTATTGCTTCAATAAGTGATGGAAAACACATCATCACTGCAACACATGATTTACAAAGATAAGGCCAAACACTATTTGTTTTGACAAGTGATGGAAACGCAACATCACTTTCACAGTTCATCATGCAACTCAAAATAATACCAGACATCATTGTTGTGGAACGAGTGATGGAAAACACATAATCACTTTTAACATGCAACCCAAAACAATATCAAACATCATTGTTTTTGAACAAGTGATGGAACCACATCATCACTTTTACATTTTCAAATGCAACAAATGATTTACAAAAGAACGACCATGAAACGCTAACATATGTAGAAACCATTTTTCACTTATCAAGGTGAATGGGTCGCCTCCTTGTGGCAGTTTTCCTTGTCGAACAACTATTTCACTTGGTTCATGCATCGACACTTTGTCTTTAAGGCACTGCTCTGGATGGAGCCTCCAACAAGTGGCTCTTTGATGGCCACTTCTGTCGCAGTGACTGCAATAGGTTTTCTTCTTCCATATTTGCTTAACATGTTTCCTTACATGTTGTCAAGAGGGTCTTTCATGCCTCATCCTTTTGTGTGCTGCCATTCTTTTCCAACACTTAGAAAATGTATGGTTATGTAATCCACAAAAGGTACATGTTTTACGATGCCATATTTTACGTTCATCATTACCAGCATGATTATAATTGAAATGAACATTCGAATGTCGAGAGTGGTTATACCTTTCCTTGTTGTCTATGGTGTAAGTATGGCGATGAGAGCTTGCTTCAGCTCTTTCCCTACAATGGGCACTGCCATGGGATGATGGGGATGGGTTCCCATCATTCTCTTTCCTCAACGAATTTGACGATGTCTCGGAAGCATATGACACCTTTGAACATTCTCCCTTGGTGTATCTCAAGCCTGCAAATTGACGTCTCTGCACAACCTCCAATGCTTGAGTTATGCCTTGGTTATTGACACCAAGTTGTTCTTTCTCCTTGTGCCTCGTCCTTGTAAGGAGCCTCATGTTTGTCAGTGTAATTGGGATCTCCAAATCTCCCACATAAATCATACTATGTGAAGACGAAATCGAAAGGAAATCAACATCTTTTACCTCTGTCAGTTTGGAAAGAATTGATGAGGGCTTCTCATCATCTGTTGTTGGTGGTTCGCTAGCTGTCTCGGCGCATTCCCCAACTTCTTTCCTGACATATCCAAGTCCTATTCGACATGGTAATTCTTATACTTTGATGGGGCTGACAATGCCTTCGCCATTAACGCCTAAGCCTTTTCCTTCATACCCCATTCTCTTCAACAATTTGGAGCCAATTCCTGTGGTATGATTTTCAAAAATAGAAAAATCATCATCAAGAAACATACATGAATTCGGAGAACTCATTTTTACCTCACATGGGTCACGCTGCAGCTTTTCCGAGGCCTTGTCCTTTGCTTGCAGCTGTTGTAGCAAACTTTGTTTTTCCTCTTTCTCTTCATGTAAACGCATCTTCAATTCAACGTTCTCTATTTGAAGATTGTGTTTGTTATGCTTCAATTCTTCCAGGGCCTCTTGCGTGGCTTGCAACTGAAGCTGCAATCGCTCCTTTTCCTCTGTCTCTTTCTGCAGAGTTTCATACATTATTTCCACTATTTTGGAAATTTTGAGCATGGTCTCGTACATCGCTTTTTCATCCTCTATCGCTACACGTTCCATCATTCACGCTGCAATTCACATCAACGCAAAGACTGCTCTGATACCACTTGATCCAAGTCCGGGTGTGACGAAGGACCCTTCTAAGACCTTTTACTTCCGTGATGTGTTAAATTGAATTTTTAAAAGAACATAAATGAATACATCTGCATGATGTAAATAAGAGGAACATGTCAATCATCAACAACATAAAAACATAAGTCGTTGATAATGGAGTTCGTCCAGGAGGGACTACGTCTCCGGGCCCTAGTGTCAAGATGGTGTAGGTCGCTGCATTAAGTGTTGTCAATAGAGGTGATGTCGTTATCATACAAGGAAAAATGCCCTCACGCAGGAGTGGCTCCAAGAGATGTTCCGCTACAGGAAATCTCAATCAAAATACTCCTATCAGTATGACACAAACTCGTGCATGATGAGCATCCTGCCAACATGGCATAAAAGGGATCTCAATGCAAACATACATGACGACAACATGAGTATCCCATCAACATACAACAAGGGATCTCAAAACACAACATGACAAGTCATGACAACAAGTACATCACATAGAGGATTCTGCGTCACATCAAGCAGGAATCATGAAAACAAGTAATAAACAAGATCCCACATCAAGCATCAACACGGATCTGTGCAACACAATGCATAACAAAAGATGTACATGAACACACTGCATATACCTCACAACCAAGGGCCATCTGAAGAAGTAGATGTCAAACTGCTGAAGTTGTTTGTGCCATTGATCTCACGGCATCAATTACATTGAATTTGGCTGCTCACACATGAATGCTGACACCTGCATTCCACTTAGAAAATTGGCTAAAGAATAGAATGATAAAATGAGAAATCTGAATGCACCATCAGATTTGTGGCGTCGAATAGTGCAAAATCGACTGTCCAATTTTTGAATTCTAAGAAATTAAGAATCTGGCGCTCAAGGAATCTTTTAGATTCTCCCTAGATTCCTCAAAGATTCTGCTCCATAGGTGGACTGGAAATCTGCAACTCCAAAGGCGAATCTGACCTCGCCATTGCGATCCCTGCGGAAAGCCATGAAAAATGACTGTAAACTTGATTATATTCCAACATGGAGAAAAATTGCCTCCTCGGGAAAATTTCAAGGATCATGGTTCCACTCCCTATTTTTGCAGCAGTCATGGTTCCACCTGCATATTGAAAAATGGCCAAAAAATGCAGAACTCTAATGGAGACACGGACAACGCCATTGTGTTCATGGCGCCGAGAAGTGCTAAAACCATATAAAATTTGTCAAAATCTGACAAAGTGAAATTTCACCCCTCCGGCAAAATGTTGCCTCGAACTACGTGCCAAGATTCTGTCTCCTCTGTCTCGAAATCCATGCCCGCTCCTGGTTCCTCCATACTAGGTGCACTGGGCAAATGACGGGTTCATATAAGATTTCTCCGGCAAATTAACCAATGTAGATAGTTAACTGAGTTGGTTAAGGGGCTTGGTTAATAGGGAGGAGGTCGGGCAGTCAAACCCTACCTCCTCCTTTTTTATACATCAAAATTTTAATTTAAATGTTTGTTGGGCCGGGCCCGCCCACCGTACCCACCTCCCTGCCACATTTTTATTAAGCGTGGTTGGGTCCGTGCCCCAAGGGTTGGCCCACCACCCATTCCTTGTCGTTTGAGGTTTGCGGATCTGTGGGAGGGGCCGGGGGTCATGGCCCGCCCCTCCACCATATTTATATAACTGTTGTTGCGTGAGAGTTGGGGGTGGCGGGGTTGGTGGCCCCCACCCCCCCTTTTTTTATATATTTTTTTTCTATGTAAAATAATATGCAGATTTTTGGAAATTCCATTTTTAAGCCGTAGGAGTCTTTTTAACTAGGCCACAATTTCACTCAGAATCTGGCTGGAGTTGGCTAGAATCAGGTGGCCGGGTTCTGTCCAAATTGTGGCCTCCTTAAGCCTACCCAGTCAGCGAAAAGTCAACCCGACTTTGATTGCTTCTAACTTCTTCATCCGGACTCGGATTGATGAACCGTTCGCACCGCCGCGATCAGGACGACAAGATCTACACTCTAGTCCTAGTTCGAGCATAATCCAAACATTTTGATTCTTGACCCTTTCTGAGTCTTCTGGGACTTCTTCTTGTGTTTGGAGCCACCTAGATCACTCAACACATTAGTTGTTGTTTCATCCACTAGGTTATAGATACATTGTTCATTCATTTACAAGTAAAAACATGATGAGAGCCATACATAAATATTGTCATAAAACATATACATAACCAACATAATAGCAATAGAAATACCAAGGAAATCACAACCATATAATCCACATATAAACTAGTATAATACTCATAGAAATACAAAGAGAAATAACCTCAGATTGATGATGAAAAATCCAAACCCGGGATGGGACTTCCATGTTCCACCCGACCGTAGAATGGCTAAGCCAAATCTCTCTTCAACCATTCACCCCCGTGCCATATTCCAAGCATTAATGTGGGATCTCATAAACACATCAATCCAAAACCATCCAGGGCTTCTAGAGGCCAACCAACTGAACACATCAAACAATGATTCCACCTCACGGTCGGACATCACAAACCATCATCATATTGGTCTCTATCTAGCCTTCCAGGGCTCGAGAAAATTTGTTCCAACCAAGGCTCCAGGACTAGTAACTCAACCCATAGCTTATACCAGGCTTTAGAGCATTTGTCCAACCAAGGCCCCAGAACTAGTAACTCAACCCATAGCTTATACCGGGCTTCAGAGCGTTTGTCCAACCAAGGCTCCAGGACTTGTAACTCAACCCACCTAGGGATTTCAGAGCATTTTTCCAACCAAGGCTACAGGACAAGTAACTCAACCCAAGATGTTACAGGGCTCTAGAGAATTTGTCCAACCAAGGCTTCGGGAACTAGTAACTCAATCCAAGCTAAGGAAACATGAGAACCAATAAAAAAAAATAAGGAAATACGTCCACAATCACCATGGCTATCCAAGAAATGGAAAGGCTAGGAAAATTCATTGTTAGTCCAGGCAATCCTCCATGCCAGTGATAGATCATGACCAATAAACCACATGCATATATCATGCATGCCAAAACTAGTGAGGGAAACATACATGCAACTCGGTACCTGCAAGCAAAACCAGTTGTAGTTGCTGATCCTGATGTCCTCTTGCGCTTTCCTGCTCTTCCTTTGCCTTCTTGCTCCAAAAATCCAAGTATGCCACACCCTCTAAGAAAACTCTAAGTTTCCAAGAGTGAGAGAAAGAGAATAATGAGAGAGCTCCAAAAATTGAACTGACAAAAAGTTTACCAATTGATCCTTAGAAGATTTTTTATCAATTAGGCCTCTATTTTCTTTATTTTCCATTATTTTCCTTCATTTTTCTCCTCACGTGCAACATGTGACCTTTCACCTCCCTTTTCTCCTAATTTCCATTATTTTCATAAATAAATGTGCCAAAAATGCCCTTTTTCCTTTGTTAATTTCCTTAGCCATTAATAAACCATTGAACACCCACACTAGGATGTCTTTCCCAACATTCAACTTGGAATAGGTGTCCCATCAACCGTGGTTATTATTTTACCTTTATTAACTTTTATTATATGGAATTTTCACCAGGGTTGTTACAACATCACTAACCTTCACTAGATCAATCTCTACCCAAGATGTCCATGGCTCTAGAGCGTTTGTTCCAACCTGACTCTAGGAATAGTAACTCAACCCACAACTACCACAAGGCTCCAGATCGTTTGTCTAATTAAGGGTTCCAGATCATTTGTCCAACCAAGGCTTCCAAGACTAGTAACTCAACCCAAGTTGTTCCAGGGCTTCCAGAGTGTTTGTCCAACCAAGGTTCCAGGAACTAGTAACTCAACCCACAGTCATGAGGAACATGAGCACCAATAAAAAAACAAACAGAAAGACCCACAACACCATGACTATCCAGGAAGCGATAAGGCTAGGAAAAACAAATGTCAATCCAGGCAATCCTCCATGCCAATGACAACTCATAACCAAGAAACTACATGCATGTACCATGCATGCCAAAACTAGAAAGGAAACAATATATGCAACTCAATACCTACAAAGCAATGCCATTGTAGTTGTTGATCCACCTCTTCCCTTGAGCTTTCCCGCTTTCCTTTGCTTTCTTTCTCCAAATCCATTGTGCTCCAAGAATGCTCCAAGAAAAATCTAAGTGTGTAAGAGTACGAGAGAGAGAGAGAGAATAAAGAGAGAGCTCCAAAATGAACTAACAAAACTAACAATGACAAAAGCCCATGAACTGATCCTCAGGAGCCTTTTTATCATTGAGGCCTCTATTTTCTTCATTTTCCTTCATTTTCCCTCCTCATGCAAATATGTGACCTTTCACCTTCCTTTTCTCCTATTTTCCATTATTTTCATAAATAAAATGACAATTAATGCCTCTTTGCCTTCGCTAATTTCCTTAACCATAATAAACCGAAAGTGACACCCATTAGGATGTTTTTCCCACCATTCATCTTGGAATACATGTCCCATGACCTTGGTCTTATATTTTTTACATGGAAATTCAACCAGGGGCTGTTACAAAAACCACATTATTGGCTTATGTATGCTTCATATGTAATCAAGTGTACAAGTAGTGATTCAAACACACTATCATGGATTAGGCAGTGACATGCATCTCAATGCAATGTCACAAATCCCCATAAATGTGACATAGATCCCAATGTATGTATATATGTCTATCCACTTTTACATGAATCCCAAGGTAATATTACATATTATGATGTAAGTACATATATCATGATGCATAGTGCATGGGTCCTAATGTGGAGTGCCCACATATGATAACAATTCAAGTCTCATGTAAGTCGTTAGGAAAAACATAATAAAGAATCACTTTGAACATCTGAACATATCTTAATTTTTACAATTTTCCTAATTTTACCATGATGGGACAACCTTATCCCTATTACATGTGATAATTTCTAAGGCAAGAGGTATTTCTTAGTTCACTTGGTTAGAGATAGGTAAAAATGATGAATAACTTTTGTAAAGAGGAGGAAACTTCATGTATTGGCCCTAAAAGTCATATTTAATGATGTAAAAGGTATTTTAATTGGTCCAACTAGATTTCAATAGCTAGGAATATTCATTATTTGTATTTACAAGCTCTTCAGAGGCAACTTTGCTTAGATTTACCACCTTGGCACTTTATTTTATTACCCCTTTGTATTTTTTCCTTTGATCTCTTAGACTTTTCTTTCTATATGCACAATATAGGGCTTTGGGGTGTAGACATTTTTAATGAGGTGGTATTGGTCTAGCTTTATTATTTTTTAACTTTTAACTTTCACACTCTTCACCTCTAGTATTTTTTGTATTTCTTTGACTTAGGGTCACGTTATTCTTCAATTTTCTTAACTAGACCTTGTTGGATGACATATGATAAACCGAATATGAGATGGGAATACTATATTTTTATGAAATGAGACGACATTGAATAGGAAAAAGGGAAAATGTTAAGTATGTTTAGGATATGAAGTACAATAACTCAATGACATCTCCAGTATTACAACTTGGCCCAAGTATTGGCAACTCCTAAGGACAATTATGTCTTGCCATGGTATAACAAAACAAAATAATAAAATCTTTATTGTTAAGAAGTGTTATAAGATCTCATCCAATGTTTAACATGTTCACAACTAGGTAGGAAACCATCACAACATGTCTAAGCAAGAAACCTACACATGAGAATAGGAAACCATGTCTAAGCAAGAAAACTACACATGAGAATAGGAAACCGTGTCTAAGCAAGAAAACTACACATGAGAATATAACACATCAACTAAAATAAAGATTGTGCATGAAGAACCATTTGTAAGTGCACACAAAATTTGAGGTATAAGGCATAGGAGATGATATACCATAGCATAGTCATCTGAAATAAATCATGAGTTATGTGAAGTTAGATCCTCATGTATATAATGGGAGAACTAGATAAATAGTTTAAATAGAAAGAAATAAGGAGGAGAAATCATACAAGTGGCAACACCACACTTATGAGAGGGTGGCCCTAGAAGTAGTTACTCTTAAAGGGAAATATTGAGATCTCATCTTTTGCAACAAACCATATTTCTTAGGCATTGAGAGCATGTACACGAACAAATGGAATCCAAACATCAATATGTCATTACATAATAAATGATATTTAAACATTATTACATACTAAATTTTGTTACATAATAAATGACATTTAAAAATCATTAAGATAAAGAGTTAAGATTAGTCAATATATTTGTGGTCAAGGTTTAGAACCAACCTATTTGTTGAACATCAAAGAGATCTAAAATATTAAATATGCTTAACCCATTATTAATATAGCGATTTGAGGCTTCAAACCATTAATATATCTACAGTAAAAAAAACACTTAAAATGTATTAAGATCCAAAATTAAGATTAACCATTGTATTTTGTGACAAAATTTAAAATTAATTTCTTAATTAAATAATAAAATGAATATATTTAATAATTTAGGATATACAAAAACACTTATTTTTATAATCTCACTTCATATAAATAAATAAATTATATAATTTTAAATTTTATTAAGATTAATTAAAAATAAATAATTATTTATATTTAAATTATTTCGCAATATTTTGTTTTTTAATATTTTAAATAAAACATTTAAGGCTTATTTGGTTAACCTCAAAAGATGTAAAAAAATAAATATTCTTAACTCATTATTAATATAGTGGTTTGAAGCTTCAAACCATTAATATATCTACAGTGAAAAACATTTAAAAGATTAAGATTGAAAATTAAAATTAACCATTATTTTTTTAATTAAATAATAAAAAATATAATAAAATAAATATATTTAATAATTTAAAATATAAAAAAACAAATATTTTTATAATCTCATTTCAGAATAATGATTTAGACCATTATAAATTATATAATTTTAAGAATATTTTATTAATATTAATTAAAAAATAAATAAATATTTATATTTAAATTATTTCATAATAATTTGTTTTTTAATATTTTAAATAAAACATTTAAATTAATGAGTTGTTTTATAAATCACTTTCAATATTTCTTTATTTATAATATTGGTGAGAAAGGATTCGATACATCTTCGAGAGAGATTAAACGAGACCAGGCATGACGCCATAACCATCCGCTGAACAATTATTAAGAGATTTAAAAAACGAGACCATGTACGACGCTATAACCATCCACTGAACAATTATTAGGAGATTTATAAAAACGCTGTCTAGAAAAACCCTACCTTTTCGCACTCTTAGAATTTTGAATTCAAGCTTTCTTGAAAAGCATTTTCGCAATTTTAGAATTTTGAATGTCCTACCGCATCATCATGCTTTCTTGAAAAGCATATTCACAGCGGGAAACTTGACACTTAGCCACGTAAGATTCATAAAAACTAACCGTTAAGAAAAGAGGGAAAAGATGGCCTGGCTCATTATACATATATATAACTCATGCCCCAATTTCATTTAGTGTATTTTGTTTTCCTCTGATTTTCTCTCAGGCATTGGTACTTTGGTGTGCCATGATTGAATGTGCGGAGCGCTCCAGTTTTTCTTTCTGTGTGTTTGTTTTTTGTTTTTGTTTTTTTCTTCTGCTTCTGCTGTGTGTGGGTATGCCTTTTTGTTTGTGCTGTATGTCATCATTATTGTTATGCTTTTGTGTGTGAAATCAACGTACCCGAGAGAGCAGAGCTGAGCAGAGCAGAGAGGAAAAAGTTCTTGAAAAAGAGCAGAGAGGGAAAGATCCCGAGGCAGAGGTATTTCTGGGTCGTTCGATCGCTGAACCAAACCGGCCAAGACAATCTCCATTCCTCTTCTGGTTAGATGGATGAGGTGAGGGAGATTTGGATCCGCTTGTTTAAATTTGATTTGATTTCTTAATATCAACCGTAATTGCGATTTTCCATATCTAATTCTCTTGTTTTTGTTTTGATAACTTTAATTGTTTGCATAGTTTTTAGATTAAGGATGTTTTATTTGTTTATTTTTGTTGTTTGAAGTTTTTCTTTGACTATAAAGAAATAACACAACTCTCAATCTCCTTCCCAGTTCGTCCCTGTGCTTATTCAGATTTGATTTCAATGGCAATCTGTAAGTAATTAATTGAGGTTTGATGGTGCTTTATTTGTTTACTTCTTTCTGCTTTCAGATATTTTGCTAATTGCAATCTGTAAGTAATTCATTGAGCTCTGATGGTGCTTTATTTGTTTATTTCTTTCGCTTTCAGATATTTTGCTAACATATAGAGACTCTGCAATGGGCAGAGTGAGCATCACTGCAATGGGGCGATACTCCTAAGGTAAGCCACAGTTCGTTCTCAATATATTCTTGATTGTGTTCTTACCGTCGATAACATTTATTATATCAATTTGTTTTGTAGATTTAAAAATTTTCAATTAACAATATAGAAGTTATTTTAAATTTCTTCTGAAAGTGCGATGAGAATTAGGTTAGCATGTGATTCTTCTAGAAAATCAATCATAATGAAATATAAGGGCAAACAAACAGCTCGGTGTGTTCCATTTTGGGCGTTTTTACAATCTTCAAACTCTATTTGATTCTAAACCCATAAATTGCATTTTGGATATACCCAAATAAAATTTATTCACGTAAATTGGAACTGGGTTTACGAGCATTATATGTAATATGGGAGCAGGGTTTGTGGGAGTAGGGTTTGTGAGAGTTATACCTAAGAGTTTACCTTCTTTCACACTTAGTCATATTCCTCCAGAAGTTATTTTCTCTGTTAAATTATGGAATCTGCCAGAGAAAGCTAAAGCGTAAAGCCAAAACATAGAACGTAGAAGACTCAAACGCAGAAGATTTTCAAATCTATGAATAAATTAGAAGATTGGTATGGCGTTTACAATTTTCTTTTCTTTCTACTGTGTTTTACTACCTCACCTTCTCAATTTTATTTCCAAATATTTGGCTTCCTCAGACATTGCTGCACTGCCATTTTCTACACATTTTTCCACAAATATAGAACAGTATTATCCTTCTATCGGAGAAGCCATGGCGACCGAGAATTGAACTGAAAACCTCTGGCTCTCTGAAAACCCACACTCGATTGGTCGAAGCCACTCCATTTTGTTTATTCGTTTTAGCTGACGTGTACGGTGGACAAACGTGCTATGGGTGCGTCTGATGTGTTGGTTTAGCTAATTAATATTTGCCTGCCAATTTTAATTAGTGCTCCAAGCCTATTAGTCGTTCCTTGAGCCCACTTGTTATCCGCTTGGTTGAAAGCTCTGGCCCCTTCCTTTAGTGCACTTTGTGTTTGAGTGTGCCCCAACTCCTGCTTTTTACGATGGGAAACACCGCTTGCTCGCATACTCCCACTGCTGGTGGACGATGTCGCTGGTTGTGGTTAATCTTTAACGCGTCCTAAGTAAACAGCTGCATACTTTCCTGCTTCGTGAATTGGGTGTATCCATATAATATGATACTTCGTTTTAGCTTACGTGTATGGGATTATTGGTTTATTTTTTTTTTTTATTTGACGTGTACAATAGGACCCGACTACAATTCATGTGTTCAATAGGGTGTCGTGTTTGATATTTTCTCTCGTGTATGGTGGGCTCTTGGTCCCCATCCAGGTGTAGGATGGTGTAGGTTACGTGTTCATCAGACTTCCGGCTAATTTTCAGCGGCAGCTTAAAAATAGAAGTTATATTCTTTAAATTTAATTTTCTGTTAATTAAATTTAAATGGGATCGAACATATTAATGTAATGTACGTTGTGCGTTTATTATTTACTTTGTTGGTGGAAAAAAATAATATCTTATATTTTTAAGATTTAATTTTAGGTTAATCTAATAAACATGAAAAGTAATTATTATTTTGCATAATTATATAGTTGAGTGAGAAATTTAATTTATATTAATATTTGAGAAATTGAATAATAAGGATGAATTATATATAAAAAATATTTTTGTGTATATTAACAATAATATATTACACTTTATTAGAGTTCAATATAATATGAAGATAAAGAAATAAATAATATAAATGTAAATTTTTAAATTGTAAAAGAGTTTAATATGAAGTATATAGGGTAGTAAAATATGAGAAATTTAAATGAAGTTGGAGTTGTGGATTATGTATATATATAATTTGTTAAAGATGTAAAAATGTGTGTATATATATATATATATATATCTTTTTACTAACAAATTGACACAAAGGGGTGGTGAAAGGATTTATAATGTACTCAATTTTTTCTCAAAAATTAATGAAAAATATTGAAAAACAAAGAAAGATATTATATATATAAAATTAATGTGTTCAACTTATAAAATATAAAATAACGATAAAATCAATTTCAACGAAATAAATTATAATAATATAATTTTATTTTAAAATAATGATAAAATTATTTTTAACCAAAGATAAGTGTAATACTAGCAATAATAACAAAAACCTATTTTTATAAAGAAATCTAATTATAATATAAATAGCAGAAACCTGTTTTATCAAAAAATCTAAATATAATATAAATATGTTGTATAATTCTATTTTATAATCACAAATAAATAAATAAATAAAAGTGTGGTTTATTTTCCCATTTAAAGAAAAATTATAAAATAAAATTTACAAGATTATAGTATAATGTTTTAATTTTCAAAACAAAAACTATTAAAGTTTTCAGAAGTAATTATTATTTTTTTAAAACTTATTATAATTACAAAAATAAATATATAATAAAGTGCTATTTAATTCTGTAATAATTTTAAATATATTAAATTTCTTTTTATTGTTTTTAAAGTTAACATCAAAATTGTTCTTAAAAAAATTAAGATTATCTATGACTTAATCCAATCATAAATAAAACTAAACTTAAAAGAACTTTACTAATATTAAAGATAAATCTGGAATAAAGAATATCTATTTAATATGATATTTTAATTGATCTTATTTTAATATTTTATTGTATATATTAAGCATTAAATTTTTTATTTATAATTAAAATAATATATATTCTAATAAATTAGGAATTAAGGTTTTTAATGGTGAGACAAAAGAATAACTAAATGAAAAATGGTTTAAGAGATTTATTTTCCGTTTATAAGTTTTATAAATATAATTTAAAAAAATGGAAATATAATATATATATATATATAGCCCTTTGGCGATTACTATACTGTGCTAGAGGCTGGAACTGGATGAGGTGCATATTTTTGGCGATTCACAAACAACAATCGACTGGAACTGGATCAATAAAGGAATAGCGTATGCAGTGGATACACAAATTAAAGGAACTTTTTCGGTTGGTTACCTTCACCCATTTGCTGATGCTCTGTCTAAGGAAGGAAGGTCTCCTCATGGCTCCAGGACACACCAGGTGCCTACCGGAGATGGGTCAAATTCCATGACGTTGACTTCTGCTCCGCAGTTTCTGTTTCTGTTATTGTTATGGTGAGGAGGGCATATGTTTTTCCAAGCCGGGATTTTCTCTATTCATCAAGGCTACTGTTATGAACTAAGGTTTGACGTCTTGTTATATTGTGCTGCTGTTATGGACTATTGCTTAAATTTTCTTTTTTAATACGTTCTGTACCATGACGAGTTTATTGCTTATTAGGGCCTCATTAATGTTTTCGGTACATTTGCTCAGTTTTCATCTAGCATATTAGAGTTATATGTATAAATTAAAGTTTGATTTGGTTTATATGTAAATTACATTTATATAAAAGTTATTTTTTTTAATTAATTATAAAATATTTATATTCAAATTATAAGTCTTTTAGTTTATTTTGAATTATTTAATAATAAAATTAATAAATATAATTATGAAATTAACATTAATAATATTTAATAATTTATTTATATAGTTAATTATTTATAATATATCATTATAATAATTTTGATACGCATTAACATATAATTAACATATTCTATATTTCAATATAATAATGTGGAAATAAAAATTCTATTTCAGAGCTATAGTAGAGATGCTATTAAGATATTATAAGGAGGTCATCAACCTTACTCTAGAAGATCAAAAGTATCTCTCTTTTAACTAGCTTAAAGAAGAAAATTAATATAGCCAAGATTAGAACGAACTCTCAAGAGCTTCATAGTGAAACGCGTCATTGGGCAGTGCCTAAAACACCATGGATGGAAAGGTTCTGCCATCTCTCTGAGAATACAAACATCGAGGATGAAAATCACTTTCTCTTAAGAGTGCTCGGTGTACGACCACATTAGATCTCAGTGTCAAAATCTTTGTTGCAATAGCGACCTTCCTAGCCTTTTACATTGTCAAAATTACAGTGAGTTCGGGACGCTTCTCTCCAAGCTTTTTGAGCATAGGAATAAAATCTTAAATCAAACAATCAAACTAAATAATTCGTTTCTTTAGTACCAAAGTTTGGTAGTTTGGTCTCAGTGGACGTTCATCATCATCATCAATAATAAGATGTTATCTTATTAAATATAAAAAATATTTTATAAAACAAAAAAATACCCTTATTACATTTTTATTGATCCTATTAATAATTAAATAATAATTATTACCGATCTTTATAATAATGATTGAATGTTGTATTTTATATTAAATAATTGTTATTACAATATTATTAATATAAAGAATAGTAAATATATATAATTTATTATAAATAAAAATTATTAATAATTTATTTTATATTATTTTTTAGGTAATATTAATATGATTATAATTTAGTTAATGAATATATTAATAATTAAATATATCTGATATATCAATTAAATTTGTTTTAAATGGTTTGTAGAAAAGATTTTTCTGTTTATTTTATTTTAAATTTCACTTGTAATATAAATATTTTATATAAAAGTTTGTTATATTAAATTTCACTTATAATATAAATATTTTATACAAAGATCTGTTATATATAAAATTGAAATTAAAATAAATCTATATCAAAAATAATAATAATAATATTTATAATTCTAAAAAAAATATAAAAAAAAATATTATATATTTATAAAATATAAAATAATTATTTATATCACAAATAAATAAATAAAATAAAAATGATTTATATTAAAAAACAAAATTATAATGATAAATAATATTTAAATAATTATATATTAAAATTAATTTATATTAATGATTAATAATAAGTTTAGAATAATAAAATTAAGAGAGGCCAGAAGCATCACCTTTTTATTGAGAACTTCCCACAACGGAAGAAACCCTCCAGCAACAGAATGAGAAACACACGAGCGCACATCATTGGTCGTTTACGCGGCAGGGGCAACAATTGAAGAGATAGGGGTCGCAGCAAATGGAGAATACGTATACCTTGCAGTGGATTTTGTTGTTTATTTATTGATCCACCAACTAGTAATTCATTTCACCCGGTGGCTTTCACGAAAGTTTTTTTTTTTTCATCCTTTTTCTTTGCCTGACGTGACTTGGTTAGATGGTAGGAGGCAAAAGCTATTATGTATTTATGTGTGGTGTGGGTGCGAGATAAACGTCCGAAAGCATGACACGAGAAGATATTGAACAAGAGCACATGAAAGGATTTTAATTTGCCAATGTTTGTCAAATTTTACTAATATTTTCCCGATTTTTACGATTTTTTGGTTTTCTGAACTCTTGCTGATTTTATTTCGATGTCAATGTTTGGAACATTGATTAAATCTATGTTGTTTGTATAGTATTTACTTGGTTATTGAAAAAGTAATCCTAGGTTGTAATCAAGAATGGTAAGTTTAATTGATATTATTATATAACATTGAATGATCTTAGTGAATGGAACACATACATTAAATCTTGGTGCACATTGAGTCGGACAACATTTAGGAGTGATGGGATATGAATATGGAATATTACAATCAACTAGAGTTCGTTATATAAAGGACAACAAAAAATGAGTAATATGTCTAAATGCATTTGTAATTTGAGCGTGTGAAATTTGAATTACAAAAGAGATCTGATGTTGAGTGTTCCTTTTGAATGTCGATTGATTTTTTTGTGTTTATTCTTATTTGTGTAAATAATGGGCTAAAAGTACATAATGTTCTAAATTGGGTTGGATTTGGGAATTTGTAAATGGGTGCATGTGCATAAAACAACATCAGTATACACCCATTTGGTAGGGTCTTAGAATAGCTTCCATGACTATAAAAACTCTTATTCTCTAATGAAAATGGCAACATATATCTATTCTTTATATTTTTTCCAAGGTGTAAAAGTATGAATAAGGAGAATGAAGTGTTCTTTCACTTCGAGCTCCATATTACATAACTAAGGTATCCCCATAACTAACATATCCACTACTCACAAGGTATGTGATCACTAGTTTCCCTTCTTTGGTGAGAATAAAGCTTGAATTCTTGAGTTGACCCTGTTACCACTCAAACTAGCAGGGTATCTAAAGGGAATCCCTAAAGGGAAAATACTAGGCCAAGGGGAACAAATGGAGTCTTAGCCCATTGTCACCTCGGTTAAGGCTCCCTTCTATTTATGGAATTTCACCGATGGGAGGAGACTCGGTATGTGTGGGGTCACTAATGAAGGATAAGTCAATCGATATGAGTGACCCGAATATCCCTTTCCCAGAATTTGAAGGATAAAGATTGCTTGCTTTGCAAGCAAGGTACTAGGTAATCTAGGGAAAGGAGGAGAGGATTTGAGAGTTAGTTTTATGGGATAAGACTTGTGAAGGAGTTTCCCAATCCCTAAAATCCTTGTTAAAATTGGTATCCTGGATGGTTCTTGAAGAATGGTCTTTCAAAGGAGTGGGACCACACAGGGCCAAGTGGACCCAGTCTAGGGTATGAGGAAGGAATGTAGCAACCAATGATATTCTTACCCTAAACAAGGTGGGGAGAGGATCAAAGAAAATATAATTGCTCGAGATGTTTGTTTGACCATGGGAAGTGTTAGCCTTGGAGATGGCAGGGCAAGTTTGGTCTCAAAGCTAGGGCTTGGATTTTCTCCCAACTCCACTGTCAGAATGTCTTTAAATTTGGAGGAGGGCTAGAGGAAAGGCCACCACAGGAGACCTAGGAGATCAATTTTTTTTAGTGGCTAACTTGTCAGGAAATTGCTACTCTAAGCAACCCAATGGGGCTACACTTGGGAGAAGGTGAAAGAATAAGAGTTTGGTGACCACCCTTGGTAGATCAATACCTTAATCCTTGGGATAATAAAGTCTATGTTGATTACATGTAATATTTCTTGGTTCCCAATCAAAGAGGCCTCAAAATTACTTCACAAACCCTCTAGGTCAAGTGAAAGAAATCTTGCAACTTTTATACTTCAAATGCACACGAGGAATGGCTTATGATACATGAAGGTCAAATTTTACCCCTAGAATATCTTTCTCATACTACATGGCCCATACATGGAGACAACGTTATAATAGAGATAATTCCACAATATTAAGCAATAACTGCAAGCAACAATTAGCCCTAAAACAACGAAAATCCCTATCTAGGATATATGACAAAAAGTAACAAGAATAACATCAAAATTTCATACTTACATGCAGTAGAGTATATTCAACCATTCGTAAATGACAATAGAGAAGCTCCAAGAGAAGATAGACCAACAACCATACATAAAAAATCATCCATAAAAGCTCCAATTCATCCTCCAGAAAAAAATGCGAATTTCTCTAAAGAAAAGAGAAATCCAATCCAAAGTGATGGTGAGAAATGATATCACCTCACTTGTATTTATACACAACTTAGGAGTTCGAATTAGCCTCCTTGGCCTACATAAGCCCCAAAAATAAAATAATGTTCTAATAATACAACTTTTGGTGACAAGCCCACCAAACTAGCTCATAAATGAAAAGATAAGCCTCTCAAGACGTCAAATAATAATCTATGCATGTCGTAGGGCCCTCTAAGAGGCCTAATGAAGTCCATGGGTTACATAATGAAGAGAAGGACCCTCAAAAGTAGTGGACAAGGGGGTGGCCCCTTGTAATAACCTGCGGTGTTCCAAATGACATCTGGGGGCACTCAAGTGTCCTTATGGCTCTTCAAACAAATTGAAGTTGTTTGTAGGCTGCCCTTAAGGGTTAGAATGATGGTGTAGGTGATGCCACATCATCGTGGAAGTTCTAGATCATTTTCCAAGTGTATGGTGTAGATCTGGGGTCGACTGGGCATGATGGATCAAGTGCATCCTCCTCGTCCCATAAGTGAACCACGAGAAATATCTGAATGGTTGTGGGGATCCGTGGATTGTAATTTGCTGTTGTGGAGGCCCATGGCTCTCAACACTCACCCTACATGTGCCAATGTAGCCCTTTGGAGGATTAGGACCCCGTATAGGGAGACCAAGTCTAAGATGGAAACCATCTGCAATCCTGCATAAGATCCAATGCATCTGCTAGCCTTTGTAATGTCCCAAATGAAAGAAATTTGGAACAATTACTTCAAAAATACTTCAGAAATTTAAGCCGTCAATACCATAAACAAATTGCACAATTTTAACCATGAAATTAACAGCAAACCACGAAACATAAACTGCAACTTAAAATGGACAAGAAATATATGTAGAATCCTCAGCCTGATTTTATTAAAAATAGAGAGTACATAGAAAGTTGGAAATAGCTGAGAGTATGGCCACTAAATAAATTTGCTCCAATACTGCACTGGACCTACAAAACTAAGCTGGCCAATCAATATGCTGCAACCTGTGAACCGTGAATGGATCGACCAAGGGAAAAGATGGGTGCTCGCCCAATCTCTCTAAATCACCCAAGGGTTTCCGTCCGAGGCTACTGCTGGAGTAGAGAACCGGGTTCTCAACCTCTCATACCAGAAACAATACCAAATCCAAGATGTCTCCAAATGATCTTCTCCTCCTCTTTTATGGATTTGATGGATAGATCTCCAATCCTCTAGAAGCATTTTATTTTATTATTTTATTATTATTCTAGAAGCTCCTCCATTGACTTTATCAAGTGACCTTTTAATTTTATTTTATTTCACTTAAGTCACTTTAGGCCTTTTTCTCCAATTAATTATTTTTCCTCAATTAAATGACTAATTAATGTAATTTTTAACCAAGGAAAATAGAAAATCGCCGACCATACTTTCTTCGACCACTGGAAGTCTCTTCTCAGCATCCCATCCTGTAGATATTCTCATCCCGGTTCCAACGAGCTATTACACTGAGGTGTTCCATCAATTAATCTCCCCGGAATGCCACCTTGAGCATAATTAATTAAGTTATGCCCAATAATAATGCAAATTTTTTAAAGTTGTCAGAATGCGACGGAACGAAATGAAAACTGTGTGGATGATGGAATATGCCAAGCGAATGCCATCAAATCCCATAAAAACTCCTCAAAACTCCATCGAGACCCTTGATGACATAAAGCTGCTCCACTAACCTGGTCATCCCCTGCCCTAGAAATCCACCTTGGTTGTACTATGAAGAAGAATAAAAATGGGGACATGACAGCCTTCTAGTATAACAAGTCATTAGAAAAATCGAGTAAATGAGCTTACCTAATCATAGACCACAGGCGGGGACTTCATAATGGCTTGCCCTTCCATAATGGGCTTCAGAATGTGCCAGTCTTTCCTAAACTGCAAATTGGTTAACCAATGATCCTATTAGCTTATTTCTACTTCTAAAGGGGATAATATAGTCAAGGTACATCCTTCAAGAGGTGGTGGCATATGAAAAATAGGTGAATGAAGTAGGGAATGAGAAGGGGCAGCCCTGGGTCACATACTGGGGTACAAGGGTAGCTAATAAGAGGGAAGCCCACAATTGGGTTTATAATGTGTAGGAGGGAGCAATCGTGGTACATGAGGTGCCCCGACCTTGATTTTTCCACCCTTATTTAATGCCTTTTGCCTTTTTATGATTTTTTTTTATTAACTGCTCAGGGCTCAAGGGGTTAGAGCATGATGTATAAGATATAGTAGTGAATTCCCCCTTTTATTGCCCACCAGGGGTTGGGACAATCATGGGTTCCTATATGATGAGGGAGGCTCATAGAACCTGTAGGAACTAGGGTGATGGCCATGATAATGGGGTAGAGCTCATGTATTGGATTTTTCCCACGTGCTAAATGCTTTTGTCCTGGACATCTTTTGCATTTTGTGGTACTTTTCCTATTGAATGTGGCCATATATGCTTTTATCTTTCTTTTCAGCTGCATCAACCTTTGGGCTTCATTCCAGGCCATGGCCCAAGGTTTGGGCAAGGGGAAGGGGTGAGCTAACCCCATGTGGACCTGATGGAGGTATGTGGACCCAGGTGGGAGAAACAATGGATGGGGTAATAATGAATGGAAAGAGGGCAATATAAGAAGATAAGGGAGTAGGACCATGCAATGAAAATCGGGGTTTCTCATGAAATACCATCCCTGAAACCAAATGGTCAGTAAAAGAGATGCTAGGAGACTAGAATTCAAGGTTAATTACTAAAAGGGGTCTAGGGGACAAAACACAGACCTATCCCATCCTTTCCACCAAATCCCCTTACTAATCCATGCCCATAAGTGTCCATAACAAGCAAACTACAATACTCAATTTCAAAATGACAAGGCATACCTTTAGATTCATGAGGCCCACCTTCAAACATACGATCATGGCAGATGGGCGAGGGACCACATGGCTAGCTCAGGTGGCAGAGAAATGGCACAATGAGCTAGCTGATGGCTGCAAGGGGTTGCTGGCTGCCGATTGAGGAACATCTTAGAGAATTTTTTTCTCCTAGGGATATTACCAACAAAATGGTGGGTCACATCTGCCTCCAACTGGAACGTTTGAAGAAATGGGTGAAGCTACTCGAACTCCAGCAATCTCTTGGTTGTCATAGACCTGTCACCTACACATGTACTAGACAGAAAAACACGGGGCATCATGCTTTTGTGTGTCTCATGATCGCACATGCTAATATGTTAGGCCATAAAATCAACAAAAAATAAAATAGGCATCTATCTATCATGAGGAATATCATATGATGTTATTTCTAATGCAAAATTTAGCATGCAATGCATCCTACGCTACCATGCATATGATACAATGCCAAGTGTTAGGTATAATCCAATGCAACCAACATGTAAATCGATCAACACAAGAATGCATGCTTCCATGATTCTTTTTTCAATGGACTTGACAATGGGAATATTAATATGAGGGGTTGTGAGGGAGGGAGGTGGGAAAACAAGAGACCCATATGTCATAGAAAGGTATCCTGGAAGAAGGAAAAGACACTAGTCGAGAGGATTGGGTTTGACCCTTCAACCAAGAGATGGAAATGTCAGTAACCCAATATATGAATCTTTGATGGAGAACTATCTCATGGTTATCATCCTTAGGGTAAGAAGGGGTGAAAAACTCAAACATGTTTAGGATGATACTGTTTTGGTCATTGGGAAAACAAGAAGTGGGCTCATCATTGTATTTGGGGGAAAACCATGATTCTTGGTTCTTTATAGGGGAAATTAGCACTTCATCAAAACTAGGGGGATGAACATCATCACAAACATCTATCTCCAGGGTAGGGGAAGAACGCTCAAACATGGAGAAAAACCCTTTATTGGTGGCATGGCCTAAGGAAGCATCCTCCTCAATTTCTTCTATATTAGTCATCATAATTTCCCACAATCTTTGAAGGATCTTCTTTTATTGAATCATCTTGGAACATAAAGAAAAGACCTTTCCAATCACTAGGAAAGGCTTCATAAGGACCAACATTGTTATTCGGAACGGGTGGAGCATTTTCTTATTCCTTAGCTCATTCTCATGGACTTGAGGGACCATGGGGTCTTAATTTCTACAGTCATACCTAATTTCCCAATCAACAGCCCCAAAGTCACTCATAGATTCTCTGTTTATTTGACTATCATGATCTTCCTCAGAATCCTCAATTTCTTCACTATATATTTGGTGTTGGTTAGAATTCCATTCATTTCCTTCTTTAGATAGGGAGGATTTTTCCTCCTTCATTCATTCTCGAAGAATGATCTCCAAGGTATTTACTACATGATTTCGAATAAATGCCTAAAGAAGAAGGTCATAGGTAGGACTCTCTTTATATATAATTTTCGTGTTACAGATCCTTTATGATTTCTCACAATAGTGGGAGAAAATATCTTGAGAGTCATATGCGGCCATCAATTTCCTGCAGGACTTTTCACATTCCATCATCCATTCTTGCAATATCTGAGGGCTCTCGGGGTTGAGATCTTCCTCATTGGCCTTAGAGGATATGCTTTCCAATTCATGAGTCTCTCCCTTGGTATTATTATTAAAGTATGCATCAATAAGAGGCCCTTCTTCAAACATAAAACCATATTCAATAACTTCCTCCTCTCAAAAGGCCATATCTAACATTTCGGATATGTCTTCATGAGATTGGAAACTCGGCCCTGTTACCCACCATTTTATGGGTAATATCCCTAGGAGAATTTTTTTTCTCCAATATAGTCCTCAGCTAGTAACCAACAACCCCTTGCAGCCATTAGCTAGCTCATTGTGCCATTTTCTATGCCACCTGAGCTAGCCATGTGGTCCCTTGCCCATCTACCATGATCGTATGTTTGAAGGTGGGGCCCCTGAAGCTAAAGGTATACCTTGTCATTTTGAAACTGAGTTTTGTAGTTTTCTTATCATGGAAACTTCTGGGCATGGATTAATGGGGGGATTCGGTGGAAATAATGGGCTAGGTCTGTGCTTCCATCCCCTAGACCCCTTTTAGACATTAACTTACATTCTAGTCCCATGGGATCTCTTTTACTGACCATTATGTTCCAAGGATGGTATTTCACAGGAAACCCCGATTTTGTGTTAATCTAGGTTGTCATTGATGTCAATATGACATTATTGGAGATGGCAAATATTCTTGTGATACATTAACCCACTGTTTTAAAAACCATTTTCAAAAACCGGTTACCGGTCAAACCGGCTGGTTAGCAAGCTGGTTGATCCGAACCGACCAAAAAACCCGGTTTGGAAGGCCGTTTCTCCAATTTTTGGCCCTAACTGGTGAAAACCAGCCGGTTTAGGACGGAACCGGCCGGTTTTAGGCATGCCCACCATAACTTGAAAAAAGCGGATTTCTGACTGGTTTTGCATCAGCTTAAACAGCTCATAGTACCTGTGATCTTCATCACTGTGCAAGGTATTTAAGTATATGAGAAATGGAAGGAGCCCTAGCTATATGCCTACAACCAGTATGTCTGAATTGAAGAAGTTTGAAGCCCTTGAAACCTTCAAACTATAGCAATTTTCATCAATGACACAAGGACCGGCAAGAGATCTGAAGAACATTTTTCCCTATATCGGCTGTTGGGAGCATCAAACTACCTGTGGAAGATTTAAAGTTAAATTACAATAACTTTGGTATATTGATGGATGTGCCTATGTTGACTAAGTAATGCATGATTAAATGCTCAGAGATTACCTGTAGTAGTAGTATGTGGAAAAACCTGTTTATTAGAACGATACATCTACCCATAAGCACTATACATGTAATTCATAGTACTGAAGGTTGTACCAGAGTTGAAATATGCACTAATCTTTATGCTTTGATTAATGTATAACAGTAATGACATGCCTTTGAATGACACTGAGACCATAAGGAAAAGGACTTTATAACAGTGAAACAAATGTGGCTGCCAGTGTTTTGTGTGTTGAAAGTCTGACTGAAGATGACTGTTTTAGAAATTGTGCTTCAGGCAGTAAATGGACTAATGCACAAACTTGTGCCATATTTGTGTATCTGTACTTGTGCCTCATTGCTTATGTATTTTGTCGATGATATGTATTGCACTCGGTGCCATTTTGATATATTCACCTTTACATGGTATATAAATGAGCAATCTTTGCATATTTTGTCTCCGTTGGCTTGGAATCATGGTTTTAAATCTTAAAAATAGTTTTTTTCGTTAAAAAATAATTATTTAATGTATTTTTCTAAAACCGGTTCGTTTAGACCAAACCAGTCCCGGTTAGACCGGTTCTGGTCAGTAAACCGGTTCATTAGGTGGACCGGTCCGATCACCGGTTCTGGTTTTAAAAACATTGCATTAACCTCATGAAAACCCTAGATGCAAGACATTAACCCTAAGTAAAAAGCCCCAATTCTATGTTAATCTAATGTTGAATACCTCCTTTGCTTGTTAAAGAACCATAAGAAAAAACCCTAACCCTAAGTCTAGAGACCCTAATTCTATAATAAAAACCCTAGCACGATGTCTAAAACCTAGACCTTATCCTAGAAACCCTAAGTATTAATTCCCTAACATAATGAAACCTACCTTTATAATATAGAATCCTAAAACTCTAAAAAGCCATTCATAAAAAAAATTAATTATTAATTAAAAAAAAGGAACTTCAAAACATTCCATTCTTCCATGTTCTACCATATTAATTTTATACATTAATAAAGCATTTATAATGCTCCTCCACAGCATGCAATAAGCTTTATAGCATTAAACCATATTAAAAATTTGATGTTGGACTTTGGTCAATGCCATTCTCTTGGCATGTATTAAACTTTTATAACACTCCACGCTATGCAATAAACTCTAAACATTAAAGCGTATTAAGATGTATTAAATATTTGATGTCGGCCATTCTTTTGGCATGTCGGCTCTCCAAAACGTAACATTTCTAGATGCAACAATGTAACGTACCCCTTTGTCCTACCCATAGAAAAATAGCTACTAAGCTCCATTAATTTAAAATTTCTTTTATTTATAGTTAAATTTCAATGGACTCACAGGTGGAGTTAACCAATCATTTCATGCACAGTAATCATCCAGGCAACTATACTCAAAATATTAGCTACTGAATACCAGCAAGATAATGAACCATATTTCACACTCTTTAGATTAGCCCTTAAGCTTAATCTCAACTTGGAGAAAGGGAAACGATTCATGACATGCAACCATCAAAACTCTGAAATAACTCTTGCAAGCATTAATGGATATTAATTTAAGTTTACTGTAGCTATCATGGCCGTACATCATGATCATAGTCATGTACACATAGTCAATATGTTATTGGCCAACCTTTCATTCACATGCATAACTAGCTAGAATTAGCCTAAGTGGAGACAATATTATTGACATGCAAATACAAATAATTGAACCATTAGTCATACAATGAGAAGCATTATTTCCGCAACTGTCCTTCTTGCATAAGCAATTACCAATTGAGGAAATTATAAGCATACTATATTTTATTAAATGCAAAATGATCAGGTATATTTATATATGCTCTCCTCATAAACAAAGTTAGAGAAAAACATTAACACAGGTAATCTATTTATGAATAATTGTCACATGCAAACTCTACCATGAATGGGTACTAGAACTATTACCCACTGAATATGCTTCTACAGTTAACTTCACACTGGAATGCAACATGCATAAGAAAATCCGTCATTCCCTTAATAGAGATAAATTCAACCATCAGTATATCTGAGCTAAATGATTTAACCTCATAACAAGTAAGGATTAACATAAAACCCATACCATGCAAGTGAATCTCATCAGAATAGAGGGAAACACAAAATCTATTAATACATAAGCATATGTAATTCACTCAACATTCTCATGGCAAAGAAACTTAAGAAATATTCTCATAAACAAACTGGAACTATAAGAGAGAGAGAGAGTAAGAAACAACATACAAAACATTCCACACATGTGAATCCATCTAAAACAATCACTTGGAGGGAGGAGCACCACCACCCAACCATGAATCACCTCTGATTCCCCCCAAGCCGAAGTTCTTGCCAAGGATCAACTGTCCTCAATTGATCAATGCATTGGGTATTTAATACCCTCTTTCATGATTTAGTTTCCATTAGCGGCATCCCACTTTTATGGATTTTTCCATTTGCCTAGGTCTTTTTTCAGAAAAGCTCGTCTTTATCTCCCATGAGGCTTTTCCTCATAAAAGATTGCCTTTATCTCTCACAAAGCTTTTATGTCCGATGGATCTTTATCTCCCATCCATCCGATGGATCTCCAATCCATCCAAGCTTATCTAGAATCACATCTAGAAGCTTTATCATGAAAGATTCATCTCTATCCCATTCCTCAATGGGATTTGGAAAAAATCTTCTCTCTCTTGGTGCTCCACCGTCCAAGTGATTTATTTTATTAATTTATTTAATAACACATTTTCTTTTTATATTACATATCACCTAGCTTTCCTAAGCTTAGGTTTAGAATGGTTTGACCCATAAAGGAGGGTATCACACCTAGCTTTACTTAACTTAGGTTTACAATCATTTAACACACAATGGAGGATATCACACCTAGCTTTAACCCAGCTTAGGTTTACAATAATTTAGCACACAAGGGAGGGGTGTTACAAATGAATTCATATATATTGGCAATAACGCCTCAACATTTGACCAGCGCATACAATTCAGAATTTGGTGAACATAGATAAATATAAAGATTATACCTCTGTGGACCTGTGGGTGGAAGAAGAAAACACGACATGGACTTCGGACTTGTGACAAATCATTTTCCTACCACAGAACTTGTGATGGACAGCTAGATAGTTCAGCAGATGATATGTGAAGCTTGAACCAGTGCCAAAAACAGATGTGCTCTAGCCATGAAAATTGGTGGAGAGGCTAAAGCACATGAGATATCCAAGACCCAGAAGTTGAAGGGGATGACGATTGTGCCATGAGTGCTCATGTACCTCTAGAGAAGAGGTGGCGAGACATCGAGCTATCAGGAAGACTACAGGAGATGGGGGGTAGGATCCTTGAGGCACCCATGTTGAAAATACTGGGGGGTGGGGGTGAATCAGTATTTCTTAGCAATTAGCACTTTTAAATCTTTTCAGAGTATTAGTTAATATTCAATTATTATTAATGTTTATGCAGTAATAACAGTAAATAAAAGAACATAGGAGGCACAAAAACTTTAGGTGGAAAACCCCCTCCGGGTCAAAAACCATCGAACGATTTTCTAATAAATTCCTTTAATCTTCAGCCCCAACTGAAATGTAAGCAATAAATTCCTAGAATTCTAGAATATCATTCTTATCCAGCTCCCACTGGAAGGACGCCCCAACGCCCTAGTTTCTTCAGTAATCAACTGAATGGATGTCCCAACACCCAAGACCAACCTACCACCCTGAAGTGTTCACAGGCTCCAACCTGTAGGCGACTTCTTGCACCTGCCTAGCACCTCCCTGCCACCCTATAATGACTGAAATGAGACAAGAGTGTGGATTCCCGTAACAGGGACAATGATCCATGATATAATATGATTTACAATGATTTTGACCGTACACGCAATCACACTATGACCTGCAACCCATCCATAACATCATCCCAACAAAGACTCCTATACCTCCCAACAATGCCTTTTCGAATCTAGGAATATTGATTCTTTTACAATAATGACTCTTCCAGTGATGACACCTTTACAACTTTACAATGACGACTCTTGGCCTTGAGACTTCTTCACAATATGTAGATGGTTGTCATGTCTTCAAAGGATGTCCAGATGACTCTTGGCCTTGATACTTCTTCACAATATGCAGATGGTTTTCATGTCTTCAAAGGATGTCCGCTGCAATGCCTCCTTTGATTTGATACTTCAGCTCTTGAATTCTTTCTTGAAGTTTTACTTGAATCTTCTTCTACCTGCATGCAAAATTTTCCCGACGAAACCAATCCCAAAACAAAATAAAATACCCTTCAACTTACCTCTGCTTGCACAACACATGTAATTGCATAATAATGGATAGATACAAATTAAAATTACAATGCATACCTAAAGTGTGCTTGTCACTTTTGTTGTTGACTTGTTGCAGCAGTACAAAAAGACTCCCACTCTTGATAGAGGCCTGGACTGTATGCAAGACTATATCCAAAACTGACCTAAAGATATATACAATAAAAACTGATGACAGACCCTAGACTTGTGATGGACCAAGTTCTAAGTACAACAACAGAGACCATTCCATCAACTATGACAAGAAAGTAACATGAACATACAACATCATATAGATTTAGCAAACTTGGTGTAGCATAAAGAATATGTAGCATAAAATGTGTAGTATCAAGAATAGGACATCCAAAAAACTAATTGTGACATATACAGACATAGAGATATAACCGAGACACTGTATATACTTACGTTGTCCTGCAAAAACATATGTCAGAGATGATACTAAAAATTCAAATGTAAACACTAATCATGCATACCTTGCTGTAGGACACTTACCCTTAACTGTTGATGTGTGGTCCTTACTGCAGTGATCCTTGAATGCATAAGTTTTTTCTTGCCTTCTAGGAGCTCGATATTCAATCTGTTGTATCTATGTAATTTTGGCTCTCTAGGGTCTGAAATTTCGTCCTATGGTAGCCCTCTAAGTCCTCTTTCCAACCCCATAGGTTTGATCAAGATTGGATTCTTCAAGAAAGAGTTATGCCCAATCTCCCATGATAACCTGATTATAGACTGGTTCGGTAGAGTGAAATTGTACAAAGTGCCACGTGTCACTGTTGCAACCTTAAGTCCTGAAAACGCTACTCGACAAACTAAAGTCCATCCTATTTCTATAAATATTTACAAAATTTGAATCCAATGCTCAGAGAGAAAGTTATGATGATTTTCCCAATGTCACTTGTTTGACATGGAATTCAGGAGCTTGCAAAAACCCTAACTTCCTCAGACCATATCTCCGAAAATATAGCGAACCAAGATCTGAAATTCAGTCACGAGGTTCATCACGATTTCAGCTCAAATGGGTTTTAATTGCAGCTTTCGAAGCTTCGTAGAAAAAAAGGTTATAGCGAAAATTCCACGATGGCCTGTTTTAAGCCACAAAATCCTGACAAGAGGAGGATATGAGGGTCATTATTTATATGAATGTCTTGAGCAATGTTGCAGTAATCGTTATAGAGATATTATCGGCGAAGGGAAAAAATCGTAACATACAAAAATATTCATTTTTTTCAATTTTTTTAGTATCTAAAGCATCTACAACATAAAATAAATACATTGACACATAAATATGATAAAAGAACTAATATATAAGATGTGTAATATCATTTCTAGTGCTACATCACACATAAAAATGAATCATGTCCTGAATAGTAAGTCCTGACTCAGCCTCAAAATATCAACAAAAAATATAATAATGTATCTCATATCATGAGTCATAATGTCATATACAATGAAATGAACCAAAAAACTAAAGTCTAATACTACTGATTTCCTCTGCCCCTCTAGATGTAGATGCTGGTGGAGTTGGCAGTGGACTCTGCTGTGCTCTAGAAGCTGAAGAACTAGGAGCTACAGGAGGTAAACCACGTCCTCTACTAGTGACAGGAGTAGCCTGGGTAGGTTGTGTCACCTCCTCCTCCTCTTCATAAAAAAAATCATCGCAAAAAAAAATCACGATTTTTTCAAGTTATCGCAATTTTTTGTGAAAAAAAAATTAGCGTAAAAATTGGGCGATAATATCGCCAAACTCAAAAAATCGTGATTTTCCAATAAAATCGCGATAAAATCGTGATTTTTGCAACACTGGTCTTGAGTTGAGAGGGTCCTCAACAAGTGAATGTTCGAGGGATTTTAGGAGCAAAAAAATATTATTAATTATTGACTATTCAATGACTACAACCAATTATGAGTGCGCCATGCCACAACCCCATAAGGCTTTAACCCACTAACTGGGTTACTAATGTTGAATTTTCTAAGTCTATCGTTAGAAAATTAATTTGTATTTCGCTGGTTTATTTCTTCTACTTGTTAAAATTCAAACAAGTTATTTAATACATTTAAAAATCAAAATAAACACAATATAGTCACAACATCTACAAATCATCAACTGAAAGAAAACAAGCACACAAGTGACACAGTTATTTTTGGACAAATGTCCCCGGAAAAACCCAATGCGGGAAAACCGGTGCAACTATTTTGAGGGTTATATTATTATGCAGTTTATCTGAGTACAACAAGGTGCCTAATCTGGCTCACTTGATAGAGAAAAATACACAGCAACAATACCTCTATATCCAGAAACAGGTATTCATAAAACCTGTCCGACGAAACCCTCTCTGGCACAACTGAAGCTCAACACTGGCCCTTCTGGCCTCTGCGTCAGCCTCTTGCTGACTTTTGTCAGCCCCAAGACCCTCTGCGTCAACCTCTTGCTGACTTATGTCAGCCCCAAGACCCTCTGCGTCAGCCTCTTGCTGACCTGTGTCAGCCCTAGGACCCTCTGCATCAACGCTCTAAGGCACTGTGCAGCCTCTGGGAGCCTCTGCGTCACTCCCTCTGCCCTCTACATGGATGATGCAGTTTCTCTGGGCTCTGCGCTGCCTCTGTTGGGCTTTGCGTAGCATGGACTGGATGTTGTTCTCACTCTCTTCTTTTGTGCTGGTCTCCCAATATTGTCCCTGCCTCTCAGCCTCATGCTCACTGCCCCTCGTTGTTGATCACTGATTCAACTTTTCTTAGCAACCCTGCTCTAGCAAAATAAATGATTGATCACTCTGGTGTATTCTCCAGCTGACCCTCAAGTCTCTTCTTATACTTTTCTCGTTGGTCCATCAACGACTGAGATTAAATCTATAATCAGTAGCTAAGATTAGATTTGACTTGATACATGACTTTTGGAACTTTCTAACCCAATTTTATATTAACACCCATTAATATTTTATTTTTCCTAAGTTTAGACTTAGGAACTCCATTAAAAATATTAATTATTTTAATATCTCCCAAACCGGTTAGAATCTGCCCAAACCATTTCTGGGTCTTGCAGATCTCATGCACTTTAGCCTCTCCACCAATTTTCATGGCTAGAGCACATCTAATGCTACCCCAAATCAGCACTCCCTCTTAGCGAAGACTGTGCTCTAGTAATACTCCACATTGAGTATCACACTGATTATCCGGCACCGGTACCTGTGCTGATGCTAGGCTTCCCTGCCCAACATCCTCTGCACTGCTGCATCATGTAATGCTACCCATGGCCCTGCTACTGCCACTGCTGCATCCATACGGTAGCTCCCTTTGCATCCATGTTGCTGCTGGTCCATCCTCCCAGCACTGCATCCCTGCTCATCATGTTGCATTGTGCTACTGCACTACAACTCAGTTACTAAGAAGTAAGTAACGGATCCACCCAACTTTTGACATTCCTGTCAGGCTAGAAACACTCCTGATGTTGAAGCTGCCTCCGCCGCTAACAAGTGCTCCCTCTCTGGCCTCTGCATTGCTGCAACAACTCCCTGCATCTCGCACCATTGCACACCTCTCTCTGCCATCCGGCACTGGTGCAACACTCCCGTGCCTCTCGCACTGTTGTAACCTACTAGCCTCGCACTGCCCGGGGACTCCTGCACTATAACACTCTCTTCCGCTTCATCCGCATCTGTCTCTACCTACACCTGCCAGTCCTGCTACTCTTCGGGGCTCACACAGCAAGGTATAATCCAAGAGGTTGGGTACCTCAAGGATCCTACCCCTCATCACCTGTAGTCCTCCTGACTACAACTTGATGCCTCCCCACTTCTTCTAAAGTGGCACGTGAGCCCTCATGGCACAATCGTCATCGTCCTCGACTTCTTTCTCCACCTTCGCTGGCGTTGCCTTCGATTTAGAAGCCTCTCCCTTACTCTTCTTCCTCAGACACTGGTTCAAAAAATGACCCAGTTCTGCACAATTGAAGAACTTGACCTTGGAGAGGTCCTTCTTCTTCCTCTTCTCCTACTTTCCCGCAGATGCTAGAGCCACATCCTCTTCTTCCTCCTTCTTGATCCTGACCCCTTTGCCACTACTCACCGCCTTGATTAGCCATTTGATCTCTTCTTGATGAAGAGCCGCCCACAGTTCTTCCCAATCCAAAAGACTCGTCCTGCCCAGTATGCTCTGGAAAAATACGTCCCAATCCTCGGAAACTGCGTTAAGTGCGGTCCTCACCATTAATTCCTCATCTGGTGTGGCCCCTATGGAAGTTAGCTAGTCACAGATCTCCTTCAACTGACCAAGGAAGAAATCTATCTGCTCTCCCTTCTGCATCTGGTATGCCCTTAGCTGATTCTCTAGGAGCATCTTCCTCTACACAAAAGTATGCTGGTACAATGTCTTCAAGGCGTCCCACATCTCCTTTGGTCGTTTCCTTCTCGGCAATATGTGGTACCTATTGATTTAGGGTAGGATCGGATGTGCTCTAGCCACGAAATTTGGTGGAGAGGTTGGGGCACATGAGATCTCCAATACCCAGAAAGGGTTTGGACAGATTCTAAACAGATAAGGAGATATTAAAATAATTAATATTTTTAATGGAGTCCCAAGTCTAAACTCAGGGAAAATAAAATATTAATGTGTATTAATATGAATCTATGTTAGAATGGTCCAAAATACATGGATCAAGCCAGATCCAATCTTAGCCATTGATTAGGGACTTAATCTCAGCCGTTGAGATGTCAACAGGAAAAGTATAAGAGGAGGCTTGAGGGTCACTTGGAGAATACACCAGAGTAATTAGTCATTCTATTCTCTAGAGTGGGGTTTGTTAAGAGAGATAGAATCAGTGATCGGGAGAGCAGCTAAGGGGCATTGAGTACAAAGAAATAGAGAAGGCAAAGATTGTGTCAAGAGAGCAACGCAGCAGCCAAGGAGAGTGACGCAAAGCTAGCAAGGGCTCACGCAGGGCCACGCAGAGGTAGCAAAGTGCTGCGCAGAGCACCAAAGAGGCTAGTGTGTTTGACGTAGAGGCCTAGAAAGCTGACACAGGGCCTTTTGGGGTTGACATAGGCCAAAAAAGGCTGACGCAGGGCCAACGTGAGACAGAGAGGGGCTGCCGTTGTCCAGATTGGGCAGACGCTGGGGTTGCAGAGGACTTTTGTGCTGAGGAGCTGCCGGAAGGATTTTCCAGGGTTTCAGCCAGGATATTTCTCTCAAACTGTGAGGTATAGTTACTAAGGAAATTCTCTGTTAGGTAGGCCAGTTTCGGCACTCAGATTGTACTCTGATATTGCTTAATAAGAAAACCCTTAGATAGCTACACCGGTTTTCTCGCATTGGGTTTTTCCAGGGACATTGGCCCAAAAATAATGGTGTCATGTGGTGTGTTTGTTCTTGTTTCTTTTAGTTGCTGATCTATAATATGTTGAGCATGCACTGGTGTTTATTTTCAGTATTTACTTTATAAATAACTTGTTAAAGAAAAATAACAAGTAGGTAGGAATAAATCAGAAAAAGTTCATGAAGGGTTTCTAAACTAAGGAAAATTAGAAACTTCAATAGTACCACATGATCCTTGACCCCATCAAGGATGATGCACTTAGCCTTAGCCATTGCGTCCTTGTACCTTTCATTAGCTACTAGGTCAGTTGGGATAGCTATCACTCTTGAGACGAAGCCCTTAATGCGATGTCTATCTAGAATGGACAAGATCCTGGCCTTCCAGACCACAAAGTTAAATGCTCCGTCTAGCCTGTCCTGATCTCTCAGCCCATTCACGACCATCTCACTGCTCTTCTTTATTGACTCCTCTGAGTCTCTCTACTTCTTGCTTGGAAGTTCTTGGTTCGACTCCTGCTGAGTGTCTCTACTTCCCGTTTGGAAGTTCTCTTCTGGACTCCCTCTAAGTCCCGATTTCCCTCCCGGAAATCCTTCTTCCAACGTCAAGTTGCCCCACTCCAATCGTCTGTGCAACTGCAACACTGATCTGGATTCCTTGGCTAGAAATCCACCTCGGAAACAACTCCCTCCACCTTGGTCTTTCCCTGTTAGGCATTGTTCTGACCACAATACCCCACCAACTTCGCTCTTGCAAATTACCCACAGCCTCCTATGCCCCCACAACTGAAGGATTGAGCCACTTGGCTCTGCACAATCCCAGCACCGGAAAATCAACCTTCTCAGCCAACTGTGTCAGCCCTCCTAGTCTCTGCGTGGCTTTGTGTGACCTTGATTCTGCCTCTCTTAGCCTCTACGCTGGCCTCTCTTTGGCGACGTAGTCCCTCTGCGTCACTCCTTCTTCTGTCGCCTTCTGCAAGGATCAAATCTGTCACTCAGGACAATTGAATTTGCTGCAAATGCTCTGCTCGGCTGATGCCTTCAGTTTTCCTGTGATCTGCAGCCACGCTCTGATACCATGTTGAATTTTCTAAGTCTATTTGTTAGAAAATTAATCTATATTCTGCTGGTTTATTTCTTCTACTTGTTTAAATTCGAACAAGTTATTTAATACATTTAAATATCGAAATAAACACAATACAATCACAACATCTACAGATCATCAACTGAAAGAAAACAAGCACATGAGTGACACCGTTATTTTTGGACAAATGTCCCTGGAAAAACCCAATGCGGTAAAACTGGTGTAGCTATTCTGAGGGTTATATTATTATGCAATCTATCTGAGTACAACAAGGTGCCTAATCCGGCTCACCCAAAAAAATAAAATACATGGCAAAAATAACTCTATATCCAGAAACAGGCATTCAAAAAACCTATCCCACAAAACCCTTTCTGGCACAACTGAAGCTCAGCACTGGCCCTTTTGGCCTCTGCGTCAGCCTCCTGCTGACCTGTGTCAACCCAAGGACCCTCTATGTTAGCCCTCTGAGGCACTGCGCAGCCCCCCTTTGAGGCACTGTGCAACCTCTGGGAGCCTCTGTATCACTCCCTCTGCCCTCTGTGTGGATGACACAGTCTCTCTAGGCTCTACGTTGCCTCTGTTGGGCTCTGCATAGCCTGGACTGGCTATTGCTCTCGCTCTCTCTAATTTTGTGCTAGTCTCCTAGTATTGTCCCTGCCTCTTTGCCTCGTACTCACTACCCCTCACTGCTGATCATTGATTAAACTTTGCTTAGCAACCCCGATTTATAAAAATGGATGACTGATCACTCTGGTGTATTCTCCAACTGACCCTCAAGCCTCTTCCTATACTTTTCTCGTTGGTCCATCAACGGTCGAGATTAAATCTCTAATCAACAGCTAAGATTATATTTGGCTTGATCCATGACTTTTGGAACCTTCTAACCCAGTTTTATATTAATACCTATTAATATTTTATTTTTCCTAAGTTTAGACTTAGGAACTCCATTAAAAATATTAATTATTTTAATATCCCCCAAACTGGTTAGAATCTGCCCAAACCATTTCTGGGTCTTGGAGATCTCATGTGCTTTAGCCTCTCCACCAGTTTTCATGGCTAGATCACATATGATGCTACCACAAATCAACAACTAACCTCAAACGCAAATAACTCTCGAACCGTGAAGAACTGGGAGGCGTACCATATATCAACGGAAACATTTCGACGAGTAGAATCCATCGAGAAGATCATTGAAGCAAAATAATATGAGTTTCCAAGTCAAAATGCCCTTGCAATATCGGGGTAGCCCCTAGTGCTGCTTGGGTTGACATCAATGACAACCACTGATCAACAATCTCCCCCTTTGGCATTGATGGCAACACAAGTACTCCTCTTGCGATCATGACACCTCTTCCTACTGCCTTTTCTCTCCCTTTGTCATCAATGGCAAAGGGTAACTCCACTTGATAAACAACCATCCTGCGGACCTATACACACCTCCACTCCCCCTTTCTATTCGAGTAGATAAGAGAAAGAGTCTAATGAAAACTTGGGAGAATCCCAAGCTTTTGGTGAAGATACTCATATGCTTCACAAGTTAATGGTTTGTTAAAGATGTATGCAATTTGTTCCTTTGTGCCAACATATTCAAGCTTGATATTCTTTTCGAGGACCTTCTCTCTAACGAAATGATATTTAATCAGAATGTGCTTCGTTTTGGAATGCATCAGAGGATTCTTGGAGATACTGATGGCACTGGTGTTATTGCAAAAGATGGGAATAGGCTCATCAAACTTGACTTGAAGATCTTGCAAAGTTTTCTTCATCCAGAGAACTTGTGTACAACAAATTGCTTCCGCGATATATTCTGCTTCTGCTGTGGATAACGAGATTGAAGACTGCTTTTTACTTAACCATGAAACAAGACAACCACCTAGATAAAATGTTGCTCCACTGGTACTCTTACGATCATCAACACTTCTTGCCCAATTTACATATGTATAAGCTTGGATAACCAGATCATTTCCTTTGGGATACCATAGACCATATTCCGATGTGCCCTTAATATATCGAAGAATTCTTTTGACGACAATAATATGATATTATTTGGTGCTACTTTGAATATTGCTACTTGTCCAACTTCCTGCATCACATCTGGCAGGGAGACTGTCACATATAAGAGACTACTAATCATGGATCTATACAATCTTTGGTCCACATCCGTTGACGAATCTTCTTGTAACTTGTTACCATGGGGGTAAGGATAGGCTTGCAATCTTCCATCTTGAATTTATTGAGCATTTCCTTGATGTACTTGATTTGATATATGAATATTCCTTTATCCTGCTGAGATATCTCGATAATTGTTAGATTTTCTTGATCCACTTTCACATAGAGATTGCTTGTCAGCGCTTCCTTTCTTGAATCTATAATATGTCAACTATTATTCTCCCCCTGAACATGTAATGAAACTGCCATATTGTTCAAACTACCTGTCTGTCAATCGTAGACTTGTGTCATATACTGTTGCATAGACTCCTCATCTTCAAATTTCTAGGAGTCGATAAGCTGAATTGTTTAGAATAATGTGTCATTTAACAAATCGTCTTGACTCGAGTCATTAACTGAAGTATCTGTTGATTCCTCACAATTCGTTATGAATCGTGAAAGCATAACTATTGGGAACTTATTTCCTTCTTGCTTTTCTTGGTCATCTTGTACTTGTTCATCCTGTACCTGTTTTCTTTCCAAAACTTCTTATTCTCGTCGTCAAGCTTTTCATTCATGGTTGATTCCATCTTGTACTTGCGGTTACGAGCTATGTGTCCATAGTTATGACAATTGTAATATTCGATGTTATTCATAGAATATTCTGTTTGGTGTTTATTTCGTGATCCTACAAATTTGCTTATGGGGTTTTGCCGATAATAGTTGTACCTGTCTGGAACTTCATAATCCCTAGCCATATGTCCAAAATTTTTACATTTGTAACATTCCACATCATCTCTCAAATGATCAAATTTGTGGATATTATGTTGATTTCTGGAATATCCATTTCTGAGAGATCTCCTGATATTATATTCATTCCAAACATACATGTGACATTCTGAAGCTCTATGTCCAAACCTTCCACATGAATAACAGTGACCATAAAAGATAGATTGATACCTGGGAGGAAATCTTCTTCGAGGAATTGTCTTCCAAGGTTCTTCTTGCGAGTCTTGATCTCTCGATCTAGCTGGGAGATCTATCTGCTTGGTAGATTTTGCATATCCATCTTCTTTATTTGTCATAGAAGGACTTGACTCCTTTTCGATTTTTTCTTTGTAACCAAGACCATTGTTGTCGTTGCATGATCGCTGGTTGCTGATGAGTTCGTTCAAAGTCTTTGAGCTGTTGGTGTAGTTTTGAAGAGGTTCTCCATTTTTTACTTCCTTTCATAAAGAAACAAGTTCATCTTCCAATGCTTCTCTTTCCTTGTTGCTTTCCTTTAATTCTTTCCTGAGTGATTCTTCAATTCGTTTGTATTCTTCAACCTTGATTTTAAGATTTAGGACTTTTTCCCTTTCTGTCTTTAATTCGTCTTCAAGAGTGTTGACGTGCTTCTTCTCGGCCTTGAGCTCTTTGATAACCCTGATCACTTCGTTTTGAAATTCAACCTCATTCATTTCTTCTTCTTCGTCTCCTTCTTCGTCAGTTGCCTCTTGCTTATTGTGCTTGGCCATAAACAATACTCTTCCATTGAATTCTTCTTCATTATCACTGTCTTCTTTGGATGAGGAGCTATCTTCTTTGGAGAAGAAACTTTTCTTAAACCATTTCTTCTTGCCTTGCTTGTTGAATTTCCTCAGTGATCCAAAATGGATCCAAAACACCCTCTAAGTCATCAAACATTCAAAACTATCACATGAGAAGAACTTTTAGAAAAGCCGGATAACACTATCGGGAGGCAAAAACATAAAGAAAACAGTGAAATGAAGCCTATTGGAGGTCAAAGGAGCAATGCATAGGAGTCGTCGGATCTGGACAATCAACGGTCCAGATCCGATCGACAAATCGCAATTGGCGGTGGCAAGCGGAGGCTATCAACGGAGACCACATAGAATATGCGACAGCAATCAGCGGGGTCAACGAGGACCGTCGATCAAACGCGTAGATCAACGACCCAAGTTGAATTGCACTATTGCGTCGGCAAACCACAGAGGAGCGCTTACAAACGGCCCGGCGGGATGTACGATATGCGATTGCGAACAATAGCATCACAACATCACATCAGAGCATTACAATGGAGTGGAGCCGACATAAACACAACTTGCGATAGCAGGACTCGATGGAGATATAGGTGATATTTCATATATTTTGAGATCCAGAAAATGACATTTTCCTTTGTATTTGCATTTTTCGTTAAATAAACAGAATACGAAGGAAAAGCGCTGATGTGATGAAACCGGACTCGAGAGGGTTTATTGATGCAGTTGTATAATATTTGAAGTCCGTCATAAGCCATTTTGCAGGATTTTCCGTGTTTAATGTATTTTTAAATACAAAGGGAAATCACGAAACAAGCAGGATTTCGGGTGGGTTGTAGGCGGTAAGTGGTTTTGGCCGGGCTCCGCCCGAGACCATACACTGGATGCCACGTGTCCAGGCGCTGGAGAGAGAAAACCACCCTTTTCTGGCGGTTAACCCCCGTATGCATGAGCCGCTCGAAATGAATCTCAATCGTTGGATCTGGATCACTTAGATCAACGATGGAGATGCGATAAGAAACACAAAGGCGGACCTGATAGGAGTTATAAGGCGGAATCTATAATATTTCAAATCCGATAAACAGAAGATTGGTGGATTTTCACAATTTTATGTGTATTTCTCTGTGCAAACAAAGAACAACCATTTTTGGGATTTCAAAGGCATCGATGGTCCATTCCATTACAGAACAGGTGGCCACCATCCCTGAAGGCGTTTAGCAATGATTGCTAACGCTCAGAGGGGGATTCGAGCAGACAGAGGTCGGGAACTAGAGAGCCCGAGAAGGGGAAACGAACATGCAACGCCGATTGGCTTTAAATCCATAGACTAACAGAAGACTGAAGCAGGCAGTGTTGAGACAGAGAGTCAGTATACTCACAAAGACTTGGGGGATCCAAGTAAAGCCTTGTTGTTTGGTATCTGTTGTGTGAGGATCAAATTGAGCTCACTGTTGTAAAACTCTGTTTTCAAAGACATAATAGAGAGGTCACCACTAAAGGCTGGACCAGGAGACGTAGCCCAGGAGTGTTGGGTGAACTCCTTGATTATTTTGTTGTGTTATGTGTGTCTATCGTGTTTCTTTAACTGCTTCATTGTCTATGTATTTCGCAATCTTATCGATCCATTGCACAAAGTAACATAGGAAAATCCATGCACATGAGTCTGTAATACCTTAATAATTGTCTAAGATCATTATCAGATCTGGTATCAGAGTTATAGGTTTGCTAAGGTTAGACAAGCTTGTGTTGGATTGTTGAATGCTAACTAGGACAAAGCTCAAACTAGGAGAAGGAGAACTTGTTGAGGCTAATCCAGAAATTGGAAGAGTCTATCCTAGGAGGAGGATGGCAGAACAAACCTCATCAGAATTAGACTCTCAGTTCATGGACAGTTTCATGACCATTAGAGCCATGTTGGAGGAGATGTATCGAGAATTTAGGAAAGGCAGAGGTGAAATCAGTTCAACATCTCAAACAGAAAAATGAGCAGAGGAACCTCTTTTAGATGGCCATCCAGAAGGCAAAGGGAAAGAAGAGAGGCCCTCTCCACCATCTACTCCATCATCACCATCCTCGTCATCTTCTTCACATAAAACTAGCCCTGAAAAGAAAAAGAAGAAAACTGTTGTGATTAAATTAGATGTGAAATTTGATTATCTAATTTATGATGGTGAATTAAATGCAGAAAAGCTAGATAACTAGATTAGACAGATTGATGTATATTGCAGGGTGTAGAGCATCAGTTCAGAAAGGAGAAATATTCAGCTAGCTAGCCTTCGCCTTGGAGGAACTGCCCTAGTGTGGTGGGAAGGCAAGACACAAGTTGATTTGAAGAAGCATGGTAAAATTCTTTCTACCAGGAATGAATTTATTTCTGTCATTAAAAAAAAATTCTATCCAGTAGCTTATATGCAGCAAGCAATGATGAGTTGGAAAAATATTCGCTAATTAAAGGGCCAAAGTGTACAAAGCTATACCCAGGAATTTAGAAAAAGAACTTTAATTCTAGGCTTTTCTCTAGACTCACCTGAAACTTTGTTGAAGTATATAGGTGGTCTGCAAAACTATTTGAGGCACACCATTCTCATGTTTAATCCCACTAGCATAGATGAGGTATCTGTTCAGGCTACACATCTAGAGGCTAGAGGCAAGAATGTGAACCCAGAGATTGGGGGATCATCAAAACCCACTGCAAGCAAGAACAAGGAAAAGAAGAAGAAAAAATGGAAGGAGAGGAAGACAAACATTGTATAAAAAGACAAAACTTCATGCACTCACTGCAAGAAGGATGGGCATGATGATAAACACTGCTGGCATTTGCATCCGGAGCTAAAACCCAAGAAGTTTGGTGGTAAGAAGAAGAAGACTGTTGCTACTATTCATAAAGATTTGGGGTCAGACTCAGATGATGAAACAACAGTCACAACCACAAGTATAAAAGGTAAAAATTCTGAAGCATCTACTAGTAATTCTGCACAATCTATTGATAATGAAGACAATGAGAGGAAAATACTTGAGTTTTTTCATATTAGAGTTATTTCCAAGCATCAAAAGATTGATACTTTATTTGATAGTGGTTCACAAGTAAACTTGATTTCTGAAACAATTGTAAAGAAGTTGGGCTTACTAAAAACACCTCACAAGAAGCCATATCCATTAGGTTGGGTATGTGATAAAGCAAAGCTACAAGTCACTAGACAATGTAAACTTAGGTTTTCTATTGGGTCAACTTTTTTAGATGAGGTTGAGTTAGATATAGTTCCCTTGGATATATGTGGTATTGTTTTAGGAAGTCCTTACTTGTATGATAGAAAGGCCATTTTCTATAGAACTGAAAATAAGTATCAACTCAAAAAAGATGGAATAAAATATATTGTAAGAGCTCATCAGCTCAGAAATAACTACACTCTCATAAACTCAGGGCAGATGAAAAGAATTGTAAATTCATGCAAGCAATTTTTACTAATGGTTGTAAAGGAAAAGACCCCTGATAAAACCAATGCATTTGAAGGCTGTGATGCTAAATAGAAAGCTGATTTAGAAAAAGTTGTTTTAGAATATGATATCCTATTTCAAGAACCTAAAGGTCTGCCACCCAAAAGGGAAATAGTACATGATATTCATTTGCAGCAAGATGCTCCATTGCCTAACATCGGAATGTACAGGTTATCCGCTTTAGAGAATGCAGAGATCAAGAAGCAGGTACAGGAGTTGCTCGATAAAGGGTTCATAAGGCCAAGCACATCACCATGTGGATCTCCAATTGTGTTGTTGAGAAAGAAAAATGGTTCGTGGAGGATGTGCATTGATTACAAAGCACTGAATAAAATAACGATCAAGAATCATTATCCTCTTCCTCGCATAGATGATCTATTAGATCAGTTGAAAGAAACTGTTTACTTTTCCAAGTTGGACTTGCGTAGTGGCTATCATCAGGTGAGAGTAGCAGAACAAGATGCATGGAAGACTGCTTTCAAACCAAAGCAAGGGTTGTCTAAATGGCTGGTTATGCCTTTAGGCCTAACTAATGCTCCTGCCACTTTCATGAGAGTTATGAATGATGTACTCAGGCCTTTTATTGATGATTTCGTAATTGTATATTTAGATGATATTCTTGTTTTTAGTAAAACATGGGAAGAACATTTAAAGCATGTAAAGCAGACTCTAGATGTTTTGAAAAGAGAAAATCTCTATGCTAAGTTATCAAAATGTGAATTTGGAAAAACATCTTTGAATTATTTGGGTCATATTGTAGGGGGCGGTGAATTAAAGATACATCACTCTAAGGTTGAAGTCATTGTGAACTGGCCTAAACCCAAATCTGCTACAGAAGTTAGGAGCTTCCTAGGAGCACCAAAATATTGGAGAAAGTTTATTGCTAACTTTTCCTTGATTGCAGCTCCCTTACATGCTTTGATTGGAGAAATTTTATTGCTAACTTTTCCTTGATTACAACTCCCTTACCTTTGCTGCATCATTTTGCTACACCTTGCTCTTTGTTGCCCTAGAAAGTCTGGTCCTTTGCACCCGTTGACAACACTTGATCTAGTTTTTCTTGCCTTCTAGGAGCACGATATTTAATCTGATGTATCTCCGCAATTTTAGATCCCCAATATGTGATCTTCAGTCTTGTAGAATCCCTATGCGTTTTCTTTCCAATGACATAGGTCTGACCCAATTTGGACTCTTCATGACAAAGTTATGCCCAATCTCTCACAATGACCTAATTATGGACTAGTTCAATAGAGCGAACTTGTACGACGTACCATGTGTCATTGTTTCATCCGTCGGCTCTGAAATTGATACAAAAAAAACTAAAGTCCGTGCACAGTCTACCACTTTTTACAGAATTCCAATCCTCTTCTCTTAGAGAGAGTTATGACAATTTTCACAAGGTCACTTCTTTGAGATGAAATTTGGCAGCCTGCAAAAACCCTAACTTCCACAGATCATATCTACGAAAATATAGTGAACCAAGATTTGAAATTCGGTCACGACGTTCATCAGGATTCGAATCAAATGGTTTTTAATTTCAGAATCTAAGACTTCGCAGAAATGAAGTTATAGCAAAAATTCCACGATCACTACATTTGGAGGATATATGAGATTTATTTTTATAGAGTTGAGAGGGGCTTCCATAGAGAATGTTGGAGGGATTTTAGGAGCTTAAAAAACTATTAATTATTGACTATTCAATGACCAAAACCAATTATGAGTGCCATGCCACAACCCCGTAGGGCTTTAGCCCACTAACTGGGGTTACTAACTTCAAACATGAATATCTCTCAAACTGTGAAGAATTACTTGGCGTGCGATATATCACACAAACATCTCCATGAGTAGAATCTATCTAGAAGATCCTTGACTCAAAATAGAGTAAGTTGTTAAGTCAAAATTCCCTTGAAAGATTAGGGTAGCTTGTGGTGCTACTTGGGTTGACATCAATGACAACCTCAGATCATCTTTAGATCAACAATCATGCTCATAGTCTTGGTATACTTGGACAAGTCTCAACATAATTATGATCTCACTATGCCATCTCGGACAAGTATGGAGGATAATAATGAATACCTCGATGAAGCATTCACATAGATGTCTCAGTATGGAAGCCTCATCTACATAATGATGATCTCAGAGAAAGGTGCACTAATAATCTAAAAGAAGATGGAGATATGGTGCAACAGTATGGTCTCATTATTGTGATGAATATCTCAGTGAAGGTGCATGAATGATGAATTTAGTGAAGCAACAGTGTTGATGATGATCTCAACAGCTAGAAGAGGATTGGTGACTTGGTCTTGGAGTGTCCTAGTAGGTCAAGGGTTATGGTCTTGGTGTTCATCAATTGAATCTTCATATGAAGAATTTCGTGCGGGTTTTCCTCTCCAAGAGGGAGAGGTTTTGGCCCTGGTAGAATGCAAACATCTTGTGTTCTTGTCTCTTTATTTTTGGTAGAAATTTGATGAAATAAAAACACTCCCTAATAATAATAAGACGATCAAGCTAAGATAAATTGTAACAACACTTCACAAATTGTTATCAAGTCTAGAAGAATCTTACTAATCCTATTTGCCCTAGATTCTTCAACATTCGAGACATAGCATTAACATAAAATGGATCATCTCCTATCATAGCAACAAACTGTAGTCACACTTGAAGTGGCATAGAAACTCATCACTATCATGTTTGTGAAAATTCGAGAATCCCACTCAAATCAACTACTGCAACAACTATTTAAACTTCTTCTTTTTGTTAATTATGAAAACAAATTATTTACTACTTCCTACAACAAATATCGAAGCTAATACAACTGCAACCTTCACTTAATTAATTAATTTTCCCAAAACAAGAACAGGACAATAGAGAAATATACACACAAGTGACAGTATTTTTTGGACAAATGTCCCGAAAAAAACCCTATGCAAGAAAACTGGTGTAGCAAATTTGAGGGTTTTTATTTTTATGCAGAAGTATTCTAAATACAACTCTGGATGCCCTCCCAACAATCCAGTTACAGAGAAAATCACTTGGCAAGAAATACTGGTGAGGTTACCTCACTCAACACTACTGATCCCAGTTGACCCAGCAGCTGAACTGTGAGTTCCCCGACTACTTCTGCGCTGCCCCTGCGTGAGCCTTGCGTCAACGTCTAAGTCACTGCAGCAGCCAAACTAAGAATCAATTTTCCTTCAGGAGCCTTTTCCAACCCTCCCGGCTTTGAAACGTCAGCTCCTTTAGCAAATTTGGATCTTTGCACTGGAAGTTGCTCTGCGTGGGGCCTATGTGAGCCCTTCCTGGCTTTGTGTCACCCTCTCTTCCCTCTACACTGACTCCTTTGTGTGTCTTTCTGCCTCTCTGCTGATTATTCCTAGCTCCGTAGAAGATCCTCCAGCCAAAACTCTCTCTGCCCCTCTATGCAACAACTCACTATCGAAATTCTCTCGGCAGTTACTCTGCTTCAGAAAATCGAACTTCTGAACTCTCTGTGTATAATTCCAAGTGACCCTCGAGCCTCCTTAAATAATCTCCTCGTTGACATTCAATGGCCTAGATTAGAAGCTAATCAATGGCTAAGACGATTTCTTCTTGATCCTTGACTTATTCTAGAAGTTACACCCATGGTTCATATTAATACCCTTTAATTATTTTATTTTCCTAAGTTTAGACTTAGGGTCCCTTTAAAAATAATTAATTATTTTAATAAAACTGTCTCCATGTGGAATTTACCAAAACGATTTCTGGGTATTGGAGAATGCATGTGTATAAGCCTCCCTGCAAAATTTGAGACTTAGAGCACATCCGATGCTACCAGAAATTAACACTCCCTTTTAGCGAGGAATGTGTGCTCTAGTAATGTAACCTGCTGAAGCATCACCCTATTCTGTAACATCTCCCTCTGCGCTCGTTGATGTCTAAAATCCTGCCCACTAAATACTGCACAAATGCTGCATTTGTACTGTTGCTGACCCTACCACTGTCAACACTGCATTCACACTGCAACTCCCTCTGAATTTCTGCATCTGTGCTGCTATTGACATTACCACTGCCAATTGCCCCTACACTGCAAATTGTTGTTGCTACTGCATAAGAAATGGAAAAACGTCCCAAATTACTGAACTAAATGTGTTCAATATGGTACCATGTAAATGTTGGAGCCCGACTATTGCTAGTCTCTGCACTAGCCCTCTAAATCTTCTGCGTTGTTGCTGACCTCTGCTATGTGCCATCTGCACTGCTGCCAACTCTGCTCTGCGTTGTTCAGTCTCCGGTGCTCATAGCCACTACAACTATCTCTCTAACACTCGGCACCATCCGACACTAGTCCATCTTGCCACTTCTGATCTGGGCTCCCGTAGCAAGGAATTGATCCAAGAGGTGGGCTCCTCAAGGATCTTGCCCATTTGTAGCTCCTTCGAACTACAACTCCAAATCATCCCACCTCCCTCCTAGAGGTATCTTGGTTGTCATGGTGAACTCCTACTCCTCGATCTTCGCAGGCGCATCCTTCATATCGTGCTTCTCATCTTTGTCCTTCTTCCTTAGAGGACATTGAGTTGCGTAGTGACCGATCTCACTACACTTGAAGCACTTTATCTTCGAGATGTCTTTCTTACATCTCTGCTGCTCCTGCTATCCCTTCGATGCAAGGGTTGCATTATCCTCCTCCTTGGGCTTTGACCCACTATTGCTGCTTTCATTAAGCTTACACTTGACCAAGTCTCTCCTCAGCTCCTCTTGCTTGAGATTTGCCCACATCTCATCCCAATTTGGCAAAGTTGCCCTGCCCAGGATACTCCGAACAAAGACTTGCCACTCATTTGAGACAAAATTGAGGGCCAATCTAACCAACTCTGAGCCTTGAGGTGTAAATCCCAAAGCAGATAACTCATCACAGTTATCCTGAAGCTTTGTGCGGAATGGATCCACACCCTCACCCTTCTACATTTGAGCAGATCTCAGCTTCTGCTCCAAGTACATTTTCCACTGCTCAAAAGATCCCTGATATAGCATAGACAACACATCCCACATCTCCTTATTAGTCCCTCTGCTAGTGATGTGATAGACAACATGATCTTTCACTCCGTCGAGGATCAATCTTTTTGTCTTTGCCATTTCAAATTGGTACTTCTTCAAAGGATTTGCATCTACAGGCACAACCACCACGCTGTCGACATATATCTTGAGGGCATGCTCATCTAGAAGGAATAACATCCTTTCCTTCCAGATGACATAGTTGGATGCTTTGTCCAACCTATCCCGATCCCTCAATCCACTAGTTTCCATCTTTGCCACAAATGTTGAAAATATCCTCTCTGCTTCTCACTGCTGCTGCTCAGCCAATGAGAAAAGGGACTTCTTGGCGGGAAGTTTTACTAAGGAAGAAATTCCCTCGACCGTGCTTCTTCCTTCTCTTCTAACGTTTTTCTACTCAACAAAACAGGCTGTAGAAGAGATTCCGTCCCACTAGCTTCTCCTCACGCTGAGGCTTCAGCGCTGCTCCCTCTACCCCGATAAACTTCTGAATTGGGAGTCCTTCCTCTCTGCTGACTCACTCAGAGATGTGAAAATTTCTAAACTGAAATTCTTGCAGTAACTGATTTATTTGACCTACTTATTATTCTCAATAAGTTATTTACAAAATTCCTTCAAAAAATATTAAAATAAATTCTACTGCAGTTATCACACAATTATCCAGAGAAAAATACATGCACAAGAATCAATCACATCGACATAATTATTTTTGGACAATTGTCCCCAGAAAAACCCAATGCGGGAAAATTGATGCAGCAGATGAGGGCTTTATTAATCTTCAGCAACAATTGCTTTTACAAGGAATTATTTTTACAAAGAACTAAAAGAAAACACCTAAGATTTTCCATCTGAGACTATCTGACACTTTGGAGACCCTACTCCCACTTCTGCGTCACCCCTACATCACTTTGATTGACCCATCGTGGCTCTGAATGGCTCTGCGTCCCTCTGCGTCAGCCTGCGTAGGCTTTGCGTCTCTTCTCTGGACTTTGTCTCTCTTTCTGCGATGTCTTCCACTGCCCTTGCATCACCTCCTCCTCTATCTCTACTTGCTGTTGAAGACCTCCTCTTCCTCTACCCTGCAACTCCCTCTGAAATCAATCTCCTCTTCCTTAAGAATAAAATTTCCTTGAGATACTAAGTATTTGCCGATGTATCTTCAAATGACACTCAAATATTCTCTTATACTTTTCCTGTTGATGAATCAACCAACGAGATTAAGTCCCTAATCAACGGCTGAGATTAAAATAGACTTGATCCTCGTCTCTTAGAAGCTTCTCATCCTTATTTTTATTAATACCCATTAATATTTTTATTTTCCTAAGTTTAGACTTAAGAACCCATTAAAAATATTAATTATTTTAATGACTCCTCATCTAGATCGAATTTCTCAAAACAATTTATGGGTCTTGGAGATCTCATGTTCCTTAGCCTCTCCTCCAAATTTCAAGGCTAGAGCACATCCGATGCTACCACAAATCAACACTCCCTCTTAGTGAGGAATGTGCTCTAGTAATGCTCTGTCACTAAAACATCACACTGATCCTCCGCATCGATACCTGTGTTGATGCTTGGCTTGCTGCCTTACATCATCTGCACTGTTGCTTCCTGTACTACCACCCATGACACTGCCCCTGCCACTACTACATATGTACTACAACTCCCTCTCAATCTACTACATCATGCTACCCATAGCACTGCCACTGCTAACTGTTGCACTGCAAATTATGATACTTATCAATTATTGAAATGGATTCTTTACCATCCCCATCTTCTCCATGAAATGAACAAACTTTTTTCTTCCTAGAGTCTTGGTGAGGATGTCTGCCACTTGTTCTCCTGTAGGATTGTACCTCAACTATACTGCCCCTCATTGGACACAGTCTCTAACAAAGTGACACTTGATATCAATGTGCTTCAACCGATCATGAAATACTGGATTCTCAGAAAGCTTGATGCAACTCTGATTATCACACATGATCCTAGTCGTTTCCATCCTTCTCCTGAATAGATTCACAAGCAATTTCCTACGACATATGGCTTCGCACGAAGCTGTGCTAGCTGCCATATTTTCTACTTCAGCCGATCTCAAAGCCACGGATTTATGTTTCCTACTGCACCAAGAGGTAATTGCTGATCCAATGTTGAAACCATACCCAGTTGTACTTTTCCGATCTACTGAACTTCCAGCCCAATCTGCGTTAGTGAACCCACTCAGCCTGATATCATTACCTCTGGTGTACAATAGTCCATGCTCGATTGTTACTTGTATATACCTAAGAACATGTTTGCCTGCTGCCCAGTGCACCCTCTTAGGTTCTACCATGAACTAACTGAGGGTGTTGACAGCGTAACAAATTTCTGGCCTGGTATTGACCAGATACATCAGGGACCCTATGAGCTACCTGTACAAGGTGGGATCAACATCTCTACCTTATGATGCATCAATCTTCTTCTAGTTGGTGATCATTGGAGTAGCCATAGGTCTATAGTCCTGCATCCTGAATCTCTTCAATATTTTTGTAGCATATCTCCCTTGTCCCAGGAAGATCTCACTCTTCTACTGCCAAACTTCCAACGCCAGAAAATAATGCATCTGTTCCAAATCCTTCATGTTGAATTTTGTGGCTAGGTTCTTCTTGCAGTCTTTGATGAGCCTAGATGATCCTGTCAGGAAGAGACCATCCAGATATAACACTAGGATTAGAGGCTCATTCTCTACAACTATATAGTAGAGATTAGGGTCTGCGCCACTCTTGACAAACCCCATCTTCTGCAAGTAGCCATCAATTCGATTGTACCATTCCCTAAGTGCCTGTTTCAGCCCATACAAGGCTTTCTTTAATCTGCATACATGAGATTTCTTCTCATGTGTCTCAAAACCTTTCGGTTGTTCGATGTATACTTCCTCCTCTATTAGCTTGTTCAAGAATGTCGTCTTGACATCCGTCTGATGGTTCTCCCACCCCATCTGTGCTGCCATGAACCTGGCTTTGTATTTCTCCACACTTCCATCTGCAGCATATTTGACCTTGTAGATCCATCTCGAACCTACCACTGATATCTCTTGAGGCCTAGATACCACTTCATAGACATCATTGACCATTATAGAGCAGTATTCTTCCACCATAGCATCTACCCATACTTGATGTTGAATGGCCTCCTGAAAACTAGAAGGTTCCCCAACCTAGGCTACTAAACATTGGTATTTGTCTGGCTGTCTTAGCTCCCTTTTACTATTCCAGATTGCACCAATGAAGTCTTCTGCATCCTGTAGAATCTGTTGGAGTTCCTGGCTCGTTCTTCCACAGGTAGTAGGTACATCTATCAACTCCTCTTCTTCATGAGATTCCTCTTGTTCTGAAGCCTTGTCTTCAGGAGGATTTTTGGTACCAGTTTCCGTTGGTTGAAGTGGTCTGACCAACGGATCGTCTTTTGATTGCTCCTCGGAAGACATTTCTTGGGATTTTCTGAAAGCTCTATCCTCCATGAACTTTGCATCCTATCGAACTACTACCCGTACTCCCTGGAAGATAGACTCTGTATGCCTTAACATTCTCGCTATATCCCACAAGATATCCTTTCTCAGCAGTTTGATCTAATTTCTTTTTCTTCTCTTCGGGTATATGACAATATGCTAAACTCCCAAATATCTTGAAATGACTGACTTCAGGTGTCTTCCCAATGAAGACCTTCTCCAGAGTGATTTTTCCCAATGCCCTGTGAGGAGTCCTATTCTGGACATAAACTCTTGTGCTGCATGCTTCTGCCCACAGGAATTTAGTCATATCCTCATCATACAACATTTCCCTAGTTGCTTCCACAATAGTCCTGTTTTTCCTTCTTCCTACTCCATTCTGCTCCAGATAGTAGGGAGTTGTCCCCCTCTTCTGATGCCTTCCTTAGTGAAAAAATCGATGAAGTCCTTGTCAACATACTCTCCACCATTGTCCGAGTGCAACACTTTTATCTTATTTCCTGTCAGATTCTCCACTAGAGCCTTGAACTCTTTTAATTGACCGAAAACCTCATCCTTGGTTTTCAGAAAGTAGATCCAAGTCTTCCAGAATGCTCATTGATGAAGGTGACGAAGTGCTCAGCACCACTAAGAGATTTTGTGGACATCAGTCCGTAGATGTCTGAGTGTATCAATCTTAGCACACTCTTCGCCCTATTGTTACTTCTGGAAAACACAGCTTTGGCATACTTGCCTAGAGCGCACCCTCTACATACATCATCTCATTCAGTACTTAGTTCTGGAACTCCTAATACTGCTTTCCTGAGAATTCTCAGAGCCCCATGGTGCAAGTGTCCCATCCTCTTGTGCCATAGCTCATTCAAGTCTTTGTCTCCATTACTGCCTATCAGTGCCATTGGTGATTCTAGCTGTAACCTGTACACCTTGTTACTTCTTATTCCAATTTGAGCCTTCTTTTTCCAACTTGGATGTTTGACATACACTTTCTCCTTCATGAAGAAAACATCATAGCCCTTGTTTTGAAGTTGAGATATGGAAAGTAAGTTCATCCCCAGTCCCGGCACATGCAACACATTGCTTTCCCGAAGTTCCTCTCCTACTTCGGTTTGAAAAACTATGGTTCCTACTAGAGTACACTTCGCCTTATTCCCCATGGTGATCTGAAAATTCATTCTTTCTTCCTGATAATTTGAAAAACATTCTCAGATTCCTATCATATGCTAGGAGGCTCCACTGTCTATGTACCAAACCTCTGAGGAGGCAGAGCTTACAAGGCAAGTGGCTTCTTCTTCCAATCTGGAAGCTAACATCGAATATTCGTCCCTTGTGCATCCTTTTGAAAATTTGTGCGAGTCCTTTTGAGTGGATGCCTCTGCATCATGCTCTTGACCCATAATCGATTTTCCCCATTGTTGGATCTCTACTCTGATACCATGTGAAAATTTCTAAACTGAAATTCTATCACTACAACAACTGATTTATTTCACCTACTTATTATTCTCAATAAGGTATTTATGAAATTCCTTAACAAATATTAAAATAAATTCTACCGCAGTTATCACACAATTAACCAGAGAAAAATACATGCACAAGAATCAATCACATCGACATAATTATTTTTGGACAACTATCCCCGGAAAAACCCAATGCGGGAAAATAGGTGCAATAGATGAGGGCTTTATTAATCTTCTGCAGCAATCGCTTTTACAAGGAATGATTTTTACAGAGATCTAAATGAAAACACCTGAGACTTTCCCTCTAAGACTATATAACACTTTGGAGACCTTGCTCCCACTTCTGCGTCACTCTGATTGACCCAGCATTGCTCTGAGTGGCTCTGCATCCCTCTGCGTCAGCCTGCGTAGGCGCTGCATCTCTTCTCTGGGCTTTGTCTCTCTTTCTGGGTTGTCTTCCACTGCCCCTGCATCACCTCCTCCTCGATCTCTACTTGCTATTGAAGCCCTCCTCTTCCTCCACCCTGCAACTCCCTCTGAAATCGATCCTCTTCCTTGAGAATTGAATTTCCTTGAGATACTAAGTATTTGTCGGTGTATCTCCAAATGACCCCCAAGTCTTCTCTTATAATTTTCCTGTTGATGAATTAATGACTGAGATTAAGTACCTAATCAACGGCTAAGATTAAAACAGACTTGATCCTTATATATTAGAAGCTTCTCATCCTTATCTTTATTGATACCCATTAATATGTTTATTTTCCTAAGTTTAGACTTAGGAACCCATTAAAAATATTAATTATTTTAATAACTCCTCATCCAGATGGAATTTCTCAAAATGATTTGTGGGTCTTGGAGATCTCATGTGCCTTAGCCTCTCCTCCAAATTTCAAGGCTAGAGCACATCCGATGATACCACAAATCAATAAGAGAGAGACTGCCTCGAAAATCAGCCCTCCAACTAGGACTGCGCAAACCCTCTAGGGTTTTGAACTACTACCTCCTACAGCTTTTTCAATCTCCCTCTTCTACTCAGTGTTGGGTTCTTTGGCAATGTTCTTCTTGCTTCACCTGTGCTAGCTCTGATACCATGTGAAAAATCGAGAATCCCACCCGAATCAACTACTACAACAACTGATTAAACTTCTCCTATTTGTTAATTACTGAAACAAATTATTTACTGCTTCCTACAACAAATATCGAAGCTAATACAACTGAAGCCTTCACTTAATTAATTAATTTTCCCAAAACAAGAACAAAACAATAGAGAAAGATACACACAAGTGACATAGTATTTTTTGGACAAATGTCCCCGGAAAAACCCAATGCGGGAAAACTGGTGCAACAAATTTGATGGTTTTTATTATTATGCAGAAGTATTCTGAACACAACTGTAGATGCCCTCCCGACAGTCCAATTACAGAGAAAATTACTTGGCAAGAAAGATTGGTGAGGTTACCTCACTCAACACTGCTAATCCCGGTTGATTCGGTAGCTGAACTGCGAGTTCCCCAACTACTTTTGCATTGCCCCTATGTCAGCCTCTAAGTCACTGAGTTAGCCCCACTGAGAATTGATATGCCTTCAGCAGCCTTTTCCAACCCTCCCGACTCATAAACATAAGCTCCTTTAGCAAATTTTGACCTCTGCGCTGCTTTGTGTGGGGCCTACGTGAGCCCTTCCTGGCTCTACGTCACCCTCTCTGCCCTCTTCATTGCCTCCTCTATGTGTCCTTTTGCCTCTCTGCTAAGTATTCCTGGCTTCGGAGAAGATCCTCCAACCAAAGCTCTCTTTGCCCCTCTCTGCAATAGCTCACTATCGAAATTCTACCGAGAGTTGCTTTGCTTCAGAAAATCAAACTTCTGAACTCTCTGTGTATAATTCCAAGTGAACCTCAAACCTCCTTAAATAATCTCCTCGTTCACATTCAATGGCCTAGATTTGAAGTTAATCAATGGCTAAGATCATTTCTGCTTGATCCTTGTCTTCTTCTAGAAGTTACACACATAGTTTATATTAATACCCTTTAATTATTTTATTTTCCTAAGTTTAGACTTAGGGTCCCTTTAAAAATAATTAATTATTTTAATAAAACTGTCTCCCGGTGGAATTTCGCGAAACGATTTCTGGGTATTGTGCCTAAGCCTCCCTGCAAAATTTAAGACTTAGAGCACATCTGATGCTACCAAAAATCAACAATGTCACCAAACTGTGATCATTGTAGCAGCACTAAAGCCAAGATAACACTAAATCTCTGTGGCTTCATTATAACACTTATATGAGTTTTCTTCCTAGCACTGAGATTCTCTCATAGAGATCCGAACTTCATGAATGTGATGGCATGACTTGACTAAAAAGATTTCTGAACTAGTCACTGAAATAATACACACGAATTTCGGAGATACACCCAAACTTGTCTTTTGTTCTATGATCCAAATTAGGAAGAGATCCAAGCTTCTCTTGACTGTGATCATCCCTTAAACACATCCTCATTGTCTCCGATCTTCTCATTGTAATTATTATCCCAAATTACAGAGATGAATGTGAATTCTCCATTGTCCGAAACGTGAAGACCCTAGCCAAATATATATAGTAGTTTGTCCTATATAATAGTCTTTATTTGGGTGAGCCGACATGATCTTTTACTTCGTCTTGAGGCCAACATGAAGAGGAGGAATTTTGCTTGTTGTTGGAGGGCTTTATAGACTCACATACATTTGACACATGCCTAAGAAGGACTCTTCATGTATGACATTGACTTTAATGACAAATCCTAAAGGCTCTCAATGGGAGTCACTAAAACTAAAATCTCTTGCTCATGAAACCCATGAAGCAAGCATTAAAATAATAATTTTATTTTCCTCTTTCCATCATTTACAAAAATCACAGTTACATGTCATTATGAAGACCGAACCTAGTTACACTTTTCAACGCTCCCTCTTAACTAGGGAGGTATTCATAATGGTACTTGGTCATTCTCAATCTGAAGAATTTATCATAAGAAGAATCGGATTGGTAACCCATTTGTTTAGCATCATATTAACCAACATTGTTATATAGCAAGGCCTTGACTAACAACTCTATCTCTCCACAAGATTTGAGCTCAATGTTGGCGATACCAATGATTTATAGACACCCTCATCATTGTCTCTCTCGGAACATACCCCACCCGGGTTCTCAGGGTGTGCTCCATGAGGACTATTCTTATATTGGGCTCCCCAACCCTAAAAGACAATCCATCCTCCATGACTCCTCTTATCTTGGATACCCTATCTCGTCCTTAAAGAGTATCAGATTCCAAATGAAATGATTACCCAATCCTCTATTTTTTCTTCCCAAGTGAAGACAAGAATAACATGTCTATCTCTCCCTCCCAATTAGGGAGGACATATCTATTCCAATAAAGGAATGTACTCATTCCCACATAAGGAATGTACCTAAGCTCCCTCTTCGCTTAGGAATTTCCAGGTTTCTTCCAAGTAAGAAACTTGTTTTGAGGCTCCCTCTTAATTAGGGACCTACAGCAGCTCATTTGGTGGAGATGATGGGACAACTAGCTACTTGAAGAACTCCTTCCTTCGATGTCATGAATTTCTTTGTCACGAAGTCTTCATCTTTTGGGGACTTCTTCATTCGGCACAAACCATTCATCACTTTCATCCATGAGCCAATCATGTCATCTTTCCTCCCATCAGATAATGATCTATCAGTCTACATCTGGTATTGCTTCATGCCATGTTGCCTTCTCCATGTTGTCTTATTTGGAAGGATCCTTCTACATGGCACTCTTGGAAGACATCCATAGTTATTCCCTTGGCAGACCTGCATAAACCCATCCAGATATTTTTTCAAAACTAAGAAATGAACACTTAAATCAAAATTACTTTTGTGATGGTCTTTCATCATGAAATCTTCCAGTGTGCATCAACATCCTTCATACATGTTGACATATCTCCTAAATATATGTATTGTCAAGGGTCTCTATCTTTTCTAGACTTCCATTAGAGTCTTCATATCTTTATGGGAAATATCATAGTCAAATCTTCTTGGTCCTTTGGATGTTGACTACCTTTACCATTGTCGCTTATTCCATCATCTTCTCCTTTCCTTCTTCACATATTTCATTCCCAGGAGCTTCCATTCAGAGTTCCTCAATTGTAGTCAACCACCTCATACTTCATATGAGGACATATTATGTTGATTTCATCTAGTGTAACCTATGCCTTCATGCATCTTTTCAGAGGAGGATATCTTTTTCTTTTGATCATGCTTCTCAAGATAAAATAAGTGATCCATGTTCCCTGCAATCATATGACATGACATTATATTATTGAATACAAGCATACATACCTCATTTACCTTTAGGCCATCTAGGCTTCTTTCAGTAGCTTCTTTGATTGGAAAGAGCTTCAATCCCTTGATCCGCTTCATATGTCATCATACCATCATCCCATGAATTCCACAAGTTGGAGTTGCTGATGAAACACTTGCTTTCTCTCTAGATCGGTGAACCATCCGATCAAGATTCCATCAGAGAATCTTGAGGATCTTGCATATCCATATCCAACAGATGTTTCCTTTTGACTTGATGTATGATGAGGCTTTTTCGGGTTGACTTCTTCCCTTCCTTAATTTTTCAATGAGGTTCCCAAGAGCTATAGCCTTCACAATCGACTACCATAGATTTTGTTCGAACTGTCCTTCATGTTTCCCTATGGTGATGTCATGAGCTCTCGCTTATAATTCTTTAAATTTCCTCTTTCAGCTTCCTCCACTTCTTTCGTGAAATGGACTTCTTCTCTATCTTCCTTGTTATTTCCCTTCTTGATCTTAGGACAATCTTTCCTGTAATGCTCATAACATTTAATTTTAGTTGTGTTCTTTCCTTTCAGCAAATGTTTGAATAATTTTTGTCCTCAACTTGTTTTCTCCTATCTAGCATAGAGACTATATGTTGTTGAATGGGGTAGCCTTCTTATCCTCATAGACATTTTTTATCTTGTTCATCAATTAGTGTATTTAGAACAATGAGATTATATCTCCCACATCTTGCAATTGAGATCTTATGAAGACATAGCTTCAATTTGTGTAGATCAAATACAAGTGATATGACCTTTCTTATCACATCTTTAGAGAATAGTTCTATCAAGTTATTATATATCTCTTTGATGTCTCCAATAGGGAATGAGGGGAATTTTGACTGATTCATAAGAATCCCTTGAGCCCTTTGATCCTTTTCCATGTATTCAGATAATGCTTGACCTTTGGATGGTTTGGAGACTTTTCATTGATATGAACAATGACTTCACTTTCTTCAAGGACTAGGTCTATCCTCCTTTTTCCATGCAAGGAAGTTTGATGACCCAACTAGCTTATAGATCTCCTTGCAAAACGAAGTCATTTTACCAGATTTAGATTATAGAATAAAGATACTTGTTAAGTGAAGATGAAATCTTCAACTTGATCCCTTTGATGAACATGTACTAGTGCCCCTTTTGGATGATCTTCTTCCAAATGAAATCCCTTCTTCAATAAAAGGAGATGGCTCCTTTTATGATGACAACGCCTTTGATCTAACTCCCTTTATTAATGGTGATTGATGAGGATGTCTTGATGCTTCCTTGGATGATTTTATTTAAGGATAATGGAGGGGTCCTTGCTTTAATGAGAAGGAACTTGCCTTATAGCCTTTTGAAGATGATAACATTGCTTTTTAGTCTTCTAGCCTTCACGATACTTCTAATTCCTCGGTGGTGAATGAGTGCATATCAGTAATGCTCCTAGGGTTTCGAATTTATCCAAGATGATGTGATCTTCGTCTTTAAAATGCTTCTCTTGGATGTCTTTTGCTAAGGAATATAGGATCCAACACTCTTGCTTGTGTAGACTTCTAGTTTCCTTGATTTGTTGATCTATTCGCCTCGAGTAGAAATAAGGCTTTGGCCTTGAATATTGATTGATGATCGCAAGAATTCTTTTGAAGTAAACTTTCTTCTTTGATCTAGGGTTTGATTCTTCAAGGTAGATCTTTGAACTTTCGCTTTGATATCCTTTGACTTGCTTTGATGCCATTATTGAAATTTGATCCTTGAGTGTCTCTTTGATTAGATGCCCTTCCTTAACTGTCACCTTAGCTCTAATTCCATGTTGAGAAATCTAGGGCATCATTATTAGGTGATTTCTCTTCGATTAGTAACTTCTTTTGAATGCTTTTTACTTCTTTAGATTAGAGTTTTCTTATTCTTATATTATTAGTGTTCTTCTTCATCAAATAGTAACCAATGCATGAACATAAATAGACAAGAGACATAGAATGTAGCCTATTATCTAGGGCCAAAACCTCTCACTCTTTGAGAGGAAAACCCACACAAATTCTTCTTATAGAGATTCCAGTTGACGAATACCAAGACCAAGACACTTGACCTATTAGCCACTCCAAGACCAAGACACAAGCTCTCTTGACAATCAACCTTCTTCTTGACTCCTCTTCCACTTTGACCTTCTTCGAGACATAGCGTTAACATAAATTGAGATCATCTCCTATCATAGCAACAGACTGTAGTCAAACTTGAAGTGGCATAGAAACTCATCACCATCATGTCACCAAATTGTGATCATTGTAGCAACACTCAAGCCAAGATAGCATCAAATCTCTGTGGCTTCATTATAACACTGATATGAGACTTCTTCCTAGCATCGAGACTCTCTCACATAGATCTGAATTTCATTAATGTGATGCCATGAATTCGCTAAAAAGATTTCTGAACTAGTCACTGTAATCATACACACGAATTTCAGAGATACACCCAAACTTGTCTTCTGTTTTGTGATCTGAATTAGGAAGAGTTCCGAGCTTCTCTTGACTGTCATCATCCCTTAAACACATCCTCGCTGTTTCTGATCTTCTCATCGTAATTATTATCCGAAATTACAAACATATATGTGAATTCTCCACTGTCTGAAAGGTGAATACACTAGCCACATATATATAGTAGTTTTTCATATATAATAAGTTGGCATGTGCATGGAATAGGTGTGTCTTTATTTAGGTGAGTTGACATGATATTTTGCTTCATCTTGAGGCCGACATGGAGAGGACTTGTGCTTGTCATTGGAGGGCTTTATAGACTCATATACATTTAACACATGCCCAAGAAGGGCTCTTCATACATGACATTGACTTTAATGACAAATCCTAAAGGCTCTCAATGGGAGCCACTAAAAATAAAATCTCTTTCTCATGAAACCCATGAAGAAAGCATTACAATAATAATTTTATTTTCTTCTTTTCATCATTTACAAAAATCACAATTACATGTCATTATGGAGACCGAACCTTATCGTGCCAAGGAAAATATACGAGTCACAATGCTAATTCTAAGAGCTAGGGTTTGAGTATATGACTTGTCAAGAAGACTCTTAGCTCCTAAAATCCTTGTGGAAACTTGGATTCCAAGTGGTCTTTGTGAAATTAGCTTCAATGAGTTGTGAGACCACACGAGACCAAGTGGACCCAAAATCAGGTCAGGGGGATGGAATTTATCAACCAAGGGTGTGCCTAACCAAATTCAGGGGGAGAAGAGATTAAAGGAGAAATTTTCTTTGAAGTTGATTGATAATCCCAATGAGGTCACTAGCCAAAGGAAACCTAGGGCAAGAAACAGTCCTCGAGCTAGGGCTTGCAATGTCTCGAGATCCCATTGCCGGATTTGCCTCAAATTTGGAGGGCCTCTAGAGAAAAGTCCAGCGCAGTTATGGACCAAAAATCAAAGTATTTGGATGGCTAGATTGCGAGATAAGTGATGCCCTAGGAAACCTATGTAGGCTAGGTCTAGAAAGAAAGAGGGAAGGTGAAGAAAAATATTCTTTAAAGTAATCACTGGTGGAAGACTAGTGCCTTGCTCTTTGGGAGAGATGGATTCATGGATAAATTTGAGTTTGGCTTGATTTCAACTTATCAAGAAGGCCTAGAAGACACTTCACTAGGCTTAGGGCTAGTTTGAAGTAGCTTCAAGGTCTTTATACTTCGTTTAGAATAATTCGATGACTCATCAGGAGAGATAGTTATTCCTGGGAACATTCATTCATTCATTGCATGGCCCAATCATGATACAACACCATTTAGAAACTTAATTTCCACAACTTCGCATAAATTGATGCAGTAATTAAATCCTAGAATAGTGAAATTCCCAGCATCATGATGCAACAAAATTACATAACAAAAATAGCATTTAAAAGGTACTTACATGCAAGAAGAATATATCCAATCATCAAATTTGCCAACAAGAGAAGCTCCAAGACAAAGAAGATTTAACCAAACATCAAAATTCATCGATTCATCCAAAAAAATCACCTCCTCCAAAGAATGCGAAATTCTCACAGGAGCTAACGATCCATCCCAGTGATGATGCTAAAACAAAATCACATCAATTATATTTATGCATGTCCAAATGAATTCGATTTTCCTAATTAGGCCTAATTGAGCCCCTAAAATAAAATAATGTACAAGATAACTAACTTTTGGTGACAAGCCCTGTTGATTTGGGGTAGCATTGGATGTGATTTAGCCATGAAAATTGGTGGAGAGGCTTTTGCACATGAGATCTCCAAGACCAAGAAATGGTTTGGGCATATTCTAACTGGTTTGGGAGATATTAAAATAATTAATCTTTTTAATGGAGTTCCTAAGTCTAAACTTAGGAAAAATAAAATATTAATGGGTATTAATATAAAACTAGGTTAGAAGGGTCCAAATGTCATGGATCAAGCCAAATCTAATCTTAGCCGTTGATTAGAGATTTAATCTCGATCGTTGATGGACCAACGAGAAAAGTATAAGAAAAGGATTGAGGATCAGTTGGAGAACACACCAGAGTGATTAGTCATTCATTTTGCTAGAGAGGGGTTGCTAAGCAAAGTTGAATTAGTGATCAGCAGCGAGGGGCAGTGAGTACAAGGTAGAGAGGCAGGGACAATACTGGGAGACCAGTACAAAAGTGGAGAGAGCGAGAGCAGCAGTTAGTCCAGGCTATGCAGAGCCCAGCAGAGGGAACGTAGAGCCCAGAGAGACTGCGTCATCCACACAGAGGGTAGAGGGAGTGATGCAGAGGCTCCCAGAGGCTGTGCAGTGCCTCTGAAGCCTGACGCAGAGGGTCCTGGGGCTGACACAGTGGCCAGAAGGACCATCGCTAAGCTTCAGTTGTGCGGGAGAGGGTTTCGTGGGATAGGTTTTCTGAATACCTATTTCCGGATATAGAGGTATTATTGCCGTATTTTTTCCTCTGTCGGGTGAGCTGGTTTAGGCACCCAATTGTATCGAGATAAACTGCATAATAATATAATCCTCTGAATAGCTGCACCGGTTTTCCCGCATTGGGTTTTTCTAGAGACATTGGTCCAAAATAACAGTGTCACTTGTGTGCTTGTTTTCTTTCAGTTGATGATCTGTAGATCTTGATACTGTACTTGTGTTTATTTTCAGCATTTACATGGTAAATAACTTGTTAAGTAATTAAACAAGTAGGTGAAATAAACCAGATAGTACATGAATAATTTCTAACGGGTTAGAATTAGAAATTCCAACATGGTTTCAGAGGGTGGTTACAGATCATAGGAAAAATGAAGGCATCAACTTAGAAGAGAATTTGCAGCAGATTCAGCTGTCCCGAGTGAAAAAATTGATCCTTGCTGAAAGCGACAGAGGAAGGAGTGATGTAGAGGGACTGTGCCATCATTCTAGGCCAAAGAAAGTGTAATATTCCTAATTAGCCATGGCTAATTGGAATATTCGATTTTGCTCAATTTTGCCTTCTATAGTTATTTATAAATAAAAAGGTGAGGAAAAGGGGGGACATAACTCACCTTCAGAATAAAGTCACTCCCTAGTAGCACAACGTTGTGACTTAAAGGGGAGCCAAGGGGGCCAAAGGACCATGTAGACAGTTGGAGGGGCTGCGCAGATGGGAAGGAACACATGGCAAGAGAGAGACTACGTTGGAAGAGGTGGGCCTTGAAATTGAGAGAGGCCAACGCTATAAAGGAGAGGGGAGCCTCCTCATTTTATGTGCATTTGAGCTAGTCACTTCGACTTGGAGCATGCTGGCTATTTAGCTTGTCTGTAACATTGTTTAGTGCATTGAGTGTCTCCATTTGAAGATCTCACACTTAGCCCTGGGGGACTTCGAGTGCCTACTCGGGTAAGGTAGTTTCCAACAGTCTTTTGCAGTAGGATTTATCTTTGGCATTTTTGAGGAGTTGAGCATTTGAGGACTGCGCAGTCTTGAGAGAGAGGGACACAGTTCTTTTGGTGGGAGTTCCAGATTGGGGGGATTGGTGAAGGATTAGAGATGGGAGATTGAGCAAAGGATAAACTCTTGCATATTGGAGGATTTTGGCAGAGTTTCGGGCTGAGTTTTGGTGGATTCTATTCAGTGGCAGCGCAGAGCCTTGAGGGACAATGTAGATCCCCAAGGGGGTGATTTTCGGGGGTCGGCTATTTCAGAAAAGCTTTCTGGGTTTTTTTGGGTTTCTTGAGTAGAGTCTGATTCCAGAGTTTCAACATTTTCTGAGGAGGGGAACAGCCCCAAATCCTCATTTGATTTCCAGTAGTAGCAACAGCACGACAGTTCTCCAGCAGCTTGGACGCAGTTCAGAGAGAGGCCATTCCTTTGCTATTCTGAGTGTATTTCTTCACTTGCCTTGTGCAAGTCGAGGTGCCATCTTTCTGATCACCTCCTGTCTCACTCTATTCATCATGAAATCTTCCAGTGTGCATCAACATCCTTCATACATGTTGACATATCTCCTAAATATATGTATTGTCAAGGGTCTCTATCTTTTCTAGACTTCCATTAGAGTCTTCATATCTTTATGGGAAATATCATAGTCAAATCTTCTTGGTCCTTTGGATGTTGACTACCTTTACCATTGTCGCTTATTCCATCATCTTCTCCTTTCCTTCTTCACATATTTCATTCCCAGGAGCTTCCATTTAGAGTTCCTCAATTGTAGTCAACCACCTCATACTTCATATGAAGACATATTATGTTGATTTCATCTAGTGTAACCTATGCCTTCATGCATCTTTTCAGAGGAGGATATCTTTTTCTTTTGATCATGCTTCTCAAGATAAAATAAGTGATCCATGTTCCCTGCAATCATATGACATGACATTATATTATTGAATACAAGCATACATACCTCATTTACCTTTAGGACATCTAGGCTTCTTTCAGTAGCTTCTTTGATTGGAAAGAGCTTCAATCCCTTGATCCGCTTCATATGTCATCATACCATCATCCCATGAATTCCACAAGTTGGAGTTGCTGATGAAACACTTGCTTTCTCTCTAGATCGGTGAACCATCCGATCAAGATTCCATCAGAGAATCTTGAGGATCTTGCACATCCATATCCAACAGATGTTTCCTTTTGACTTGATGTATGATGAGGCTTTTTCGGGTTGACTTCTTCCCTTCCTTAATTTTTCAATGAGGTTCCCAAGAGCTATAGCCTTCACAATCGACTGCCATAGATTTTGTTCGAACTGTCCTTCATGTTTCCCTATGGTGATGTCATGAGCTCTCGCTTATAATTCTTTAAATTTCCTCTTTCAGCTTCCTCCACTTCTTTCGTGAAATGGACTTCTTCTCTATCTTCCTTGTTATTTCCCTTCTTGAGCTTAGGACAATCTTTCCTGTAATGCTCATAACATTTAATTTTAGTTGTGTTCTTTCCTTTCAGCAAATGTTTGAATACTTTTTGTCCTCAACTTGTTTTCTCGTATCTTGCATAGAGACTATATGTTGTTGAATGGGGTAGCCTTCTTATCCTCATAGACATTTTTTATCTTGTTCATCAATTAGTTTATTTAGAACAATGAGATTATATCTCCCACATCTTGCAATTGAGATCTTATGAAGACATAGCTTCAATTTGTGTAGATCAAATACAAGTGATATGACCTTTCTTATCACATCTTTAGAGAATAGTTCTATCAAGTTATTATATATCTCTTTGATGTCTCCAATAGGGAATGAGGGGAATTTTGACTGATTCATAAGAATCCCTTGAGCCCTTTGATCCTTTTCCATGTATTCAGATAATGCTTGACCTTTGGATGGTTTGGAGACTTTTCATTGACATGAACAATGACTTCACTTTCTTCAAGGACTAGGTCTATCCTCCTTTTTCCATGCAAGGAAGTTTGATGACCCAACTAGCTTATAGATCTCCTTGCAAAACGAAGTCATTTTACCAGATTTAGATTATAGAATAAAGATACTTGTTAAGTGAAGATGAAATCTTCAACTTGATCCCTTTGATGAACATGTACTAGTGCCCCTTTTGGATGATCTTCTTCCAAATGAAATCCCTTCTTCAATAAAAGGAGATGGCTCCTTTTATGATGACAACGCCTTTGATCTAACTCCCTTTATTAATGGTGATTGATGAGGATGTCTTGATGCTTCCTTGGATGATTTTATTTAAGGATAATGGAGGGGTCCTTGCTTTAATGAGAAGGAACTTGCCTTATAGCCTTTTGAAGATGATAACATTGCTTTTTAGTCTTCTAGCCTTCACGATACTTCTAATTCCTCGGTGGTGAATGAGTGCATATCAGTAATGCTCCTAGGGTTTCGAATTTATCCAAGATGATGTGATCTTCATCTTTAAAATGCTTCTCTTGGATGTCTTTTGCTAAGGAATATAGGATCCAACACTCTTGCTGGTGTAGACTTCTAGTTTCCTTGATTTGTTGATATATTCGCCTCGAGTAGAAATAAGGCTTTGGCCTTGAATATTGATTGATGATCGCAAGAATTCTTTTGAAGTAAACTTTCTTCTTTGATCTAGGGTTTGATTCTTCAAGGTAGATCTTTGAACTTTCGCTTTGATATCCTTTGACTTGCTTTGATGCCATTATTGAAATTTGATCCTTGAGTGTCTCTTTGATTAGATGCCCTTCCTTAACTGTCACCTTAGCTCTAATTCCATGTTGAGAAATCTAGGGCATCATTATTAGGTGATTTCTCTTCGATTAGTAACTTCTTTTGAATGCTTTTTACTTCTTTAGATTAGAGTTTTCTTATTCTTAGATTATTAGTGTTCTTCTTCATCAAATAGTAACCAATGCATGAACATAAATAGACAAGAGACATAGAATGTAGCCTATTATCAAGGGCCAAAACCTCTCACTCTTTGAGAGGAAAACCCACACAAATTCTTCTTATAGAGATTCCAGTTGACGAATACCAAGACCAAGACACTTGACCTATTAGCCACTCCAAGACCAAGACACAAGCTCTCTTGACAATCAACCTTCTTCTTGACTCCTCTTCCACTTTGACCTTCTTCGAGACATAGCGTTAACATAAATTGAGATCATCTCCTATCATAGCAACAGACTGTAGTCAAACTTGAAGTGGCATAGAAACTCATCACCATCATGTCACCAAATTGTGATCATTGTAGCAACACTCAAGCCAAGATAGCATCAAATCTCTGTGGCTTCATTATAACACTGATATGAGACTTCTTCCTAGCATCGAGACTCTCTCACATAGATCTGAATTTCATTAATGTGATGCCATGAATTTGCTAAAAAGATTTCTGAACTAGTCACTGTAATCATACAAACGAATTTCAGAGATACACCCAAACTTGTCTTCTGTTTTGTGATCTGAATTAGGAAGAGTTCCGAGCTTCTCTTGACTGTCATCATCCCTTAAACACATCCTCGCTGTTTCTGATCTTCTCACCGTAATTATTATCCGAAATTACAAACATATATGTGAATTCTCCACTGTCTGAAAGGTGAATACACTAGCCACATATATATAGTAGTTTTTCATATATAATAAGTTGGCATGTGCATGGAATAGGTGTGTCTTTATTTAGGTGAGTTGACATGATATTTTGCTTCATCTTGAGGCCGACATGGAGAGGACTTGTGCTTGTCATTGGAGGGCTTTATAGACTCATATACATTTAACACATGCCCAAGAAGGGCTCTTCATACATGACATTGACTTTAATGACAAATCCTAAAGGCTCTCAATGGGAGCCACTAAAAATAAAATCTCTTTCTCATGAAACCCATGAAGAAAGCATTACAATAATAATTTTATTTTCTTCTTTTCATCATTTACAAAAATCACAATTACATGTCATTATGGAGACCGAACCTTATCGTGCCAAGGAAAATATACGAGTCACAATGCTAATTCTAAGAGCTAGGGTTTGAGTATATGACTTGTCAAGAAGACTCTTAGCTCCTAAAATCCTTGTGGAAACTTGGATTCCAAGTGGTATTTGTGAAATTAGCTTCAATGAGTTGTGAGACCACACGAGACCAAGTGGACCCAAAATCAGGTCAGGGGGATGGAATTTATCAACCAAGGGTGTGCCTAACCAAATTCAGGGGGAGAAGAGATTAAAGGAGAAATTTTCTTTGAAGTTGATTGATAATCCCAATGAGGTCACTAGCCAAAGGAAACCTAGGGCAAGAAACAGTCCTCGAGCTAGGGCTTGCAATGTCTCGAGATCCCATTGCCGGATTTGCCTCAAATTTGGAGGGCCTCTAGAGGAAAGTCCAGCGCAGTTATGGACCAAAAATCAAAGTATTTGGATGGCTAGATTGCGAGATAAGTGATGCCCTAGGAAACCTATGTAGGCTAGGTCTAGAAAGAAAGAGGGAAGGTGAAGAAAAATATTCTTTAAAGTAATCACCGGTGGAAGACTAGTGCCTTGCTCTTTGGGAGAGATGGATTCATGGATAAATTTGAGTTTGGCTTGATTTCAACTTATCAAGAAGGCCTAGAAGACACTTCACTAGGCTTAGGGCTAGTTTGAAGTAGCTTCAAGGTCTTTATACTTCGTTTAGAATAATTCGATGACTCATCAGGAGAGATAGTTATTCCTGGGAACATTCATTCATTCATTGCATGGCCCAATCATGATACAACACCATTTAGAAACTTAATTTCCACAACTTCGCATAAATTGATGCAGTAATTAAATCCTAGAATAGTGAAATTCCCAGCATCATGATGCAACAAAATTACATAACAAAAATAGCATTTAAAAGGTACTTACATGCAAGAAGAATATATCCAATCATCAAATTTGCCAACAAGAGAAGCTCCAAGACAAAGAAGATTTAACCAAACATCAAAATTCATCGATTCATCCAAAAAAATCACCTCCTCCAAAGAATGCGAAATTCTCATAGGAGCTAACGATCCATCCCAGTGATGATGCTAAAACAAAATCACATCAATTATATTTATGCATGTCCAAATGAATTCGATTTTCCTAATTAGGCCTAATTGAGCCCCTAAAATAAAATAATGTACAAGATAACTAACTTTTGGTGACAAGCCCTGTTGATTTGGGGTAGCATTGGATGTGATTTAGCCATGAAAATTGGTGGAGAGGCTTTTGCACATGAGATCTCCAAGACCAAGAAATGGTTTGGGCATATTCTAACTGGTTTGGGAGATATTAAAATAATTAATCTTTTTAATGGAGTTCCTAAGTCTAAACTTAGGAAAAATAAAATATTAATGGGTATTAATATAAAACTAGGTTAGAAGGGTCCAAATGTCATGGATCAAGCCAAATCTAATCTTAGCCGTTGATTAGAGATTTAATCTCGATCGTTGATGGACCAACGAGAAAAGTATAAGAAAAGGATTGAGGATCAGTTGGAGAACACACCAGAGTGATTAGTCATTCATTTTGCTAGAGAGGGGTTGCTAAGCAAAGTTGAATTAGTGATCAGCAGCGAGGGGCAGTGAGTACAAGGTAGAGAGGCAGGGACAATACTGGGAGACCAGTACAAAAGTGGAGAGAGCGAGAGCAGCAGTTAGTCCAGGCTATGCAGAGCCCAGCAGAGGGAACGTAGAGCCCAGAGAGACTGCGTCATCCACACAGAGGGTAGAGGGAGTGATGCAGAGGCTCCCAGAGGCTGTGCAGTGCCTCTGAAGCCTGACGCAGAGGGTCCTGGGGCTGACACAGTGGCCAGAAGGACCATCGCTAAGCTTCAGTTGTGTGGGAGAGGGTTTTGTGGGATAGGTTTTCTGAATACCTATTTCCGGATATAGAGGTATTATTGCCGTATTTTTTCCTCTGTCGGGTGAGCTGGTTTAGGCACCCAATTGTATCGAGATAAACTGCATAATAATATAATCCTCTGAATAGATGCACCGGTTTTCCCGCATTGGGTTTTTCTAGGGACATTGGTCCAAAATAACAGTGTCACTTGTGTGCTTGTTTTCTTTCAGTTGATGATCTGTAGATCTTGATACTGTACTTGTGTTTATTTTCAGCATTTACATGGTAAATAACTTGTTAAGTAATTAAACAAGTAGGTGAAATAAACCAGATAGTACATGAAGAATTTCTAACGGGTTAGAATTAGAAATTCCAACATGGTATCAGAGGGTGGTTACAGATCATAGGAAAAATGAAGGCATCAACTTAGAAGAAAATTTGCAGCAGATTCAGCTGTCCCGAGTGACAAAATTGATCCTTGCTGAAAGCGACAGAGGAAGGAGTGATGTAGAGGGACTGTGCCATCATTCTAGGCCAAAGAAAGTGTAATATTCCTAATTAGCCATGGCTAATTGGAATATTCGATTTTGCTCAATTTTGCCTTCTATAGTTATTTATAAATAAAAAGGTGAGGAAAAGGGGGGACATAACTCACCTTCAGAATAAAGTCACTCCCTAGTAGCACAACGTTGTGACTTAAAGGGGAGCCAAGGGGGCCAAAGGACCATGTAGACACTTGGAGGGGCTGTGCAGATGGGAAGGAACACGTGGCAAGAGAGAGACTACGTTGGAAGAGGTGGGCCTTGAAATTGAGAGAGGCCAACGCTATAAAGGAGAGGGGAGCCTCCTCATTTTATGTGCATTTGAGCTAGTCACTTCGACTTGGAGCATGCTGGCTATTTAGCTTGTCTGTAACACTGTTTAGTGCATTGAGTGTCTCCATTCGAAGATCTCACCCTTAGCCCTGGGGGACTTCGAGTGCCTACTCGGGTAAGGTAGTTTCCAACAGTATTTTGTAGTAGGATTTATCTTTGGCATTGTTGAGGAGTTGAGCATTTGAGGACTGCGCAGTCTTGAGAGAGAGGGACACAGTTCTTTTGGTGGGAGTTCCGGATTGGGGGGATTGGTGAAGGATTAGAGCTGGGAGATTGAGCAAAGGATAAACTCTTGCATATTGGAGGATTTTGGCAGAGTTTCGGGCTGATTTTTGGTGGATTCTATTCAGTGGCAGCGCAGAGCCTTGAGGGACAATGTAGATCCCCAAGGGGGTGATTTTCGGGGGTCGGCTATTTCAGAAAAGCTTTCTGGGTTTTTTTGGGTTTCTTGAGTAGAGTCTAATTCCAGAGTTTAAACATTTTCTGAGAAGGGGAACAGCCCCAAATCCTCATTTGATTTCCAGTAGTAGCAACAACACGACAGTTCTCCAGCAGCTTGGACGCAGTTCAGAGAGAGGCCATTCCTTTGCTATTCTGAGTGTATTTCTTCACTTGCCTTGTGTAAGTCGAGGTGCCATCTTTCTGATCACCTCCTGTCTCACTCTATTACTCAGTATAATAAAATGGCTTAGCATTTCTCTCTGCATTTCTTGAGTATCTGCTTATATTTCATGTTCACATTATTATATGTTGTACCACTGTTATTTTTATCACTTTGAGTTTCCTGGTCACTATATCATATGGACGTGTTTGGTTGGAGTTTGCTTGGGTTTGATGGATATCCCGTAAATAGGATATTACAGAAAGGCAGCACAGAGACTAAGGGAGGCAGAATCAGGCTCACGCAGAGCCATGCAAAGGCTAGGAGGGTTGACCCAGTTGGCTGGGGGAGCTGATTTGCAGGTGCCAGGATTGCGCAGAGCCAAGTGGATCAATCCTTTGGTTGTTGGGGCATAGGAGGCTATGGGTAATTTGCGAAGCAAAGCTGGTGGGGCACTGTGGGCAGAACAATACCTAACAGGGCAAGACCAAGGGGAGGGAGTTGCTACTGAGGTGGATTTCTAGCCAAGGAATCCAGATTAGTGGTGCAGTTGCACAGACGATCAAAGTGGGGCAACTTGACGTTGGTAGAGGGATTTCCAAAAGGGAAATCAAGACTTAGAGGAAGTCGAACATGAACTTCCAAACGCGAAGTAAAGAGACTCAGTAGGAGTCGAACATAGGACTTCCAGGAGGGAAGTAGAGAGACTTGGAGGAGTCGACAGAAGAGTAGCGAGATGGCTGTGAATGGGCTAAGAGATCAGGACAGGCTGGACGGAGCGTCCAACTTTGTGGTTTGGAAGGCTAGGATCTTGTCCATTATAGACAAACATCGCCTCATGGGCTTCGTCACGAGAGTGATAGCTGTCCCAGTTGACCCGTTAGCTAATGAAAGGTACAAGGAGGCAATGGCTAAGGCTAAGTGCATCATACTTAATGGGGTCAAGGATCATGTGGTACCACATATCGCCGAGAATAAAACGGAAAAGGAGATGTGGGATGCCTTGAAGACATTGTACCAGCATACTTTCATGCAGAGGAAGATGCTACTGGAGAATCAGCTAAGGGCATACCAGATCCAAAAGGGAGAGCAGATAGATGTCTTCCTCGGTGAGTTGAAGGAGATCCGTGACCAGATAACTTCCATAGGGGCCACACCGGATGAGGAATTGATGGTGAGGACCGCACTGAACACAAATTCTAAGGATTGGGAGGTATTTGTCTAGAGCATACTGGGCAGGATGAGTCTTCTAGATTGGGAAGAACTGTGGGTGGCTCTTCGTCAAGAAGAGATCAGATGGCTGACCAAGGCAGGGAGTAGTGGAAAAGGGGTCAGAATCAAGGAGGAGGAAGAAGAGGATGCAGCTCTAGCATCCGCGAGAAAGCAGGAGAAGAGGAAGAAGAAGGACCTCTCCAAGGTCAAGTGCTTCCATTGTGGGGAACTGGTCATTTTGTGAACCAGAGCCCGAGGAAGAAGAGGAAGGGAGAGGATTTGGACTCGAAGGCAGCCCCTACAAAGGCGAAGAAAGAAGTCGAGGAGGAGGATGATTGTGCCATGAGTGCTCATGTGCCACTTGAGAAGAAGTGGGGAGACATCGAGCTGTAGTCAGGAGGACTATAGGCGATGAGGAGCAGGATCCTTGAGGTACCCAACCTCTTGGATTATACCTGGCTATGGGAGCCCCGCAGAGGAGTAGCAGGATTGGTGGATGTTGGTACAGAGGGATGCGGATGAAGCGAAAGAGAGTGCTACAGTGCAGAAGTCCCCGGATATCGTGAGGCTAGCACATTGCAACGGTGCAAGAGGCACGGGAGTGTTGCACCAGTGCAGGATAGCATAGAGAGTTGTGCAACGATGTGAGATGTAGGGAGTGGTTGCAGCAGCGCAAAGGTCAGTGGAGGGAGCACTTGTTAGCGACAGAGGGAGCTTCAGCATCGGGAGTGTTTCTAGCTTGACAGGGATGTCAAAAGTTGGGTGGACCAGTTACTTACTTCTCAGTAACTGAGTTGCAGTGCAGTAGCATGATGCAGCATGATGAGAGGGGATGCATTGCAGTTGCAGTGTTGGGAGGATGGACCAGTAGCAGTATGGATGCAGAGGAAGCTGTCGTACAGATGCAGCAGTGGCAGTGGCAGGGCCATGGGCAGCAGTACAGGATGCAGCAGTGCAGAGGATGTTGGGTGGAAAGGCCTAGCATCAGCATAGAGACTGATGCTGGATAATCAGGATGATACTCAGCGTGGAGTAATACTAGAGCACAGTCCTTGCTAAGAGGAAGTGTTGATTTGGGGTAGCATCGGATGTGCTCTAGCCATGAAAATTGGTGGAGAGGCTAAAGCACATGAGATCTCCAAGACCCAAAAATGGTTTGGACAGATTCTAACCGGTTTGGGAGATATTAAAATAATTAATATTTTTAATGGAGTTCCTGAGTCTAAACTTAGGAAAAATAAAATATTAATGGGTATTAATATAAAACTGGGTTAGAAGGGTCCAAAAGTCATGGATCAAGCCAAATCTAATCTTAGCTGTTGATTAGATATTTAATCTCGGTCATTGATGGACCAATGAGAAAAGTATAAGAAGAGGCTTGAGAGTCAGTTGGAGAACACACCAAAGTGATCAATCATTCATTTTGCTAGATTAGGGTTGCTAAGCAAAGTTGAATTAGTGATCAGTAGTGAGGGGCAGTGAGTATGAGGCAGAGAGGCAGGGACAATGCTAGGAGACCAACATAGAAGTGGAGAGAACGAGAGCAGCAGTTAGTCTAAGTTACGTAGAACCTAGTAGAGGCAATGCAGAGCCCAAAGAGACTATGTCATCCACGCAGAAGTCAGAGGGAGTGATGCAAAGGCTCCCAGAGGCTGCGAAGTGCCTCAGAAGGTTGACATAGAGGGTCCTGGGGCTGACGCAGGTCAGCAGGAGGCTGAAGCAGTGGCTAGAAGGACCAACATTGAGCTTCAGTTGTGTGGGAGAGGGTTTCGTGGGATAGGTTTTCTGAATACCTATTTCCGGATATAGAGGTATTGCTGTTGTATTTTTTCCTCTATCGGGTTAGTTGGTCTAGGCACCCAGTTATACTCAGATAAAATGCATAATAATATAACCCTCTGAATAGCTGCATCATTTTCCCGCATTGGGTTTTTCCGGGGACATTGGTCCAAAATAACGGTGTGACTTGTGTGCTTGTTTTCTTTCAGTTGATGATCTGTAGATGTTGATACTCTACTTGTGTTTATTTTCAGTATTTACATGGTAAATAATTTGTTAAGTAATTAAACAAGTAGGTGAAATAAACCAGAGTATAGGAAGAATTTCTAACGTGTTAGAATTAGAAATTTCATAAAGCCCACCAAGCTATCTCATAATGAAAAGAATAAGCCTATCAAGAGGTCAAATGATCAACAGCACGTGTCGTTGGGCCTTAGATGGGGCCTAATGAAGTCCATAGGAACCATAGTGTGAAATAGGACTCCCAAAAGTAGCGGATAAGGGGTTGGCCCCTTGCTCTCCAAATAATGAACCTGTGGTGCTCCCAAATGGGTGTGGCATGTGCTAATGTCTCCAAGCTCCAAGGGGGGTTAACCAAGCACCTTATTAGGTCATTTCTACTTTACTTTTAATGGGATAGTATGTCCTTGGTACATCCTTCAAATGGTGGTGACATGTGATAAAGTAATAGAACGAAGTAGGAGATGAAGGAGAAATCTTGGGTCACATGCCAGGGTACAAGGGTAGCTAATAAAGGGAAGCCGACACTTTGGTAAATAATGTATAGGAGGGAGAAATCGTGGTTCATGAGTTTTCCCAACCTTGATTTTTCCACCCTTCTTCATATGCCTTTTTCCTTTTATGATTCTTCTTTGGTTAACTACTCGAGGCTCAAGGGGTGAGAGCATGATGTGTAAAGTATAGTAGTGGATACCCCTTTAAGGTGGGGCAGTTCATTGCCCACTAGGGTTTGGGAGTCTTGGGACAATCATGGATTCTTGAATGATAGAGGAGGCTCATCTAGGGCCTATAGGAACCAGGGTGGTGGCCATGGAAATGGCGTAGAGGTCATGTATTGGATTTTTCCCATGTGCTAAATGTGTTTCTCTTAACTATCTTTTGCATTTTGTGGTACATTTTCCTATTGAATGTGGCCAATTATGTTTTTTATTTTCTTTTTAGCTGCATCAACCTCTGTGCATCATTTTAGGCTCAACTCAGGATGTGGGAAAAGGGGAGGGGAAGGCTAACCCTTTGTGGACCCAGTGGAGGAATGTGGATCCAGGTGGGAGGAATGATGAATGGGGTTATAATGAATGGAATGGGAGTGATATATGTGGATGAGGGAGTGGGACCACACAACCAAAATCAGGGTTTCCCATGTAGTACCATCCCTAAAACCCAGAGGCCAGTAAAAGGGATCCCACAGGACTAAGGTCTAAGGGTAACATCTAAAAGAGGTCTAGGGGACAAGAGCACAGACCTAGCCGACTCTTTCCACTGAATCCCCCCATTAATTCATGCCCAAAAGTGTCCATGATAAGTAAACAACAATACTCAATTACCAAATGATGAGGCATACCTTCAGGTTTTGGAGGCCCACATTTAAACATACGATCATGACAAATGGGTGAGGGACCACATGGCTAGCTCAAGTGGTGGAGAAGTGGCACAAAGAGCTAGTTGGTGGCTGCAAGGGGTTGTTGGCTGCTAGTTGAAGACCATCTTGGAGAATTTTTTTTACCTAGGGATATCACCCACAAAATGGTGGGTAACATCTGGCTCCAACTGGGACGTGATCTCTCGAAAAGTGGGCGAAGCTACTTGAACGGGAAGTCACAAGAACACCAGAAATCTCTTGGTTCACCGTAGACCTGTTACCTATGCATATCATTGATGAAAGACACAAGGGAGCATGCTTTCACGACGTCTTATGATCGCACATGCTTGGATTAGACCCATAAAATCGATTCATAAAGAAAATAATTTTTCAAATGCAATTTTAAATCTAAATGCAATTATTCTTTCATGAGAATATCATATAATGTTAATGTCAATGAAAATCAACATGCAATGCATCCTACCCTAACATGCATATGATACAAAACTAATACTAGGTGTAATCATAAGCCAGTGAAACCAACATATCATCAAATCAATAGAAATATGTCGGCCTATATGATTACTTATGTAGCAAATGCCAAAGCGAATGTAGGCAAAATCACATGGATGATAAGGCCAGTGGGAGGTAGGAAAATATAATTCCCACACATGGATGATTATGTGAGAAGAGGTAAGAAAATGATGTAATCTAGTCCAGGAGATCCTCTCTTCTAACTAAAATATAGAGATGTCAATGATTAGGCTCATAAAATTTTGATGGATGGGAACCTTAGGCATATTATTTCCATTATGGTCCTTATCATTTATGTCATATTTTATGGCCTTTACAGGTTTATGATTAGTAGGAAAGGGAGACTACCCATGATGATCGTGCTGGAAAGGGGAGATTATAGATTGATCATGATCCTAAAGGGGTGCCCAAGGAGATAAAGAATATCGAATGAGGGGTTCTTCCTCGACACTACACTCAGAAAGGGGAGAGGGATCATGCTCACTTGAGATCACATGACAAGGGGTGAGGGGATCACTTGAGGAAGACTCAAAGTGATAAATAAGAGGAAGAGGCAAAGGGGAGTGCGAAGTGTCATACTCAACGAGTTTTTCTTCCCCAAAATTACAATTTAAAGGCTCAAGTGGTTTGAATATAGAATCATAGGTATGGGCTTTATCAATCTCCTCATTGTTAGTATCAAATATTGCTTTTTTTTCCAAAAGGGACAACCAATTACTTCCAATCGCCCATCATCATGCAAGGGAAAATAATGATCTTCCTTCCCAAGGGTATCGATGGATATGTTATCATAAATAAAGGGAAGAATAATCCCAACCTCATCCTCCCTGTCAGTATCATAAATGGGAGCACCATCGAATCGACGACCAACAATTTCCCATTTCTCCTTTTCAATATGAAAATAATCTGCAATATCAACTTCCAAGGGGCTAATGGGATTACCTCCCTCAAGGTTCTCAAAAGGATAGTCATCTGGAGTAATGTCCTTGAAAAAGGTAAGGTTAGTCTCAACTTCACTTTCCAAATATTCATCCTCCCCAATACATGCGTTCTCAAAATCATCATTTTCGTCATGTGGACTCAAGGAGGACTCGTCTTCACATTCTTCACTTATATTCTCAAGGTCTTGATGATGCTTGATGAAGGCTTCCTCTTGAATGCTTAATGTAGGGGGTACTTGAAAAATTCTAAGAAAGCCATCAACGAACTCCTCAATGGATGAGATGCTTCTAGGTTTGTGATTTTGCAACCATGAGTTATGACCATAGAGAGAATTAAATAACAAGAAGATTTGGACATCCTAGTGGATCAATTTATCCTTTGAACTATGTGCATTAAATCTTTCCACATGGTCAATTACGAAGATTGGGTCACCATCAAACACGAGTACCCCACGTGCCATCCTTCTTGTAACATGATTAGGGTGCCCAGGGATGCTAGTGAGGTCCAAAGAGGGAAAATCATCAAATAAAGACACCCTATTTGAGATATACATGTCAATTTTATGGGAGTCGCCAAGGTGAGCTTAAAGATGCCTAGAAAAATGCTCACTTCACCCTACAAGCATGGACCTTGAAGTTCAATGAAGAACTAGGGCTTCGTTCTTCTAATGGAGTCGCCAATAATGATTATTGTTGATTTGGGGTAGCATCAAATGTGCTCTAGCCACAAAAATTAGTGGAGAGGCTAAGGCACATGCGATCTCCAATACCTAGAAAGGGTTTGGGCAGATTCTAAATAGTTTGGGAGATATTAAAATAATTAATATTTTTAATGGAGTGCCTAAGTCTAAACTTAGGGAAAATAAAATATTAATGTGAATTAATATAAAACTATGTTAGAATGGTCCAAAAGTCGTGGATCAAGCCAGATCTAATCTTAGTCGTTGATTAGGGACTTAATCTCGGCCGTTGATTTGTTAACGAGAAAAGTATAAGAGGAGGCTTGAGGGTCACTTGGAGAACACACCAAGAGATCAAGATTTTGACTTTCTAGGGCTGGGTTTGCTGAGAAAGTTGAGAGAGTGATCAGAGTTGCAGCTGAGGGGTAGTGAATACAAAAGCAGAGAGGCAGAGATAGCACCGAGAGGATCAACACAGTAGCCAGATAGAGGGATGCAGAACCAACCAAGGGTTCACAGAGAGACAGCCAGGGGCTACGCAGTGCCTCAAAGGGCCAGTGTGAGTGACGAAGAGGGCTAGAGGATTGACGCAGTGCCTCCAGAAGCTGATGCTGGCCAAGCCAGAGTGACGTTGGGCTAACGCTGGGACAGAGAGAGCTGACGCAATCCCTAGAGGCCGACGCAAGGGTTTCGTGTGGCAGATTAGATTGTGGAGCTGCCATAGTGTTTATCTGGGGTTTCAGTCGAAATATCTACTTCTGAGTAGAGAGGTACTATTGTCGAGATTTGTCTCTGTTGGGTGAGCTGGAATTGGCACCTAGATTGTATTCTGAAACTGCTTAATAAATCAAACCCTCTAATAGCTACACCGGTTTTCCCGCATTGGGTTTTTCCGGGGACATTAGTCCAAAAACAGCAGTGTCACTTGTGTGCTTGTTTCTGTTTCCTTCAGTTGATTATCTGTAATGTGTTGAGCATGTACTTGTATTTATTTCCAGTATTTACATGGTAAATAACTTGTTAATTAACAAAACAAGTAGGTAGGAATAAATCAGTAAAGTACATGAAGGGTTTCTAACAGTTAAAAACCCTTCATGTACTTTACTGATTTATTCCTACCTACTTGTTCTGTTAATTAACAAGTTATTTACCATGTAAATACTGGAAATAAATACAAGTACATGCTCAACACATTACAGATAATCAACTGAAGGAAAGAGAAACAAGCACAAAAGTGACACCACTATTTTTGGACTAATGTCCCCTGAAAAACCCAATGTGGGAAAACCGATGCAGCTATCTGAGGATTTGATTTATTAAGAAGTTTCAGAATTCAATCTGGGTGCCAAATCCAGCACACCCAACAAAGAAAAATCTTGGCAGTATTACCTCTCTACTCGGAAGCAGATATTCCGACAGAAACCCTGGATAAACACTTCGGCAGCTCCACAACTCCAATCTACCCCACGAAACCCCAATGTCAGCCTCTAGGGACTGCGTCAACTCTCTCTGGCCCAGCGTTAGCCCAATTTCACTCTATCTTGGCCTGCGTCAGCCTCTGGAGGCACTGCGTCAGTCCTCTGGCCCTCTGCGTCACTCACGCTGGCCCTCTGAGGCACTGTGCAACTTCTGGCTTCCTCTGCGTGAGCCCTCGCTAGCTCTGCATGAACCCTTGGATGGTTCTCCGTCCCTCTCTCTAGCTGCTGCACTGATCCTCTCGGTGCTATCTCTGCCTCTCTGCTTTTGTATTCACTGCCCCTCAGCTACAACTCTGATCACTCTCTCAACTTTCTCAGCAAACCCAGCCCCAAAAAGTCAAAATCTTGATCTTTTGGTGTATCTCCAACTGACCCTCAAGCTTCCTCTTATAATTTTTTTGTTCAGTCTTCAACGACTGAGATTAAATATCTAATCTATGGCTAAGATTAGATTTAGCTTGATCCATGTCATTTAGAACCTTCTCACCCAGTTTTACATTAATACCCATTAATATTTTTATTTTCCTAAGTTTAGACTTAGAAACCCATTAAAAATATTAATTATTTTAATATCTCCCTAACCAGGTGGAATTTCCCCAAACTATTTCTGGGTCTTGGAGATCTCATGTGCTTTAGCCTCTCCACCAATTTTCATGGCTATATCACATCCAATGCTACCCCAAATCAACATTGCCTCTTAGCGAGGAATGTGCTCTAATACTGCTCCACAACTAAACATCACCCTGATCATCTGGCACCAATACCTGTGTTGATGTTTGGCCTTGCTGCCCAACATCCTCTGTACTATTGCATCCTATACTGCTGCCCATGGCTCTGCCATTGCCACTGCTACATCTATACGACAACTCCTCTGCATCTGTGCTGCTGCTAGTCCTTTCTCCCAACACTGTATCTGCACTGCAGCCCTCAATCATATTGTTGCATCGTGCTGCCCATAACACTACCACTGCTACTATTCCATTGCAACTCAGTCACTGATACGATGGTAACTGATATACCCAACTACTGACATCCTTGTCAGGCTAGAATCCCTCCTGATGTTGAAGTTCTCTCTGCTGCTATTTTGTGCTCCCTTTGTTGCCTCTGCGCTGCTGCAACAAACTCTGTGCCTCTCGCACCGCTGCAAACATTTATGTGCCTTTGTGCACTGTTGCAACCTCCTTTATGCCTCTCAAATTGATGCAACCCTCTCTGCACTATTACAGATCCCTGCACTCTAGCATTATTATGCCGCTCCATCCGCATCCGCTTCTACTGACATCTGTTATCCTGCTACTTTCACTCGGAGCTCCTGTAGCTAGATATGATCCAAGAGTTTGGGTACCTCAAGGATCCTACCCCACATCTCCTGTAGTCCTCCTGACTACAGCTCGGTGTCACTCCACCTCTTCTCTAGAGGTACGTGAGCACTTATGGCACAATCATCATCATCCTCTACCTCCTCCTCCACCTTAGTCGACACTGCCTTGGAGTTAGAAGCCTTTCCCTTATTCTTCTTCCTGGAACATTGGGTTGCATAATGGCCTAGCTCCTCACAGTTGAAGCACTTTATCTTGGAGATGTCCTTCTTCTTCCTCTTCCCTTGCTGCTCTGCAGATGCCAGAGCCGCATCCTCTTCCTCCTGTTTCTTGACTTGGGCTCCTTTGCCACTACTTGCTGTTGGGAAATTTATTTGCTTAAATTGCTTTCATTAAATTATCAACCAGGGATACTCGTAAGCTTGTGATGATGCCAGCAAAATATATGCAGGAGTAGGCAACTAACTCTATGTCTAACTAAATGATTTATGATTCAATATAATATGTAAGGAAAGTGGCTACTAATTGAGGATGTCCTGGTTGTCCTTCCCTACAGTATTATAGATTGAAAAGAAATCATTGAGTACATAAAACCAGAAACTTGAAATAAAGACAAGAGAATGAATTTTGATTGTTGTTTAGATTCAAATAGAGAGAGAAACTAACTTAGTCCCTTTATTGTCCCCTTGTATACTATAGTGCCCACTCTAGTTTCCTGACCTTAATACGACATTATCTTAGACACTTTATTCTTTGAGGACCTCAGATTGAGGATCTGGACCCATGACACTATTATTAGCGATTGAGATATTCATGGTTGTGATGTTTATGAATGCTTTCCATTGATATTATGATAGCATGAATGGTTATGTAGCTTATCTATCAGTATTCTTATGATTGAAATATTAAATAGCTAAGTTGGTCTCTATTTGAATTTATGATGAGGGTAGTAAAGAATATGTATGCGCTCTACTAAAAGCATAATGAGGATAAATTTGATGGATAGGTATATTTCTACGATGTTACGATGTTGATAGCTTAATGAATATGTATGTTTCCATTGATGATTATTGATGATAGCCATGAGGGATGTGTCCCCTATGTTACCTACTTCCTTTAGTTCAGACTTACAATGGACAATGATGTGAATGACCAGGAATTGTTAATGATGCTATTATGATAATTGACTAACATTGAGAAACCTTGTTACTGATGATTATTGAGTATGGCAGGAAACCATCAGAGGCACTCGCATATGACATGTCGATGACACCTGGTTTGATGAAAATTCATATTATTTTATCTTTTAAAGTCTAAGTCGATCTTGAAATCTGCCATATATGTTTAACTATATTCTGATGATATGTTAATGGTTGCAGACACAGATTAGTTGCTTGACCGAATGACCCACATATGGGTGATGGGGTTGTACAGGTGGATGGAACTACATGGGAGGGGTGGGACAGAGTCCCTGATCTCACCCACTAGCACTCCCGCCGTGACTTGGGCTGGAAGGGTTGAAACACCTTCGCCTTGAAGATCACGATGCCATGAGGGCAGGTCCCAAAGTTGGGTCGCTCATGAGGACTTTACCGGGGGGCGCGCATCAAGGCGGATTCCTTGATCCCCGACACCATTAGTCTCACTATAGCAGGCAACATAGGAGATGATAGTGGTCTATGACGTTGCACTATACTTTCCCCTCGTAGTCACTGGATGCTTGAAGGGCAAGTGGTGTGGCACCCTTGGAACTTCATGGGAATTTCTTGAAGGGCACGACCAACTTGGCACCCTTGGCATCACAAATAAACTACTAGGTGTGGCACCCTTGGAACTTCTAGGGAAGTTCTTGAAGGGCACAACCAAACTGGCACCCTTGGCATCACAAATAAACTATTAAGTGTGGCACCCTTGGAACTTCTAGGGAAGTTCTTGAAGGGCACAACCAAACTTGGCATCCTTGGAATCATTAAAAATAAATAATAATAAATAAATATAAGCAAGGAATGAAAACTAGGTAAATTTACATCAAGGGTAAATGATGATTAGAAACCAATGTAATTAAATCAAAAATAAAACTTGGAATAAGGAGGATCATAGGAAGAATTAAAATAGAGTACCTTAAAAACTCTACCCTTCCCATTTTGGAAAATACTAGGAAGATTATGTGGTTTAATTAGGAAAAAGGGGAAAGACAAACATAATTGTAAGGATAAAGATTAATCCTAAACTAATTTAAACCTAATTAAGAAAAAAGGAAGGTGAATTAAAATGAGAATAATAAATTAAATTTAGATAAATGTAGAGAAGCTCCATGTGTCAACAACCAACATAAGAATATCCATCTAGGAGATAACCTGAGTTAAATTAGAGAGTGGATTGAGGATAAAATCTTGACTCATTAATTGACTTCAAGTAATGAACACAAATTAAGGAATAAAAGGGGGGAATAAAGAGACAACTAGGAGAAGAAATAGGAATCTTGTTGAGGTGAGGAAAATATTAGTTTTAAATAAAAATTTAAGTAAATAATTTTGGGAGACCCTTGATGTGAGAATGACACATGGGTGGGTGAATAATCAAGCTATTGAATTATAAAAAAATAATTAATTATGCATGACATGACAAGTGTCACCTATGAGGACTCCTATAAAAGAAGGGGCAAGCCATGGGAGAAGGGACTTTTTGGGAACCCTATTGTTGGATGGATGAGATGATGTCAGAGCAGTGATTACGAAGCTATAGTGAGTTTGGTGAGGTAGGGGATTTTAGAGAGGGGACTCTTGAGCCAAGGTGTGCTCTCCTCTACTAGCTAGTGCTTTCCTCCATTGTACAACCCCATTGCAGCTCGGGGGTCCGCGGGGAAGAAGAGTACCCAAGGAGTAGGCTGGGAGGTTAACCAGTGGGTCTTCGCATTCGGATCAAGTGCGTCATCATTCACTCGCGGAGGTGACCGGCTACAAGGGAATACCAGTAACAACAGAGCAAGCGGAGTCTCGCCTTCTGGTGAACGGTACACATGTATTTCATTACTATTGATCTTAGTTAAACATATGTAAATGTTATGATATGTTTTCCTGAAATGAGTGTCAGGAATGTGTGTGCTAAATAAATTTGAAATTTCAATGCGTTTCTTTTCTGGTTGTATTTGCTGTTAACTAAAAAAAAAAAAATGTAAATAGTCTGAATCGGGCCCTCACACTTGGTATCAGAGCTATTTTGAACCCTTGAGGCCTATGGACCCATGCATGTATGGCTAGTTTTGTTAAATAATATGATGAAAATCTCTAACTAATGTGACGAACTCCGACCTCCTCCTTCGTTTATCCCTTGCAATTTCGTCTGGCGGGGGATTTTAAATAATCTCTGCTCACAAATTCGTCAATTTTAGCTGTTGCCCTATTTTTTTTCCTTTGAAATTCTATCCGCCGAGGAAATCTAAAACATCTCTGTTTAAATTTCATGAATTTTGGTCTTTTTCTTCTTCAATACCCTGAAATTCCATGGCATTTTTAAGAAACGCTGTTTAATTTCATAAATTCTATTTTGCTTTGTTTTATCCCCTGAAATTCCGAACGTTGTGGAAGTTTATTAAATTTTTGCTTAAATTATAGAATTCTGGCCCTTTTCTTTCCTAATTCGCTTGAACTCCATCTGTTGGGGCACTATAATAATGCTTTCTATGCCAGAGTGGGCGGCATTAGCAATTCTGAGCGTAACTGGCTCGAAATCGACTTTCTCTTCCGTCTCACTTCCCGATTGAAGGCCACGCTAAAGTATTCGAAAGCTATTGTGTGCACTTGGAAAAGGAAATGCTCTTAGGTGCTGCGGGACAGAGGATAGACATGACTCTACTTAGATTTCTTGGGGTTTCTTCGGACTCCGATAGTGCCAAGCACGAGGAGCCCAAGGTTACCCGCTGTGCTTCTGCGACAGCCATGATGGTCGGACATCACCCCGATTCTCCTAGCCGGTGAATGTGAAGGCCGCTTATGGTGTAGGGGACATGCCTGCCTCTACCTAGCAGTTGTCAATAGTATTTGCTAATCGGGAACACATGGGCTGACCCTAATCTTTTAGGGCAAGCATTATCTACTCAACAGTAATGCAAAAAAATGTTGGAATGTTCACCATTGGATTAAAATGTAAACATTGATATCCCAATGTTGAAATTTTATTACTGGGTGCTTATTGCTAAATTCTGAAATAGCTAAAGATCACACTCAATTGGATCGAAAAACCTTGGAGATTCTCGTTCTGTTGAAATTATGGACAATTCGTATTCTGGGCTGGAAAATTTTGTGATAACACTCAAGAAGTTCGTTCATTGTCTGTATCACATTGACAGAGGTGCAGTGGTATCTCATTGATGCATCTATGGCTTACATATAATTTTATATGTCTCGGAATAAATTTCTGGCATCTGTCTCGGAGAGTTGGCTTGCAACTTTGTTATATGTCTCGATGGCTCAGTCTATTCGAAGACTCGCATCTGTAAAAGACTCTTTACTTTGACCATATTTCAGGTCATATATGTTTATGGGCTCACTCTTGGCTCACACCTGTAGTAGCTCTCATAATTTGGAATCTACGACATATCTTTGTAGATCACATGATCTGTGGATTGTATAATTCTCAAAAGCTTGCATTATATATATTATTGAGATCATGTGGTTCAAAAGTATTGTTTAGTGGTAACACATAGTTTGGACTACTGTAATTTATGGTACACTACTCAACATCCTTTGGTGGTCCAAACAAACCCACATAGGCTCTCTGTCTTTTGTTGCATTACTTTGCAATGGCTCACGTATCAACACTTTTATTTGATATGAATCAAACGATGGCTTGCTATAACAAAAAGTGGCTCCTATGACTTCTGGAAAAACTCGCTCTTGTGGCCGCCTATAATGTGACATGACTCACATTAGTATGGCTCATTGCTTTATATGGAATGACTATACATCCTAAAGAGCCGAGACATTACTTTTGACATCTTACATGATTGAATGTGGTTATCACCTCGCTGTAAAGCATCTAAAATTATATAGATAGTGAAAATGAAAATCGTGTAACTTTGACCGCGAGTCTCAGATAATCTTAACGACAAGGACATATGACTTAACTGTAGCCCCTACTGCAGCAGTTTAAGAGAAACAGTAATGTACAACTGTAGACTTAAATGACCAAGGTGTTTATGATGATGATGGTTAAGGAATGCATATGTCATATATCAATTATGAAGAATGGTATCATAAAAGCCAACCTGTTTTACCTGAAGCACATCGTTGAATATATCAAGTTTGATACAAATCATTTTAAGGAGATTGAGATTATCTGTGAAGAATAAAAATGATAAAGTCGACCTATATAATAACATCATTGCTAGAGCATCAACCGTAGCATTGACTTCTGTGGCATCATCTCTATTGCAAAAATATAGCATTAAGATTTAACCATTGAAGATCTCATCTTTGCAGTTAGACAAGAGAATGATGGAAAGTCTGCATATACATATAAAAGAAGATAAAGATGATACATGTGTAGGACAAAAGATTTTGAAACTAGATGAACTTCAAATACCTCTTTGCTATGGCTCCGGAAAGGCAAGGTACATAGTATTTGTTTATGATGTATGTATAATTACGGGTTTATTTAATTTCTGGAGAAAGTGATGATATGATGTTTATGTATGAGGGTTTTTGTGATAAGGAGGTTGAGGATGAATAAAATTTTTATGTCTCTCTTAATAATAATAAGATGTAATTTTACTTAGTTTTGGAACTAAATTACTACTTTGCAAGGCATTGCTAATTTCCATCCTGTTCACATATTTGTTTTCTTCAGGAAAATTTGGTGAAGAACACTTGAGTACTCCCCTGCATTCTGCAGATGATACCTAGTGTATATATGTTAGTGTGAATTATGATACCTATTAGGGATACTGGGTGAAGCAAGTAACAGAGATAGATAACTTGGAAAAATTATCCCAAGATTTTTATATGAAACTCGAAACACTCAACCATTCAAGCTAGCTCACTAAAAAAAAAAAATTATAAAATTTATTTATTTTATTAATCCCTTCATCCCCTGATTCTTTTCCATGGAATTACTTCCCTATAGTCTTGCTTTTCCCCAAGATGATTTCTAAGCGTCATTTTGAAGCTCATCAACCTTGAGGATAGAATTTTTGAAATCAAATACATCTCTACTGACTATTTGGACTAATGACTGAATGACATGCACTTCTTGCTCTAGCACTGTGGAATTTGCCTTGGAAAAGGTTCAAGTAGTGAAGAAAGCTGTAGTTGCTTTAGAAACTGAAGAAGACAGAGAGACTTTTTTTTTTTTTGCAGACTATCGGCATCAATGGTTGGTACACACAGAAAGGTATAAGGTTTTAAGAATTGTTTTCTCCTGGCATCCAGTTTTGCAGTTCAGATTGAGTTTTTTCAGGAACAGGAATAAGCTGAGTTCTCAAGTCGTTTTGAAAAGCTACGGCTGAGTGATGACCACTACTGTTGAAAGAGGATTTTTGCATCTCTATTGTTACTAAATAGCTTGGCAAGTGCTCCAATACCTTTGGGATCATTAAACTCTGTTTAGGCAACCTGAAGAACTTTGATGAATTGTTCTTATATGTTATATGTTGTACATGCATTATGAGGTCAATAGCAACAAATGTTGGTCCTGACAAATAAAATTGCAAAAGGGAGGTCTTTATGATAGATATTCATCTAGTTGTTCATGTTGCATAGGGAATTTTGCTTGATTATGGCACAAGTATAGTTATTGGTAAAACTGCCACTGTTGGAAAAAGATTCTTATAGTACCCTGGAACTGAAGCATATACTTGCCTATATCTATTCAGTTTTTAAACCCATGAAAAAGTTAAGATTATTCTTAACTGGATTGCAGAGAATTCCAAAACTCTTGAAGAACCCAAAGATAATGGAGGAAATAGTTGAAGTGTGGAGAAATTAAATCCGATGGCACATTCAGATGAGTCTTTCTGATTGAAGAATAGTAATATGGTCAGATCAATTCAATGTCTAAAACCAAAGAAGCTCCAGTTAAGAGGTCTATAGGTGGGAAGGATATATTTCCAGAGATGGATTTGTTTATAAAAGCTACTGGCTAATTGTTTCACTTTCAACGATTAAGTGAGAGGCAAAACCTTCATGAATTTGTTTGAGCATTTCAAGCTTGCACGGGGCATTTTTAGGACTTTTCAAACGAATCCATGAGAGGTTTGATGCACTATAAGCATCCTACGCATTTTAGCAAAAAGAACAGCAACTAGCATGAAAGGTTTTAGTTGGATGGAAAGGAGAGACATAAAGTAAGGAATTTTTAGAATGTCGATCAATAAAACAGAATACCAAGGTGTCAGTCGAAAGATATGCATTGCATTTGAAAATTTGCGGCAATAGATTCTAAAAGCCATACATTAACCCATGTTGGCCTTCATTGGAGAAGCTCATATACTCTGAATTCTCTGTGGCATCGTATTATTCCTACAGACAGAAAAATCCAAAATAGTGCACATTAAAAATGAAATGGCATCACCATGATATAGATCTATGTTCTTAGGTAATAGTTTTACAGATTTATGGATAACAGAAATCATTGAAGGTTTGGATAAACGAATTATTCCTTTGAAGCCAAGTTCAAGATGATTCAACCCTGAGATAATTAATGAACTTCAGATGCCAATGAAATAATCAAGTGCCAAAAGTAATGCCAACATGCCTAAAGCACATTTGGGTCTGTCTGCAGAAGAATTTACGATGGGAAAGAGGTTGCAGTGAAGCTGATGGAGATAACCTTGAATTAAACTAAAAAAAAATAATAAATAAAAGCACAGCTACAGAATTTCAAATCATGCATTTTGGGCCATAAGCCTAAAGGATATTCAGGATAATTATAGGTTTCAAGTGTCTTATGCAACACTGTTGTAAGATACAAAAGAAAATTTTTGGGAACCTACTTATCCAAAACTCGAAGACAGTAATTTTGTTTCCAAGTATGATTTACAGCCTCCTTAGAAGTATGAAAATGGAGTGTCTAGCAACCTTCATCTATTATCATTAGAATTTACAAGGACTTGACTTCTTAAATAGTCATTAAGAGTAGTTTCAAAACTTGTTTTGCTTCTTCTCCCTAATTCTAATCATCTAAGTGTAAGCATGGCAAAAGAAGAGCAGTTGAACGTTCCCTAGAATCAGGGTTTTTATAACTCAACAGAGCAACATGCAAGTTCATTAGATTAGGACTTGCAGACACCAAAGAATTCTCAAATGATATTGGCACTTGGTGCTCTTTGAATTTTTAAAGAAGCCTAAGGATAGAGACAAGGAAGATTCGAGGCAAAGCCAAATCAAATGTGACAAATTTAAAAAAAAAATGTTGGTTGAAAGTATGGACACAAAGCATCATTATGCACCAGTAGCAGATTTAAAATCCAACCTGTCATAATGGCAAAAGATCATTTTCAGAGGGTCAATTCAAAGATTCAAGGATCAGTTATACAATTGAGGAATGTTGGGATGTGAGGTGGCAGGTAACAAGTATTATTTCCTCTAGTCACTAGTACTTGAGTGATTTAAGCAAGAAGAGCCACATTTAAGGGTAGAAAAGTGTACAGATTCAATATCTTCAAGCAATTAGATTATAGATGGCAGTGAATGATAAAGCAAATCTAGGTCCAATTTGAAGGCAACTAAATATATGGATACAGTTGACAATGGAAAGACAAGTGGTAGAGCATCTAACCTGATAAAGACAACAGATTTCCAGGAGTTATATCAGAAGTCAAAAGATTGTTTTCGGATTTCAAGCAGAGAAACAAACAGTCAGTAGTAGGGAATAAAACGATGTTAGTATTAAATAACACCCTTAATCGTTAAAAATCCTTTCTATGATTTTAACTATTACAGTCTGAATCTGAATCTATATTTTCTTGCTTCAATTCTCTACCCCAATGCTTTAGAGTTATCAACTGAAGCAATCTATTTTTGGTTTGTTCCTTGTACAAATTTTTGGGTTGTTAGATGATAAATGAAAAATAAAATAAACATATTATTTCAGACAACAAAGTAGTCATTGGGAGTGGTTATTAAAATATGATACAAACATTCTGCTTATTTTTGAGTGCCTGAGGAAATAAATTTTGTATTGCAGAATGAAAATTTATATCAAAGGTTTTGTAAGTGATATCTCCTTTTAAGATGATGAATTGGAACCTGGAATGGGAATTTTGGTTCATTAATTTCAAAATCCTCAACCAGTCTCTTTGATCAGTCTCTTTGATCAAGGATATGTTATTGCTACCAATGGCAAGAGCAATGTGCCTTAAGCGTTTATAGTCTGAAAAACATTGCTCTAAGTTATTTTCCTTGAGATGTTTGAGTAACACGTGCTTCTTTTGAAATGATCAGTGTCAGCATGGACTTGTATAGTAAGTAAGAGGTGTAATGCGATGATAATTCAGTTAGTTTGTAAATCCAAAGCAATTAGTTTGTGTGGACCTTGATATCATGTTTCCTGGATATATGACAGTCTAATATGTTTTGATCTAGTGAAAACTAAGGCATGTTATCCTCTTCATTGGTGCTTTGTTATTTGTATTTTTGTGCTAGTAAATCCACATATTGACATTTTACTTAAAGTTAAATTATGCAAAAAAAAAAAAGAGACTTGCATTATGAACATAGTATGAAGGATGATCATAACAAGGACAATCGTTGGGCATTACATCTCAAGCTCATGTTCGAAGGAACTATACTTGAAAGACACTCTTGAATATTCAAGAGGTTAAAGGAATGCAAATGAGAAGCATTAGATTTTATGACAATGTTTCATGAGGGCCTAATAGAACTAATTAGGTAAAAATGATAAAAATAATAATAAATAAATTAGTTGAGAAAATTACTTAATCCAGAAGATGAAAACGATTTTGTTAATTGATTTTGATTCCTTAGAAAAACAAAAAAAACAAAAAAAAATGTGCTTAATTTAAAAATCAGAGATACCTGTTACCAGAAGGTTAGCAAGAGTTTCAGGAAGGATTCCTAGGATATGTGTCGTTGTTTTCCTTTATGTTTCGAGGACTTTGGGACGAAGTCCATTGTTAAGAGGGGGTGTATGTAGTGCCCACTCTAGTTTCCTGACCTTAATACGACATTATCTTAGACACTTTATTCTTCGAGGACCTCAGATTGAGGATCTGGACCCATGACACTATTATTAGCGATTGAGATATTCATGGTTGTGATGTTTATGAATGCTTTCCATTGATATTATGATAGCATGAATGGTTATGTAGCTTATCTATCAGTATTTTGATGATTGAAATATTAAATAGTTAAGTTGGTCTCTATTTGAATTTATGATGAGGGTAGTAAAGAATATGTATGCGCTCTACTAAAAGCATAATGAGGATAAATTTGATGGATAGGTATATTTCTACGATGTTACGATGTTGATAGCTTAATGAATATGTATGTTTCCATTGATGATTATTGATGATAGCCATGAGGGATGTGTCCCCTATGTTACCTACTTCCTTTAGTTCAGACTTACAATGGACAATGATATGAATGACCAAGAATTGTTAATGATGCTATTATGATAATTGACTAACATTGAGAAACCTTGTTACTGATGATTATTGAGTATGGCAGGAAACCATCAGAGGCACTCGCATATGACATGTTGATGACACCTGGTTTGATGAAAATTCATATTATTTTATGTTTTAAAGTCTAAGTCGATATTGAAATCTGCCATATATGTTTAACTATATTCTGATGATATGTTAATGGTTGCAGACACAGATTAGTTGCTTGACCGAATGACCCACATATGGGTGATGGGGTTGTACAGGTGGATGGAACTACATGGGAGGGGTGGGACAGAGTCCCTGATCTCACCCACTAGCACTCCCGCCGTGACTTGGGCTGGAAGGGTTGAAACACCTTCGCCTTGAAGATCACGATGCCATGAGGTCAGGTCCCAAAGTTGGGTCGCTCATGAGGACTTTACCGGGGGGCGCGCATCAAGGCAGATTCCTTGATCCCTGACACCATTAGTCTCACTATAGCAAGCAACATAGGAGATGATAGTGGTCTATGACGTTGCACTATACTTTCCCCTCGTAGTCACTGGATGCTTGAAGGGCAAGTGGTGTGGCACCCTTGGAACTTCAGGGGAATTTCTTGAAGGGCACGACCAACTTGGCACCCTTGGCATCACAAATAAACTACTAGGTGTGGCACCCTTGGAACTTCTAGGGAAGTTCTTGAAGGGCACAACCAAACTGGAACCCTTGGCATCACAAATAAACTATTAAGTGTGGCACCCTTGGAACTTCTAGGGAAGTTCTTGAAGGGCACAACCAAACTTGGCATCCTTGGAATCATTAAAAATAAATAATAATAAATAAATATAAGCAAGGAATGAAAACTAGGTAAATTTACATCAAGGGTAAATGATGATTAGAAACCAATGTAATTAAATCAAAAATAAAACTTGGAATAAGGAGGATCATAGGAAGAATTAAAATAGAGTACCTTAAAAACTCTACCCTTCCCATTTTGGAAAATTCTAGGAAGATTATATGGTTTAATTAGGAAAAAGGGGAAAGACAAACATAATTGTAAGGATAAAGATTAATCCTAAACCTAATTAAGAAAAGAGGAAGGTGAATTAAAATGAGAATAATAAATTAAATTTAGAGAAATGTAGAGAAGCTCCATGTGTCAACAACCAACATAAGAATATCCATCTAGGAGATAACCTGAGTTAAATTAGAGAGTAGATTGGGGATAAAATCTTGACTCATTAATTGACTTCAAGTAATGAACACAAATTAAGGAATAAAAGGGGGGAATAAAGAGACAACTAGGAGAAGAAATAGGAATCTTGTTGAGGTGAGGAAAATATTAGTTTTAAATAAAAATTTAAGTAAATAATTTTGGGAGACTCTTGATGTGAGAATGACACATGGGTGGGTGAATAATCAAGCTATTGAATTATAAAAAAATAATTTATTATGCATGACATGACAAGTGTCACCTATGAGGACTCCTATAAAAGAAGGGGCAAGCCATGGGAGAAGGGACTTTTTGGGAACTCTATTGTTGGATGGATGAGATGATGTTAGAGCAGTGATTACGAAGCTATAGTGAGTTTGGTGAGGTAGAGGATTTTAGAGAGGGGACTCTTGAGCCAAGGTGTGCTCTCCTCTACTAGCTAGTGCTTTCCTCCATTGTACAACCCCATTGTAGCTCGGGGGTCCGCGGGGAAGAAGAGTACCCAAGGAGTAGGCTGGGAGATTAACCGGTGGGTCTTCGCATTCGGATCAAGTGCACCATCATTCACTCGCGGAGGTGACCGGCTACAAGGGAATACCAGTAACAGTAGAGCAAGCGGAGTCTCGCCTTCTGGTGAACGGTACACATGTATTTCATTACTATTGATATTAGTTAAACATATGTAAATGTTGTGATATGTTTTCCTGAAATGAGTGTTAGGAATGTGTGTGCTAAATAAATTTGAAATTTCAATGCGTTTCTTTTCTGGTTGTATTTGCTGTTAACTAAAAAATAAAATAAAAATGTAAATAGTCTGAATCAGGTCCTCACATATACTGATCCAAACTAAACTAAGATTCATTCATAAGCATAAGAAATGAAATAACTTGAGTCTTAAAAGCAAAAGAATGAATTTCAATTATCATGCAAATCAAATAGAGAGAGAGCCTAACTTAGACCCTTGGTTGTCCCCTCATATGCTGATAAGATTTTAATTTAAAACTCATTCATCAATCACAAACAAATCCTCAAACATCTAAGCAATTAAATGAATTAGATCTATTATGAAATAAAATGTTTCTTTGATCCTTTTATAGTGAGCTCAATTCTCTTAAGAACAAAGTGACAAAATTATTCCATATACTACATTAAGACAACTTATATCTAAAACTATAGAATGGAAATTTATGTAAAATGAAGCTTTATTCTATTCCATCATAAGTTGGATACATGCTCCAAGAGTCATCCTTCTTGGAATGGAGGAGGTACTCCTATTTATACAATGGGATGAGATAACAAACACATAATGATGATCCACTAATCTCTCTTTAGTTCCATACATCTCTCAACCATCTAGACACATAACCCCCTTTTGTCCTTGATCTTCTCCATGAGATCATGATCTTTTCCATGAGGCTTATCTTATCAAATTCGAATTTGATCATTCAAGGCCACATAAAGATGCCTTGGAAGCTTCCTTTGTACCTACACATGTCAACAAACTCATTCTAATTGTTAGGTATAAGTATAAGCATATTATTTTCTAAAGTTTAACCATAAATCCACTTTAAAATGTTAAGAATTAATAAACTTTGGAAAAGCATAGTTATAACCCAATGATGAGGTAAATGTAATGATGTGGAGGTGGAATGGAGGTGACATGAAGGTAATATGGAAGTAATGTGAAGGTATTGGTGAATAATGGAGTGAGAATAAGGACTATTTTGAGGCCCAACATACCCCCAAACTGAAGATATTGCATGTCCTCATGCAATCTATTACATTACTTTTTGATACTTGAGCTTTGGCTTAAACTCTACATGATATCATTTACTTAACTTTTGCAAAGTGTTTTTGATGAACTGCAACTTGGTTGGTTCCTGTTTTTCAACCCTATTTTGTTTGTTGCATTCAATTCTAATGTATGATCTTTGCATATTGATAATGTGATTTTTATTTTATTGCAGAGTATTTTTGTTGGAATGCATCATGGTTGGTTCTTGTGTAACAACCATGATTGTGTTGGCATCCAATTAACTTTTAAATACTTTTGACAAAGCCATTTGTATGCTCATGTAATATTGAATATATTTTGAAGGTAAGTGGGTTTTAGAATGTGATATATGAATATAAATGTTATATGAATGTGACAAAGTATGTATGTAAATGTATCCCTCCCCTTAAACAGATGGTTTTGGAAGTTATGTGAAATGAGGAAAGGAAGTGAAGTTTTTCCAAAAACTATTATTCTAACTTTTCAAGGAATTAAATGGTTAAAAGTTAGAAAATATCATACCTTAACTTACCCTTCCAAAAATGGATGAGAATTGTGCATGTGTGGCTGCAAAAATGTTGTTCATAGTCCTCTTTACTTGGTTGTGAAAATGGTGGATGAAATCGAAAAAGTGAATATTTCATTGTTGTTGTGTCTGTTGCTACATCTGCTGTTGGATCTTCTATTGAATGTTCAGAATCTACTGCTAAATGCAGCTGAAAATGTATAAGGCTTGGAAGGTATAGAAAATATAGAAGTTATATTCCCCCCCCCCAACCTTATTTATTGACTTGTCCTCAAGTCATGACAAACTGAAAAACAATGAAAGGAAATCGGCTTCATCTGCTACAAAATATGGGTCTTCAAGTCTTCAATGCTCGATGGCATAAATCTTACTATGTGAATAAATGTGCTGATGTCGAACATAGCAAGAAGTTGTTGACTTAGTGTCCATTAATAAATGCCACTAGTCAACACGAGAGCTCTCACCATTGATTCCAATGAGAGTCAAGATGCCTAACACATCTTTGTAGGTACGAATAAGTTTGTTGTGGTCGAGTCACCTACAAGATCCAACGAACAAGGGATATTAATGTACTCCCATTGTTCATTGACAAGAGTACTTGCTATTAAGACATGCAAGCCTCTAGGTGTTTTTTCAAAGATAATTAGACTCTAGGACTTTGACTCAATGATATACATAGAAGCATGGTTTTATTGGCAGAAATGAAAAGGAAAGGAAATGACAAGGAAAATTAGAATGGCAATAAGCTTGTAAGTGAGCTTCTTGGTTTTATTTTGTGGGTTAGGAATGGGTGAAAGGAAATTCTGCTGAAGGAATAAGAACTCTTGCTGTGAAAAATGGATATGGAAATGTCATGCTTTATGGATTTACAATTGGTGGAATTCAAAATCTTTTTCAAAAAGGGAGGTGCAAGGTAGTGGTTGTGGACATGGATTTGTCTTTAGAATATTTCATGAATTTAGTCTTTGGAAGACCAATTTTCGTCACAATGTAATCTTCTTAATGATCACTTGATTGTCCTGTAACCTGTAAAAAAACTTGGCAGAAAGAAAACATAAGTGTGTGCAAGAAGAAATGCGCATTTCCTTCATGATTCTTACACAAAAATTTCATACCAATAAAACAGATTTAAGAAAAATCAAAGTGTTGAAATTAACTCAATTCATGATATTAGTATCAATCCATTCTTAAATATAACCATGAAAAGTAATACTCCCTGTTTGTGTCAGATAACCCATGAAATGTGTTCGGCGAAAAGTTTGGCATTAGAAAAATCTGTTGTGTTCTGCATATTAGTATGTCACATAAAAGCATTCAACAGAAAGATGTTTGAGTTTAATGCCAACTTGAAGCTATCGAAACAATATAATCATCGTCTATAGACTCCTCCAATGTTTGATAAATTGATTTTCGAAATTTGTTTCCAAGTATTCCATTTTTTTATTTTCAAATCTGCGTGAATTTTGTGAATTTTTTTTTTTAAACAACAAATTTAAAAGGAAATTATCAAAAGTAATAAATAAATGAAGACATAGATTTTTGATTTATTTATTTAGGTATTTTTTTTTAAACAACAAATTAAAAAAAAATATATATTTTTTAATTTATTATTTAAGTTGAGTTTTTTTGAAATTGTAAAATCAACATAATTTTATTTATTAAAAACTAATAAAGAAAATTTCTAAAAATAAACTAACACTAAAATGAAGTTTTTTATGGATTTTCTTCCAAACTCATCAATGTTTTTGTTTGTTTGTTTGTTTTTTTTTTTAAATTAGTCAACGCCCAAAGAAAAGAATTACCTTGTCAGAGAGAGTTTGCGCAGTAGAAAAAGGAGTCATCTGAATGCTGATGCAAAAACTGCGTTGATGACTTTTCTAGTTCTGGAATGTGTTGCAAAACTGAAACAAACTGCAAAGAATGAGTGGAAGGCAGATCTGGAATGTGCTGCAAATCTGAAACTTGTTGCAACATCTGCGTGGAAGCTGGATCTGGATCTGGAAACTCTGAAGAACGTTGCATGGAAGCTGGATCTGGCAGATCTAGCAATTTTGAAGAACAGAATTATTGCTAAGATTGTAGTCCGTTCATAGACATATAATCAACAGAGTGAGTGGGGAAAACAACAGTTTCAACTACCCGCAATTTTGCACGCACTCGCTAAACTTAATTAGAGAAAAATCCTCGAAATTTATGATTTCCTATGATCTCTCCAGGATCTCAGCTAGAATAGGAAGATTTGGTGGGAGGATCATCATTGCATCAGAGAAAAATCCTCGAAATTTATGATTTCCTACGATCTCTCTAGGATCTCGGTTAGAATCAGAAGATTTGTTGGGAGGATCATCATCGCTAGGATTTGATGTACTTTTGAATGATGGCATTCTATATTTGTCTGCATTCACCCACGTGGATGTGTATGCTGGGTGTACATTTGTTGTTTTGTTATATCATTATACCATGCCACCGAAATAAAGGGAAACATTCATAGAGTTCAGGAGCAGAATGCTTAATGTGTCACCCATTGGGCGAAACTGTAGTCAAGAAGAAAGAGAGGATAAATGATGGAATTAGCTGTGCGTGAATGGATCAATGTGCTGTTAGAGATCAGAAATAATGCGAACCGTTTAGTATCAAGATTGAGCGCCACAAGTAATGGTTATGTTGTCGCAAGTACTGGTTACGTACAAACGCCAATTAAGTTCCGTTGTTGTTGAATCAGGCAACATTGTGCAGCACGTTGTGAGTCAATTCCATCCTCTTGTGCAGCTCTTTTCTATATTCTGAAACCAAGGTCTACATTGTTCAACCGTGGTGCTGTTCATTCTCTTTCTAAAATGCTCCAATTGCCAGATGCCCTACTCAAGGAGATGGCAGCATTTGCTCTTTATGGGCTTGCAGATAATGAGGATAATTTATTTTATCTAATGCGTGTATCAGATAAAATTTTTCAAAGACGCGTTGATTTGGCTCTTGATACTAAAAATACTTCATTGGAAGAGGCCATGATTTATTTTTGGCATTAAAAAAAAATTGTTAACCTTCAATTCATCGATTCAAATTTTTATATTGAAATTTTTAATGCAATCTTGAGTTTTCTAAGGGTGGGCGGCTTCGCGCATTCCAGCGCATGTCATGGCTAGTTGGATTTGTACATACATACTTCGTGCTACCCTAAAACTCTCAAAGGGTTCAATGTTCGATTTGTACATCTTTGTTGTGTTTTATTTGTTTGATTAGTTTGAATTAATATTTTTTTATTTTTTAATAAAAATAAAAATAAAAATGAAATTGAACCTATCTCTAAAAAATTGGTTAGTTTTCAAAAAGACTCTTTTTTTTATATTATTATTATGTGGGGAAATTATTTATTTTTATTTAAACCAAAATTAAAACTAAATTCTATATTAAAAAAAAAAAAAAAAAATTTAAGATGATCTTTTGCTCATTCACAAAATTCTTTATTGTCATATTGCAGTTCAATTTTCCAGCGATAGTATTTTTATTTGAAATAAATCAATAGATTTTTTGATCTTCCTGATCGCACGAAGCACAGGAAGAGAGCATACTAATCGCTTGATTTGTTTTTATTTATGCAGGGGGTTTTAAAAAGACTGAATTTAAAACTAGCTAAATACTAAAACATCAGAAAACTCAAACTTGAACTCCTTTATGAAGATCCTGCTGTCACCAGGTTTCACAAGTTAGTTTTTCTAAAGAAAAATACTAGTACTGAATTAAATTCCTAATGCCTGGCCCCTTAGCACCATCCCCGGCAATGGTGCCAAAATGTTGGGCAGTTTAATTGCTTAAATTGCTTTCATTAAATTATCAACCAGGGATACTCGTAAGCTTGTGATGATACCAACAAAATATATGCAGGAGTAGGTAACTAACTCTATGTCTAACTAAATGATTTATGATTCAATATAATATGCAAGGAAAGAAGCTCCTAATTGAGGAGGTCCTGGTTGTCCTTCCCTACAGTATTATAGATTGAAAAGAAATCATTGATTACATAAAACCAGAAACTTGAAATAAAGACAAGAGAATGAATTTTGATTGTTGTTTAGATTCAAATATAGAGAGAGACTAACTTAGTCCTTTGATTGTCCCCTTGTATACTGATCCAAACTAAACTAAGATTCATTCATAAGCATAAGAAATGAGATAACTTGAATCTTAAAAGCAAAAGAATGAATTTCAATTATCATGCAAATGAGATAGAGAGAGAGCCTAACTTAGACCCTTGGTTGTCCCCTCATATGCTGATAAGATTTTAATTTAAAACTCATTCATCAATCACAAACAAATCCTCAAACATCTAAGCAATTAAATGAAATAAGATATATTATGAAATAAAATGTTTCTTTGATCCTTTTAGTGTGAGCTCAATTCTCTTAAGAACAAAGTGACAAATTATTCCATATACTACATTAAGACAACTTATATCTAAAACTATAGAATGGAAATTTATGTAAAATGAAGCTTTATTCTATTCCATCATAAGTTGGATACATGTTCCAATAGTCCTCGTTCTTGGAATGGAGGAGGTACTCCTATTTATACAATGGGATGAGATAACAAACTCATAATGATGATCCACTAATCTCTCTTTAGTTCCATACATCTCTCAACCATCTAGACACATAACCCCCTTTAGTCCTTGATCTTCTCCATGAGATCATGATCTTTTCCATGAGGCTTATCTTATCAAGTTCGAATTTGATCATTCAAGGCCACATAAAAATGCTTTGGAAGCTTCCTTTGTACCTACACATGTCAACAAACTCATTCTAATTGTTAGGTATAAGTATAAGCATATTATTTTCTAAAGTTTAACCATAAATCCACTTTAAAATGTTAAGAATTAATAAACTTTGGAAAAGCATAGTTATAACCCAATGATGAGGTAAATGTAATGATGTGGAGGTGGAATGGAGGTGACATGAAGGTAATGTGAAGGTATTGGTGAATAATGGAGTGAGAATAAGGACTATTTTGAGGCCCAACACCTGCCTTGCTCAGCCGTCTGATCTCTTCTTGGTGAAGAGCTGCCCACAATTCTTCCCAATCTGGAATATTTCCTCTGCCCAAAATGCTTTGGACGAATGTCTCCCACTCCTCGAAGACTACATTTAGGGCAGTCCTCACCATTAACTCTTGATCCGGTGTGGCCCCTATGGAAGTCAGTTGGTCCCGAATCCCCTGCAACCTACTGAGGAAATGATTTATCTGATCCCCCTTCTGCATTTGATACAACTGCAACTGATTCTTGAGTAGCATCTTCCTCTTCATGGAAGTGCCTTGATACAATGTCGTCAAGGTATCGCACATTTCCTTTGTCGTATTCTCTTTGCTCTTCTCTTCGACTCCCTCCGAGTCTCTACTTTTCTCCTGGAAGTTCTCTTTTAGACTCCCTCTAAGTCTCGATTTCCCTCTTGGAAATCTTCTCCTAGACTCCCTCTAAGTCTCGATTTCCCTCCTGGAAATCCTTTTGCCAACACTCAAATCACACCTCTCTAATCCCCTTTGCTCCTGCAACACTGATCTGTATTTCTTGGCTAGAAATCTGCCCATGTAGCGAATCCCTCTACCATCCTTCTTGTGACATGATTAGGGTGCCCAGGGATGCTAGTGAGGTCCAAAGAGGGAAAATTATCAAATAAAGACACCCTATTTGAGATATACATGTAAATTGTGTGGGAGTCACCAAGGTGAATTTAACGATGCCTAGAAAAATGCTCACGTCACCCTGCAAGCATCGACCTTGAATTTCAATAAAGAACTAGGGCTTCATTCTTCGAATGGAGTCACCAATAATGATTATGTCAAGATGTTGTATGAGGAACAAGAAACACATCTTGTGTCCCCAACGATAGCGCCAAAATGTTACCGGTCAAACTAGCAGGGGTCCTAAAAGGGGATCCTCGAAGGGCTACTACTAGGTCAAGGGCAATAATGGAGCAACAACCCACTGTCACCTTGTCTAAAACTCCCTACTCTTCACAGACTTTCACCGATGGGAGGAGACCCATTATAATAAGGATCATGAAAATGAATGGATCAATGATAGGATGAGAGGTGATCCTAGAAACCTATTGCTCAAGTGTATGGCTTGCTTGCTTTGAAAGCAAGATGAAAGGCTCTCTAGGAAGGGCTTAGGGGAATTCTAAGAGCTAGGGTTTGAGTATATGACTTGTCAAGAAGACTCTTAGCTCCTAAAATCCTTGTGGAAACCAAGTGGACCCAGAATCAGGTCAAGGGGATGGAATTTATCAACCAAGGGAGTGCTTAACCTAATTGAGGGGGAGAAAGGGATTAAAGGAGAAATTTTATTTGAATTTGATGCAGTAATCCCAATGAGGTCACTAGCCAAAGGAAACCTAGGGCAAGAAACGATCATCGATCTAGGGCTTACAATATCTCAAGATCCCACCATTGGATATGCCTCAAATTTGGAGGGACTCTAAAAAAAACTCCAACATAGTTATGGACCAAAAATAAAAGTATTTGGATGGATAGATTGTGAGATAAGTGATGCCCTAGGTGGCCTATGTGGGCTAGGCCTAGAAAGAAAGAGAGAAGGTGAAGAAAAATATTCTTTAAAGTGAGCACTAGTGGAAGACCAATGCCTTGCTCTTTGGGAGAGATGGAGTCGTCGATAAATTAGGGTTTGGCTCGGTTTCAACTTGTCAAGGAGGCCTAGAAGATATTTCGCTAGGCTTAGGGCTAGTTTGAAGTAGCTTCAAGGTCTTTATACTTTGTTTAACATAATTTGATGACTTATCGGGAGAAAAAGTTATCCCTAGGAACATTCATTCATTCATTGCATGGCCCAATCATGATACAACACCATTTAGAAATTTAATTTCCACAACTTCGCATAAATTGATGCAGTAAATAAGCCTTAGAATAGTGAAATTCTTAGCATCATCATGCAGAAAAATTACATAACAAAAATAGCATTTAATAGGTACTTGCATTCAAGAAGAATATCATCAAATTTTCTAACAAGAGAAGCTCCAAGACAGAAGATTTAACCAAACATCAAATTCATACATTCATCCAAAAAATCTCCTCCAACGAATGTGAAAATTTCACACAAGCTAATGACCCATCCAAGTGATGATGCTAAAATGAAATCACATAACTTGTATTTATACATGTCCAAATGAATTCGATTTTCCTAATTAGGCCTAACTGAGCCCCTAAATAAAATAATGTACAAGATATTTAACATTTGGTGACAAGCCCACCAAACTAGCTCATAATCAAAAGAATAAGCCTCTCAAGAGGTCGAATGATCAACAACACATGTTGTTGGGCCTTAGATGAGGCCTAAAGAAGTCCATAGGTGACATAGTGTCAAATAGGGCTCCCAAAATCAGTGGACAAGGGGTTGGCCCCTTTTTCTCCAAATAATGAACCTATGGCACTCCCAAATGGGTGTGGGGCACACAAGTGTCATAAACAGATCGAAGATACTTGTAGACCATCAGTAAGGGCTCAGATGATCGTATAAGTGATGTCACATCATAATACAGGTCTTGGATCATCTGCCAAGTGCATGGTATAACTGTGGGGTTGTTTGGGCATGGTGAAGAAGGTGCATCTTCTTCATCCAATCGGTGAATCTCGAGCAATTTCTGAATGTCTCCGGGGATCCATGGAATGTTGTCTACTGCTGTGGAGGCCCATGGATCTCTAGACACACCTTACATGTGCCAATGTAGCCCTCTGGAGGGTTTGGACCATGTATAGGGAGACCAAACCCAAGATGGAGACCATTTTCAATTGTGCATAAGATCCAAAGCGTTCCCTTGCCTTCGAGTACACCAAGTCATTAGGGAAATCAAGTTAAAGAGTTTACAAACCATGGACAACAGGTTTGCACTTCATAATGGCATGCCCTTCCTAGTGGGCTTTGGCAGGTGCTAATGTCTCCAAAGCTCCAAGGGGGGTTAACCAAGCACCTTATTAGGTGGTTTCTACTTTTAATGGGATAGTATGTCCTTGGTACATGCCTCAAATGGTGGTGGCATGTGATAAAGTAATGGAGAGATGTAGGGGATGAAAGGGAGATCCTGGGTCACATGCCAGGGTATAAGGGTAGCTAATAAAGGGAAGCCCACACTTTGGTAAATAATTTATAGGAGGGAGAAATCGTGGTACATGAGTTACCGTGGCCTTGATTTTTCCACCCTTCTTAATATTCCTTTTTCCTTTTATGATTTTTCTTTATTTAACTGCTCGGGCCTCAAGGAGTGAGAGCATGATGTGTAAAGTATAGCAGTGGATACCCCCTTTAAGGTGGGGCGGTTCATTTCCCACCACGGGTTGGGACAATCATGGGTTCCTGAATGATAGAGGAGGCTCATCTAGGGCCTATAGAAACCAGGGTGATGGCCATGGAAATGGGGCAGAGGTCATGTATTTCCTTTTTCCCACATGCTAAATTTGTTTCTCTTGACCATCTTTTTCATTTTGTGGTACATTTAACTGTTCAATGTAGCCAATTATGATTTTTCTTTTCTTTTTAGCTGCATCAACCTTCGGACATCGTTCCAGGCCCGACCAAGGGTATGGGCAAAGGGGAGGGGAAGGTTAACCGTTTGTGGACACAATGGAGGAATGTGGACCCAGGTGGGAGGAATGATGAATGGGGTTATAATGAATGGAATGGGAGTGATATATGTGGATGAGGGAGCGGGACCACGCAGCCAAAATCAAGGTTTCCCATGTAGTAACATCCCTAAAACCCAGAGACTAGTAAAAGGGATCCAATGGGGCTAAGGTCCAAGGGTAACATCCAAAAGAGGTCTAGGGGACAAGAGCATAAACCTAACACACTCTTTCCTCCGAAATCCACCATTAATTCATGCTCAAAAGTCTCCATCATAAGTAAACTACAATACTCAATTACCAAATGACAAGGAATACCTTCAGGTTCGGGAGGTCCACCTTCAAACATATGATCATGACAAATGGGTGAGGGACCACATGGCTCGCTCAGGTGGCAGAGAAGTGGAACAACGAGCTAGTTGGTGGCTGCAAGGGGTTGTTTGCTGCCAGCTGAGGACCATCTTGTAGAATTTTTTTCTCCTAGGGATATCACCCAAAAAATGGTGGGTAACATTTGGCTCCAACTGGGACGTGATCTCTCGAAAAGTGGGCAAAGCTACTCGAATAGGAGGTCACAAGAACACCATAAATCACTTGGTTCACTGTAGACTTGTTACCTGTGCATATCATAGATGAAATACATGGGGCAACATGCTTTCGTGGGGTCTCATGATCGCACATGCTTGGATTAGACCCATAAAATCGATTCATAAAGAAAATAAATTTTCAAATGCAATTTTAAATCTAAATGAAATTATTCTAGCATGAGAATATCATAAAATGTTAATGTCAATGAAAATCAACATGTAATGTGGTGAACCCTGGTATTGCACCATGAATGTTGCAACAACCAAGGGATCCTTGACTCAAATTATCAACCCAGGGTTCGTACAAACTTATAGGTGACAGTGTTATATTCACAATAGATAAGATTCCACTCATGCCACCCTCAGTTATTTCATTAGATCAAAAGTGCTCAAAGACCATTCCTCCTACTGAATTAGGATGAAAGATTGCTGATAAAGGTACAATTGGAAATTACTTCTAGCTATGAAAGTGGAAATGCCATTAAATCAACTTGTAAATGCTAACTAATCAATTCATGAAAGGACAAAGGCTAATCTACTTATAGAAAGAAAGCTATTTTATCTTGAAAAATTCTTCGAACTACCGAATCTACTTGCAGAAAGGAAGCTAATTTATCTTGCATAATTCATCAAACTACCAATCAGAATTGCATGTACCATCCATCTAGTTCACACTTGATTGTAAAGTAGTAACCTACTTGCATCATACTTATGATAAAGAATTTAACTCTACTTTGTTTTTGCAGTGAAGAAAAGGATGGGTTGGAGTGGCCTAGGAGCTTCCCCTGATCATAAAATCATAGCTGGGGGTCATTTTTCATCTAGGCTAAGTCAAAGTTGCAGTGGGGATCAAAACTGATGAAGGAAAGCGGTGCTACAGGTGATTTCTATAGGAGGCCTGTAATGCTACAAGAGGGCATCTGAGTGGCTTTTGAAGGTGAAAATGATGTCTTGAGGGTATGGAGAGGTGGATGGAAGTTGAAGCAAATGGAGGGAGGTTGGTTTGAGACCCTAGCCAAGCTCAGGACCTCTCAGATGATTGTTTTGCACTAGGATGAGTGCTCTTGGTATACTAGGTGAAATGACTTATGAAACAGGGTTTTGGGACAAAATTTGGAGGTGGAAAGAGAAGATGAAGGAGCTCAAGATGGAAGTGGTAAAGGTGCTTTGCCCTGCAGATCAACAAAGCCCTACAATCAATCACATGCATGCATCCATTTATCATGAACAAAATGGGATAACTTATGATGAAAAAGACGAGTTGAATTTAAATAACATATAATTTATGCCATAACACTAATCTAATCACTAAATTGACTTCTAAGCTATAGAAAGCAAATGCCAAACAAGACAACCAATACTCATCTACTTCCAAGAAATCATAAACACAATATTTTTGTATTGTGGTTTTGAATCCTTCCACTCATTCTCCCACAAGAGAGGTGATGTAGAGGCTGCAACCACAAGTTTTTATAGATTAATCTCTACTGAAATGCAAGAAACTATGAACTACTTGGAATCAAGAAGAAACATAAGTACAAAAAGAGGGACCAAAGCCTCTGGGTTGGGCCCAAACCCAAGGGTCTCATCTCTCTGAAACAAACTTAGATGCATCTTAAAATCAAACTTCTCATTATCAAAAAGTCCAGGCCTCATACATCACATAAAAGTTTAAAGTAACAATGTCAAGCTTGAAGCTCAATAGCTACACCTAGCTGAACAAAAACTTTGAATCCTAATGAGCTTTTCTTCTTGTTTATTTATACAAAAGGGCAGCTGAAGCAACTCCCTTGAAAGTAGGAGTGATTCCCTCCTTGATCTCGAAAATGGTGGATCTTGTCCCTCTTGAGCTTCACCTAGACTAGGATTCACTTGGTTGCCAATGAATTCAAACTCGTGAGAGAGGATATTGTGATCCCAAGCCGAGTATAGGAAGTTAAGGAGGTGGACAAACCCCTTAGATTCTCTCCTAGTTGTCTCCATCAAGCCCCTACATAGTAATAGCCTCAAAAATGCTTCTTTTTTCCTGCAATTAAACCACATTAGGCCACATACTATGACAAACACCTTTTACTCCTCTTACTAAGCATAATATAACAAGAAATGTGAATTAATGTGAGAGAAAGATAGTCTTAAGGCTGGAGGATGTCATAATGCTCTTCAAAATGTACCTATTAATGGGACTCATCATAATCCCCCTGCTGAAGGTGTTGCTCATCCTTGAGCAATTCAGTCATCCATGTGAAGCTCTTTCATGGCCCTAGTGGTCTCCCTGACATCCCAAGGCTCCTCAGATCGTATGCCCTCTTGTGGGTAAAAACTTGCATTCCTTTCTATCTCTCTCCACTCCCTCTGCTCTTCTGCTTCATCTCTTCCTTATTGTAAGCCTAGCAGCAAGGGTGGACTGAGTTTGAGTCCTATCCACGTGATTTTCATCCTCTACATGATCCTCTTGTACAATGGTGTTCTCTCCAAGGCATTCCTTAGCCTTTTAGGAGAGTGATATTCTCTGATTTGTAGGCTGTGGGGTAAGGCATGCCATCTTCTCTGGCAGGCTTGCAGACTTTTTGTTCCCAACATCCTAAATGTGTCTTCAAAGTGTAGAATGGCTTGCTCCTGGGTAGCAATGTATTTGGGTGCTAAAGCAACATCATTGGAGATGAGGCTATGATTGATAATGACAGCCTTAGGGATCACTAGCTCTGCTATGATATACAATGGTTCCTTCTCCTCCTTTGCCATTACCTTTTTCACCTCCTCAGCTCTTGTCTCCTCATGAGTCATCCAGGATGCTAAAGCCATTAGTTGCATATCCCCCAATCTTGAATTGGGATCCCAAAAATTTAGATTTGTCAATGTGAGATTGTGCATATAAAATTCAGCTAATTTTTCCCTGTCTTCCATGTTAGTTTGGTTGCAAAATTCAATGAACTACCTGTAGTCTTGAAAAGGAAGAGATCCATATTGTGCTAGAGTTTTGATTTGGAACTACAACCATTGTTCTTTGAGAAAGAGAGCATAAGACTTTGATGGTTTCCTGCATTGTAGGGCTTCCATAGAGAGACTTGCCATGGTGGCAAGTTGTGTTTCTTTCTCCTGTAGCCTCTCTCTCAACCTAGTGTTTTCTGCCTATAGTTGCTCCTTCATCATAGACTCCCTCATTCTCAAATAACTTAACTCTTTTCCCATTTCAATGATCTTCTCTTCCATGAGGCCTACGTCCTCCACATTCTAAGATTTAGCAATTTGCATCCACTTGTGGGTTCTTCCTCTCTCTATCTCCAGCTCATAAAGGAGTGGGATTACAAAATTTTCAGGGATAATCCTACCTCCTTCATTAAATTTTTAGTAGGACCCTAATCTAGGTTGTGGGATAGGTTCTTAGAGCTCTTATAGGTCCTTTCCAACTATCTTTGAGGTGGTGGCTTCCTTTTGTAACAATTTCTTGTGTTCTTGTAGCTTCCCCTATTTTCCCTGTAGCAGACTTTGTCCCTCCTGTAGAAAACTTTGTCTCTCCTGTAAAAAGCCCTGATCCTCCTATAGCTTCTCTTTTTCTTCTTTCTCAAAGGCATATTGTGTCCTTGGCTTCTTGAAGGTGACTGACCTAGTGGTAGGCCTACTCACAGGTGCTATAGGTGACTTGGTTTTGGTTTTAGGAGGAGTGACCTCCTCAATCTTTCCTTCACTGGGTCCTATTTCTTCCTTTTTGCTTGGTGACTCATCAATAATTATAGGAACCTTTGTAGGATTTTGTGGTTTCCCTTGTCTAATTTTGGTGCTCTTCCTAGTTCTGAAATACATTTTACTTGGTCTTGATTGCTTCCTCTTGGGCTTGACAGGAGTTCCCAATGTAGCTAATGTTGCAACTACTTCTTGTTTAGTATCTTTTGCTCCTTGGGGTTGAGAAGTCTCCTCAGGGCTTACTCTTTCTTCTCCTTTCTTCTCCCCCTCTTCTCCTTTCATCTCTGCTTCTCCTTCCTCTGTCTCTACTACCTCTTTTTCCTCTATTTTTCTCTCTTCTTATGTTCTTGTTGCCTCTTCCCCTGTTTTTTCTCCTTCTCCTTCCTCTATTTTTCCTTCTCTTCCTCCAATACTAGAGGCTGGAGTCTCTCTTGGTGGTGTGAGGGCTTAGGTTTCTATGAAAGTCTCCCTATCCATGTCCACAAAGTTGTTCCATATGACATGGATTCTCAAGTGGTTCAAAGCATCCACCACTATTAACTTGATGAGCCATGGTGAGCTAAATGTTCATGTTTTCTTTCTCTCACCCTCTGACTCATCTCCATGATTGACTGTAGGAGGAAATGTGGGACACTAAGTCTTTGAGGAAGAGTAATTTTGCCTTAAATATTAGCTCCTGGAGAAGCCTAAAGTGGTAGGCATAAACCACACTTAATCTTCCTTCACAAGATATGTACTTTAGGATATGGTAAGCTACCTCATCCCAAGGATAAGGTAGACTTTCTCTTCTCACCCCATTTTTTTCTTCTACTAGCTTCTCTTTTGAAAGGAATAGGTTTTTCCTAGCTGTGACACTTACTTGTTTGTCTTCTTTGCTCCACCTAATTCCTAGAGGCAAGGTGGTCACTCTGCTTATGGTTTTAGGATTGAGAGAGATGGCCAACCCTCTTATAATAGTAGTAGCATTCTATTCCTCTTGAGAGTGTAATGCCTTGGAAAATTCATGGGCAATGTCATCATCGTACCCCTTTAGCAACTCAAAGAAACCCAACCACTAGTATCTTCTGAAAATGTCAACTACAAGAGGTGAATTATCCTAGTGCCCGAGGGTTCCCTTCTGTTAAATGCTTCCCCCATTTCTTCTCTATTAATCCTTGATGCTATGTAGGTGTGGAATTCAAAAAAAATTCAAACACTCTCAGTGGTGAAATAGTGGTAAAGTGCTTGGTAGTAGTGAGGAAGAAGGGTGCTCGAATTGATATCAACCAAACTATTTTCTCTTCTCTTAACCACAACAAACTTCAAAAAGACCTCCTATTGATCAATTGACTGTTACAGGCTCTTAATTTCAACCATACTTCTCATGCAATTGGGTGTATAAATGAGGAAGGAGGGTGTCACTTACTTCTTGTCAAAGCAATTTTGGGTATGCATGAAGGTTTTGAGATAATATCGAGCCATTGCAACTCCTTTTTTTGCTTCCAACTCTTCCATTAGATCCTCTTGGCCCTACTATAACACTTGCAGGACTGCCTGTAGCTTTCTCCTATAGCACTTGCAAACAGTGTTTGAAACTCCTCGGTGGCACCCTAGGTTCTCTATTGCACTAACTCATCCTTCCTCTACTTGTTTTTGGAATGAGTGATGGTGCAAATGAAGTCGAGACCAATGTATAATATCCTCTTTTGGTTAAAAGCTTGGAGTGCTCTAGTGACTTGCCATTAACATGAGTTTCCTCTTTTGGACTGTTGTCCCCACTAACTGTAATCATTTCTCTCTCCTCGTGATTATCACCCCACTCTTCAAGGACACCATTTTTTTTTGAGTTGACATTTCCACGTTGCATGGGTGACTTAACTCACACTTAATTTTACTAGTCGAGGGTGGCCAAGTTCATTGGCCACCTCCAACCTATTAAAACACCTTTTCTCACTCAAAACACATTTTAGTCATTTTATGCATAGGGAGGAGGTTAGGGTTTCCATACCTGAGCCTACCTGTGGATCGAACTGTTGCAAAGGTTTGCATGCTGGAGCTGGACCATATATCATTATGATCAAGGGAGTTGACTCTTTGACTTATTTCCTATGCATGTCTTCATTCTTGATGATACCTTGACTGTTGCTTTTGCTGTGTGTGTTTAGTGCCTCTTTGATGTACAAGTTGTTGCTGCTGGTGGAAAGCCTCCCTGAGAATGATGTGTCTCTTCGTAGCTGCAAACAAATCTCCATCATCCCTTCTGGTGTTGGAAAAAAATGATATCAATGATTGTTGTTGTGGCTGCACAGGCTGCTACAGGAGGAGTTTTTTTCCTGTAGCAATCCTTTGATCTCCCCTTGAAGTCTTTAGTTTGCATGAGGGGAGATGAGGGAGATGATGACAAGCCATGAGGATAGGGTTACAATCATGAAGGATTAGTGTAGACACTATAGAAATAGAAAATAGTGGCTTTTGTATTTTTTTTAAAGGTAGGATAGAGTGACAAATTTGAGCAAATTTTTTGGTGAAATGGAGTGGATGGGTGATGGATGGATGATGGAAAAATCATTGGAGGGCCCTTTTATCATTTCTTAGAGTCATAATGGTATTTTGGGTTTTTCTCCTCGAATCTCCCTCCTGTAGCTTCACAGGCTCCTCCTGCAGCAATACAGGTCCTTTCTGCAGCATCATAGAGAGGAGGTGGAATTTGAATTTCTTAATGATGGAATAGTGGAGAGAGATAGTCATATGAATGGAAAGGATGGATATGAGGTGTACGGATGGAGGGATGGATGATAGCTTGTAGCCATGAAATATGCCACTATGTACAATCTTGCAAAACAAGAGACAGATTAGCATACGTGATATAAGCTTCTTCCTTGTTCTTCTTTTCTTCTCTTTTTTTTTTTTCTTTTTTTTTTCTTTTTTCTTGAGACACACAGGCTGCCTCAAAGGAGGTTTTCAACCTTCATGCCTTCCCTAGTTTCCTTAGAGGAGGTTTTCACCTAGGGTTCTTTATTATTTTTCTTTTTTCTTTTTTTGCTCCTGGGCTACCTCAGAGAGGTTTTCAACCTTTGAGTTGGCCTCAAATGCCTCATAAAGGTTTTCATTTAGGCCTTTTTATTTTTTTATTTTTATTTTTCAAATTTCTAGGAATATTGTGGATTGGAAGCTATGATACTCCCAATCACATTTAATTATTTGCTAACTGAATGGATAAATTCTTCCTTGGATAGAGGTTTCCTATATAGCTTCAACTTATAACCATTTACAAGTAAGGGAATTCTTTCCTCATCAATGGTTATGATCTGGACAGATCCATTTTCATGACACTTCTCTACTAGTTATGGACCCAACCATCTTGTCATTAGCTTCCCTTTAAAATATTTGAACCTAAAATCAGGGCTCAATCCCCTTTTTGAAAAGACTTTTCCTTGATATGCTTGTCATGTGAAACCTTCATGACTTCAGTGTGTAGGAGAGCTTGCATTCTGAACACATATAAGCCATTTAGTTGGAGCATCCTTTCTTGTTGTGTTGTGGTGACATCTAAGTCCAACTGAGATGCCATTCTCAAAGTGTTATATTCAAACTCAATAGAAAGCAATGCCTTCCTCATCAATGGTTCTGATCTGGATAGATCCATTTTCATGACACGTCTTTATTAGGTATGGACCCAACCATCTTGTCATTAGCTTCCCTTTAAAATATTTGAACCTAAACTCATATAATTGAGCCCAATCCCCTTTTTGAAAAGTCTTTTCCTTGATATACTTGTCATGCCAAACCTCCATTTGCAGTTGTATGACTTCAGTGTGTATGAGAGCTTGCATTTTGAACTCATCTATCAATTGGAGCAACCTTTCTTGTTCTGTTGTGGTGACATCTAAGTCAAACTGAGCTGCCATTCTCAAAGTGTTATATTCAAACTCAATAGAAAGAAAAGCCTTCTTCCCATAAACCAAGTCATATGGAGTGAATCCAATGGTAGTTTTCTAAGTGGTGTTGTAGGCCCAAGTGGCCTCTACTAGTCTCTCTTCCCAATCTTTCCTACTGCTGCTAATAACCTTTGTGAGGATGCTCTCCAATGCTCTGTTTGTGACCTTTACTTGCCCATTTGCTTGAGGGCGATTGGCAGTGGATGTCTTGTGCTTGATATGGTGTTGCCTCATGAGATCTTCAATCAAATTGGATGTGAATTGTTCTCCTTAATCAGTGACTACCTCCCTTGGATACCCAAACTTGTAGAAGATGTTTTCTCTTAAAAAAAATTCCATTTTCTACTTAGTTGTTGCTTTGACTACCTTTGTCTCAGCCCACTTTGTCAAGTAACCAGTGCATGCAATGATGTACTTTTTCTGTCCTTATGTTGGATCAATTGACCAAATGAAATCCATGCCCCACTTTTCAAATGGATCTAAGGCAACTTGAGGTTGTAGGGGCATTTCATCGTTGGGTGTGGGTTTTCCCATCCTTTGGCACTGATCACATCTAGTTGTGTATCTCCTTGCATCTTGATGTAAAGTGGGCCAATAGTAACCAGCCTGTAAAACTTTAAAGGTTGTCCTTTTAGAAACAAAATGACCTCCACAAGGTCCATCATGACATGCTGAGAGGATTTCAAAGACCTCCTCCTCTTACACATCTCCTCAAGATTTGACCTGGTCCCAATCTGAAAATATTGCCTCCAATCCAAGTGAAAAGAGAGCTTTTCCTTACAATTTTGCTTTTCTCCCCAGATGATAGATTAGGAGGGAACCTCCCAACAACCAAGTAGTTTGCTATGTTAGAAAACCATGGAGAAATCATCGAGATGGAAAAGAGGTGTTCATCTGGCAATTGATCATCCACCATCTCTTCATTACCTGCAGGGAATGTTAACTTGGACAAAAATTTTGCAACCACATTTTCTTTCCATGGTTTGTCAATAATAGTCAAATTAAACCGTTGTAACAATAAAAACCATATAATTATCCTAGCATTGACATCAGTCTTTTTCATCAAATATTTAATGGTTGCATGATCAGTATGAACAAAAGTTTGGTACCCAATGATATAGTGTTTGAATTTGTTTAAAGAATGTATTACAACTAAGAGTTCTTTTTTAGTCACAGTGTAATTTAGCTTAGCTTTAGACAGATTCTTACTAATGAAATAAATAGCATAAGGCAACTTATCCTCTACTTGTTCAAAGGCTCCCCCCACAACTTTATCTGATGCATCAGTATGGATATGGAAAGGCAACGCCCATTTGGGATCCCTTAGGATGGGTGCAGTGGTTAGTTTTTCTTTCAACACTTCAAGGGCCTCTTGAAAATTGTTGGTCCAACAAAATTCTGAATCTTTGGCGAATAAACTGAACAAAGTTGAAGCCACTTTACTAAAGTCTTTGATGAACATCTTGTTGTTGATTTGTGGTAGCATCAGATGTGCTCTAGCCATGAAAATTGGTGGAGAGGCTAAAGCGCATGAGATCTCCAAGACCCATAAATGGTTTGGGGAAATTCCACTCGGTTAAAGAGATATTAAAATAATTAATATTTTTAATGGAGTTCCTAAGTCTAAACTTAGGAAAAAATAATATTAATGGGTATTAATATAAAACTAGGTTAGAAGGTTCTAAATGACATGGATCAGGCCAAATCTATTCTTAGCCGTTGATTAGAGATGTAATCTTGGCCGTTGAAGGACCAATAGGAAAAGTATAAGAGGAGGCTTGAGGGTCAGTTGGAGAACACACCAGAGTGATCAGTCATTCGATTATTTAGAGCGGGGTTTGCTAAGAGAAGTTGAATCAGTGATCAGTTGCGGCGAGGGGCAGTGAGTACGAGGCAGATTTAAGAGGCAGAGATAGTGCCGAGAGACTAGCACAGAAGTAGAGAGAGGCAGATACTAATCCAGAGGGAGCCACACAGAGGCAGAAGGGACTGTGCAGAGGCCAGAAGGGCCTGCATCATCCATGCAAGGGTTGTAGGAGTGACGCAGAGGGTCGTAGAGGCTGCGTAGAGCCTCAGAGGGCTGACACAATGAGTTTCGGGCTGACGCAAAGGCCAGGAGGGCTGACGTTGAGCTTCAAATTGTGCTGGAGAGGATTTCGTGGGGCAGACTTTCCGAATATCTGCTTCCAAATAGAGAGGTATTACTGCCAAATTATTTTTCTTTGTCGGGTGAGCCAGTTTGTCACCTAGTTGTACTAAAAAAGACTACATAATAAAATAACCCTCAGAATTGCTGCACTGGTTTTCCCAAGTTAGGGTTTTTCGAGGACAAGTTGCCCAAAAATAACAGTGTCACTTGTGTGTTTGCTATTTCTTTCAACTGTTGATCTGTAGATGTTTGAGACTGTATTGTGTTTATTTTAGTATTTATATGATTAAATAACTTGTTTGTAATTAACAAGTAGGAGAAATAAACCAGAGAATACAAATAAAATTTCTAACGGGTAATACTTAGAAATTTCAACACCTATAACACCCAGCTAGTCCCAAGAAACTCCTGACATCTCTTTGCTTTTGAGGGGTAGGGACCCTTTTGATGATGGCAATTTTGTTTGGGTCAACCTGTATCCCTTCCTTGGATATGGAATGGCCAAGGACAATCCCCTCATTCATCAAGAACTCACATTTCTTAGGGCTTAGAGAGAGATTCATTTCAATGCATTTCTTCAAAACCTTTCACAAATTGGAGAGAGCTTCATGGAAGTCACATCCATAAGGAGTGAAATCATCCATGTATATTTCAACAGAGTCATGAACCAATTCAACAAAAATACTCAAAACTACCCTCTGGAAAGTAGTAGGGGCATTGCACAAACCAAATGGAATAACTCTATAAGCAAAGTTACCCCAAGGACATGTGAATGTGGTCTTATCTTGGCCTTTGAAGATGATATGGATTTGGTTGTATCCACTAAATCCATCTAGGAAGGAGAAGAATTTCTTCCCTGCAAGGCCATCTAGGAATTGGTCAATGAAGGGCAAAGGAAAATGGTCCTTCTTTGTAGCCTTGTTGAGTTCTCAGTAATCAACACATATTCTCCACTTCCCATTCTTCTTAGGAACTAACACAAGAGGTGACACCCACTCACTATTTGAAATGGGGTATATGAACCCTGCATCCAGTAGTTTTTGCAGTTCTTCTTTCACAATGTCCTTAAGAGTTGGGTTCATCGTTCTTTGGGGTTGGTGCACAGGCTTGCATCCCTCCTTGATGTAAATATGGTGAGTAAAAACCGAGGGATGCACACCTTTCATTTCCTTATAATCCCAAGCAAAATCATCCAAGTGTTGCCTCAACACTTTGCACAATTGTTCTTCCTGTTTGGATGAGAGAGAAGGGTTGATCTTTAAGGTTCTGGATGGCCAAAACTCTACAATCTTGGCATGTTCTGGACTTGATTCAATAGGGCATAAGTCAATCCAAGGATTACTCCTAGATTCTTTCATCAACTCATCAATTGGTATGGGAGTGGGAGGTTGATTCTGAAGGATATGGTTAATGAGGTCATCTTCATCAGGTTGCCGCCCTCCTGTAATAGTATCTAGAATGCAGATTGGGTAGGAAGTGGTGTGATACCGTTCATCTTCTTCCTCCTCTTCTAACCACAAGGGTAAGTCATGCTCAATAGAAGGTTGAACAAGAGGATACAATATCATCTGTTTTGACAAATGTCCATTCTTAATGGTCATGTTCCCCACCCTACAACTAATGTAAGCATCAATAGTGGCTAACCATGACCTTCCCAAGATGAGAGGATAGCCATTATACTTGGTTTTGGGTTGGAGAACCAGGAAATCAGTAGGATACTCCCAAGATTCAATGGGGATCATAACATCTTCAACAACTCCCTTAAGAGATACTGTGGATTTTTCTGCAAGCTGCACCACTGTGGTGGTCTTTCTCAAAGCCCCTTGGAGATTTAACTCTAGCATGGTTTCCTTAGTCATCACATTGATTGCAGCCTCAAGATCAATCAGGGTATTAGGGATTATAAGGACATCAATGTGCAAATCTACTACTGGGCTTCCAAGGTCTAGATATTTAGGGAAGATCACCCTCCCAAGCATCAAATCAGATAATAACCCAACAACATTTATGGTGGGGGTGTCTCTTTTTATTCTCCCAACATTTTTGAATTTTTTTTCCTTGATGAGCTTATTATAGATGGGAACATCTTTAATATCCTGGAGAAGGGGTATCTTAACACACAAATTCGTCAATTCACCTAGAAGTTCAACCCCTTCTTGGGTGTGTTGACTAGGGTGGATCAACCTCTTAGGAAATGGAGGTGGATTGACTTGAGGAACACTCCCTTCCTTCTCTTCTTATGTCTCTTCAGGTGGAGAATGTGGGTTGTTATATAGAAGCACTATCCCAGACCAAAGGTTGATCTCCTGGATTTCCATAGCATAACCAGGATAGGATGTCTCTCCACTGTAGACCTGCTGTGTTTTCTTGTTGTTTGGGTTCGGATTTGGTTGAGCAGACACTTGAGGTAGCTTAGGTGGAGTAGGATGAGTGAGTTATGGTTGAGCTTGGGGTGGAGGCAGTAAAGAAGGAGGCTAGTTGAATTGAGGCCTCCACCCTTGTGATGGGTTGCCCCATTAAGAAGATTGGGGTGGATATGGCTGAAAATGATGGTTGACAAGTTGAGGAGGATATGGAGGAGCATAAGGCCAAGAAGGAGGTGTGGACCAGGATGGATGAGTGGAAGAGTACCAAGGTTGCAAAGGTGCATTCTGATTTGGATTATAATAAGAGTAGTGTGCACCTTTCATGCCTTGTTGATATGGCTGAGGTCCTTGAGGTCTTCTTTGATTAATGAAGCAAAGTTGCTTTGACCCACCTTCTGCCCCTTGATATACAACTTTTAGTCCTGAAAAAGAAGGGCATTTGTCTGTTTCATGATTTTCTTCACAAACTAGGCAGACTTCTATGACATTCAATGGGCATTCATTCCTAGGATGTCTTTTGGTGCATCTAGGGTAGAAAATGGCTAGTTCCCTTTCTGCTTCCTCCTGTTTTCTTTTGATTTGCATGGTATCCATTTGCAATGCAAAGGTATGCAACATTTCACTCTTGAAATCCTCCAACATGTTACCTATCTCATTCTTAATGGATGTTGTGGAGGGAGAGGAATTGACCAAGCCTTGACTAGCCCTACCCTTCTTCCTGACAGCCCTAGAGTGATTCTTGAACACAATTTTGATGTCATCATAGGATAATTGATAGATATCTCCTCCAGATAGCATGTTGAGGGTTTCCAACATATCCTCCCTAATCCCTCGAAGAAGAACTAGCTTGAGTGACTCAGGATCAAGGATGCAGTTAGCCCTCCTATAACTGAGTTGAAATCTCTCCTCACAGTCTTCTAGGGATTCATCAGGTCCAAGAGTCATCCTAAAGATTTATTCCTTGGTTTCTTTGGACCTACAGTAGTCCCTATATTTTCTATTGAAGGCCTATTGCATTTGGGCCCAGGTAGTGATGCTACCCCCAGGCAGACCCATAAACCAGCACAAGGCTACATCTTTAAGGGTAGAGGGGAATAACTTCAGCTTCTACTCATCAGAGGCATAGTCATAGGTCCTACAAATAACAACAAATTCAAACATGAAGGTGTCAAGATCCTTAGAGGTTAAGCCATGGAAGTGTGGAAGGGCAATAGGGCTTATGTTCTTCATTCTAGCCTCTCCATTGGTCTCTCTGATAGGGAAAACCTCATTTTCCCTGTTTTTAGCCATAGTTTGGGTAGGTGAAGTGGGTTGTTCTTCTTCCCCAATAGGTTCTTCAAAAATTTCGGGTTGCTCACCTTGAGGGTCTTCTAACTTCCCTGCAGTCAAAGAGGGAAGCTCATAGTCACCAAAGAAGAATGAAGGGTTGGAGTGTCCTAGGAGCTTCCCCTGATCATAAAATCACAGTTGGGGGTCATTTTTCATCTAGATTAAGTCAAAGTTGTAGTGGGAATTACAATTGATGAAGGAAAGTGGTGCTACGGGTTTGCTACAGGAGGCTTGTAATGCTACAAGTGAGCATCCTAGTGGCTTTTGTAGGTGAAAATGATGTCTTGAGGGTATGGAGAAGTGGATGGAAGTTGAAGAAAATGGAGGGAGGTTGGTTTGAGCCCCTAGCCAAGCTCAGGACCTCTTAGAGGCATGGCTTGCACTAGGATGAGTGATCTCGATATACTAGGCAAAATGACTTATGAAATAGGCTTTCGGGACAAAATTTGGAGGTGGAAAGAGAAGATGAAGGAGCTCAAGATGGAAGTGGTAAAGGTGTCCTTCCCTATAAATCAACACAACCCTGCAATCAATCACATGCATGCATCCATTTATCATTAACAAAATGAGATAACTTATGATGGAAAATATGAGTTGAATTTAAATAACATCTAATTTATGCCATAACACTGATCTAATCACTAAACTGACTTCTAAGTTACAAAAAGAAAATGTAAAACAAGAAAACTAACACTAATCTACTTCCAAGAAATCATAAACACAATATCTTTGGATTGTGGTTGTGAATCCTTCCACTCATTCTCCCACAAAAGAGATGATGTGGAGGTTGCAACCACATGTTTTTATAGATTAATCTCTATTGAAATGAAAGAAACTATGAACTTCTTGGAATCAAGAAGAAACACAAGTACAAAAAGAGGGACCAAAGCCTCTTGGTTGAGCCCAATCCCAAGGGTCTCATCCCTCTGAAACTAGCTTAGATGCAGCTTAAAGTCCAACTTCTCATTATCAAAAAGTGCAAGTCTCATACATCACATAAAAGTTTAAAGTAACAATATCAAGCTTGAAGCTCAATAGCTACACCTAGCTAAACAATAAATTTGAGTTCTAATGAACTCTTCTTCTTATTTATTTATACAAAAGGGAAGCTGAATGAACTCCCTTAAAAGTAGGAGTGATTCCCTCCTTGATCTCGAAAATGGTGGATCTTGTCCCTCTTGAGCTTCACTTGGAATAGGAGTCACTCGACTGCCAATGAATTCGAACTGGTGAGAGAGGATATTGTGATCCCAAGCCAAGTTTAGGGAGTTAAGGAGGTGGACAAACCCACTAGATTCTCTCCTAGTTGTCTCCATTAAGCCCCTGCATAGTAATAGCCTAAAAAATGCTTATTTTTCCTGCAGTTAAACCATATTATGCCTCATACTATGACAAACATCTTTTACTCCTCTTACTATGCATAATATAACAAAAAATGTGAATTAATGTGAGAGAAAGGTAGTTTTAAGGTTGGAGGATGGCATAGTGATCTTTAAAATGTACCTATTAATGGGACTCATCACAATGCATCCTACCCTAACATGCATATCATACAAAACTAATACTAGGTGTAATTATAAAGTCAATGCAACATGTTAGAGTCGGTCTAGTAGCCCTCCACCAGAGATCAAAGCTCTTTGCATTTCATGATTAGGTGTCCCATCAGTGTGATCATGTTGCATTCCGTTAGGCATGCCATAATCCTGGTGGAGGGAGTTTGTGTCTTTTTATTCCCCTCCTGTTTGGCACTACTGGTTCAGGTTTGTTTAAGTTAATAAAATCTTCAAAGGGTCATTCATCTTGCTTTAAGTTTCGAGGTCTTAGGTCTAGGGTTGAGTCCATTTTTGTCTTGAGAGGTCATAAAGGACCAGCAGGCCAGAGGGATGTCCTTCATTAAACATTATTTCAAAAATTCTCATCATTGTACAGTTAAACTTTCACCTTGTTTTCAAAAACTCTGTTTTTGAAAAACAAGGGTCGTTATCTCATTTTTGCAAAAATTCTCAAAATTTCAAATTCTTCAAATGTCAAAGTGCAGCCTTGGTATCCTTTGCCAAAGCATCCTAGAAGCTATCCCTGCAAAAATTTTCAGAAGAAATCATCATTTCAACCAATTTTTCAAAGAAAAGAAACCAAAAGTCAAAGCTAATTAATTCAAAGAAAGTGTCAACACTCAAACATTATAAAGTGGGTTTTGGGCAAATAAAAATCTAAAGGAAGTCTATAAAAGCACATCACTCTTCATTAGCAACTCATTTGTATCTCACAAGCTAAGAGAATCCTTGCAAAGGCGATTTTAGGAGTTCTTGAGCAAAAGTGGGCTCAAAGGCACGCTACGCGTTGAGAAATGGCGCGCTACGCATCAGGACATTTTCTCAATTTTTCACCTTCAGCTCAGGAAAACGCAACATTTGACCAGTTTTGACTTTTTGGTGGGATTTTTCATCTTCCTTGATGTAATTGATGTAATTTCATGTTGACATGACACTTTTTTACCTATTCTAGAAGATTCATTCATAAGATGGCAAAAAATTAATGAATGAATTGGTTTCCTAGCTTATAGAGGCAAGTTGTTTTGATTGCCTAGATTGTAGTGCTCAGTTTAGAATTGGTTGAAACAGCTCCTAGGATGATGAGCTCGACCCATAGAGGCAAGGAGATGTGTTAGCTTGCCTATATTATGTACTTTCTTAGTCATTTTCATGGTTGGACTCTTGAGGGATAAGCTTAGACTGTATTACTCTTTGTATCTCTGCAATTTTGGCAAAGGAAGGACCAGGGTTTTGCAGCACTATTTGGGATTCCTGTGGTGATTTTTGTTGATGGTGTGTTTCTCTCATGTACTTGTAAGTTTTTTATGTGTATAATTTTCCCACTCTTTTCTTCTGCAAATTAAGTAAATGAAGTGTTAAGGTAGAATTCATGGTCTCTATGCTCTGCCTTTAAGTTTTCTTAATATCTATGTTTTCATCTGTTTAAGGAGAACTCTCGATGGTTTCTTGCTCTCCTTAGCTCCTCACCGGTCATATCTATCCATTCACTTATTTCAAAGGCATCAAGACAATCTCCTACCTTGCCCCAAAAAGACCTCTGCAAAAACTGTGTCTCATCCCCGCACCCAAAATTGCTGTGCTCAGTTTTCCAACAAAACTCTAAAAATTTAAAATCAAACTTTCCCTATCAGTTTACTAGCCTAAAATCAGTGTTCTTTATTGGTCATCTCAGCCCTTTGAAAACCTTTTGCCGAGATAGACCCGGAGAGAGCCCTCTCCTGTCCCCGTAGGGCTAGCTACGAGGCTAAGTGGTTTGATGTTGCCTTGGATTTTGTCTTTTTTAGCCTGAGGCCAAATTCAAGCGCTAACATATTGGCGACCATACTGGGGAGAACAACTTGTTTGTGGATTGATGTGTTTATTTCATAAGTCTTAGACGGAGCCTGAAGTTATGCCAGGTAGCCTTCGAAACGCTTTTGCTTTGCATAAGCGGAAGTAGATAAACGCTGCTTCAGTCAATCTCTGTGAGCTTGTGAATACAGCACTTCGATTGCATTTTACCCCAGTACTTTTGTAAACTCTGAACTTTTGATGATAAGTTGAGAGTTTTCACAGGCTGATTGGCTATTTGTTCCTTGATATCCAAACTGGCTTCAGATTCTAGTCATATATTCAAATCTCATTCATGTCCAGCTGTTTTTGAGTATCTTGAAGACATTGATTTTGACGAGAGTTTTGAGTTGTCCCTGTTCAAAACCAAATCTGAAAGTGCACTTGATTCTCTAGTTCCCAACCCTGATTTTGCTGTTGCCCTTGAAATTGAGAGACACAATAAATTGGTTGAAAATTTCATCCTAAGACACCTTCAGACAGATATCCAAGTCACTAATCTTGCTGATTTCCTCGAAACTATATCTGGCAATATTGGATCTACTATCACGGCTTCAGTTCCGCACGAACAGACCAATCCTCCTTTTATTTCTATATCCCCTATAGTTACACATCCTGAATCTACAGTCAATTCTCCCTCTTCGTCTCATATCGCTTCTCCTCTGCCTACACCTCCCTATACCCCTCATACTACAGCTACACCTACTACTCCTAGACCCAATCTACCTAAAGCAATGGCTGCCCAGTTTGCCCCACTTGCTCTTCCTCAAAATCTGCATGATATGCCAACTGATTATCAGAGCAAAATTCCCATGTTTGATGGCACTCCTCAGGGTGTTTCCGCTCATCAGCATATAGACAAAATGACAACATTCTTTGATCTATATGAGATAGATGAAGAAGATGTAACTATGCGTTTGTTTGTGCAAACATTCAGAGGAGAAGTAAGAAAATGGTTCAGAGGTTTGACAGCTAGAAGCATACCCACATTGGATGAACTTCAGAAGCAGTTTTTAGATCGATGGGTGTTGGTTAGGTAAATCCCCTCTGCGGACAGAGGCGATCCCACTAGCCTAAAACAGAACTAGCCACAATCAAACCACGCTGCTACGCAAGTTCCTAGTTATGCATCAAAGGTGAATTAAGAAGACCAACCTGGAGTCCAACGCTATGATTGAAGCAGAGTTGATATTCCCGCTCCCTTGCTCCAGCAGATCATAAACGAACACCTGCACATGCAAAGGAAGAGACAGATACCAACATAAAATCTACCAAGGCACAACTATATTTCAGTCAGAAAGGAAATAAATCAACACATCACCATAATAGACAATGAGATTGGAACTATAATAGCAGTCGCTCATTAATTAATAATAAACAGGAAAAGTTACAACCATGGTTCTGACGTTGAACCTCTCCTGGCTGGGCGAGTAACTATATGTGTCTTGCAATGCATCTCCTCTCTGGCAGCATAACCTCTCTAGCATTCACTAGCATTCCTCCAAGAACTCAAGGACTCAACATCTAACACTCCATGACTAACAATTATCACTAGCTTGTCCAATGCATAAGGACAAGCTTATATAGATGAAGAAGGGAGGAGGATACGATGAACTGGGACACCTATTGTGGATTAAAATTATCCCCAAAAGCCATTAAAGATGGAGATAGGATAGAGCTCGACATAAGACTGATTTTTTATCCTCAAAAAGCTCCATGTATTGAAGGAAACAACAGTCGGGCGTGCGTTAAGGCAAAAAGCATGACTAAACTTGGTTGGCGCGACTGTTGCTCTAAGACAGAGCGCCAATGGTCGCGCCCTCTTTTGAGGATCTCCATGATTGGCGCGGGTAAGATACTGTGGACTTGCGCCAATGGAAAAAGAGCACTTTTCAGGGATAATTAGTAGAAGGTGTCTTCAGGGAACATGAAGTACATACTCAGGGGAACATAATGCAAGTGTTTTTAGACTTTGTCACTTCTTATAACTCCCAGGATGAGTCCTCCAAAGTATGACAAGAGGAGTAACAGGGATGGTGACAAATTACTGTGTAACGGATGCCCCCTAAAGCATGAAGTCCGAGAGGTGGAGAGGGGTGAAATGTTTTACAAGAACACACAAGAACACATATAGTTACTGCCGCCAAGGATTCTGTGTTAAGAGACATGACTGATAGTTCAATTACATAATGTACTTGGTATGGTCGCAACCATCCATAAGAGAGTACATAAATAACTTAGATCCATAGTATGGACGCAGCCATCTGGTTAGGATCAATGAACTGACTCAGGTATGGTTGCAGCCATCCAAGAATGAGTCAAGTATCAAGAATCATGCCTGGATTACAACAGACACAATCCAGGGTCTTGCGCTCCATCTCAACCTGAAAAAGAGTACAAGTTCAAGCATGTGAATATATGAGCTGAAGTCGAACATGCATGAACATCGTCTGATTACCAGTCAATAGTGGAAACTGTTAATAGACGCGAGAGGTACCACCAATAATGACAATGGTCCTCAAGGTACTATAGGTACAATCTACGGCGCGTGAATTAATGATCTGAAGTCGAACGCCCATAGAATCATTCGATCGGAGGCCAATGATGAAAACCTCTCGTCGAACACGAAGAACCTGCCATTGAGGCATGCAGGCTCCAAGGCACCGGAAAGGAGTCTCTAGATCAACTTCCTGGATAATGAGTTGAAGTCGACAGGAGGTGACCTTGATCGAAGGTGGGCCATAATGTTTCCCACATCATCGACACGAGACAGAGAGATAATGTTGTGAATCAAGATTGTGCGAACTATCAGAGGGAGGTTGTTTCTTTGCAGAGGTCAACTTCTCTTGAACATATCGGCGGCACATTAATGGAATCGGCAGTATTTGACATCAATATATCAGAGGTCATAATGACGAGGCAATGAGTGGATGAGAGGTCAAATAAGGTACCCAAGTCCATGGAAGCAAGTGAAATATATGAGATGAGATATCCCCACCCCGGACACGAAAGAAGAAAAGTGCCATGTTCAAGAGCGACATACTGTCGTTACGGTAATAATTATGGTTCAAAAATTTTCTTTTCCCCCTGCCATTTCTGGCGAGTACCCCAGTTATTTTTAACAAGCTTGATGGGGATAGCATATGCTTGTGTTGTGACAAAATCCGATGTCATTAAGTTTTAACGAGTCTGACAAAGGAAGAACTCGGCGTCTTTTCATGTTTAGAGAGTTTGAAAAGACAGCAGAAAAGGAAACTCCAGGGATGTCCTTTTTCGTAAAGTTGTGTCTCCCGGGCCCGAAAAAGTATAAAATAATACCCGAAAGAACCGCCCGATCATTACGATCGAGGAGTACTTTTCATAATTAGTGATTTTGACCTGAAAAAGTAAAAAAGTGGTCAAAACCACGTCGTTTCGTAACCATTAACGAGCTTGAAACGACAAAAACCCGGTAATCTTTTTATGTTTTAACGGTCGACAAAAAGAACTCAAAACGACCGCCCCTTATTACCATTTAACGAGTCAAGAGGAGCGACTCGGCAATCTTTTCCTCTTTATATGGTCAGAAAAGAGCTGAAAGTGGACCTTAAGGTAACCTTTTCTCGTGTTTTACCGAGCTCGAAAAAGTCAAAAAGGGAGCTCGTTATGTTCTTTGAGTGGCACTAAACCCTGTCAACATTCAAAAACAGCGTAAAACTCTACTTTGACATAAAAATATTTCACAAAACGTTATTTTAATGTATCTTTAAGCCAAAAGAAGTTATCAATAGTGAAATGGTAAAAAATAAAATTACTTTTCACTTTTTACCTTGTGAGTTTACCGTTGGAGGGTTTTGGGTGCAAATTTCAACTGCTGATTGCGACCAATCCAGGAGACCATTTGAGCCGCCGTTTGAAACAAGTAAGAGGCCTCATCTTTAGCTCCATTTCTATTCCGTTTATTTAGTTTTCCCTCCACAATGATCCTCTGCAAGGGGGATTGCAAAAATTAGGGTTGCGCCAATTGGCGCGAGTTTCCTTCACGGGTCCGCGCCAATGGGCAATTTTCTCTAAAGGAGACGCGCCAATCGCGCGAACTAAATTTTACCCTCTTTTCACCGTTGAATTTGCAATTTTCTTTGATATTTGATTTCATCATTGATTTATTGATGACATCTTCGGTTTTTGGTTGCAGGTATTGGTCAAAATGTCAATAGAATGGAGAGAAAGGGAACACGAGGCCATAGATGCCATGGCAATGGAAGATGACGCATGCATGGACGCGTTGCGAGATTGTGGCTTGAAAAAATTCTTCCTTACCTCATACCTACGTGCACAGCCCGAGTTACTAAGGTTTATTGTGGACGCCTGGGATATTGAGGATCAGGTATTCCGCCTGAAGGACCAGACATTGGAGTTGGATGTCTCTGATGTCTATTTTATTACTGGACTATCTCGGCGGGGTGTACGGCCCATCTTGTCCGGTAGCAGGCCTTCCGGGGAAAAGATGGGTGAGGTAATGGAAAGGGTTTGTCCTGGGGCCCATTTTGGATCCAACAGTGCCAAGGTGGACATTGTCACTATCCCAGATTTGGTGCTACGAGTGGTACTATTTACTATCACCCGGACGGCTGGGATACAGGCACCCCACGAGGCCAGCAAGAATCTCTTACTACTGGCAACTGAGTGTCTGCAACCGACACTGTTTGATTGGGCCACGGCAGTGACAACAAATATAAAGAGGCAGCTTACCAAGTGTAAGCGTGATGGCAATAAGCAGTTTGGATATGGATCCATTATAGTGTCGTTTTTCCTGGAGCGGTTACCGATATTCCGGATCCCGGGAGGCATAGTGGCAGACCCAGTGCCACGGGAGCCGAGGTTGGCTCGATGGGCACCACTTATGCCTAGAGGAGGTGGGGGCCAGCAGATGGCCTGGAGGCCCGAGTTCTTCATTTGGCTCCAACACCAGTTGATCGTCGTGGAGGACTGGCCCTATGCGGGCACTGATTTTACTGGAGATCCAGACCTCCCGTTGCCTGAGGGAGAGGACTGGGACGAGGAGCTAGGTAAGGACCCTTTATGTTTTTAATATTTTAACATATTCAAGTTTTTGTAATTCATGTCTGTTTCTTACAGCACCTATATGTATGCAGATGTTGGTGCAGAGCGACCGGCCGACTTGCCTCATAACGTGCGGAGAGCGCAACCTGCAGCAGACCCTCAGGTGGAGGGTGAGGATGATCTAGTTCAGAACCTTTGTAGGAATTTACAGGGTAAGTTCCTCAGAAAGAATACCAAAAGGACACCGCTCACAACCAGATCTCAAATCAATACACCAGTATTTTTGACGTGGTTAAAACCCTCAGAGTGCAAGGAGGGAAACAGTCCACGGCCTGTCCCAACGTGGGTACAGACAATTTATTAATCAAAGAATGAAAATTTACATAAGCTTCTCTCATGCACGGATTACCCGAACAATGACCCTCCATGCGCTTTAAATAGAACTCATGGACCAATCGGGTGTCAAGCCACGGATCAAGTGTCGGTAATACCGAGGTGAGAGTGAACCGTCGGATCACTACATATCGTGACCGTCGGATTGTAAGTTACAAAATGTACAACGGTAAAGAAACACACTTTACCTAACTCTAACCTAACTCTATGCTAGACCAAGTTGAACTTAACTATATCCTATGTGTCGGAATATCCTAACATCCCCCCTTAAGAACAACTTGGGATAGGATTGAAGGATTTACAAATATGACACAATAGGAGAAGGAAGGAGGCACTAGAGCCTATCCCCCCTTAGTGACAACTTCCTGAACTCCAAGCATATATCGAAGTTTAGTGAACTTCGCCTCTGTGAGAGCCTTTGTGAAGATGTCTGCAACCTGATCATCCGTTGGACAATATTGCACTTCAAGAACATGGTCATGAATGAGCTTTCTGATGAAGTGCATGTGTAGTTCAATGTGTTTGCTGCGCTGATGCTGGACTGGATCTTTGCATAGCTGAATAGCACTTTGATTATCACACCAAAGTGTGGTTGGATGCTGCTGCTCAAAGCCAAATTCGGATAGGATCTGACGAAGCCACAAGGCTTCCTTACTAGCTTCCACGGCACCACGATACTCTGCTTCTGCTGACGAAAGAGAAATGGCAGCCTGTTTCTTACAAGCCCATGTAATAGGTCCTGAACCAAGAGTGAAGACATAACCGGCAGTAGACTTCCGATCATCAAGGTCACCAGCCCAATCAGAATCAGTGAAACCAACTAACAGAGGAGCTGCTTTGGCACTGTAATGAATCCCAAACTGTACTGTACCTCGAACATAACGAAGTATTCTTTTAGCTGCTTTCCAATGACTTTCACGGGGGTTTTGCATAAAACGAGCAACAAGGCCAACAGCAAAGGAAAGATCAGGACGAGTATGGGTTAAATACAAGAGTTTTCCGACAAGTTGACGGTATAAGGTAGCATCAACTTCAGGAGAAGTACAAGAGACTGAAAGTTTGACTCCAGACTGAAAGGGAGAAGGGGCTGGCTTACAGTCTTCCATGTGAAAATGACGAAGAATATCACAAGCATACTTGGACTGGGAAAGGAAAATACCTTCTTGGGATTGCAAGACTTGAAGACCGAGAAAATAGTGTAAGTGTCCTAAGTCTGTCATTTCAAATTTCTTTTTAAGGCTGGACTTCACATGGTTTATAAGGTTGGGATCACTACCAGTAAGAATAAGATCATCAACATAAAGAACAAGGATGATAAGAGAGTTGCCCACTTTCTTGGTGTAGACAGTATTGTCAGAATGACACCTAGAAAAGCCAGATTCTAAAAGAAAGCTATCCATTTTGGCATACCAAGCCCGAGGAGCTTGCTTGAGGCCATAAAGGGATTTCTTAAGTCGACAAACGAGGCTGGAGTCTGTTTGTATGAAGCCAATGGGTTGTTCCATATAGATTTCTTCCTGCAAGTCCCCATGCAAGAAGGCAGATTTAACATCCATTTGATGGACTTCCCATTTTAAAGAGGCAGCAAGGGAAAGAACAAGGCGGATAGAGTTCATTTTGGCAACTGGAGAGAAGGTTTCAGTGTAGTCAATGCCTTCAACCTGTGAAAAGCCCTTAGCAACTAGACGAGCTTTATGTTTATCAACTTTCCCATCTGGTCCATACTTGGTTCTGTAAACCCATTTGCATCTAACAAGTTTGCGTCCCTTTGGTAGAGGAACAAGATCCCATGTATCATTTGTCATCAATGAATGATATTCTTCATTCATAGCTGCTTCCCAATGTGGATGGCCTGAAGCTTCTGCAAAAGTGTCAGGATCATGATTTACTGGAGCTTGAGCCAGTAAAGAAGAGGCTCTTTCAAACTGAGAACGTGTACGTCGCTGATCTGTAGGATCACCGGCAAGATCACCTGCTGCATCCCGAGTAGCACGGACCCATCTTGGAAGTTGAGGATCCTGAGAAGGTGGGGGAGGATTATCATCCTCGCTTTCATCATCAGAAGAAGAAATGTTTTCAAAGATAGAAGAGATAGGAAGAGGTGGCACATCCGCCGGACTAGGCTCGCAGGCCGATTTATTTTCATCAAATTTTACATCTCTTCTAATGATAACATTTTTGGACTTAAATGGAATAAGTCTATAACCTTTTACATCTTCAGAATATCCAACAAAAGTACATTTCTCACTCTTAGGTTCTAAAGCTTTATGCTTTTCATCTGGAATATGGGCCCATGCTTCACTTCCAAACACACGAAAGTGACTTACATCTGGTTTAATGGAACTCCAAGCTTCTTCTGGAGTGATATTCTCTAGAACCTTAGTAGGAGTGCGATTGATTATATAATTTGCACAATTAATTGCTTCGGCCCAAAAACTAAGACTGAGTCCTTTAGATTGCAGCATACAATTAGCCATTTCCTTTAAGGTGCGATTTTTCCTTTCAGCTACACCATTTTGTTGTGGAGTGTATGGAACAGTATGTTGCATTTGAATTCCATTTTCGGTGCAAAAGTTGATGAATGCGTTTTTAACATATTCTCCACCATTATCAGTTCTTAGCTTAAGAATTTGATGTCCAGATTGTTTTTCAACAAATGCTTTGAAGGCCAAAAAAGTGCTAAATACTTCGCTCTTGAGTTTTAAGAAGTATACCCAAGTGCGTCTAGAGAAATCATCAATGAAAGTTAAGAAGTACTTGCAGCCAGAGAATGAAGCAACAGGAAGAGGACCACATAAATCACTGTGCACAAGCTGTAAAGGGGCTGAGGCGTGCCAAGAGGCACGTTTGTCAAAACTGTCCCGATGATGTTTTCCGAGTACACATCCGGAACAAACACCATCTTTGCAAGATACCATAGGAAGACCTGTCACCATATTTTCTTTACATAGATGCTGAAGGGAGCGATAGTTTAAGTGACCAAACCGCTCATGCCAAAGTTTGCTCACTTCATCATTATGAGCAACAAATACTGAGGGAAGATGGGATGACCCAAAGTTGTGAAACTTATACAACCTTTTGGAATCATCAGCAAGACCAGTAGCTAGAATCTGTTTAGGATCTTTTAGATCCTTGATTACAACATCATGAGGTGAAAATTCAACAATTTTACCTTCACCTGAATGAGTTATCTGATAGACAGATAGAAGGTTGCAGGATAAGTTTGGAACACATAATACATCATTGAACTGACCATTGTCTAGATGAACAGTTCCAGTCCCTACAACATTAAGAGATCTATCATCACCAACATATATATTTTTGGTGTTACAATCATTTAAAGAAGAAAACATGGCTTGGTTTTTGGCCATGTGACAAGAGGCTCCAGAATCAATGAGCCACTCATGAGAATGAGAAGAAGAAGAAGATACATTTAATGCATAACCAGACTGAGATGATTGACGATGACATGCAGAAAGTGCCGTTCCGGAAGTTGAAGTTGAAGTAGGCTCCAGATGGATGTTATGTTTCTTCATTGCGGCTTCCAAGGCTTCCATCTTCTTAAAGCATTTAGATTCTAAGTGGCCATCTCGATTACAAAAGTTACAATGTCTGTCAGTCCTCTTCCATTTGTTTTTATTGGGCTTGTTATTTTGCTGAAATGATCTTTCATCTTGAGGCTGAGTTGGTTTAGGACCATTCCTTTGAGGATAAGACTTCTTAGGATTCTTTGAATTTGGTTGCTGCTGGGCGGCTAACGCTTTCGAGGAAGAGTTTCCAAGATTAAGAAGACCAAGGTGTAAGAGTTTTTCTTGTTCTCTTATTAAGGAATCACAAAAGGAGTCAAAGGAAGGGGGTTTGTAGTCTTTGCCTTGACAAATGAAAGCTTCCCTTGTAGAATGGAAAGTGGAAACAAATACAGAGTAGGCTGGTCCCAACTTAGTAAGGATGGAATAAATAAGGTTACCATCTTCTTTCTTAACTTTAACACCTTCCAAGAGATATCTAAGGGTCTTGAATTTGGACAAGAAATCTTCAATGCAAGAAAAATTATTAGGATCCAAAGTAAGCAACTCATTCTCAAGTTGATGGGCTCTAATTTCATTTTTAATCCCAAAAACTTTAGCAAGTTTTTCTAATGCTTCATGAGGAGTTTCAATTTCTGCAATGTGGAATCTAAGATCAGGAGAAACAGACATTCCTATCAAACCACGTGCTTGATCTTGTCTATTTTCCCATTTTTCGGCCTTGTCTTCATCTTTGGGTTTCTTCTCTTGGTCTGTGGCTATTCTGAAGAGACCTTTACTTCTAAGTAAATCTCCCATGTAGGCTACCCATTGGAAGTAGTTAGTGCTGTCAAGAATGACTTGGCATGGACTTTCCATTTTTTGAAAAAAACCTGAAGCTGAAGATGCTGAAAGTAAGTGGTCCAATGGATAGATCTCGAAAAAATAGGCGGTTTTAAAAAAAACGGCTCTGAAAAAGGCTTCCGGATGAAGAAGTTATGGCTTTTTGAAAAAAAATTGTTGACGTTGCCGGCAAAGTGCGCGAATGTGCGGGAATGAAAAAATCCGCCCCCACAAAATGGAGACTTGAACCCAAGACCTCTACTCTCTTAAAAAGTCTTTGAACCAATTGATCTATACAAAATATTTGAGAGAGAGAGAGAGAGAGAGAGAGAGAGAGAGAGAGGGGGGGGGGGGGGCCTCGATTTGCGTGCTTGCCTTGGGAAGGCTCTTTTCCCCTACAAAACACAAAACACAAAACCCAACACGAATATGCAAAGAAAAACGAACCTTACGGCTCAAAGTTAGCTTTAGCCAAAAAACTAGAATTTTTAAAAAAAATCTCAAAGTTAGCTTTTAACCGAAAAACTAAATATTTTTCTCAATGTTTCTGATTTTCCAAGATCACACTAAGGTGCAGGGAAAAGAGCATACGCATGAGAAAAATCCTTTCTTTCTGTTTCTGATTTGCCCAGATCGCACAGAGTCGCAGGGCAAAGAGCATACGCAGAAATGAAAGGTATAGATCCGGAAAAAAAAAGGCTAAATAAACCGAAACCGAAATAAGCAGAGAGAAAATGACAGTAAACTGCAAAAAAAAACACTGTATACCTCCCGATCTGAAAAATGACGCAGCTAGGGCTACCGGAAACCTTTTCGCGTGAAACGAAAGGGGTTCCTCACTGAAACAGATGCTCCGAACGCAACAGAGCAGTCCTCTCGGCCCGAGAGCAGTTAGAAACAGCAGATCTAGGAAACGACAGCCGCATGCAGTTCTACCGGCTTCAGATTTGGATCACCAACGGACGCGGCCCTCAAATAGCTCCGATACCATGTAGGAATTTACAGGGTAAGTTCCTCAGAAAGAATACCAAAAGGACACCGCTCACAACCAGATCTCAAATCAATACACCAGTATTTTTGACGTGGTTAAAACCCTCAGAGTGCAAGGAGGGAAACAGTCCACGGCCTGTCCCAACGTGGGTACAGACAATTTATTAATCAAAGAATGAAAATTTACATAAGCTTCTCTCATGCACGGATTACCCGAACAATGACCCTCCATGCGCTTTAAATAGAACTCATGGACCAATCGGGTGTCAAGCCACGGATCAAGTGTCGGTAATACCGAGGTGAGAGTGAACCGTCGGATCACTACATATCGTGACCGTCGGATTGTAAGTTACAAAATGTACAACGGTAAAGAAACACACTTTACCTAACTCTAACCTAACTCTATGCTAGACCAAGTTGAACTTAACTATATCCTATGTGTCGGAATATCCTAACAACCTTGAGGCCCTTACTCGAGGAATACCAGATTATGGCAGATTGGCCGACGTGCCTAGAGCGTATCAGAGACACACAGTGGGAGTATCTACTCGCTTCCATTGTCTGTTGAGACGTTTGGTGCGAGCGGTGACATGCTATCATGAGCATCACCGTGCTTAGACACCTAGGTTTCATTTTTGTACATTTTGAGAGACATGTTGTCAGCGGCTGTATGGGACTTGGACATGTATCATTTTTGGGTTATGTAATGCGTGCGGCGCAAACATTACGACACACACGTATATATATATATACATATGTTTATGGTTCATTATTGTGTTTTCATGTGCTTGCTTATATACTGCTTTAGTTACAAATTATGCAAATGTCTATCTAATACATGATTGGCCAATGCATCAGATAATGTGTTTAATTGTCTCGGAACATGTTGATATGTAATAAAATCAAAATGCCTTACTAACAACCTTACACGTAAATACAACCTTAGAATATGATGGTTTCTGATGGAATATTGCCCGTTGAGCTGGTGGACAACAAGTTGAGAGTCCAGGTTCACTATCAACGCGCGAATACCGAAATTAATTGCTCTAGCAAGTAGCTCGATTACAACACAGTATTCGGCGACATTGTTAGTAGTATGGCCTAAACACACACCCTGGAAATCTATTAGCTCGCTATGAGGATCGTAGATTACCCATGCCGCAGAAGACAAATCGCGGGTACTGCGGCAGGCACCATCAGCGAAACCAACATAAGGTGCATCCGGCATCTGCACAAGAAGCAAAAAACACAATAAGTGGTAGCTATGTCTCGAAAACCGACACACAATACACTAAAGTACATGTATGTACACAATAAAATGTACCAGCATCACGCATAGTACTTTTTCAAGTAAAGCCCATTTCGGGGCTTCCCAAGAGGGTTTCCTTCATAATCAATCAGCTCGTAGGCCCCTTTCTGCAGGACTTTCTTGACAATATAAGGGCCTAGCCACATAGACTCGAGCTTTCCTGTGCCTAGCTTATCTTTCGCTTGATCATAGAGTAGGACTAAGTCTCCCTCAACGAAAGAACGTGGATGGACGGTCTGATCGAAGTGAGTCTTGACTCGCTTCTTTTGCGTTTCGATGGCCAAAGAGGCCAGGCGACGAGTCTCATCTAACCGTTCTAAGTAAAGAAGGCGTTCTTCTAACGGGGTGGTGTTGGGAAGCAGCTCGACGGCTAATTTCAATGAAGGGATCTCACATTCAATTGGAAGGGTAGCCTCTAGTCCATAAACTAGTTGAAATGGAGTGAAACCAGTGGCATCCTTCACGGAGGTTCGGTAAGCCCATAAGGCAGGGAATAACATCAAATGCCAGTTAGATTTATGCACACCAATGATACGTTGAAGCATTGTAACCAAGATTTTATTGACAGCTTCAACTTGACCATTGGACTGAGGGTAGTATGGAGTTGAACTATCGTGTTGCAAGCCTAGCTGGGTTGTCAATTCCGACATCATATGATTACGGAAATGCTTTCCGTGATCAGTGACAATGGCTTGAGGGACGCCGAATCGCGAAATAACATGATTGAATAAAAATTGCGCCGCAGTGTGACCGTCTTCAGTTAATGTAGGCATCGCCTTGGCCCATTTAGTAAAGTAATCGACGGCAACGATGACAAACCCATGCCCCCCGGCCGAGCGAGGGTTACAGGTCATATAATCAATGCCCCATTTTGCAAAAGGGCCGACGGAAACCACAGGGTGCAATGGAGCAGAAGGCGCTCGCATTTTCCGCTGGTATATCTGGCACTCATGACAAGAGCGGACGGCAAGGATGCAATCCTTGAAAATAGAGGGCCAAAAATAGCCAGCATGAAGGATTTTTTGGGCTGTAGCATATCCGGACATATGTCCGCCACAAGCACCAGAGTGGCAGTCATTTAGAACCTGTTCAGCTTCCTCTAGAGTAAGACAACGACGGAGAACGGAGTCTGCGCCGAGATGATATAATGTATCTCCAATGATACAGTAGGGTTGAGATTGATGACGAATCCTCCGCCGAGCGTCTTTAGACACACCCGGGCGAAAGGAGGACGTTTGCAGATATGTGATTATATCTCCGTACCATGGATCAAGGGTGCTAATGAGGAACAGGGTTTCATCTGGAATTTGATCTTCTACAGGCGAGGTCGAGGAAGAATATGGCAAAGAGCAAATTAACTCAGCAAACACAAGGGATTTCTTAGACTTGGCAGTGGTAAATTCCAAGTCAAACTCTTGAAGGATAACAATCCACTTTGAGTATTTGCCCCACTAGTAACTGGCGTGACAATATATACGTCATGGGGTTGCAATCAGAAATCACAGTAGTAGTACGCAAAAGAATATAATGACGGAAGCGTTGTACAGCACAAACTGCGGCTAGTGCCAACTTTTCGATATAAGCATATCGAGTTTCCGTGTCTAACAGGTTGCGGCTGAGATAATAAATAACATGTTCAGTGTTATCATCATCAGTTTAAACAAGAACCATGCCGATAGTGGTATCGGCGGCGGCTAAATACAATGTGTAGTCGCGATAATAATTCAGAGGACGAAGCAATGGAGCAAAAACAAGGAGACTCTTGAGGCGCTCAAAAGATTCCTGAGCTGTGGCATCCCAATGAAAAGGGATATCACGCTTCAGTAATCGTGTAAAACCTTTAGCCACCTCGGCATAGTTGGGAACAAAACGGTGTAAAAAATTGGCTTTCCCCTGCAAACTCTGCAACTGATGCAAAGAAGTTGGGGGAGGGAGATTGACGATAGCTTCGACTTTAAGGGGATCCAAACGGATGCCCTCTCTAGAAACGATAAACCCGAGAAGTCTGCCAGATTCAACACAGAAGACACATTTGTGAGGATTTAGCCTAATTCGGTAGTATCGGCAGCGAAGAAAGATTTCGCGAAGGTGTTTAGGGTGGTCTTGACGTTTAGCTGAATGAGCAGGAAGATCATCCAGATAAGGTTGGACAATATGCCGAATGTCATGAAATGCATAAGACATTGCATGCTGGAAGGTAGCACCGGCATTTTTAAGGCCGAAAGGGAGCTTCTTATAGGCAAAAGTCCCCCATGGGCAAATAAAAGCAGTTTTGTGTTGATCAACGGGAGCAATATTAATCTGGTTATAACCAGAGAAACCGTCCATAAAAGAATACATTTCACTGTCGGCGCAGTCGTCAATGATTTGATCAATGAATGGTGTTGGAAAGTTATCTTTAGGACAGGCTTTGTTTATATCATGGTAATCGACACAAACTCGGATTGTACCTTGTTTTTTAGTTACAGGCACAATGTTAGAAACCCAATCTGTAAGAGGAATAGGGTAAATAAAACCGGCGTTAAGAAGCTTTTCTACTTCGGCCTTAATCGCTGCAACCTTCTGGGGGTGTACAGGGCGTAAACGTTGACGAACAGGCTTAGCATCTAGGTACGTGATTATTTCATGCATCACTATACTAGAATCAATGCCGGGCATTTCTTCATAGGACCATGCGAAAACATCACGAAATTCGCGAAAAAGTTTGGAATAAAGTTGAATCTCCTCTGGAGTACAAGTGACTCTGATGTGAAGATGCTCAACTATCCCGGGTTTAATAGAGATGTCGAGGGGTTGTGTTCGCGTAATGTTTGCCATATTCCCTTCAGAAAAAACTTGATCAATTTGAATAGGCGTTTGAAGGATTTGTGATGGGAGACAAGGAGCAAACCGCTCGAGGCATGTCAGAAAATGCTGCGAGGCAGGGAGAAATGAGGAACGATGGTGAGAACTATACCAGGGAGGTTCCTCCAGAGACATAGTCTCAATAATAGCTTCGTCAGAGAGGAATGTTTCTCCTAAAGAATCCGAAGAAGCCTCATCTAGAAGTCCTGAGGATGGAGTAAGCGCAGAAGAGGGAGCCGAGGCAGCAATGATTTCAACATAATTAAACTCGGCAGGAGTCAACGGCATCCGGTCGCCCCAGGAATCTACTTGGTCTGTGGGGGGTACGAGCCACGGATCAGAGCCAGTAGCGATCATATTGACAGAGGCGATATTTAGAGGAGGGAGTGGAAAAACACCCATAAGATCAGGATCTTTGAAAAGTCCAGCTCCCAGACTCTTAGGTAATTTGGAGGTATGCTCCACAAACGGGATGGTGCCTTCAGAAGAAGAAGCAAAAGAGGAGAGCTGGTCAACGGTAATGATCTTCCCTTGATGAGGGAAACGGATAATTTGGAAGAAAGATGAAGCAACAGCTTGCATCGCGTATATCCAGCTACGTCCGAGAAGGAGGTTGTAGGTTAGAGTAGCATCAACGACTTCAACTTCCATCTCGACCGTCTTCCCTTCCAAAGAGATTGGTAAACGTTGGAGTATACCGTAAGGACGGGACACTCTTCCATCAAAAGCTTCCAAGGTAGTGGGAGATTGGCTCAACGTTGGAGATCCAATAGCTTTCCAACAGGCAACAGACATGATGCAAGTTGAGGCACCTTCATCAATAACTGTACGATGAATCGTCTTGGAATCAATAATTACCTGTATGAGGAAGGCGATTTGGGGAGGCAGTCTCTGAGTGTGGCGTTCCAAGTCAAAAGTTATTAAATCCGAATCGGCCGGGTCTATGCCACCGATGGCAGACAGCATGGACTTCCTCTGAGAAGGGCAGCTCTGGAGAACCTCTAAAGCGGACATAGCCGACGGAGTCTGTGCTAAGTCCTCAACGATGTTGTAGTGCTGTGCAGCATGAGCATTCGGATTATACGAGGATTTCCGGAGTACTCCTTTTGGAGGGGGTCGAAGAGGCGTTTCAGTGGTAGGTCTCTCGATGTGGAGTGGACCTGAACTGAACGGGGGAGCACTTGAGGGAACCTCAGGCTCCTTCCCGGCAGATGACGGATAATCTTTCGTTCGAGTACTGATATTAATGGGTACTGTACCAGCCATAAACACTTGAGAACCAAAGGAAGAGGGAGGCTGAGTAGTGTCAGCCACCATTTGAGTTTTTTGAGTGTGTTGGGTGGGAAAGGGCTCTTTGAGCACTGCAGGAGTCCCAGAGGTGCCTTTTAACAAACGACTAACTTCGGACCGCCTCGGGCAATCCTTGGTATAGTGATCCTCATTGCAGATAAGACAAGGATATTTGGGTTTGCGTTTAGTGCCGTCCTCAGGTTGAGGTTTTGGGGTTTCCTGCTTAGGTTGTTCTGGCTTATTTTTCGCTTTCCCTTTTTTCTTCTCTTTCGAAGCCTTGTTTGCCGTATTAGATTGGACGGCATTAACCTCAGAAGTAACATTCGAACCAGGCGATGCCTGGGAAGGTTGTCCATTCGAAGCAGATGGTTTTTTCTTTGCAGGGTTCGCCGGATTTTTCTTGGAGGATGAATTAACCGAACCAATGATACCGTCAACAGTGGGTGTTGGCGGTGCTTTAGACGTTCCTTGTCTTGGGACATCAGGCAAATAATCATATAATGTACCTGACTGAGAATAAACCAAGTCAAGGTACGGAGCTCGAGCAATAGCTTGCTCTTCAGTGACACACGCCCCCATGGCGATATCCTGAGCTATCGGAGGCACGAACGAAGTTGTAAACCAATCGGTAAGAAGCTGGTCGGGAATCCAAAATTTGATCATGCGTCTGCGCCATCTCCATTCATGGATATGATCAGAGATATGCGTAGCCGTCGTTTGTCTTAAGGAAGTGAGGAGGTGTGTACCCGTTTCGTATCGAATGGGTAACTGGAAGTGAGTGAGAAATGCCATAGCCAAAGAATTGAAATCTTGAAAGGACCCGCGATGAAGTTCGATATACCACTTAGCGGCAGAGCCAGTGAGAGTCCTTTGAAAAAGGCGAAGCCGGATCGAATCGTCAAGCCATGAATTAGATGAACACCACAAATGATAAGTCATAACATGGGCTTGTGGGTCTTCATTGGCTTTACCATCAAATTTTGGACAGTCACCAGGTATTTTAGTTGGAACTGGAGTCCAATAAGGATTATGAAGAATAGGATCATTGGTTAATTTGGATAGATCCGGTAATTCTAAAGTTGCTAAGAACGGTAATTGAGGATTGAAAGACATCTGGGGTTGCTGGTAGGGTGGAGCACCAGGGTTCCAACCAGGTGGTGGTTGCGCCCATGGATTTTGTCTGGACGGATTTGGTCCCATAGTGGATTGGCCATAGGGATTTGTATATTTCCCCCCAGCATAAGGATTACCAAACGCTGCTGTAGATGCGCCGTATGGCTGTTGATAAGTTTGCGAAGGACTCGCGTGCTGTTGTTGGTAGTTCTGGTACGGGGCAAACGAAAATTTCCCTTGAGGTTGTTGGTAGCCATACGGTGGTGGGGCTCCAAATTGAGTTTGAGGACCAGGCTGGGTTGGATAAAAAGTTTGTGATTGAGACCCAGCCTGCATTTGAAGACCAGATGGGTATTGGGGTCCCATTTGGGGCCACGGACCGGATTGAGCAGCGCCAGTAGGCTGTCCGATAGGTTGGGTTATCTGGCCAGAAGGAAAACCTTGTTGATAGTGAGGTTGGCCGATCTGTCCAGAAGGTTGTACCTGCTGATACTGAGGTTGGCCTACCTGTTGGAACTGTTGTTGCGTAGCTAAAGGTTGTCCTAGCAGACTAGATGGCTGAGGAGACTGCGCAGTTGGTTGGCCCAACTGTGTTTGAGGCTGACCAGCCTGCCCAGAGGGTTTTGAATACTGGACAGTAGGTTGACCAAGTGGTTGAGTAACTTGTCCAGACATTGGACTATACTGGACATTTGATTGGTTTGGGTTAATAGTTTGTTGACCAATTTGTCCAACGGGATAACCTTGCTGGATACCAGGTTGGACTTGTTGAAAAAATGACTGACCTGAGTGACCAGAAGGTTGCATATAAGAAGAGGAAAGAGGAGCACCAGTAGCGAAAGGGTTTCCACGAAAGGATTGCTCTGGTTGGTCTTGAGGGGGTTGTCTTGGAGATTGCGCAGATGAAATTTGACCACCATGGAAAGAGGTGGAGGTCCAATCAATTGACAATGGAACTGATACCTCAACAACCGGTTGAGAAGACAAATATGGATCATATGGCCCCTGTATTGGGACATTTGTTATGGGATCAAAGACTCCAAACAAGGAAGCCGAGGGACGACTGCAAATAGGAGTCGAAGAGGCTGCACAAACCGTCGGAGTGGTTGTGACGGAGGTAACAGATAGACTGTGATTTTGCGGAGTGAAAGGCTCCGTAGTAGGAAAAGTATGTGATGACCAAATGGGACCCGTGAACGGAGTTCCAGACGGCATAGTATCTCTTAAAGCTTTATAGCCCGGTGGTAAATTTGTAGTAGTAGGTGTACTACTAACATGTATAGGGTCCGTTGAGGTGGGAATTTCACCGCTCGTTGCAACGGACTCATCGGTCATTGTAGGGGACAAATCATCCATGTCAGATGAAACAGGTGGGACTGACACACGAGGAGAAGTATGGTCCCAAAAATGGGCACCGTCCTCAAAAGGTTCCCACGTAGGGTTCCAATGACACTGGTAAGTCTCGTCACCTGGGGCACGAGAACTAAGTGGTTGTATACTTAGAACCACAGGGAGACTCACAACCAATGTTTCGGTAGAAGACGAAACTGGTGATTCCGCCAGGATGAAACTTACGAAATCTACCGAGACAATCCCTACTTCGGACTGACACAAACAAAAGCTAATTGGGTAGATGTTATCGTGGCCAATAAATTTTAAGACACTGAACTTAACCTTTTCATTTTTTAAGAGTCGAGAAAAGGATAAAAGATGACTCTAGTCTCCTTCGAATATTTAATGAGCACGAAGTGACAAGACGCTCACAGGCACCTTTTCGTTTAAGGAGTCCGAAAAGGATCAAAAGTGACTGCTCTGGAATTCTAGGTAGGGGGTGTGCCAAACTTTTCGCAAAACCACAGAATACTTTTTAGGGTACGGGTGGCCAGTCTTCGTGAATGTTGTGTTCACTGCATTGCGAATCGTAGGGCGGCTGACACGGCTTCCTATGGATAAAGGCTTTATTCCTATAGGGGTCTCCCAATATATACTCGACGGTATGTGGGAGCACAGTCCGTATTGGCACCTATCGTTTCACCGTGGAGCAATCACCCAACCACTCGACGATAAACTACCAGGTTTAAAGACGCCGGAACACGTCTCTAACCTAGACCTCTAGAGTATTTGCGTTATGTTCCAATGCGTTGTTATGTTCATTGAGTTTATTTTAAAGTTTATCTTCGATTATGTTTCAGTTTTTGGTCCTACCGTATGTGATATCTCAAAAACTTCTTAAATGCAAACTATATGCCAAAATTATATCATTTGATTCGATGAATTCTATCTACAGGAGGGTTGAGATTTTTACAAACGAAATGATCACTCAACCAACAACAAAGATCTTAATGCAGCTAATAACAAGAAATGAAATTTTTTCTTTTTCTTTTTAATAGCAACAAACAACAATAAACGCTAACTAATATGATGCAAAAGATTTTTTGTTTTTCTTTCCTTTAAGATGGCATGATGCATGTAAACAAATTTTAAGAGATATGCACAATCCAAGTTCACTCAATGAAATAGAACCAATTCTGAAACACCAAAATGAACCATGCAAGCAAGGAAAAACACAAAAGACTTTCACTGAACCATGTAATCTAAGTTCGAATGAAGTCAAGTGAAATCCAAAGAGGCTAGAAGTGAAGCACTCAGAGTATAGAAGATCAAGCTTTAACAAATCACTGGATAGGTGTAGAACACAACCAACAAGCTGACTGGATAATCAAGAGACCGAAACTTCCCACAGAAGGCTAGACATGCAAAGTCACTAGATGTTCTAGGGCTGAGACGAAAATCAATAGAAATAAGCAAACAGCTGAAGGATAAAGGCTAAGACCAGTCAAGCAGAGGTTCAACACACTTCCAGAGGCTGTAAGAGATATAAAAAGAGACTGAAAGAGCTTTCCACCCACACACAGGCAAAATTTACAGGGCTGGCGCGACTGTCAGCCTGCAACTTGCGCTACCATAGGATTGGTGCGAGTTGCTTTTGAGCAACATGCGCCAACTGGCGCGACTGTCAGAGTAATAACCGCGCCAATTAAGCTTGCCGGCTAGAAAAATAAATGATACGACCTCAGGTCGGGTTGACAGTGCTCAGATGGGTCAAACAGTAAAGAATAAACTCAAAACTGACTCAGGAAGCTCATTCACTCAAGCAAGCAGAAGAAAATTAACATGCAAGACAAATTCCAAATAGCTTCTCCCCAGTGGAGTCACCAAATTGTTGGTTAGGTAAATCCCCTCTGCGGACAGAGGCAATCCCACTAGCCTAAAACAGAACTAGCCACAATCAAACCACGCTGCTACGCAAGTTCCTAGTTATGCATCAAAGGTGAATTAAGAAGACCAACCTGGAGTCCAACGCTATGATTGAAGCAGAGTTGATATTCTCGCTCCCTTGCTCCAGCAGATCATAAACGAACACCTGCACATGCAAAGGAAGAGACAGATACCAACATAAAATCTACCAAGGCACAACTATATTTCAGTCAGAAAGGAAATAAATCAACACATCACCATAATAGACAATGAGATTGGAACTATAATAGCAGTCGCTTGTTTATTAATAATAAACAGGAAAAGTTACAACCATGGTTCTGACGTTGAACCTCTCCTGGCTGGGCGAGTAACTATATGTGTCTTGCAATGCATCTCCTCTCCGGCAGCATAACCTCTCTAGCATTCACTAGCATTCCTCCAAGAACTCAAGGACTCAACATCTAACACTCCATGACTAACAACTATCACTAGCTTGTCCAATGCATAAGGACAAGCTTATATAGATGAAGAAGGGAGGAGGATACGATGAACCGGGACACCTATTGTGGATTAACATTATCCCCAAAAGCCATTAAAGATGGAGATAGGATAGAGCTCGACATAAGACTGATTTTTTATCCTCAAAAAGCTCCATGTAATGAAGGAAACAACAGTCGGGCGTGCGTTAAGGCAAAAAGCATGACTAAACTTGGTTGGCGCGACTGTTGCTCTAAGACAGAGCGCCAATGGTCGCGCCCTCTTTTGAGGATCTCCATGATTGGCGCGGGTAAGATACTGTGGACTTGCGCCAATGGAAAAAGAGCACTTTTCAGGGATAATCAGTAGAAGGTGTCTTCAGGGAACATGAAGTACATACTCAGGGGAACATAATGCAAGTGTTTTTAGACTTTGTCACTTCTTATAACTCCTAGGATGAGTCCTCCAAAGTATGACAAGAGGAGTAACAGGGATGGTGACAAATTACTGTGTAACAATGGGAAATCAGAAAGGATCCACTTCAGATCAATGCCGAGTACAACAATCTCAAACGTAATCATGGTGAGTCCGTCCAAGATTACATTCTCAGATTTAACACAGTTTACAATGCTATTCCAGATGATTTAAGACCATCTAGAAAATCAGCTCTTCTCAAATTCCCGGATGGCTTTGATCCGGAGATGGCTTATTCATTGCGAGATAGAGATCCACCTACCTTGGAGGATATGCAGAAAATCGCTGTTAGTGTTGAAGCGAATTTGAATGATAAAAGAGCAAGGATGAAAGCTGAAAAATGAGTGACAATCAAAGAAGAAGCTTCTACATCAGATCAGCTCCTTCGCAAGGTAGAAAGGCTACTAAAAAACGCTCATCTCGACAAGCCGGAACCGCAGATTCGCAATCCTAATTTCCGAGGTCCACAGCAGCCACAATACAGAATTAAGCAGCGTGAAACAAGGGCACAAGAATCAGTAGTTCAGCAGCAAATAAAACCTCCACTTCAGCAGAATTTTGTTAGCCAAGAATCCGAGGATGAAGCTGATACTATCGGGGAGGAAAATCATTTTTTCACTCCTAATGATCTGCCTACCTATATTACAGAAGAAGAAGAATTTGTGAGAAACTCCAGCATCCATCAAGATGAGAATTATATCTTATCAAATGATGCAGCACTTGAGGAAGAATCGGAGGAGTACCAAAGAGGATATCTCAATGCTTTGTCCGCTCAGCAGAAACAATTAAGAAATCGAGCTGTTCCCATAAATCCCATTCAGAAGAAGAAAGATACTTCAACAAAAAATGATTCAGCTTCCCCACAGAAAAAAGGAAAAGAGATAATTGATCCCCCAGCAAGTCAATCATCTTCAGCAGATAAGGTAAATCAGCCACCAAGCACAATGAGGGATAAAGTTGAAAGAAGAGAAGTCTCGGCCAAAGAAGGCGAAAAGGTTTCAGCATTTAGTTTGGAGAATGAAATTTCAAAGCTAAAAGTGTCTATTCCATTGACCGAAATCATGAAAAACACCACCTACCGAGGACAAATTTCCAAAATTTTGAATATTGATCCAATGCTTGACACGGTAAATGTAGAAGATGATCAGCCGGAATTAATTTTTGGGCCTGCTTTAAATGGTGAGTCTCCTGAAAATGATGTTCCTCCTTTCTATATCAGTTTGAGGTTGCACGAGTATGTTTTACATAATGCTATGTTTGACTCGGGTGCTTCGCACAATTTGATGCCGAAAGCAATCATGGAAAAGCTGGGATTAGACATCACAAGAAAATATCATGATTTGTAGTCATTTGATTCTAGCCGGGTAAAGTGTATTGGTTTGATCAAGGACTTGGTGGTAAGCCTAGATCAAATTCCAGCTAAGAATGTCTTGATGGATGTGGTTGTGGCGGATATTCCTCCGCGTTTTGGTATGTTGCTTTCAAGGTCTTGGGGAGCTAAGTTGAAAGGTACACTTCAGTTAGATTTTTCTTATGCTACAATTCCAGTCTTCGATCAAATGAGAAAGTTATATCGGGAGAAAAAGATGAAATACATGATAACTAGCAAAGAAAAGCCAATAAATCATCCTGTAAATTATGTACATACAGATTTGGAGTCGTTTGTTTTGTTTGCTGATAATTTTAATGAGATAGATAGTCAGTTAGTTTAGGCAGAGGATATACCAGAGATTACTGAAAATTTTAGAGAAGTTCTGCAAAAGGAAAGAGAAGAAAAATCAGCTGCCACGAGGCAAACAACTGAAGCTAAGGGGCAGCAAACAGAAAAAACAGAGGCAACACAGTTTCAACAGTTGGAAGAAGATGAAGATGGTCTTTGGACCATGGATTTTGATGGCACTGTGGGCAGCGATGGTGCTGGTATTGGTGTGTGGATTCGAAGTCCCTTTTCTGCCCGAGACAAAGTCCCAAGCAAGGTGAGAGTGTGTTCTTATAAACTAGCGTTTGATTGCTCAAATAATGAGGCAAAATATGAGGCTCTCATTGCTGGCCTTAAAATTCTTCGTAAGCTGAAAGCAAAGAAGATTGCAGTCTATGGCGACTCCGAGTTGGTGATAAAGCAAGTTAAAGGTGAGTTTCAGGCCAAGCATCCTCGCATGAGGGCATATCGAAATGCTGTCCTAGATATTTTGAAATTATTTTCTGAACATACTTTGACATGTGTGCCCCGCATACAAAATGGTGTTGCTGATGCATTGGCCAAGGCAGCAAGTAACTTAAAAATCCCAATGAATTCCAGCAACAAATTTGAGATTTATGTCAAACACCGCCCCACAGTTTGGGATAATCAACGATGTTGGCAAGTCTTCCAGGATGATGAAGAAATCAAAGATTTTCTGCAAATTGAAGGTGAGTTTAAGGACATCTCCATAGATACTGAACCAGATGAAGTAAATCAAATGGATGTGCTGCAACTTAAGGACAATTTTATTCCTAAAGGATTGATTCCTTTGGAAGAGCTGTTTGATCAAGATGATGTGGCCCGCAAACCGACATTGAGACCAACTGAAGAAGGTGTTGAGGAGGTAAACATTGGAGCAGCTGAGAATCCCAAGATGGTAAAGCTATCTAAGTCATTGTCACCAAAGGTAAAGAAGGAGTATGTCAAATTGTTATCTTCGTTTTCTACTATCTTTGCATGGGATTATTCGGATCTGAAAACATATGACACTAATATCATTCAGCATACTATTCCTATAAAGCCAAATCAGAAACCTTTCCGTCAAAAGTTGAGGAGAATCAATCCTAAATTGCTACCATTGATAGAAAAAGAAGTGAATAGGTTGTACAAGTCTGGAATCATAGTACCTATCAGATTTTCCGATTGGATATCCAATTTGGTACCCGTAAGAAAGAAGACCAGTGAGATCCGTTTATGCATTGACTTCAGAAATTTGAATAAGGTGTCTTTAAAAGACAATTATCTGTTGCCCAAGATGGATCATATATTGCAGCGAGTAGTTGGAGCATCAAGGATGTCGCTACTTGATGGCTATTCTGGGTACAATCAGATTTTGGTGCATGAGGATGATCGTGACAAAATTGCATTCACTACTCCATGGGGAACATTTCATTATGCAAAGATGCCATTTGGTTTGAAAAATGCAGGTGCCACTTTTCAGCGTGCGATGGACATGGCCTTTGCTAACGAGAAAGATGTCTTTTTAGTTGTTTACCTTAATTATTTGACTGAATTTTCGAAATCTGATGAAGAACATTTATATCACTTGAAAATTGTTTTTCAAAAGTGCAGAAAATATGGTATTTCGTTGAATCCAAAGAAGAGTCTTTTCGCCATGAGTGAAGGCAAGCTCTTGGGCCACATCATTTCCAAAGACGGCATCCGTATAGATCCTGCACGTGTTGAAGCTATTCAGCAACTTGAGCAGCCTCGGAACAAAAAAGAAATACAGTCCTTTAATGGTAAGCTGAATTTTCTGCGTCGCTTCATTCCGAATCTTGCTGAGCATCTTAGAGAAATCACGAACATGCTAAAAAAGGACAGCCAGCTAAAGTGGACCGAAGAGGCGGTAAAATCTTTCAATTTGGTAAAGTTGGTTCTATCTGCAGCCCCTACTCTAATCAGTCCGGATTACACAAAAGACTTTATTTTGTTTTCATTTGCCTCTGAGCACACATTGGCAGCTGTACTGATGCAAAAAAGAGATGGAGTTGAGAAGCCTATTGCTTTTTTCAGCCGTATTATAAGAGACGGAGCATTAAAGTATAACATCATTGAAAAACAAGCACTTGCACTTGTGAAGGCCTTGAAGGATTTCCGTGTGTATATATTGCATTCTCACATTATAGCATATGTTCCTAACGCGACAGTAAAGGATGTTTTGGTACAGGCAGAACCAGAAGGAAGGCGGGGTAGGTGGATTGTTGCATTATTAGAGTATGATGTGGAAATTAAACCCACTAAGCTGATCAAAGGGCAAGGTCTTGCCAAATTGATGGCTGAAACAAATCTACATGTACTAGACATCAATTTGATAGCTGCCATGTCCGATGAAGATGAGGAGAATTCAGCACAACAGGTATCTGACATCTTTATTTCTTCTCCTTAGTATGCTGATATTATATATGTACTTCAAAATTTGTCTTCACCTCCCGAGATGCCTCGAAATAAAAGTAGGACAATGAAGTTGAAAGCAGCCAAGTTTTGCATCCTTAAATCTGCACTATATTGGAAAGACCCCGGGGGAATATTGCTGAATTGTTTGGTCGAGGAGGAAGCCAAAACAGTGGTGGAAGATTTTCATAAAGGTGACTGTGGGGGCCATTTGTTTTGGAAGACCACAGCAAATAAGATCCTAAGGGAAAGTTTTTATTGGCCTTCATTATTTTCAGATGTATACAAAGCTGTTAAGAATTGTCATGAGTGCCAAATTTTTCAAGGGAAACAGAAATTACAGCCATTGCCTCTCAAACCAATTGAAGTCAGCGCACCATTTCAGCAGTGGGGCTTGGATTTTATCGGCGAGATTCATCCGGCATCATCAGGACAGCATAGATGGATATTGACAGCTACAGATTACTTCACAAAATGGATTGAAGCCATTCCCACCCGGCAGGCCACGGATGCGGTAATTATTTCTTTCCTTGAAAATAATATACTGTCACATTTTGGCTGTCCAAGTAAGTTAATTACAGATAATGCAGCAGCATTCAAATCAAAGAGAATGGTTGACTTTTGCTACAAATACAATATCAGCTTGGGGCATTCTACCGCCTACCATCCGCAAGGAAATGGGTTGGCAGAATCTTCAAATAAGTCCTTGGTAAATATCATTAAAAAGTTGCTGGAAATCAATAAGAAGAGCTGGCATAAAAAGTTAGTGAATGCACTGTGGGCTGATAGGGTAAGTCAGAAAAAGTCAATTGGCACGTCTCCTTTTGAGTTGGTGTACGGGACAGATGCAGTGTTTCCTACTTCACTTGCTATTCCGGTAGTCAAATTGCTTCAAGAAGCTGATAGTGAGGAAGATCCCATGCAAAGGCGGATTAATCAAATGATTCATTTACAGCAAACACGGGAGGAGGTTCTTCACAATACTCTCAAGTTGCAAGAGCGCATAAAGAAGATTTATGACAGGAAAGCAAAAACATATGACTTCCAAATAGATGATGTGGTTTTGAGGTGGGATGCTCCGAATGAAGACAAAGGGAAGCACGACAAATTTGATAATTTATGGAAGGGTCCCTATAAGATCGCAGCATATCGTGGCCAAAATGCTTTTCTTCTCAAGGAAATGAACGGAGATGATTATCCCGGAGGGTCGATCAATGGTCGGCTGCTAAAGAGGTACCATGTCTGAGCATTTTCTGTTCTTGTCACCATCATTGTATATACCGTTTTACTTCTGTTTTATCGCATGTGTGTACTGATCTTTCATCCTCAGTCTGGGGCCCGTGGTGAAGGCTATAATTCTGAAGATGAAGATTGGTTGGTTTGAGGTTTGTCAAGGTGTTTTTATCAGTCCATTTTCTGTCCACAATTGAGTTAGTTTGGGTCAAAGTTGTGTCCAATTTTCAGTCAAATCTACAGTCATTAAAGCTGTCAGAGTTTGTGTCAAATGAGTAAATAATGACTCCATCGCTCAATGGTTGAAAGCACTGGTCTGCTCTCCCAGAGGTCTGAGGTTCTTGGCATCTCCGAGGAGCTACCATCCCCATTGGAGCCAATGTTAGAGTCAGTCTAGTAGCCCTCCACCAGAGATCAAAGCTCTTTGCATTTCATGATTAGGTGTCCCATCAGTGTGATCATGTTGCATTCCGTTAGGCATGCCATAATCCTGGTGGAGGGAGTTTGTGTCTTTTTATTCCCCTCCTGTTTGGCACTGCTGGTTCAGGTTTGTTTAAGTTAATAAAATCTTCAAAGGGTCATTCATCTTGCTTTAAGTTTCGAGGTCTTAGGTCTAGGGTTGAGTCCATTTTTGTCTTGAGAGGTCATAAAGGACCAACAGGCCAGAGGGATGTCCTTCATTAAACATTATTTCAAAAATTCTCATCATTGTACAGCTAAACTTTCACCTTGTTTTCAAAAACTCTGTTTTTGAAAAACAAGGGTCATTATCTCATTTTTGTAAAAATTCTCAAAATTTCAAATTCTTCAAATGTCGAAGTGCAGCCTTGGTCTCCTTTGCCAAAGCATCCTAGAAGCTATCCCTGCAAAAATTTTCAGAAGAAATCATCATTTCAACCAATTTTTCAAAGAAAAGAAACCAAAAGTCAGAGCTAATTAATTCAAAGAAAGTGTCAACACTCAAACATTATAAAGTGGGTTTTGGGCAAATAAAAATCTAAAGGAAGTATATAAAAGCACATCACTCTTCATTAGCAACTCATTTGTCTCTCACAAGCTAAGAGAATCCTTGCAAAGGCAATTTTAGGAGTTCTTGAGCAAAAGTGGGCTCAAAGGCGCGCTACGCGTTGAGAAATGGCGCACTACGCATCAAGACATTTTCTCAATTTTTCACCTTCAGCTCAGGAAAACGCAACATTTGACCAGTTTTGACTTTTTGGTGGGATTTTTCATCTTCCTTGATGTAATTGATGTAATTTCATGTTGACATGACACTTTTTTACCTATTCTAGAAGATTCATTCATAAAATGGCAAAAAATTAATGAATTAATTGGTTTCCTAGCTTATAGAGGCAAGTTGTTTTGATTGCCTAGATTGTAGTGCTCAGTTTAGAATTGGTTGAAACAGCTCCTAGGATGATGAGCTCGACCCCTAGAGGCAAGGAGATGTGTTAGCTTGCCTATATTATGTGCTTTCTTAGTCATTTTCATGGTTGGACTCTTGAGGGATAAGCTTAGACTGTATTACTCTTTGTATCTCTGCAATTTTGGCAAAGGAAGGACCATGGTTTTGCAGCACTATTTGGGATTCCTGTGGTGATTTGTGTTGATGGTGTGTTTCTCTCATGTACTTGTAAGTTTGTTATGTGTATCATTTTCCCACTCTTCACTTCTGCAAATTAAGTAAATGAAGTGTTAAGGTAGAATTCATGGTCTCTATGCTCTGCCTTTAAGTTTGCTTAATATCTATGTTTTCATCTGTTTAAGGAGAACTCTCGATGGTTTCTTGCTCTCCTTAGCTCCTCACTGGCCATATCTATCCATTCACTTATTTCAAAGGCATAAAGACAATCTCCTACCTTGCCCCAAAAAGACCTCTGCAAAAACTGTGTCTCATCCCCGCACCCAAAATTGTTGTGCTCAGTTTTCCAACAAAACTCTAAAAATTTAAAATCAAACTTTCCCTATCAGTTTACTAGCCTAAAATCAGTGTTCTTTATTGGTCATCTCAGCCCTTTGAAAACCTTTTGCCGAGATAGACCCGGAGAGAGCCCTCTCCTGTCCCCGTAGGGCTAGCTACGAGGCTAAGTGGTTTGATGTTGCCTTGGATTTTGTCTTTTTCAGCCTGAGGCCAAATTCAAGTGCTAACACAACAAACATATCATCAAATCAAAAATATGTCGACCTATATGATTACTTATGTAGCAAATGCCAAAGCAAATGTGGGTAGAATCACATGGATGATAAGGTCAGTGGGAGGTAGGAAAATAGAATGCCCAAACATGGATGATTACATGAGAAGAGGTAAGAAAATGATGTAATCTAGTCCATGGGATCCTCTCTTCTAGCAAAAATATAGAGATGTCAATGATTAGGCTCATTAAATTTTGATGGATGGCAACCTCGGGCATATTATTTCCATTATGTTCCTTATCATTTATGTCATATTTTATGGCCTCTATAGGGTTATGATTAGTAGGAAAGGGAGACTTCCCATGATGATCACACTAGAAAGGGGAGATTATAGATTGATCATGATCTTGAGGGGGTGCCCAAGGAGATAAAGAATATCTAATGAGGGGTTCTTCATCGACACTATACTCAGAAAGACAAAAGGGATGATGCTCACTTGAGATCACATGGCAAGGGGTGAGGGGATCACTTGAGGAAGAATCAAAGTGATAAATAAGAGGAAGAGGCAAAGGGGAGGGCGAAGTGTCATACTCAACGATTTTTTCTTCCCCAAAATCATAATTTAAAGTCTCAAGTGGTTTGAATATAGAATCATAGGTAGGGGCCTTATAGTTTCATAAATGGGAGCACCATCGAATTGAGGACCAACAACTTCCGATTTCTCCTTTTCAATATGAAAATATCTCCAATATCAACTTCCAAGGGGCTAATGGGATTACCTCCCCCAAGGTTCTCAAAAGGAGAGTCATCAGGAGTAATGCCCTTGAAAAAGCTAAGGTTAGCCTCAACTTCACTTTCCAAAGATTGATCCTCCCCAACACATGCGTTCTCAAAATCATCATTTTCATCATGTGGAATCAAGGAGGACTCGTCTTCCCATTCATCACTTAGATTCTCAAGGTCTTGATGATACTCAATAAAGGTTTCCTCTTGAATGCTTAATGCGGGGATACTTGAAAATGTCTAAGAAAGCCATCAACGAACTCTTGAATGGATGAGATGCTTCTAGGTTTGTTATTTTGCGACCATGATTTATGACCATAGAGGTAACTAAAGAACAACAATGACCATAGAGGTAACTAAAGAACAACAACATCAGACATCCTGGTTGACCACTTTCTCCTTTGAAGTATGTGCATTAAATATTTCCACATGGTGAATTGCAGAGATTGGGTCACCATCAAACACAGGTACCCCATGTACCATTCTTCCTGTGACATGATTAGGGTGCCCAAGGACACTAGTGAGGTCCAAAGTGGGAAAATAATCAAAGAAAGACACCCTATTTGAAATATACATGTAAATTGTGTGGGAGTCAATAGGGTGAACTTAAAGATGCCTCGAAAAATGCCCACTTCACCCTACAAGCATCGACCTTGAAGTTTAATGAAGAACCAGGGCTCCGTTCTTCCAATGGAGTCGCCAGTAATGATTATGTAAATATGTCATATGAAGAACAGAAAACATGTCTCATGTCCCCTGCAACAACGCCAAAATGTTACCACTCAAACTAGCAAGGGTCCTAAAAGGGGATCCTTGAAGGGCTACTACTAGGTCAAGGGAAACAATGGAGCAATAGCCCACTGTCACCTCGGCTAAAGCTCCCTACTCTTTACGGACTTTCACCAATGGGAGGAGACTCGTTATAATAAGGATCACGAAAATGAATGGATCAATGATAGGATGAGAGGTGATCCTAGAAGCCTATTCACAAGAGAGGCTCAGATATATGGCTTGCTTGCTTTGAAAGCAAGATGAAAGGCTCTCTAGGAAGGGCTTAGGAGAATTCTAAGAGCTAGGGTTTGAGTACATGACTTTTCAAGAAGACTCTTGGCTCCTAAAATCCTTGTCGAAACTTGGATTCCAAGTGGTCTTTGTGAAATTGGCTTTAATAAGTTGTGGGACCAGACGGGACCAAGTGGAGGATGGAATTTATCAACCAAGGGTGTGCTTAACCTAATTGAGGGGGTGAAATGGATTAAAGGAGAAATTTTATTTTAATTTGATACAATAATCCTAATGACATCACTAGCCAAAGGAAACCTAGGGCAAGAAATGGTCCTCGAGCTAGGGCTTGCAATATCTTGAGATCTCACCGTCGGATTTGCCTCAAATTTGGAGGGCCTCTAGTGCAAACTATAGCCAATTGTGGACCAAAAATCAAAGTATATGGATAGCTAGATTGCGAGATAAGTGATTCCGTAAGTGACCTATGTAGGCTAGGCTGAGAAAGAAAGAGAGAAGGTGAAGAAAAATATTCTTTAAAGTGATCGCTAGTGGAAGACCAATGCCTTGATCTTTGGGAGACATGGAGTCATGGATAAATTAGGGTTTGGATCGATTTCAACTTATCAAGGAGGCCTAGATGACACTTCACTAGGCTTAGGGCTAGTTTGAAGCAGCTTCAAGGTATTTATACTTCGTTTAGCATAATTCGATGACTTATCGGGAGAAATAGTTATCCCTAGGAACATTCATTGCATGGCCCAATGATGATACAACACCATTTAGAAACTTAATTTCCACAACTTCGCATAAATTGATGCAGTAAATAAGCCCTAGAATAGCAAAATTCCCATCATCATGATGCAACAAAATTACATAACAAAAATAGCATTTAAAAGGTACTTACGTGCAAGAAGAATATATCCAATCATCAAATTTTCCAACAAGAGAAGCTCCAAGACAAAGAAGATTTAACCAAACATCAAAATTCATCCATTCATCCAAAAAATCTCCTCCAAAGAATGTGAAATTCTCACAAGAGCTAATGATCAATCCAAGTGATGATGCTAAAATGAAATCACATCACTTGTATTTATACATGTCCAAATGAATTCAATTTGCCTAATTAGGCCTAATTGAGCCCCTAAAATAAAATAATGTACAAGATAACTAACTTTTGGTGACAAGCCCACCAAACTAGCTCATAATCAAAAGAATAAGCCTATCAAGAGGTCGAATGATCAACAACACATGTCGTTGGGCCTTAGATGAGGCCTAATGAAGTCCATAGGTGCCATAGTGTGAAATAGGACTCCCAAAAGCAGTGGACAAGGGGTTGGCCCCTTGCTCTCCAAATAATGAACCTGTGGTGCTCCCAAATGGGTGGGGGAACACACAAGTGTCCTAAACAGATCAAAGATGTCTATAGACCATATGTAAGGGATCAGATGATCGTATAAGTGTTGCCACATCATCATACAGGTCATAAGTCATCTACCAAGTGCATGGTATAACTGTGGCGATCGAGTGGGCATGGTGAACCAGGTGCATCTTCTCGTCCAATAGGTGAATCTCGAGCAATATTTGAATGTCTCTGGGGATCCATGGAATGTTGTTTATTGTTGTGGAGGGCCATGGCTCTCTACACACACCCTACATGTGCCAATGTAGCCCTATCGAGGGTTAGGACCCCGTATAGGGAGACCAAACCCAATATGGAGACTATCTGCAATCCTACATAAGATCCAATGCGTCCCCTTGCCTTCCAATACATCAAGTCATTAAAGAAATGAAGTTAAAGAGTTTACAAGCCATGGACAACAGGTGGGCACTTCATAATGGTATTCCCTTCCTTAGTGGGATTTAGCATGTGCTAATGTCTCCAAGCTCCAAGGGGGGTTAACCAAGCACCTATATTAGGTGGTTTCTACTTTTAAGGGATAGTATGTCTTGTACATCCTTCAAATAGTGGTTGCCCTTGATAAAGTAGGAATGAAATAAGGGATGAAGAGCAATCCTGGGTCACATTCCAGGGTATAAGGGTAGCTTTAAAGGGAATCCCACACTTGGGTAAATAATGTATAGGAGGAGAAAATGTGGTACATGAGTTAACCCACCTTGATTTTTCCATCCTTCTTCATATGCATTTTGCTTTATGATTTTTCTGTAGTTAACTACTAGGGGCTCAAGGTGTGAGCATGATGTGTAAAATTAAAGCATGTGGATACCCCATTTTAAGGTGGGGCGTTTCATTTCCCACCAGTGGTTGGGACAATCATGGGTTCCTGAATGATAGAGGAGGTTCATCTAGGGCTAAAAGGAACCAGGGTGGTGCCATGGAAATGGGTAGATCTCATGTATTGGCTTTTTCCCAAGTGCTAAATGTGTTTGTCCTGACCATCTTTTTCATTTTGTGGTACATTTTCCTGTTGAATGTG